>OX101791.1:1739115-1787558 GCA_944452715.1 Ophion slaviceki
CGGGCACGTCTACTAGCAGCGGAAGCGGAAAAGTCAGGGTGCCGTTGAGCTTCGGGTACGTGAAGAGACACAGCGCGGGTACGAGTCCGAGTCCCAATGGGGTGCAGAACGGTGGGAAGGACCCCACGAGGACGGCACAGGTCAGTGCCGTGCCGCGGACAAAGGTAACAGCGAACAAACCCAAACAAAAAAGAATTCTTCCCCCTCGACCACTCGTGATCACAAGAAAAACCGGAAATTTATTCCTAAAGCGAAGTAGCAGGTCTACCACGTGACATATGAGTGCGAGAGAGATAGCTGAAATTTTCGAACAGAGATTTCTCAGAGATGAATAATATTTAGGGCAAAAGGAAATCATCAAGCTCTGCGTCAGGGCATTCTCCAGAGCCTAATGCTTTATTTTTTGCTGAAAAATTTAACTGTCTGTGAGAAAATTGGGTTGGGAAGTTTGTAAGGTTATGTTGACCTTGTACATGCTCTTAAGGCAGTTCTGTAGGTACACGTACAAGCCAAAAGTTTCGGTCGAAGCGGATAGTAACATCCAATGCCTATACGATGCTGTTGGTTGTACATTTTTGACAGAGCTTGTGCCCTCTTGAGGGAATCCCTCCATGAGGGATTCTCCGTCAATTCAGCCACTTTTTTTCAACCATCTCAGATCTGCCGAATTATTGGTTATATCAAAGTACTACTAAAAGGCATTCTATGTGAATTTTTTCAGATTTTTAAATTCAACATTTTAGAAAATGCCATTTTTTCCCAATGAATATATCTCGGAAACTAGAAGTAACCGAAAAAAAATGTCTGTACATAAAAGTTGTAGTATTGTGTTAGCTTTCGAGCGGACGACTTGAAATAATTTTTACGTTCCGGTAACGCGGATTTTTTACCAAAAAGGGGGAAATAATTTTTTTCATTAAAAAACAGCCGTTTCTTTTGGCTTAAAAAATTACAGAGTCTTCCAGTATGTCTGACGATATCGCAAATAAATTGCCAGAGTGGCGCGCAGCGAGGTTCCGGTATAAAAAAAGTAATTTGTGTGGTTTCACTTTTTTTACCCTCGAACCTCGAACCCCTTAAATTTATTCTCATATTGATTTTCAACAAACAAATTGCCAACCCATGTATCTATTCTCAAATTATTTTGCAATAATTTTTTTTTTCAATAAAGTCCCTAACTTTATTCTCAAATTAATTTCCAATCAATTTATTGCAATAAAATCCTGAAATTTATTCGCAAATTAATTTACTAAAAAAAAATTCTCATAGAATCCTAAAATTTATTCTCCAATTAATTTACAATAAAAATTACAATAAAATATTTAAACGCCAATTTACACGCCAATTAATTAAAAGAGATAAAGTTCCAATCAAATTCTCAAATTTATTTCGAAGTCAGGTTTCTATACATTTTCCCCAAGAAAATGCTCAAGTTTATTCACAAATTAATTTTCGCGATAAAATGTTCGATAAAATTCAATTTATTCTCAAATTAATAAAACAAAATCCAATAAAATTTAATTCATTTTCAAATTAATCCAAAAAAATCCAATAACATTCAATTTATTCTCGAATGAATAAAAACAAAATTTCAATAACATTGAATTTATTGTCAAATTCATTTTCCAAAAATGTTTTCCAACAAAACCCTCAAACTTATTCTTCAGTGAATTTTCGACAAACTTTTTCCAACAAAATCCTTCATTTTATTCTCGAGTAATTGTATTTTTAATTGGCTCTTGATCGTCAGGTGAAGGTCTCCGGAGGAACGCAGACGTGCACGACCGAGTTGCAAGCGAACTCGAACCAGGGCCACCATTACAAGAGTTACAGCCTGACGGGTCCGAGCGCGAGCCAACTCTCGCAATCGGTTAGGGATCGTTTGATGCTCGGCTCGCAGAGTTTGCCCAAGCCCGGAAGTCCCGAGTTCACGGCCCTCTTCGCGGCCGCCCATCATCGCGAGCGCGGCGGCGGTGGCAGTGGCGGCGGCGGCAGTACTTCCGGTCAATCGTCCTCGAGTTTCTCGCCACGCGTTCTCAAACCCTCCGACGGAAGTCTCAGCGATACCTGCAGCAATTACGCGGCGCCCGATCTCCAGGGCTATTACGCGCCGAACAGCCCGTACTCGACTTCCTGGATGAGGCACAGCAACACGTACACGCCAAGCGGTCGTTCTCAAGGTACGTTCTGTACTTTTAGTCGCAATGCGCCACCACCTTACGGTGCTGAACTTTGCATCTCCGGCAAACACGAACAAACCCAAACAAACCCAAACAACATTAAACAAACCCAAACAAAACCGACTAAATCCAAATAACGAATTTAAAAAACACCGTATGGCAATTTACTTGAACGAGTTAAAAATCCAAACAAGCGCAAAATGAAAGTGACCCAAAACAGCTTTAAACAAATTCAATCGAATTCAAAATCACTATGTCAAAACTACGTAATCGATCAAAATCGTTGATAAAATGAACACAGCTCGAACAAATTTAAAAACACTGTATCGAATTATTTTAACGATTTTGAAGTTTGCATTGTTGGAATGCAACGAAATTGTTTTTTCTGATTGCACTTTTCTTTTCTTAGATCAAAGCTACGATAAACTTTTATTTAAGATCCTCATTAGAGACCTACGACCTATCTATGTCGAAAAATATTTTGGATAACAATAAAAATGGAGAAGAAGAAAATAAGAAAGAATTTCTTATTTTCATTTAACTTGTTCGGATAAAAAACCCAAGCCCGAAATCTTAATCTTATTCTTCATTTCCGTAATCCAGGAATGGGCCTGTGCGAAGCGGACAGCGTCGAGTCCCTAGGCTCGCATCGAGCGAGTCTCACTCACACGCGTTTGCTCATGCATCAGAGAGACTCGTCGGGTTCGCCGGCTCCGCCGCGCCTCAATCGCAGCAATTCCATCAGGTAAATAATTTCGTCAGTCGCCATATTGAATTTGTCGCGCGACATCACCGGGGTATGAGAGATAAGATTTTTGTACTCTTTTTTTTTTTGGTTTGTGAAAACGTTCGTCCAATTTTTTCTCGTACGATTATAACGCAGAGTGTCTTTTTAACATCGTTTTTAGCTTTCTCCGGGACAGGACATTCCCAAGGTAGTTGAGTTATTGCCGTATGCGTTAAAGAAGCGTTGAGACACATTCCTCGCGTCAGGGTAGATGCACCGTTGATCGCGATGATGACAATGATGACAATGAAGGAACTTTGCCTTCGAGATCGCTAGAATCCCGTCAGATGGCGTTGGGCGTGTTGTCATTCCGAAAGATCGCGCGAGCTCAACGTTGCTCACGATGGCTTCCGGTTGCCCGTCTCGCAGAGAGGAGCTTGAGCGTGTATCCGACTAGGTTTGACTTAGGCATGACTCGAATCGACGATCCTGAGGTCGAGACGATCCGAGTCTGACCTCGAGCAACCGGAAGTCATCGCGATCTGACAAAAAGAGTCGTTTTTTCACGAGTTTTTTCTGGAAAAGAATTTCATTTGGGCAAAACGAAAAGTATTAGGCAGTGCAGTGGCATCTTTTAGCTTTAGATTGGCATTTTTTATTTTCAAAAATATTCATTAACATTGCTCCTGTAGGAAGTCTCCTGGAGGTCCCCGAAAAAAAAAGATTGGATTATCTACAAAGAAAAAACCAAAAAGATTCTTTTAGGGGATAGATAAATCCAGGTATTGATCGAGGGAATAGTCGAAACTTTTGTTTTTGACAAAATGGTGGCTCCGGAAAGAAACAATTTCGATTTTCGACCAAATTTTTTTCGTTAAATCGTTGAAAAAAATAGAAACAATTATCGGAAATCTCATTCCTTCGAGCCATACCTGAGGAATTTATCTGTCAAGGTTGTGTTAAAATTGCAGAGCGATCGGTTGAGCCGTTTTTGAGAAATCGCGCTCACCGACTTTGAAAACACCGTTTTGAGAAAAACACGTTTGAAGTTTCTCGGAAGCTCGGAGACGCGCTCCGAGCGTCCTTACAAACATGTGTGTATTTCCGAGAATACTCGCTGGATCTATTTGAAATTTTCCGGGAATATACTCACACATTTGTACATTCGGAAAGTGGAATAAAAAAAATCGATTTTTTTTAATTTCTAACTGCGTATAACCCGTTAAATGTTTTCGGAATTGTCAGCGGTGCAAATGCCTTTAGAGGACAACAATGGTACATCTACCCTACTCATACACTCGGTGTGCTACTTTTTCACTACAGTCTCGTCTCTTTTTCTCTCCGCTTTTATCCATCCCTTCTATCCCCGTCTCTGTTGTATCCCCTTCCGTATATCCACTAGTGTCGATACACCGACGCTACTCAGTGGACTATTACAACTCGTTGTGTGACGCTTTACACGAGAACACAGGATGCGTAGCACCGGCGATACGCGCCGACACACGAATCGAATTTCTCACTCACAGGGCTGTCGTTGGTTTATTCTTATCAGTAAAACACGTTTTCTTCCCTTTTTTTGTCGAATTTTTATTTATGTAACGCTCTTGTACTATCTCTCTCGATTGAACGAGGTTTTGATGTTTTTCGACACCGCAAACGTGCGCTTTTCTACGGCCAACAGAGTGATTATTGCAGAAGCGAAATTGATGGCAACTTTGGTGATGTATCGTATCCACGGTCTTCGATACAGGTCTGGAAACTCCGTTAGTTCACATAATGGGGGGTGACACTCCTCGAATATCGTGTCCCCCTTATTGACCCTCCCCGCGAGGGGCGCTAGTAGTCACCCGCGTTACCCCCACTCCGGTCACGCAGCGTCTGCATTCGACGCACACGACGCGTTTGGATTATTCATTATTAATACATTACAATTCCAGAGTACATTTTCACCGGGGAAGGAATAAGATATTCACACATATCGAAGTATCATTGTATTATAAAAATATTTATTGAATGTGAACAAATAACAATTATTTGGTTTAACATTAATTTTTCATTACGTCAAACACTACTGGGATAATTTTTTCTTATCGAGATTATCGTTTTTTTTAGCTCAGCGTTGAGACGTGCAGAATATTGCACTCGCATCGTTACGTAACATTAAATTGCGCGTAGAAGAACATTATTGGCGTGTTCCTTATACGGGGAAGAGTTTTTCGTGCTGATACACATCGTCCAATGTAAATCGAAAACCACTGCCGACTGGCGATAAGCCAAAAATCGCTCTTCCAAAAAAATTAAAAACCCGCCGTACACTCACTAACGATGCACGATAGGCATTGTTAAATATAAAAACGAAAACCACCGAAAGTGCCTTTTATTTAATCACTTTTTCTTCACACCAAATCGACTTGTTCTAACACCAAACTGCAGAACCCCTTCTAAAATTTCGACACCTTCCAGTAACCGAGATCGAGAAAATGAAGAAAACCGAATGTCAAGGTTGCGGAGGTTAGAAACGATGAAATAATGCGACGAGGCGTTTTGCGGAGTGGGAGTAACGCGGGTGAGCACTAGCGCCGCATGGTGGGCTGCTTTCCGTGGCGTCAATAACGACCCCACCGATTGTTAAGGGGTTAGGCCACTGTAACGGTCCAAAAAAAAAGGTTTTTTCACGAATTTTTTGCTTCCAAAATTGAAGGTAATTGAAAAAAAACTTTTAAGGGTGTTATCGGGCATACATTAAACTTTATTATCAAATTTTTTACAGCAAAAAAAAAACAAAATGGCGGTTCCACAGCTATCTTCCCGGGGCATGTTTTGCTTGCAGGGCTCCGCGGC
The DNA here is from genome assembly GCA_944452715.1 of Ophion slaviceki. Lineage (NCBI taxonomy): Eukaryota > Metazoa > Arthropoda > Insecta > Hymenoptera > Ichneumonidae > Ophion > Ophion slaviceki. The sequence continues at coordinate 1,744,864 of OX101791.1, forward strand.
ACGCAGCACCACTGGTGCACTTTTGAATCTAGAACAAAAAAAAACCATCAATCTAGAGGGTTATAGCTAGAGAATGTCGATCGGATTTTAAAAAGTATCAATTTTTGTGGATTTGGCGTGCGTTTGAAAAAAAATTGATTTTTGACGAAAAAAACGGCTAGTTTTTTGTTAATAAAAAATCAATAAATAAAGTTATTGAAAATCCCGATCGACATTCTCAAGATAATGTTAATGTTCACATCTGGTCAAAATTTCAAGTAAAAAAAAATGAAAATTGTTCGAGTGATGCTGCGTGCCATTTTGAAAAACCGTATTTCGAGAAAAACGCGTTTAAAGTTTTGCGAATAGCTCTATTTCCTAAGGAAAAAACTATAGCGAATTGCTCTATTTCCTAAGGAAAAAATTTTTTTCTCGCACGGGACCTTTTTTTCCTTATTCTAGAGCAGTGAATTTCAACCGGTGTGCCGCGGCACACTGGTGTGCCGTGAGTGTATTTCTTGTGTGCCGCCAAAAAATAGGCGGATGTATGTATCACGTGATAATACCCGGGCACCGATCGTGACGAGTGTCGTTTCGCGGGGCGGTCGCCGCGGGGCGAAGTCCAATACGAAGTCTCGCCGTAAGAATTTTACAGAGATTCAAGTGTGCCGCCTTATAAAAAAGGTTGACAAACACTGTTCTAGAGGGTTTAAACTATTTTTGAAGCCAATAAAAAAAAAATCGATTTTTCAAAAAATTTACAGTGGCCTTACCCCTTAAGAGGTTAGGCCATAGTAACGGGTACAAAATCATGTGCGAATTTAACAATTTTTTTCGTATGAAAAAGTGATTCACTCGTAAAATTAATTACACATTAGTATGAATATCAAGATGTTAGAAAATATATATTTTTTTTCTTTCGATGTACAAAATGGCCGACTACTAATATTTTCTTTTATCTTTTTTTAGGCGCTCCGCGGCGTGACATTTGGCATCCACAATTTTTGACCTAGAACAAAAAACAAAAATTCTCGTCAATCTACGTTAGAATACCCAGAGAAGTACGTAGGGAATTTAAAGAATATTGTTTTATTCAAAAGTTGTAGGTATTTGAATAAATTTTCAGTGAAAAAATTCGTGTAAAACTGCTGATAAAATGAAAAGTTTTCGATTAATCGGAAATTCCGTACGTACTTCTCTGCGAAATGCAAATAGAAACGTAACTTTTAAATTTGAAGTAAATCGAGTGAAAATGTTTGAAGTTATTTGTCACGCCAATTGGAAAAAAGCTGTTTCGAGAAAGACGCGTTTAAAGTTTTAGGTACTCTATGGCCGTGCCAGAGGTGGGCTTACGTTATGCGCTCAAAGTCGGTGAAAAAAAATGTGATTGCTATAAATCGAATAGTAACTTATTCTTATGATGATAAAGCACCGTTTTAGCGAGAAAAAAAAAACGATTTTTTGAAAACTCTACTGTGGCCTTACCCCTTAAGGGAATATATACGAGTGTCACCCCCCTGGTTCACGTGGTTCCTCCGTCGAATCTCGACGCTGGTGGCGCTGCAATCGAGGAGTGTTGTGTGCGCCAGAGATAACAATACTCACGCATTCGCGTTAGGGGGCGTACGCAAATTACGTAACGCTATTTGGGAGGGGGGGGGGGGGGTAGGCGTTACGGTCTACGTACGTGCGAGGAGGGGGGGTCAAGGTTTGCGTTACGTAACGTTTTTAGAACTGCCGGAAATAGCAAAATGTCTGCATGTTCAAGTTTTTACCGCAGAAAGTTGACAGCTTTGCATACGAAATATCAGTTAAGGGGGAGAGTCACTGTGCAAGAACTTGCACAGTTTGTTTTTGTTTTTTGTAATTCTTGAAAGTACATATATTCAAAAATATGTTGGCAACATTTTTATCCACAAGTCCGAAAATTGACGGAGTTACAGTCAGTTTAGTGAGAACAGGTAGCGCGACCGGTTAGTGCCCTCAGTCCCTACAGGTATGGCATCGTTCGCAATAGATTAAGTGCAGGCTCTTATTATTTTGTGAAACATAATAAAGACGAAGAACCGTCATATCGCCTGCGACTAGATACTTAATTTAAGTATCACTATTCTAAAAAAAAAACATAACTTCATATCAAGAAAAACGGAACGAAAACTTTCAACGCGATTTTTTCGAAACTACTTTTTTCGACTTTGTCCCAGCAAACACTCAAAAAACTTATCAAACGATTTTCATGTTTTTTTTGTTGATATTTTTGTATTCGCAGTGACTAAGGTTGCGCGTAGCCGATTTTTTAAATTTTCATCATTGCTATTTTTGAAGACTGCTTGAATACAAAAAAGGGCCTTGAAAATAGAAAAAAGTTTCCAAACTGTCGACATTTTGTTACAAAAATGCCAAAATAAAAATCGACTACGCATTACGATAGCTACATATCGGTAAATTGTTGCCTTTTTATTTACATAAAGATTTGCACATAAGAGACAACATAAAGAGATACAGAAGACCTTTCATAAAGATATCGGTGGGACAATGAAGAGAAATGTTTTTTTTTCGTCGTTAAATCAAGGATTTTTCGATAAAAAAATTATATAAAACTAGATGAATATATGCTTCATAAAATGCGTATAAACCCGATTCTTTCATAATTAGTTATGTCTATGAAAAAAGTCGCAATTATTGACGACAAAGCACCCGTTATGTAACGGAATAGATAGGGGGGGGGGGGTTAAAAATTGGAGCGTTATCGTTCTCATCTCCATTGTATAGTACCCGAAAAAATAAACATTGTTGCAATTTGAAATTTGTTCATATCTCGCACCGATAAAACCTTATCGACGAAAAACATCCCAATTTTCGAGGATGCGTTTTAACCTTTAAAAACCGCGTTCCGCAGATATAAAAAAAATACGTGTCGCCTATTTTTGCCCATTCTACAAGCATGCCAAATTTCATCGAAATCGGAGAGATCGACCTCGCAACCTTTCCTCGTAAGTTTGTGGCTCACTAACGGTGACAATCTCCACCAGTCAAAAACGCCGAAGTTTCGAGCCTGTATGTAAGACCGTGATCATCCCTGAAAAGTTGTGATCGTTCGGTGGCAGAAAAGTGCCTGCGGGCAACCGTCAGATGGCGCTGTATCTATTCCCGGTTTTTTTCGTTTCGATCGAACGAAGAACTTCTTCCGGATGGATCGTGTGAGGTCAAGTCGTGAAGCCTTCCGGTTCGCTTGCATCGTTAGAATGCAACGATTTTTTAATATATATTTCTATATTCTTATTTTTATCGTTGTGTAACATTCTTTTTGCAGATTCATATTGTAGAGCGTTAAATAAGTATCTTGAAGATGGTTGAGGGACATTTGTAGACGAAATTTTTCAAGATAAATTGAAGGAATTCGAAAATATAAATTTTCATTGTATTTCAACGTTGCAAACTTCAATATTATCAACCGGAAATGATCGCGAGCGACGTTGCGCTCGCACGGTCCACCTACCGAAATGTTCGTTCCTGCTGTCTTCGACAGTAACAGTCCTCCGGAAACTTTCTAGCCTTAAGGGGGGAGATCCTTCTAGGCAGCAGAAAGCGAATTTTCAAGGTTTTTTTTGCAGCAACTGTTCATTCTACATAACTAAAACTGTATTTACGTAACATTACATATTTTATTTACATATTAGGCAGCCGAAAAAAGCGCATTTCCAAGATATTTTTGCGTCGAAACTATTGATTATACATAAATACAATTTTATGTACATATTACTGAATCTTTTAATCTCCCAAAAGAAAATCGTTTTTTAAAAATATACAACAGGGGCTGTACATGATTCAAAATTTAAAAAAAGTGAAAATTCGAAAAATGATACGTTTGCAAAAATGTTCTATTTTTCATTAAATTTTTACCATATTATCTGTTAATGAAAGAGTCGTTTTTTGGAATAATTTTCAAAGAACTTTTCTTTCAGCGAGGAGGTTCACGTAGACAGTATTGATGTTCTCTAAAAGTGGGCAAAATTTCAAAATGATATTCGTATAGTTTCTGAGTTATCTTGTACGAGGTTCACGAAAAACGCATTTAAAGTTTCAAGACTCAAAAATATCTTGACTAAATGATGACGTTAAAGTTTGCATCGTTGGAACGCAACGAAATTTTCTTTCTTGCATTGCCGCAAAAATTTTTTCGCGGATATGGCCTATAAAAATCACTCAAACGTTTTTCGGGATTTTTATTAAAAATTTACAACACAAATTGGCAAGAAGCTATATCCGATAATAAAAATAAAGAAATAAACGAAGAAAAAAGAATTCTCGTTGCATTCCAAGGATGCAAACTTCACGGTACTAAGTGACCTACCGATTAATCAGCAACTCCAGAGCCATAAAGCAATCCCTCAGCTTTCTCACAGAATTCATTTTCGGCCACGAGCTTCTCTACGTTATAAAGGGATCTCCCCCCTCAATGATCAGCAATGTGGTTTGCTCTTGCCGTTCTGCAAAAACGTATTAACCGCTACAACCGAGACTGTACCCCGTTTATTTTCCGTCTACAGATCGACCAAGAGCGAAAAGATGTACCCGTCTATGCTGGCGCGTGGCAGCGGAGCTTCCTCCTCCGTCGGCGAGGAAGGAGCCGGCATGGGGATCGGAGCAGAGCCGTACTACAGCGTGCCTGTCGGCTCTACCGGCACAGCGCCCCAACACTGGTCCCAGCCGACCTCGCCTACGCCCACGCACTCCTCCCGCCAACCGCCCAATCTCTACCAGCATGTCCACAAGGACGACGACAGTAAGTAACCCCCCGCTGCCTCTAATCGCAAAACGCAATCGCACCGCGTAAAATGACTCGTTTGCTTCTCCGCGCAGTCCACGGCTCGTCCGTGTCCCTGGTGTCGACAGCGAGCAGCCTCTACAGCTCGGCGGAGGAAAAGCAGGCCCACGAGTTGCGCAAACTCAGGCGCGAGTTGCTCGACGCCCAGGAGAAAGTTCACTCGCTGACCAGTCGGCTCTCCGTTAACGTGAGTAATTTCATCTTATCGTTGTCGATATTTTTAGGCTAGCTCGGTCGAGAATGCGACAGAGACGGCTGAGATTTTTTGACATTCCAATTCTTAATATTTCGGGCGAAAGAAAGGTTACGGAACGTGAAGTTTTGTCGTTTTTAAACGATTTTATTTCTAAGAGATGAATAATATTCAAAGCTAAAGAAAACGCCTGAAAAAGGGCCTGGTGTTTTTCTTAGCCTGAGAAACTCGACCATCCGCGGGAAAAGTCTGTTCGAACGTTTGCGAGGTTATGTTGACCTTGGACGCGCGCGGAAACGTTAGAAAGCCCCGTACGAGAAATTGTGAGGTTATGTTAGGATCGTACGTACTTTCGAGGCGGATGTCGACGAGAAAGTTGCGCTGCGTTTCTTTACGAGATTTTCCGCCGGTACCTAACCTCAAAGTGAGGTTAGGCTGATTATGCCTAGATTTACCAAACGTCCGACGTTTATATAAATATATGTATATGGTGCATCGAGTACATACGGCACGCCGCTTGTCGCAATTTTACGGCCGCCGCGTGTAAACAGTCGTAGCGGACGCAGGGTCTCGCAGTGCCGGCAAGTGCTGCCAATCGGCGCGCAAGGGTCAAGCGCGTGGTCCTCCCCCCCCACGGGCTAGACGCCCGCCGTGCGTAGCGCGCTTCGTAGTAGCCACTGCGCAGTGTCCAGCGCGCAGGAGGGGGGGTACGTGGCTCCGTGGACGTACCGCGCGTCGCGCGCGTTTAGTCTGTTTCGGGACGCGAGCGCGCTAGTTTCGGACATCTCGCGCCTCGCTGTTTTGCTCCCAGACATCACGTTGCCCCTTGCAATAACAAAGCTTTCTTTGAGCTCTGAGAAAAACAAAACTTGGTAGTTTCAGTGCGTACTGATCGATCTTTGTTCAATATCGGTGTGCGGTGCAGGCGCGCTTTGCTTTTTATTTATCGTGTTATTGTTTTTTTTACTCCGTATTTCCATCGCGTGATGGGAGGAAGCCGCGAGTGCAAAGTACCCGGAAGTGTTCCAGTGTTGTGCAATTGTTTCGCGTTTGCCACGAGTGAACAAACAGCGGCATGTATCCGGACGTGAAAGTCCACGAGATCGTCGGTGCTCGTCCTGGCTCGGCGCCCACCAGGTTTGATCATACTTGCAAAAGGACAAATTTCGGCGAAAAAAAAACAAATACGCCGTTTCTATTTTTTATTCTACGTCAATAAGTATCCGAAATTGCTCTCGACTTCGTTGCTCATAAATCTCCGTTTCACTGACAATTTCCCTCGAGTATTCTTCATCCACCGTTTAGAACAAATGCACTTTCGGCCCGGCATCCCGCTCTTATCGCACGTGCGATAAGCAGCGTCGTCGCACGCGGTCTCCAATTTCGCGTGGTCGCCAGCAAACAAACAAACATCCTCTTATGTTTTTCCATTCCGCCGTTACGTCGCGCCACCGTTCTACGCCAATCTTACCGTATCTTTTCCTCGTCTCGGACTTTCTTCTCTTATTTTGTCATACTCGATGATGTATCGATCAATGCGACGAAACGCCCACGCGCGAACCTCGAGAATAGAGATACCATGTTTTTTTTTCGTCGAAAAAAAGGAGAAAGAAAATAGTCCAAATTGACAAACCGATGACGAATATCAACACTTTCGTAATACCGAACACTCCTTTTTTCCACGAGACTCCGGGCTCGGCATATTCAACGTTTTGTTGACGAAGCTAAAACCGGCGGGGGGGGGGAGTAGAAAGACGACGAAAATAAAGAAAAAGAAAACCATGGTCAAGAGCCACCCCGAAGGATCATCATAGATTCGCGACGCGTTCTCGCGAGTCTCGTTGCTGCTTTCTTATATATATATATATATACAGAATTTTCCGTTTCCCTGACAATCTTCTTGCTCGTGGTGCCCTCTTCGAGACACCACGGCGTTGAATAGAGAAAGAGACGAGTAGGTTGAGAATCGTAGAGAATAAGAGAAAGATAGAGATAGCATCGAGCAAAAAAAAGTTCGCGGCGTAAGGATCGCGCGATCGTTCGTCACCGCGAGCTCGACAGCGCGCGACGTTCGAGAATCCGGTCTCCCTATTTCGTTCTTTCTCGCGTACGAATGTGTTTTCCAAGGGTCGCGGCTAAGGTCGCGAATTAGAAACGGGACGAGCAAGGAAGCCGCGCTCGAAATAAAATTGGATAAGAAATTAAACATTAATCGACCAATTGTATACACATATACACATACGTATGCGATATTTCACACTTTTCCTACCTAGCCCGTGACCATTTTTTATTTTTCTGTTGTAAAATATACCCCACGAAAGAAGTACTCACACCAATTTTTAGATTTCTATCTCTTTTCTTTTAGGAGTTATAATTTTCCAAACAATGTCGATTTCGGAAGTTTTGGAAAAGTTTAAACGCCGATCACTATATTTTTTTCATTTTGAAGTATACTTTCGTTCAAAAATACGAAAAAATTATCGATTATCAATGTCAACGGTTTTTTTGTGCTTCTAAAGTAGAAACTATTTTTTAAAAAGACGATTGCCTTTTTTATATTTTTCAAAAAAATTCTTCAAATTAGAGTGACCCACTTCATGATTTTTGAGACTAGTCTAATCGTGGACCTATTTTTCCTTCTATTTTTTTCGGATTAATCATATTTGTTTACAAGATTTTTATCATTTAAATCTCCAATAATGCTATTAATGATTATGTGATTTCCAATTCGGCTTCGTGAGGCCTGAAACGGTTTATTTTTAATTTGTGCGGTACTTAACGAAAAAAAATATTTTGGATAGAAAATTATTTTTTCCAGCCTGACGAAGCCGAATTGGAAATCACAAAATGATTAATAGCATCATTGGAGATTAAAATGATAAAAAATGTTCTAAAGAACATAAGATTAATTCGAAAAAAAATAGAGGGAAAAATGGGCCCACGATGAGACTAGTCTTAAAAATCATAGAATGGGTCACTCTGTTTTAGAGAATTTTTTGACAAAAAAAAATAAAAAGTCGATCATCTTTTTAAACAATAGTTTTCACTTTAGAAGCAAAAATACGTTGACATTGATAATCGATCATCTTTTTCATATTTTTTAACTAAAGTATGCTCGAAAATGAAAAGAAATTATATAGTGACATTTTTCGATATCTCAATTAGTTCAGGAGTCATCACCGTTTAAACGTTTCCAAAACTTCCGAAATCGACATTTTTTGGAAAATAACTCCTGAAAGGGAAGGAATAAAAAATTAAAAATTGGTGTGGATATTCCTTTCATGGTGACAGTCTTACAAAAAAAATTAGGGAAACCAGAAATTGTCGGGGTCACGGGCTAGGTGAAATGACATGGTATGTCCCATATACATGTCGCGTAAACAAAAAATGGCCATAAGGGTAACGCGGGTCACCGTGATAAGCGCCTAAGGAGAACGATTCGATAATCCTATCGAAATTATTCAGATGCCCCGTTCATTTCTACCTAAACTCCCGGATGTCCATTTTCTCTTCACATTTTGTGCTCGTACGAGCAAAAGTTTTTTTTGTCTTGTTCTTCTTATGCTTCTCTTGCTTTTTTAAACTATTGTGTAGCACTTACGCCCCCCCCCCTTCACACCTGCGGTCCTTCACCTATCGTAAGTCTAACGAAGATGAAAACGTATACTCGTGGGACGCATCGCGTCGGTGAAGCGCCACGAGAGACGGAACGTTCCTCCACAAGGGGTTCGGGGCCGGGGGGGGGGCGTTGGGGGAGGATGAGGAGTGAAGGCAGGCAGATACGCGACGTGAATTTCGATTTAAAAGGCTTCGTGCCGCATATCCCTTATAATGGTCTGTTGAAAAAGAAAAAAAACAAAACATCAGCGTTGCACCTATGTACTGCGATAATGGAACTTTACGCGCATGAATATGAATCTATTTATAATATGTATGCGCGTGTGTACAAATGATATAATAATAACAATTTAAAAATGGATAAATATGTAGAAACAATAATAATAATTACAATACAAAAATAAATAAATATTTGTTTACAAAATATTAATAATAATAACAATAATGATGATCATCATAATGATGATCATGATGATGATGATGATGATGATGATGATGATGATGATGATGATGATGATGACGATGATGACGATGTTAATGATGATCATGATGATGATCATGATGATGGTGATGATGATCATGATGATGATGATGATGATGATGATGATGATGATGATGATGATGATGATGATGATGACAATAAAAAGAATGGGTATAATAATGATGATAGCAATGACAATAATGATGATGATAATAATAATAATGAGAATAATAATGATGATAACGACAATAACGATAATAATAATGATGATAACGACAATAACGATGATTATCATCATAATGACAATAACGAATGTGTGTGAAGTTAGCACCGCCATTTTGGAAAATCAAAAAAATAAAGATTGTGCTAGGTTGTGCTAGGAATGTGCTACGTTGTGCCGCAAGCCGTTTTTGAAAATTTCAAAAAATGACGGAAATATTCGAAAAAAACGTTTTTAAGGCCCAACACCGCCATTTTGTCGGAATGAAAAATAAAACGTTGTGCTAGATTGTGCTAGGTCTGTGCTATCTTGTGCCGCAAACCGCATTCCGATATCGTAATTAATGTCCAAAAAAATCGAATTTGAAAAAAAAATCGCAGCACCGCCATTTTGTCGGAATGGAAAATAAAAAGTTGTGCTAGATTGTGCTAGGCTTGCGCGAACTTGTGCCGCAAATCGCATGTCAATATCACAATTAGTTTCATAGAAAATCACCTTTGAAAAATTAGAAAAAAACGTTTATAAGGCCCAAAATCGCTATTTTGTCGGAACGAAAAAAAAATAGTTGTGATGGGTTGTGCTAGGCTTGTGCTGGCTTGTGCCGCAAACCGCATACCGATATCCCAATTAGTTTCCGAGAAATTCAAATTTCAAAAATTTGGTGGACCGCCATTTTTCGGAACGAAAAAAAAAAGTTGTGCTGGGTTGTGCTAGGCTTGTGCTGGCTTGTGCCGCAGACCGCATACCGATATCTCAATTAGTTTCTGAGAAAATCAAATTTAAAAAATTTGGAGGACCGCCATTTTTCGGAACGAAAAAAAAAAAGTTGTGCTGGGTTGTGCTAGGCTTGTGCTGGCTTGTGCCGCAAACCGCATACCGATATCCCAATTAGTTTCTGAGAAAATCAAATTTCAAAAATTTGGAGGACCGCCATTTTTCGGAACGAAAAAAAAAAGTTGTGCTGGGTTGTGCTAGGCTTGTGCTGGCTTGTGCCGCAAACCGCATACCGATATCCCAATTAGTTTCTGAGAAAATCAAATTTCAAAAATTTGGAGGACCGCCATTTTTCGGAACGAAAAAAAAAAAGTTGTGCTGGGTTGTGCTAGGCTTGTGCTGGCTTGTGCCGCAAACCGCATACCGATATCCCAATTAGTTTCTGAGAAAATAGAATTTCAAAAATTTGGAGGACCGCCATTTTTCGGAACGAAAAAAAAAAGTTGTGCTGGGTTGTGCTAGCCTTGTGCTGGCTTGTGCCGAAAACCGCATCCCGATATCCCAATTAGTTTCTTAGAAAGTCAAATTTCAAAAATTTGGAGGACCGCCATTTTTCGGAACGAAAAAAAAAAAGTTGTGCTGGGTTGTGCTAGGCTTGTGCTGGCTTGTGCCGCAAACCGCATACCGATATCCCAATTAGTTTCTGAGAAAATCAAATTTCAAAAATTTGGAGGACCGCCATTTTTCGGAACGAAAAAAAAGTTGTGCTGGGTTGTGCTAGGCTTGTACTGGCTTGTGCCGCAAACGGCATCCCCATAGCACAATTAGTTTAGCAGAAAATCAAATTTAAAAAAATTGGAGGACCGCCATTTTATGGAACGAAAAAAAAACTAAAACTCGGATGGATTGCTCGGAATTGGGATATCGGTATGCGGTTTGCGGCACAAGCCAGCACAAGCCTAGCACAACCCAGCACAACTTTTTTTTTTCGTTCCGAAAAATGGCGGTCCTCCAAATTTATGAAATTTGATTTTCTCAGAAACTAATTGAGATATCGGTATGCGGTTTGCGGCACAAGCCAGCACAAGCCTAGCACAACCCAGCACAACTTTTTTTTTTCGTTCCGAAAAATGGCGGTCCACCAAATTTTTGAAATTTGATTTTCTCAGAAACTAATTGAGATATCGGTATGCGGTCTGCGGCACAAGCCAGCACAAGCCTAGCACAACCCAGCACAACTTTTTTTTTTTCGTTCCGAAAAATGGCGGTCCACCAAATTTTTGAAATTTGAATTTCTCGGAAACTAATTGGGATATCGGTATGCGGTTTGCGGCACAAGCCAGCACAAGCCTAGCACAACCCAGCACAACTTTTTTTTTCGTTCCGAAAAATGGCGGTCCACCAAATTATTGAAATTTGAATTTCTCAGAAACTAATTGGGATATCGGTATGCGGTTTGCGGCACAAGCCAGCACAAGCCTAGCACAACCCAGCACAACTTTTTTTTTTCGTTCCGAAAAATGGCGGTCCTCCAAATTTATGAAATTTGATTTTCTCAGAAACTAATTGAGATATCGGTATGCGGTTTGCGGCACAAGCCAGCACAAGCCTAGCACAACCCAGCACAACTTTTTTTTTTCGTTCCGAAAAATGGCGGTCCACCAAATTTTTGAAATTTGATTTTCTCAGAAACTAATTGAGATATCGGTATGCGGTCTGCGGCACAAGCCAGCACAAGCCTAGCACAACCCAGCACAACTTTTTTTTTTCGTTCCGAAAAATGGCGGTCCACCAAATTTTTGAAATTTGAATTTCTCGGAAACTAATTGGGATATCGGTATGCGGTTTGCGGCACAAGCCAGCACAAGCCTAGCACAACCCAGCACAACTTTTTTTTTTCGTTCCGAAAAATGGCGGTCCACCAAATTTTTGAAATTTGATTTGCTCAGAAACTAATTGGGATATCGGTATGCGGTTTGCGGCACAAGCCAGCACAAGCCTAGCACAACCCAGCACAACTTTTTTTTTTTCGTTCCGAAAAATGGCGGTCCTCCAAATTTTTGAAATTTGATTTTCTCAGAAACTAATTGGGATATCGGTAAGCGGTTTGCGGCACAAGCCAGCACAAGCCTAGCACAACCCAGCACAACTTTTTTTTTTTCGTTCCGAAAAATGGCGGTCCACGAAATTTTTGAAATTTGATTTTCTCAGAAACTAATTGGGATATCGGTATACGGTTTGCGGCACAAGCCAGCACAAGCCTAGCACAACCCAGCACAATTTTTTTTTTTCGTTCCGAAAAATGGAGGTCCTCCAAATTTTTGAAATTTGATTTTCTCAGAAACGAATTGGGATATCGGTATGCGGTTTGCGGCACAAGCCAGCACAAGCCTAGCACAACCCAGCACAACTTTTTTTTTTCGTTCCGAAAAATGGCGGTCCTCCAAATTTATGAAATTTGATTTTCTCAGAAACTAATTGAGATATCGGTATGCGGTTTGCGGCACAAGCCAGCACAAGCCTAGCACAACCCAGCACAACTTTTTTTTTTCGTTCCGAAAAATGGCGGTCCACCAAATTTTTGAAATTTGATTTTCTCAGAAACTAATTGGGATATCGGTATGCGGTTTGCGGCACAAGCCAGCACAAGCCTAGCACAACCCAGCATAACTTTTTTTTTCGTTTCGAAAAATGGCGGTCCTCCAAATTTATGAAATTTGATTTTCTCAGAAACTAATTGAGATATCGGTATGCGGTTTGCGGCACAAGCCAGCACAAGCCTAGCACAACCCAGCACAACTTTTTTTTTTCGTTCCGAAAAATGGCGGTCCACCAAATTTTTGAAATTTGATTTTCTCAGAAACTAATTGGGATATCGGTATGCGGTTTGCGGCACAAGCCAGCACAAGCCTAGCACAACCCAGCACAACTTTTTTTTTTCGTTTCGAAAAATGGCGGTCCTCCAAATTTATGAAATTTGATTTTCTCAGAAACTAATTGAGATATCCGTATGCGGTTTGCGGCACAAGCCAGCACAAGCCTAGCACAACCCAGCACAACTTTTTTTTTTCGTTCCGAAAAATGGCGGTCCACCAAATTTTTGAAATTTGAATTTCTCAGAAACTAATTGGGATATCGGTATGCGGTTTGCGGCACAAGCCAGCACAAGCCTAGCACAACCCAGCACAACTTTTTTTTTTTCGTTCCGAAAAATGGCGGTCCACCAAATTTTTGAAATTTGATTTTCTCAGAAACTAATTGGGATATCGGTATGTGGTTTACGGCACAAGCCAGCACAAGCCTAGCACAACCCAGCACAACTTTTTTTTTTTCGTTCCGAAAAATGGCGGTCCTCCAAATTTTTGAAATTTGATTTTCTCAGAATCTAATTGGGATATCGGTATGCGGTTTGCGGCACAAGCCAGCACAAGCCTAGCACAACCCAGCACAACTTTTTTTTTTTCGTTCCGAAAAATGGCGGTCCACGAAATTTTTGAAATTTGATTTTCTCAGAAACTAATTGGGATATCGGTATGCGGTTTGCGGCACAAGCCAGCACAAGCCTAGCACAACCCAGCACAACTTTTTTTTTTCGTTCCGAAAAATGGCGGTCCACCAAATTTTTGAAATTTGATTTTCTCAGAAACTAATTGGGATATCGGTATGCGGTTTGCGGCACAAGCCAGCACAAGCCTAGCACAACCCAGCACAACTTTTTTTTTTTCGTTCCGAAAAATGGCGGTCCTCCAAATTTTTGAAATTTGATTTTCTCAGAAACTAATTGGGATATCGGTATGCGGTTTGCGGCACAAGCCAGCACAAGCCTAGCACAACCCAACACAACTTTTTTTTTTTCGTTCCGAAAAATGGCGGTCCTCCAAATTTTTGAAATTTGATTTTCTCAGAATCTAATTGGGATATCGGTATGCGGTTTGCGGCACAAGCCAGCACAAGCCTAGCACAACCCAGCACGACTTTTTTTTTCGTTCCGAAAAATGGCGGTCCACCAAATTTTTGAAATTTGAATTTCTCAGAAACTAATTGGGATGTCGGTATGCGGTTTGCGGCACAAGCCAGCACAAGCCTAGCACAACCCAGCACAACTTTTTTTTTTCGTTCCGAAAAATGGCGGTCCTCCAAATTTTTGAAATTTGATTTTCTCAGAAACTAATTAAGATATCGGTATGCGGTTTGCGGCACAAGCCAGCACAAGCCTAGCACAACCCAGCACAACTTTTTTTTTTTCGTTCCGAAAAATGGCGGTCCACCAAATTTTTGAAATTTGATTTTCTCAGAAACTAATTGGGATATCGGTATGTGGTTTACGGCACAAGCCAGCACAAGCCTAGCACAACCCAGCACAACTTTTTTTTTTCGTTCCGAAAAATGGCGGTCCTCCAAATTTTTGAAATTTGATTTTCTCAGAATCTAATTGGGATATCGGTATGCGGTTTGCGGCACAAGCCAGCACAAGCCTAGCACAACCCAGCACAACTTTTTTTTTTTTCGTTCCGAAAAATGGCGGTCCACGAAATTTTTGAAATTTGATTTTCTCAGAAACTAATTGGGATATCGGTATGCGGTTTGCGGCACAAGCCAGCACAAGCCTAGCACAACCCAGCACAACTTTTTTTTTTCGTTCCGAAAAATGGCGGTCCACCAAATTTTTGAAATTTGATTTTCTCAGAAACTAATTGGGATATCGGTATGCGGTTTGCGGCACAAGCCAGCACAAGCCTAGCACAACCCAGCACAACTTTTTTTTTTTCGTTCCGAAAAATGGCGGTCCAAATTTTTGAAATTTGATTTTCTCAGAAACTAATTGGGATATCGGTATGCGGTTTGCGGCACAAGCCAGCACAAGCCTAGCACAACCCAGCACAACTTTTTTTTTTTTCGTTCCGAAAAATGGCGGTCCACGAAATTTTTGAAATTTGATTTTCTCAGAAACTAATTGGGATATCGGTATGCGGTTTGCGGCACAAGCCAGCACAAGCCTAGCACAACCCAGCACAACTATTTTTTTTTTCGTTCTGACAAAATAGCGATTTTGGGCCTTATAAACGTTTTTTTCTAATTTTTCAAAGGTGATTTTCTATGAAACTAATTGTGATATCGACATGCGGTTTGCGGCACAAGTTCGCGCAAGCCTAGCACAATCTAGCACAACTTTTTATTTTTCATTCCGACAAAATGGCGGTGCTGCGATTTTTTTTTCAAATTCGATTTTTTTGAACATTAATTACGATATCGGAATGCGGTTTGCGGCACAAGATAGCACAGACCTAGCACAATCTAGCACAACGTTTTATTTTTCATTCCGACAAAATGGCGGTGTTGGGCCTTAAAAACGTTTTTTTCGAATATTTCCGTCATTTTTTGAAATTTTCAAAAACGGCTTGCGGCACAACGTAGCACATTCCTAGCACAACCTAGCACAATCTTTATTTTTTTGATTTTCCAAAATGGCGGTGCTAACTTCACACACATCAATAACGATGATCATGGTGATGAGAATAACGATGATGATGATGACAATAAAAAGAATGGGGATAATGATGATGACAGCAACGACAATGATGATGATAATAATAATAATGAGAATAATAATGATGATAACGACAATAACGATGCTCATCATCATCATAATGACAATAACGATGATCATGGTGATGAGAATAATGATGATGATGATGATGATGATAACGCCAATAACGATGATAATAATGATCAAATGTCAATTTTTCTTCTATGGTATTCGAGATGTGAAAAAGTATGATTCGATCCAAAAATTAGGAAAATAGTTTTTTTTAAGTTTGCATCGTTGGAATGCAAGGGAAATTATTTCTTTTTAATTGCTCATTTTTTTCTGGCCGATTTCGACTGCCAAAATCAGTCAAACGTTTTTACGTATTCTGATTAGAGATTTATGATATCAATTTGCAAAAAAGAGGATTTGGATAATAATAAAAATGAGGAAGAAAAATTGATGCATTCCAACGATGCAAACTTCATCGTCATCTTTTCTTTCTTTTACTATATACTAATTTTTTTATTTTCTACGAACACGAAGACCAAAAATATCGATTTCTTGCACTACATGAAAAACATATATACAATAATAATAATAATAATAACAACAACGATGATTATGATAATAATAAAATATCGATTTATTTTTCCTCTAGACGTGATAAATCATGATTTTAAATAAATGTCAGTAGAATATTTGTAAATTGTTCGCGTAAACTTTTAAACGTCCCCTATGATAATATGACTCTTCGCGGTTTTTTTTATCGGTCTTGCTTAAATTTGGCAGGAGTCGAAAATCAGATGAAAAAACGGCGAAGCAAAGAGAAAAAAATGACACGCGTATATTTACATGGAGAAAAATGGATTAAAAAAGAATTAAAGAGAACGAATGATTCTGAAAACCGATTTGCACGTCCCGAGCGAGAAAGATCGGCATAGCGCGATCGTCGCTGACCCCGAATCTCAGAACGGTCCTGCACTTTCCTCAAAGCGCCAATAAACGTAACGACTCGTCGGGCGTCACGAGGATAAATGGTACCCCCGGGTATGCACCGGGGCAGGGACGGGGGGAAGTGCATACTCGACGATTTACGATCACCTTCGAGACCTCATGCTGCCCTGACCCTTTGGGAGGGCTTTACAAAACGAGGCTGCAGACGACGAACGCGAAAGGTCGACAATCGATTATCGCTTTCGTCGTTTGCACGAAGACCATGATCGTCTTTTCGTGGACGCAGGCCAAAGAGACATTCCACGAAAATCCGTAAAACCTTGTTCATTTTTTTAATCGTTTTTCAATATTTCTTTAAATGAGAGTATTGACATGACGATGTCGGGAGTTGACACACAATTGGCACGTAGTCTTGTCAACTTTGAGTATTTCTGTCTGAAATATGTTGGTAAATAATGAACTTTGTTTGGGTTTTTATTATTTAAGGCGTTACCCTCACTTGTAGCGCAAAAAAAGGCCTTTTTCATGAATTTTTTTAAAGAAAACTACAAAACTTTTTTAATCGATCAATTTACCATCTTAAAGAACACATCTTGAAGAACTTTCAGTAATTTTTTTATTGAAAAATATTACATTGTTTAGTGGCGCATGGCCGTCAATGAAATAATGTTTTTATATACCCGGTTTGCGGTGACCAACATTGCGGCGAAGTGGATCATCTGAAAAAAAAATGCGGATGGATTTAGTCAAATATAAGTATAAACTAGTCTTTAATCGAAGGATTTTAAAAAATACTCATTTTTCACAAAATGGCGGACAGTCAAAGTTAATGGTTTGATTTTAACGAAAAAAAACGGCCGTTTTTTGGCTATAAAACGGCCATTTTTTTTCGAAAAAAAAAAAATCGAACGATTAAAAACTACATTTTTATGTATTAACTAAGCCTGCAAAATTTCAAGAAGATCGGTTCATTAGTGTTCGAGTAATCTTGGTCACCGACTTCAGAAATGCCATTTTGAGAAAAACGCGTTTAAAGTCTCAATTTCAGTTTACACGAAGAAAATATTTTTTTTTGTAAACTTACATAGAGTCATCTATTCCGGGCCCATACAGAAGTATGGGCCCGGATACTTATACTTCAAAAAAATGCAATAAAAAAAATCGATTTTTTCAAAATCGCAAGTGGGGGTAACCCCTTAAGGCATCTTTTAAGAAAAAAAATCGATCTTTTTACATTTCTACAGTGGCCTTACCCCTTAAAGTAAACATCCAAGGCTACAAAATTAGGCAATGGAAAAAATCATCTCACCTGTAGGCGTACGACACAAATCCGCAAAACAATTTTTATTCAATAATAAAAACACGAAGAAATTCGAGTGCTCTTCAAGTTTGCATCGTTGAAATGCAATGAAAGTTCTTTTCATCATTTCAAAAAATCTTTTTTTTTTTAGTAAATTTAGATTACAGATCTCTAAATGAGCAAATAAATAATTGAGCATTATCATAGCTAAGAAATTGGATCAAATGAAAAAAAATCATAATTTTCGTTGCGTTACAACGATGCAAATTTCAACATGGCAAATGCGAGGAGTTTCCGCGGCGCGTTCAATCTCGCTCGGAATTTTACGGAGATGCTGTGGCAATAACGAAAAATAGCAGCGTAGAAACGGGGCCTTGATGAATTATAAACCAACACGCATCGCTCGTCCTCGCGACTCCATCATAGCTGCATTAGCAATTCTTATGAGACGATTTTTTTTTTTTCAATTCTTTCTGCGTTTTTCTCCATCTCTCCCTTTTTTTTCGTCATCCGCCTTAGAATCGCGACGACCATTGAATTTAACCGACCAAGTAATAGCTTTCTTCATTCCCAATTATTTGATTCGAGAATTAAAGAAAAAATACTCGTATTTCGTATTATGCTAACAAGAAGAACCATGTCTATGAGGGAGTTTCTCTTTGAATCACCGAGAGTCGATTCGTGCACTGCCTAGTACCTCTACACATATGCCACATCTCACTTCATTGAAAATCAAATAACAAGTTGGTAGGCGAAGATTAGAATATGTATGTTCTCTTAAAATAAGCATACGTTAATCTCGCGGTGTGTTGACGAGAACGGAGATTGAGCGATGACGCGAATGATTATGACATCAGAAGAGAAGCAGTATTTCATATATATATATATATATATATATATATATATATATATATATATATATATATATATATATATCATCTTCTTCATGGCCCAATCCAGTCTGGTTGAAACTCCGAGAAAAATGGAAGATGGCCGGGGATAGTTATTCCGTCATGATAGTCATTTATATTAATTATTCTCTTGACATCTCTCTCTCTCTCTCTCTCTCTCTCCCTCACCCTCACTCACTCAGTCAATGCGGCACCTCCGATATAACATTGATTTCCCAACGACGACAAAAACGACAACGATGACGACGACCCTCTCTCCCCTCTAGCTATGTATAACATTATAATGGAGAAAGACACGCGCGTGTGTGCCTGTGTACACACACACACACACACACACACACACACACACACACACACACACACACACACACACATATCTATGTATATGTATATATATATATATGTGTGTGTGTGTGTGTGTGTGTGTGTATATATGTGATCAGCGTTACGTTCAAGAATTGGCCCTTATTGTCGATGCGGATACGAGAGGGAAAGGGAGAACGAGAGACAAGCCTGACGACATTGCCCGTAGAAGATCGGCCCTCATCAATTATTTCGATATCAAGTAGAAAGATCGACGGGCAGACCGGTTGACAAAAAGTAGGAAGAATAGTAAAATTAGCTGAGGATCGTGTGAAAAAAAAATAGGAAGGATGGAAGGACCTCAAGATCAGTTGAAATAAAAGTAGGAAAGATGACAGGGCCTGAAGTTCGTTTGTACAGAAGTGAGAAGGAAGGACTTGAGGATCGTTGCGGAAAAAAATAGGAAGCATGGAAGGACCTGAGGATCGTTTGAAAAAGAAAACGTACGAAGGATGAAAGGGATCATGATGATGTTGAAGTTTGCATCGTTGAAACGGAACGGCAATGAGTTTTTTTCCAATTGCCCATTTTTGTTCTGGCAAATCGAAGCTACTGTGAACTTTTTTAAGATCCTTTATTAGAGACCTACAACCTAAATCTATCAAAAGTGATTTTGGATAACAATGAGAATGGAGAAGAGCGAAAATGAAAAGAAATTTTCGTTGCATTCCAACGATGCAAACTTCAGCAACATAGAATCTTGTATTTGGTGTCAAGGGAAACTGCTAGCACTTTGAGACTCAGGTTCAAAAAGCACCATGGCGGAAGGAATGTACATGAAGTTTGCATCGTTGCTATCCAACGGTTTCATTTTTTTTTTTCGATTTTGTAATTTCCTATTTTTTCTGGGTCAGTTTGGCTCTAGTTGCTAAAAAAATATAGTAAAATGAATAAAAAATATTTACGGCCACCGGGACCAACCAAACAAAATCGAAAAAAAAATGAAACCGTTGGATAGCAACGATGCACACTTCATGTACATGCGGAAGGATGTAACCAAGCTGTCTTAACGGGGTCCTCTAGTTTCTCGGCTGTCTTTTTACGGCTTTTTCAATATTTTTTTACGGGCAAAGCATCGAAATAATCAATCTCATTGTTTTTGCATAATCTTTATTAACATTTAAATAAGCTTTACAAATTTTTTGAAGTCAAAATATATAATAGAATAAACGTTATAGTGGCCGACAGGAAAACATCAAGTAAAAGAGGTGCTTGACGGTGACCAAGATTGCGGCTGTTCTGCTTATCCGAAATCAAAAAACCAGACGGCATTTTAATCTTCATATTTAAGACTAGCGATTGAACTAGAGTGAATTCTAAATTACAAAAGTTAACTTTTTGTATACACTTTTGAAAATTACATTCTATTTTTTACTCATTTTTTCTTAAGTTTTTCGCTCGTACAAAAAAAACTATCGAAGCAATCATGATAATCCTAGTTCAATCGCTGGCTTATAACATATTAAAGATGCTGTATAAATTTGAACAAGATCGGTGCAGCGGTTTATGAAATATCGTGGTCACCGTTTCGAAAAATGGTGTTTCGAGAAAAACGCGTTTGAAAGTTCGCGCATGTGATTTATACTTGTGAACCACTTCGAATATCGAAAAATCCTTTGGCACACATTTTCTACACATGTCGTAGATGTAATTTATGAAAAAAAAAAATCGATTTTTTCGACCCGGGAAACTCGAGGACCCCGTTAACCCCTTCGTTGTCATAATTCTCATGCGACATTTCTGGTGAATCCCTTGCGATAGCGAATCAGCCAGATTTCATTGCGAAAATCCATTGTCGGCATTGGCTCGTTCCGGACGAAATACACGTATCTTTTGTTGTTGTCGGTTGTTCTTTATTGGGATTTTTGTCATTTTTTTTATTGCTGCGGTTGATGCCAAGCCGCGCGGTACGTCCGGGTAATGACGGCACAGGCTAACAACGCATTTGCGGCGTGTTCCTTGTACTCGTATCTTCACCACCGATGATTCTTTCGTGTCCCTTTTTCATACCCCTCCTTCCGGGCCGCTCGTCAACCAGGCGGGTTCAATTCGAATCGGCTCTCTTCCTTATCTCGGGGCTGTATCGTGGTGGCTTACTACGAATATATACTATCGTATTTATTCGCTTGGAAAGGTAGAGATATATGGTACGTATACGGAGAAGTAAGAACGCCTGGCGAGTGTGTATACAAGGATCCAAGAGCAGCCTGGTCTTTCGTTGATTGAAGCCAACTGGCCGGCCAATCCGGACTCTCGACTTATTAAAACTCCCGTCGTCGTTATGCCTTTTGTCTCTTCTTATGACGCCAGCGGATATTCGAGATGCCCACTCGCGAGTCCGCGGTGTGTTATTTTCATGTTGTTTTCCATCCGTCTTTCCAAAAATTTCCATCCTTTATGGTGGAATCGTTCGGTAATGATCGCATTAACTGAGCTTGTACACATAGATTTGCCGGAATAGCTAGGGAGGATCCCATTAGGAAGAGAAAGTCATTCGTAATGGGAGCTGTTGCATCCTAATGTGTGCTATTCGGTGAAGAATTATGGCTCCAAGGCATTCGTTACAGAAGACTACCAACAAGTCTGCAGACTTGTTTGGGTTTGTTCGGAAGAGAAGCTAGCACTACAATATCCAAAGCAATCGTGTATTAGCCTACGAGTCAAGTCCTTCCCCATTGTGTCCGTTGCATCGAAGTATCCAGCAATTTGAGATTTTGGTACAGAAGGCTACCAACAAGTCTGCAGGCTTGTTTGGATTTGTTCAGAGGAGAAGCTAGCACTATAATATCCAAAGCAATCGTGTCTTAGCCTATGAGTCGACAAGTCCTTCCCCATTGTGTCCGTTACATTGAAATATCCAGCACTTTGAGATTTTGGTACAGAAGGCTACCAACAAATCTGCAGGCTTGTTTGCGTTTGTTCAGGGGAGAAGCTAGCTCTAGAATATCCAAAGCAATCGTGTATTAGCCTACGAGTCAAGTCCTTCCCCATTGTGTCCGTTGCATCGAAGTATCCAGCACTTTGAGATTTTGGCACAGAAGGCTACCAACAAGTCTGCAGGCTTGTTTGGGTTTGTTCAGAGGAGAAGCTAGCACTGTAATATCCAAAGCAATCATGTATAAGCCTGTGAGTCGACAAGTCATTACCCATTCTGTCCGTTGCTTCGAAATATCCAGCGCCCTTAGGTGCAAGCCTAGAGGCTCGTCAAACCCTTACCATTCGGAGGGAATACTCGTGTTGTCTGGCTTCAACTTCACGCTTCCGTTTGTAGAAAAATAACAGACCTTCGCTCTCCATGCTCCTGTTCGTAAGAAAAGAACAGACACCCCCAGATAACACTGGCCATTAGCGTAAAGTAATCGCTCTGCTCTCGAAACGCGCGTTTCCAGGCTTGCGACGACCGAACAAGCGCTCATTACTGAAAGCTATCAACGATCCTATAACAGAACCCGATACGCCCTGCACGAAGCAAACATGTCTAGCGTACAAGTCGTGAAGGCCTTGATCATTTCGTCCGTTGCATCCAAATGTCCAGCATTGAACCGCAGGATCTTCTCAACATTTCGCACGGCGCCCTCCATCAGAGTTAGGCATCAAACAAGCCTTCATTCGAAAAGCTAAACCTTGATAAAATATAATCGTTTCCCCAAGTCCGGCAAGCGTTTCTGAGGAAACCGCAACTTGATAACTTCACAGCAAAACTACCCCAATGAATGACATACGAGCCTATAATAGAACCCAATACTGCCCTGTACGAAGCAAACATGTCTAACACCCGTATTCATAGATGTACCTTGAGGAATCCTCATTTCTTGTTCTTTTTTCCGAACAAAGGACAAGGAGGCCATATTTCTTAAGGAACGACTTTGAATACGGGTGTAAGCCCGCAAGTCAACGAGTCCTTGATAATCCTATCCGCTGTATCCGAACATCCAAGACTTTGAGTCACAAGCCCGGAGACTTGCCGAGTGAGCTGTGCCTACCAACGTGCCCTTCCAACTCGCCTAACCCGGGACCTGTGACTTTCTACCAATTACACTCTAACTAGCACAACAGTCCAGGTCATTGTGAACCCGTTGCTTATTATCGTTGAGAAGGTGTTGGTTTTATTTGCCGTCGGTCGTGTGGAACAGCAAAACACACATACGTTGTCCATACCGTGGATCCGCATTCGGCAGTTGAGCTCGTCGCTTTTTTTTTCGATTAATAAATAGAGCGCGGCTCGTGAAATCGACTCTACCCCCCAATGAATACGGTCATTTCTCTTATTCCATATAGATGAATCAGATACACATATAGTCACAATTGACAGAGAGCGAGAGAAAGAGAGAGAGAGAGAGAGAGAGAGAGAGAGAGAGAGAGAGAGAGAGAGAGAGAGGAAGAGAGCGGCAGAGAGGCTCGTATACAGATGTGGCGGTTGTTGGACAATGTGATGCTGGTATACACTCCTGGTGCCCCAAGAGACGAGCATTGTCTTCCTGAGAATGTGGGCTCGGTCGGTGCAACCGCGAGGATATAAACGAGGGTACACTACAAGAGAACTCGCTGTAACGAAACACTACTGTGCATGTAACTACGTTTAGCCGAGTTGATCTCGCGGGATCCCTCTCGGGCGCGGGTGGGAATCGACCAAGAGGAAACCAGAAAATGAGCACATATCGAAACAACACACCGCACTCTCAGCCTTAGTTACGTACACTTGGAGTTTCGCGATTCAAACCGTTGGAGAGAAGAATCGAGCAAATCACCAACTTGAACTCACACTCTGTCTCTCTCTCTCTCTCTCTCTCTCTCTCTCTCTCTCTCTCTCTCTCTCTCTCTCTCTCTCTCTCTCTCTCTCTCTCTCTCTCTCTCTCTCTCTTGGCAAGAAATCTTGGCCCCAGGGATAGGCAAATTTACCAACATTCAGCGATCAAGGAGACGAACGTGTTGGAGGAAGGCACGATTCCACCAATAAGGAAAGTTTGCCTATCGGATGCACCGATGGCATGTACACATTTGCGTGCACACGGACTTTCTTATACGCAAAATGAAGCTTTCTGTGGCGATGGTAGACGCGTTTTGTATACACACATGGGGGGGACGCATTTTTGGGGATCATTGAATTCGAGGAAGTTCCTCATAGCAGTCTATTGTTCGACAAACACAATGTAGCGTAAATCCCAATGGCTTTGAAGTCACCTTTGGATACATGTAGGCATATTTGTAGAAAAGTCATCCCAAGGAACGTCCTCGGAACAGCCAGCTGTGCTGATAGCTAGCACTGCATATGGAACGATGGACGTGTCTTTCGTCGCTTTTGAAAATTATAACGGGTAAGTGAATTCCTCGTAAATTGCACGATTATCTTCGTCTTTGAGACCCGTCACGTTTTTGACCGGGGAGAATGGCTTCGTCGCGTCGCACGGCTAAATTGAAGGATTTCACGGAAAGTTTGAGAAACCTTTGTCCGCGAACGAGCGCGGAGAGAGTTCCTCGGAGAATTTCAGAAATAAGATCCTCCGTGGCTGCTCTCGTGTTTGCTCGCGGTCCCCCTCCCTGTGCGGAAATTGAATCAGACCACGTTAAATTGCCCGCATTTGGTTAGGGCCCTAGTTTGGAAGATGCGGACCCTTGAAGGGAGGTCACACTTTTTTTTCACTGGGAGCCATTGAAGGCTTCACAAGTTAGGCCTATTACCCAATTATGAAAGTAGAGCTGTCGAAGTTTGGAAAACCGTTGCATTTCGAAATAGTGAATAGTCTGGTACACGAATAATTGGAGTTTTATTAAATCTTAATTTCCTAATATCCATCCGCCATTTTGAATTTGAAACGTGCAATATCTAATTAAGAGTCATTGATAGCGAAAACCTCAAAATATGTATCATTATCCGACATTAGTCTAGTCTTTGAGGACGTCGTCAACGATTAACGAATCCTTCGGACAACGGCGCTACTTTTTTCGCTTAGCTGTCTTCTCTTTCTTCCCACTTTTCGTCGTCCATGCGCTCCAAGTTCACAAGACTCTCACCTTTAGTGTTTTAATGTCCGGTTTTATTGTCGAGATAATGACTAGGGCGATAAGCCGAGCGGCCGCCGCCTCGGGTTACTTACCTTCCTCTCCCCGCCCTAGTTCGACTTGATATATGGTGACTCAGCTACACACACACAAGCACGAAATACCCCCAAACTTCCGGAGAATCTCGAGGTGTGGCAGTTAAGAGCACACGAAGTAGGTAGAATCTAGTACACGACCTAACTGCAGTACCTAATGGATTATGGACGGAAAAATTGTGATTGATAATCACCACAGCCCAGCAATTCAGGTGTTGCATGTCCTGCAGATGTTATCCTCCGCCTCATCCAGCCCCAACTAGAAGACTCACGTTGTTATGGTACTCGCACATCACGTGGCTCTTTGCAGGCTGCAGGAATATTCTCATTTGAACACGAGAGATTTCGGTAGCGAAGCCCCTCGGCTAGTCCGCCAGCACGTAGGAGATAAGTTGTAATCTTATCTGGTACGATAGAGGCTGACTCGTGATGTCGCTAGAAAGATAGTCGCGATAGGAGAGGAAAAAGTGATTGGAGACGACCACTCGTTAGTGGGTTGGATACGAGCGAGCTGCGGTAACTCGTTATTTTTGTGGTGCATTGTGGCGGTCCCGTCGGTCACCAACTCGCCAATACGCAGCTACCATCGATTCAGCGTTTCTCACAAATGATCGCAGATGCATGCGTTGCAATATATACAACGTCTTCCTTAGATCCTATCACCCGAGCGCCTCTAGGGCAGGGTACAGGGGAACAGCCCTACTGATGAGTCTGCCGCTTTTGCTTTTCCTGCCTCCTACCTTACCAACTTTACTAAACCTGGACAACGGTCAACAACTACGGGAGTAGAAAGACACTGGCCATCGGATCCATCACTATACCGAAATCTCTACACTATCTCACACGCGTGTAGTGGAAACTACTTTTCGGATACCAAATACGTTACCACTGATACCGAACCCACAAAAGTTCGTTGCTGTCGTTCCACCGACTGATGTATGAAAAAGTAGCCGGAAAGGGAGCGCTCGCAACTGTGGTCAGGAGCCAACCCACTAAAAAGACCGCGCATTTGAAGCAACCGCAACAGGCCATCGGTAGCAAGTCAATGACAATGTGACTGAGAAAACCAAGATTGGCCAGCCACTGAACAGCATTTAGTTTTACTTCACTATCCGTCAACACGAGCGCGGGTTTGATGATCAACGTCATGATCTATCCGTGTTCCAGAAGACACTCTAAACGGATCACCGCCTTCATGCCGCGCACCTTGTCCACCCTATTCGATCTTAATTACTTCGTCCATCATTCTGCAAATTTGTGCTCAATGAAGTTGGACGAATAATTTCCGGACGAATGAAATAGTCTCGCGATCGTGCAGACACTGGCGCGCCATCAGGTTGATATGCTATTCCGAGTAAAAAGCCCCCAGCATGATCGATAATTGCGCGCACGGGCGGAAGTCTCGTACACGGCCGGTGAAGAATTCGCCCGAGGGCTCGCACGAGTGACGAAGCAAACGAGAAGAGTTCTCGATGTCTCGCGGCTCTTGCGCCCCGCAAACTCTCCACACGTATCGTCGCATGTAAGAGCCCTCTCGTTGAGGAATCCCCGTGGCCTGTTGGAAAGGACAACTCCACACGGATGATTCTCCGGCAGCGAACCTCCAAAGAAACCCGATGCGGCAAGCTTCTTCCACTTTTTCCACACGATACCGACTTCTCCGGCGTACCGCAACACTCTTCGATCCTTCAGGTCGCGTATACTTCGAGAAATAATTCCTTTGGACTGACCAAATGCGATAGATTTGAGGGAGTTTTGTTCGAAGCAGCGTCGTTCCTATTTACCGTCACCAAAACACTCATTGGACTTGAACAGCTGGTTGTACTCAATGCATAGCTGTCGTTTGTTGATCAAACCAATCACCATAGACCGAATGTGCGTTCTATTTGCGTAACCGAAGATGCTAGATCATTGAGTGGAGAGCTTCGCTGATGCCTGGCTCGATCACGCGCGGCTATTATTATGCCTCGGACTGACGAGGCGTCTTCCTTTTTCTCTCTCTCTCTCTCTCTCCCTCCCTTTCCTGGTTCCATCTGCGTGTAGCGTCCGCTCAGTGCATCTCCATGAACAGGCCCATCAGGCGTTGTCATCCGCCTCATGGCCACGGCAAAACCGACATTGCAACGAACTCATTCCTGGCACTGACTGTCACATGGAGACTAAACGACATCTGTCGAAACTGCCTGCAAGCCCACACTCATGAATCTACAGACAAACAGCTAATGTTCCCAACCTCAGGTCATCAGCTGATAGATACCATCGGAGTCTAGTTTAGTTTAGTATAGTGGAACATGTTTTCATTGTGGAAGAGACATTAATTAAGCGCACAGAGGTGAAAACCCAATAGCGAAGGATTTTGCAATATTCATAACGACACGCCCCCGAACGCGCTCCCATTATGTACGACCGTGGGCACCCAATTCCCACACCCTCGGCAACTCTGCACCGTCCATTCTATGCTCCAGCACGTCGGTATCGCGTAGCCTTTCCTGCAACGCATCACGTATATCGGTTGCATCTTATGCATGTGTACATGTGCCACCTATTGCGCGCGACCGACAATTCCCGGGCCCCGATGACGCGTAGTAGGGTTAGTCCAACGGCTATGTAACACACACATACGGACAGAGCGAGCGGTCACGCTGCCGATAAAGTGGGTTAATTGAGGCGCGTGAGTACCCGCGGGAGTCTTTCGATTCTCGCGCGACGATCAAATCCGATCACCTCGCGCCGCCTCGGGCTCGTGCGTAGGGTGCGGACATTGAGATTTAGCTCCGATCGAATTAATCGTACGCGTTATTGGCCACCGAGATTTAAACTCGGCTCGTGTTTCGGACAGATACTAGCCTCTTGTTTGATTTTTAATGAAAGCAGACCTTTGATGGAAAGCGATTGGTTAGTCGGTTGTGTTTGGGTCTAAGAAGATTGGCGTATCTGAAGCTAATGGAGTTTTAATGACAAGGCGTTCGTACAGCAGGCTACCAGCAAGTATGCAGGCTTGGTGGGTTTTGGTGGGCCCAAGCTATCATGCCTCAGTCTGTGATAGTCTATAGTTCTATCCATTGCATCTCAATGTCCACTGTTTAGTGAGGTATTGTCGCTTTACTCTCCAACAGGCGTTGCCAGGCTTGTGGTACCCAAAAAGGCATACCTTACAGAAGGCTACCAACAAGTCTGCAGGCTTGTTTGGTTTTGGTGGGCAAATAACCCAGCACCAAGCCATCCCAAGCTATCATGCCCCAGTCTGTGCTAGTCCATAATCATATCTGTTGCATCTCAATGTCCACTGTTTAGTGAAACATTGTCGCTCTACTCTCCAACAGGCGTTGCCAGGCTTGTGGTACCCAAAAAGGCATTCCTTGCAGAAGGCTTTCCAACAAGTATGCAGGCTTGTTTGGTTTTGGTGGGCAAAGAACCCAGTACCAAGCCATCCAAAGCTATCACGTCTCCGTCTAGGATAGTCCTTCATAATTCTAACTGTTGCATCTCAATATCTACTGTTTAGTGAGATATTGTCGCTCGACTCTTCAACATGCAATGCCTGGTTTGTCATGTCCAAAAAGGTATTCGTTACAGAAAGCTACCGACAAGTCTGCAGGATTGTTTGGGTTTGTTCAGGGAAGCATCTAGCACTAGAGTATGCAAAGCAATCGTGTCTTAGCCTATAAGTCGACAAGTCCTTCAACATTTGGTTCGTTGCATAGAAATAACCAGCTGTTTCAGGCACAAGCCTAGAGACTAGCCAAAACCCAATCATTCGGAAGGAACACTACTGTCCTTCTGGATAGAAGTCACAATATGCCCGTTGGTCTCGTGTTGTCTGGCTTCAATTTCACGCTTCCGTTCATAGGAAAAGAACAGCTACCCCCCCATAATACTGGTGACTCCATTAGCTAGAAATAATCGCTCTGCTCTTGAAACACGCGTGTCCGGAACTTGTGACGACCGAAAAAGCACTCTTTACGGAAAGATGCCAACGAGACTGTAGTAGAACCCAATACTACCCTATACCAAAGCAATACAAGCCTACAACTCGACAAAGCCTTGACCATTACGACCCGAATCGTTTGGTATGCAGGATTTATACAGGTATAGAGCGTATACATGAATTTCTCAACTTCTCGAACGGCGCGCGTTCCACCGGAGTTAGGAATCAAACAAGCCTTCATTCAATAAGCTAAACCACAATCAAATACAATCGTATCCTCAAGTCCGGCAAGCGTTTCAGAGGAGACCGCGACTTGGTAATTTTCAAGCAAAACCACCCCAAAGAACCACATTTAGTCGTTGCCTATCAACAAGTACACAATACTCACAGCAACTTGGTACTTGCTTATTCCGTGCTATTGTAGGATCACGTGAAAAAAAGAAAATGGAGAAACCACATTAAACGGAGAAGAAAAAGGAGATGAAGAAAGTTGAAGATGTTAAAGTCCCCGAGGCGATGCTGATTACAGTGAAATGATGATTGTCGGTTGGCACGGTAGCCTTCGGACATCTGGTTCGATGCCCCTTTAGGCGTGCGAGCGCGTGGCTTCAGGCCATAAAGTGGAAACAACGCGATTACCTAACATGGCAAGAGGAAACAACGTAACGAGTGTATGTACGTCTCTCTTTCTCTTTCTCTTTCTCTTTCTCTCTCGTCGTCCTCGTCTCCGGTTGTTATGGAGCTCGAACGAATAAAATAGTCGTCGGTACCGTGCGCTCGCGAACTTCGGAGATACTTCCCCGCGTGCCATATCTCCGCGCAACTCTTACTACCGGCAGACCAAGAGAAAAATTAAAAACGCTTGGGAGAAAGAGAACAGGGAGAGAGAGAGAGAGAGAGAGAGAGAGAGAGAGAGAGAGAGAATCACTGCTGCGTAAAAAGAGAAGCAGGAATCTTGCGATCGTTGTGTATCCCATACCGGGATAATCGCAGGGTGCCGATGCTAGGGGCCTCTTTCTCTACATCTGCGAGCTTCGAGAGAGAGCAGCTGACCGAGAGTGCCTAAGTAAATGCGCGCTACGGATATTAGTCTCGTGAATTTATCGTCAAATTGTAATAATACTTCATTAATGATAATAAGATCATTTAATGTCGATAAATATTTATCACTTTACCGGTCAAGTTGCCGGTTATTTGTCCGGTAATATTATCACGTCTACTGTTGATATTATTAGTAATGATGTTTTATCGTCAATGTCATAATTAAAGATGCCCGTTATTTTACCAGTTGTAATCTGGGCTGGTTATTTTACCGGTAAACTTACCGGTTATTTTACCGGTAAACTTACCGGTTATTTTACCGGTAAACTTACCGGTTATTTTACCGGTAAACTTATCGGTTATTTTACCGGTAAACTTACCGGTTATTTTACCGGTAAACTTACCGGTTATTTTACCAGTAAACTTACCGGTTATTTTTTTTTGCCAATATAATTATGACTACTGATAATATCATTGGTAATGATTATTTTCGCAGTAAACTTTATGATTAAAGGTGTCCGGAACTTTACCGGTCAATTAACCAATTATGATGAGAGATGTCGGTTATTTTACCAGTCTGTTTACTAGTGCTGGTGATTTAACGGTCAATTTACCGATTATAATAAAAGGTGCCAGTTAATGTACCATTGAAAGTTAAAGGTACCGGTTAATTCACCAGTCATCATTGAACGTGCCGGTAATATTACCGGTTAAATTACCACTTATAATCTAAGGGGCTGGTTTTTTTAAATTATAATGTTCTTTATAGTTGGATGTGTATAGTGCTTCGCGCGGTATAGTGCTTCGCGCCTTATATACAGCGCGAAGCACTATACCGTGTGCACAGTCCGATCGCCGATATTTCCTGACTAGCTGTAGGCAAAGAACCGTTGGATTCAAGGTCTCTCTCTCTCTCTCTCTCTCTCTCTCTCTCTCTCTCTCTCTCATTCCGTCTTTCCCTCTCAATCCTTCTCTTCCTCTCTCTCGCTCTCTTAATCCATTTCTCCGCCTTTCTCTCCCAATCCTTCGCCCTCTCCATTTCTCTCTCGCGTATATCTCGCGGGAGTCTATCCAACATTATCGTCTCCTCTCACGTGGACACGCGCGATCCAGTTTCTTTAATAATCTACCTCGCCAACCCAAACAAACTCAATTGCAAAATGAAAAAAATCAATAAAACAATCGAACAAAATAAATAAAGGGACGATACAAATATGTATGCGCGAGTGGGCAACGCGAAACAATGAAGCAACGATATGTGCTCCGATTCCCTGCCACTCCTGCTCGGCCATTACTGCTCTGACAGCGTTAGGCTCTGTTGAAAAAAAAAAAGAAAAAAAGGGAACAGGGTGACAATGGACACGTCCGCTACGTAACGAATGTCACGAGAAATACGTAACGAAACATTCGTTACGTATTCATCAATTTTCATTGATATTTGGGTTTGTTTGGGTTTCGAGGTAATTTACGAATGAAATACGTCGCGCGAGTGTCCGGTTACCCAATCCCATTTAATCCAGTAAAAAAAGACGAAAACCCAGCACTTTTGAGCGTAGAATATGAATATTTGACTGAAGGTAGACGGTTGCATACTAAAAGTAACCCCAATAAAACTTTGCCCCTCAATTCGTCCCAACCCTAAGAAATAGGGGTTGAAAACATAAAAATCGCCGTATCTCGATAATTAATAGCCCGATCAAAAAAGGTTTCGAACAAAAGTTGTTTGGAATAATAAAACTCGTATAAAGTTATCTGACGTCCAACTCCCTATCTTTGAAAACAGCGGCACAAAAACGATTCGAAACACGAGTGATGCTCTCGTGTTTTTGTGCCCCTATTTTCAAAGATGGGCATTGGACGTCGAATAACTTTATACGTGTTTGATTATTCCAAACAACTTTTGTTCGAAACCTTTTTCGATTGGGCTATTAAGTATCGAGATACGGCGATTCTAAAGTTTTCAAGCCCTATTTCTTAGGGTTGGGACGAGTTGAGGGGCAACATTTCATTGGGGTTACTTTTAGTATGCAACCATCTACCTTCAGTCGAAAATTCACATTCGACGCTAAAAAGTGCTGGGTTTTCGTCTCTTTCACTGGACTAATTCAGATTGCACAATCTCAGATCATTCGGAATTATCGGCTGCCCAATTGGAGCGGAAATTTTTAGCATCGCTCAGCCCGCAGCTCAGCACGCAGCTCAGCTTCGTCTTTCACGCCCAAGAGAGAAGACTCGGCAACGCCCTCAATCCCCTCCCACGCTTTAACGCACCGCGTTCACAATATAAATCACAAATGAAAAGAACAAGAAAAGACGGGGAAAAAAGAAAATAACGAGCAACGAAAGAAAAACGCAGTTGCTCGAGAGCTGTTCCCGGGAAAGCGACCCGGAGACCCCGTACGAGTAATTAATACAAAGCTGAAGACGCGCCGTTTATCTGAATGGTCGATCGAGCGAGGCCCGCGGGCCAGACGAGAGAAAAAGAGAGCGGGGGGGGGGGGGATATATCCCTCTAGTATATTTATTTATTTTACAAGGAAACGGCAAACGTTCCAGATGTCTTGGGAGCTGCAATGCAAACAGTCTTGGCCGCGTTACACGCACTTGGAAATTAACCCACGGGGGCGGGGAGCGACAGGGGGCCATATCGTTGCCGCCACACGCGCGCAGTAATTATTATTGCTCGCGCGCGTACTTATCTCTCGCTTCTAATCGTGCTTTCCGCGTTTTATACCCGGAGCATAATTTCCCATGTACGCTCATTTTACATCTATATATATATATATGCCATTGGCCTCGAGAGACACTGGAACACAGAAGTCCTGTGTTCCGATACGGCCCCGACATTGTAAAAAGAAAACTACGGCTTGAATTGCAATAGTCGAGCGGACAGAAATATTTTTTTTCCATGTTCCGCACGTCGGACTTTTTTTTTCAACGCGCATTATCGTAATTTTGAACTTCTCTACGCGCTAATTTTGAAAAAAATCAACGAACGAGCCACCTTCTTACAAATCGTTCGTATTTCGGTTTTTATCGTCGCCAAATTTGCATTCCGTATTATTATACTGTTATCATACCTCCTATACTTCGCAAACTCGAAATGACTGACGGAAAATGGCCAGAAACGATTATTCCTTTGAATTTTTATCGGGGTATTTTAAATGGTCGAAATTTAATGTTCAATTGGAATTTGACAACTGAAAACACTGAATTTCGATAATAATAATTATTATAATTATTGTTTCAAATATCGAATCATTTTATTACATTTTTAGTATTTTAAGTTTTTTTTTTTGGTATTTTACTATTTAATATTGCAAATAAAACACTGAATGAAATTTAAAATGCTGCATGTCGATAATAATAATAATTATTATTTTTATCCTCATACTAGCTTTAGCGGACTTCGTCCGCGTAGATTTCGGCTATAAACTTTGTTTGATTTTAACCGGAGACGGTTAAGTTGGTCCGTTTATCTATGACTTTTCTGATTTCGCCAACTTAAATAAATGCGGGACTTTTTTTATGGATTTATTTTTCGAAAATATATCTATGAAGTTATAGTTGTTACCCGTGACTTCCTCCGCGTGGAATTTATGACGCCGTGGGAGTGTAATTTATGCAATTTTTCAAGTCAATCCGACTAAAAAAATGTTTTTCTATAGAAAATGATTCATCCCCTTGCAACACCTTAAGGGTTGAATGTCCGGAAATACTGAAGTGCGTGTTTCATTATTTGTATTGTAGAGTGTTTACGCCATTTCTCAAGTTGATCCAACCAAAAAATATGTTTTTCAACACAAACTTTTCTACCTCCTTGTAACCCTTTAAGGGTTGAATTTTTGCGAAATGCTGAAGTATGTGTTTTCATTAATTTTATTCTAGAGTGTTTATGCAGAGTTTCAAGTAAATCCGATCAAAAAAATATTTTTTCACAAACAAACTTTTATACCTCATTACGCCCCCTTAAGGATCGAATTCCAAAAAATGCTTTCTTAGAGCATCTCTACATCCTCTATGGAACATGTGTAACAAATTTCATTTTTCCATCTTCAGTAGTTTAGGCCGAGCGTTGTCTGTCAGACAGTCAGTCAGTCAGACACAGAACAGTTTTATATATGGGGCATTCCATACCAATTCGACCTGGGTCTGACCCTCGACCCCTCAAATCTGGTTCCCGATTGTTCCTATCATTACTCTCACTCTATCAAGCGATTCCAATTTTTTTCAGATTTTTCAAAATAAATTTGAGCGCGTCATGAATTTTTGAATTTTTTTTTTAAACCGCGATTGCCGTAATCGAAAAATCTGGAATAATTCCCAAAAATACAGTGTCAGATATAAAAAATGTTGGTGTAAAATATATAATGTTTGGGCTTTTGCTTCAACCCCTAATTAGGGTTTTTGTCAACAATGATAAAAAAAATCGAAAATTACAAAATACACTTTGGAAAAGTCGGAGAATTTTTTTTTTAATCTGGTATTATGCATACAAAATTTCGAGAAACAGTCTACAGTAAATTGACCTCTGCTTCTTATTTTTTTTTTCATTTTTTTTTGCTCAAAAAGCTAAAAAACGGGTTGAAGCAAAAGCCCAGACATTATGAATTTTACACCAACATTTTTTATATCTGACACTGTATTTTTGGGAATTTTTTCAGATTTTTCGATTACGGCCATCGAGGTGTTCAAGAAAAAAAAGTCAAAAATTCATGACGCGCTCAAATTTATTTTGAAAAATCTGAAAAAAATTGTAATTGCTTGATAGAGTGAGAGCAATGATAGGAAAAATCGGGAACCAGATTTGAGGGGTCGAGGGTCAGACCCAGGTCGAATTGGTATGGAATGCCCCATATATAGAAAATAATAGTTTTACATATATAGATGGGAATATTTGTATTTTTAAATATGGAGTTTAAAATAAACTATTTCGTTAGTTTATTTCAAATATAAATCCTATGTAAATGGAAATTGGAGAAAAAATGGAGAAGAAAAGCGAACTATGCAATTTTTTTTTACAATAATAATTATTATTGTTATATATATACAGACACATATATGTGTATATATATATTATACGGATTTTCATCCAATTGTCGGTTAACATTTGCGAATAATTATGGCCGCGAGTAGGTGGAGAGCAATTTCGGATAAGAGAGTAGAATAAGACAAGAACGTTGATTCGAGCATGTTGAATATTCCACTCAGGTCATCGTGGTCATCGTCGTCGTAGTTGTCGTCGTCGTCCTCCCCATCGTCACTCCTAATAAAAGAACGCACACGGACGAACGTGTGCACGACGAGAAATGATAAATTTCGCGATCGTAAATGAATTTCCCGTTAAAATCGTGGAGAACTTTGAACATTTGTGTTCTTTTCGCGAGTGAGAAAAATCAAGAAGGAAGTGTGCAAGAGAAAAAGTGTATGCGAAGAAAAACGAGCACGCCCGGTAAATGGGCCTAAGACCGAAAAGATGGTCGTGATCGTGACTAGTCGAAAGTAAATGGCAGGGCGGAGGAGGGGCAGAGGATAAAAATGGACGTGAACGTATGTTCGAGAAGAGTCCACGACGGCTACGCGACCATAAGATCGCGGGGGCGAAATCGACCTCGGGCGCTCTACCGATCGGATTCGGAAGAGCTGCTGAAAGAGGCCGAAGGTCCATACGCCCTTCCACGTGTCTCCAAGGATCCACTGTCGGACGAGCACATTCACCAGGTGCTGCCCAGGTGGTCCGATACCGGAAGTAACAAGCTGTCCGAGAATTACGGTACCCTGAGGAGGTGCAAGAAGTCCTCGGACTCGGTGGACGAGGCTGAGAGGATAGTCCTCAACACGTTCACCGGTAGCAAGAAGACCAAACGCTTGGATGACTCGCGCGACGAGAAGATTGACCATACCGAGTATCAGGAACGTTTGTACGACAGCGTGACGCCCGACAACGATGATGACACGAACGAGCTGATGCGAAAAATCGCCTCGCAAAATGCAGCCAAGAGCCTGAGCCTCGTCCAAACCGAGATAATAGAATCATTGAGCAATCTTTACGAGAACGTGAGCGAGGAAAAGAGCAGCCGAAGATCAGCGAGGCGAAGAGCACTCGAGATCGCGAGCGTCAATGCTGCGACCGGTCAACCGATTTACGCGGTGCCAAATGTGGCCGAGCAAGGGGACAATCGACGGGCGAGCATCAACGACGGCAATTACGTGCCCAGCGGTGATCTTTATCGAACCGCTGCTCGCTACATCGAGGACATCAATCGCAACATCGCCGAGATCGACAAGAGCTACGATGAACTGAGAACGAAGACACGCGGTGGCATTGACTCGGCTTACGGTGTCGTCAAGAGGATACCCAGATCGAAGGATCCCAATGACGAGGACAACGACAATCATTACGCTGGTTTTCATCGAAAGCGCGATGCTCTTGCGCCAATGCCACCGATATCGCCGAATTTTGCCGAGAATGCGGACATTACCGCGTCAGTGGCGATCACGAAGGAGACGATCGACGATCAAGCGACGAGATTCGACTTTCGCATTGCCAGACCCAATTCTTACGGGAAATTGCCACCAAAGCTGCTGCCACGCTCCTCCTCGATGGACAACAATACACTGAGGCACTCGACCGGCTCGACAACCACCACCACCAGCTCATCGAAATCCACCGAATCCCTCTACGCGATCAGCGAAAATCTCCCCGAAGCTTCCAACATCCAGGAGCAGGATCTTGGATCCCGAGGAGATTACGCGAGCCTTAGATCGAGATCGAGGGATGCTACGAAGAGTTTCAGGCACGAGGAGAGAACCGAGCAACCTCGACGCGCCTACGAGACTTGGCAGGCTAGAAACATCAGAGACCATCGAGCCCAGGACTTGCTGATTGCGAACGAGAAGGACCGAAGATCATGCTATGTTCGCCTGCCAAGTGGCCACAACCCTAACGAACCCCACGCCAGGTACGTCGATGATCCAACCGATGACGACTCGATCCACCGTCAGCCAATTTGCCACCACAATCAGCCCTGTCAACCGATCAGTTGCTATCCCACCACAAATCAAACCGAAAACCGGGAAAGCGATGATTGCCTGTGCGAGGAGATCGACGATCGTGCCTGCTTGATGACCCAACGAAACATCGCGAAATGCCAGAGCAGTTCTTACCTAAAGAAGACCCGTTCGACGAACAAGAACAATCGGGAACAATGGACAATCGGTGAGCGACGTTACGGCACTTTGCCATGCAGAAGATCCAGAACAGCCAGGCCTCTCCACAAATCGAGCGAGGATGTTCTCGAGAGACAGTGCTCGGACGATTCCTCACTGATGCAGAGATCCTCAATCAGCACCACCGACGTACGCGACGACGCGAGGAGTCTCCGCAATGAGAAGACTAGATTGGCCAGACAGCTGGATCCTCTCTACCTCATGGACGCCACCGAACTCATCGTCAGGGGTGAGGCGCTGCGCAAGACTAGGAAGGATTGCTCCGTCAATGAGAAGCCATTGGATATGATTCCAATGGCTTCCGTGCCACCTGATGATACCGCTAATGATGACAAGTCGCTCTTTGATGATACCAATGACGAATGGACCAAAGCTCGCCCTTTCACAGCAGCCCTCGCAAACTCTCGGACCAGACACAATTCTCTGGAATCCGATGATGTCGAGACTTGCCTAGTAGCCAAGTGCAACAGGGCTTCCCATGATTCGCACATCGGAAGCCACGGTGGCTTCGCAACTCTGCCCAGACGCGCCAACTGCCCCAAGGAACAGCGCGCGAATGTTGACACGCCCAGACGCTTCTCGGGCAATGTTCCCGTCCTCGAGCCACTTTACGAACACGCTGTCAGCGATCCAGTCAAACCACGAGCCAACGACAACGGCGTCATACCTTGGTGGGAACTCGCCACCAGGAAGTACAGACATCGAAGCTGTCCGGCGTTGCAGGTAAAATGAGGCGTTTCCTACGTCGATGACGACGCGAGGAGAATCGTACGCCATGACGCATCCCCACGAATATATATGTATACCACACACCCCTAAAACTAGCATCCCGATGATCCGCAAAGAACATCGATGTCTTTAAGAAGTTACCCCCCACTTGTAGCGCAAAAAAAGGCCTTTTTCATGATTTTTTTTAGAGAAAACTACAAAACTTTTTTAATCGATCAATATACCATCTTAAAGAACACATCTTGAAGAACTTTCAGTAATTTTTTTATTGAAAAATATTACATTGTTTAGTGGCAAATAGCCGTCGATGAAATAATGTTTTTATATACACGGTTTGCGGTGAGCAACATTGCGGCGAAGTGGATCATCTGAAAAAAAAAATGCGGATGGATTTAGTCAAATATAAGTATAAACTAGTCTTTAATCGAAGGATTTTAAAAAATATTCATTTTTCACAAAATGGCGGACAGTCAAAGTTAATGGTTCGATTTTAACGAAACAAAATCGAACGATTGAAGACTTATTTAATACATTTAATATTATTTAATACATTTTTATGTTGAAGCCTGAAATTTTGCAGGCTTATTTAATACATTTTTATGTATTAAATAAGCCTGCAAAATTTCAAGAAGATCGGTTCATTAGTGTTCGAGTAATCTTGGTCACCGACTTCAGAAATGCCATTTTGAGAAAAAACGCGTTTAAAGTTTCAATTTCAGTTTACACGAAGAAAATATTTTTTTTGTAAACTTACATAGAGTCATCTATTCCGGGCATCAAAAAAAAACTGCACTTCAAATTGCACTTCAAAAAAATGCAATAAAAAAATTCGATTGTTTTCAAAATTGCAAGTGGGGGTAACCCCTTAAGAAATCTGCAATGCCGTGATGCCGAAGTTTGCATCGTTTGAATGCAATGAACATTTTTTTGCTTTTTCCAGTTCTCAAATTTCTTTCGACACGTTTTAGCAACGGACGTCACTTGGACGTCTTTTTAGGGTGTTTGCTCAGAGACCTCTATAACGGCAAAGAAAAACTTTGCTTGGGTTTGTTTGGGCTTGTTTGGAATCTACACTTTGATAAAGTGTCATCCAATGAAAATGCCACGATGTTGAAGTTTGCATCGTTGTAAATAGAACATCTTTTGCTTTTTCCATTTCTCAAATATCATTTAGTACAGTCGTGCTGTATATTGGAATCGGGAAAAATTAGAAGGCGAGTTTTTTGACAGGTGATTTTGTAGCTGCCGCGGGTGCTAAATCCAAGTTTGCCTAAAAAATCGAGGTGTAGGATTTTTTTAAGGGGATGAAGGATGGGGGTGGATTAATGCCAAAGTGCAACCCCTATGAGGTCGGCGCCGGGAGACAAAATGTTCAGAAAAATCCGGGCTTTATTTTTGTCTACAGCGCCGAAGTTGTGGAAGTTCATTTTGGGGGTGAAAAAGTGGGGTGAAATTTTGGAAAAACAGTTTTTATTCGATAACTCTTTAGGAAAAATTTATACAATTTTTGTTCAAATCGGAACATTGTAGCTCATGAAAAGACGCGGCGATCGAGTATTTGATCAACCCTTTACGATAATATCCTCAGCCCCAAAAAAATTGTTGAAATATAAATAAAAAAATTGTTTATAGAATAACTAAAAACAATCGATTTTTTCGCAGCACCTTCGTAATCACCTACATAAATTCAGTCAAAACTGGCCTGTCAAAAAACCGGCCTTCTAATTTTTTCCGATAACGGGGTTTTTAAGCGACAGCACGACTGTACTAATTGGGCACATTTAAGCTACAAAAATTACTCGGACATTTTTTCAGTGTGTTTGCTCAGAGACCTAAAACTTGTACCCTCATCAGGATTTTTCCCAAGCTCTGCAACCTAGATAAGCAACAAAAAAAATATATTTCCGGTAATAACAAAAATTCAGAAAAATAAAAAGACCACCTCATCGAACAGAGAAGCTTTTCCTCGTTACACTCGAATTGGGAAACGAGGCGATACAAACACAGAAGCAGCCAAAATAATGAACAAGAAAAAACAGGGCGGCGAGATCGCAAACAAATATACGAATGGTTTTTGCGAAGCGAAATTAATTCTGCATGTTTTTTTTCACCTCTTTTCCTTGTATGTTTTTTCCGATTTTTTTTTTCATGAACATCCTCGATACGCGCAAAACATATATTTCACTCAACATCCAAAATCCGACGTATCTTGAGACTTTTACGCTCGGTTTAAGTCCGCGAAAGGTCAAAAATGCGCGATTCGTGAAATCTCCTCGTTTCGCGTTCATTATTTATTCATTATATTCCGTTTCTCTCGTGCGGTCCCCTGGCCTATCCAGTGTCCAGATTTTTGCAATTCCAGACGTATCGGTCTCGTCCTCAGCTCCGGTATTAAATTCTTATCGGCAAAAACAGGATGGATGGGGGCACGGGGAGAACGGGAGGAATTGAGCGGCTCGCGTATTAATATTATTCCGCTATACGACGACCTTTGCAACACCGCCAGTAAAAATAATAATAATAATAATAGAAATAATAATTTAAGTATTTTAAAAAAATCGATTTTTTTGCGGCAGGAGCCCGCGCCCGCTCTTGCGAGATCTGAAAACGTCGGAAGCTCGTAGAGACTCGATGATGCACCGTAACGAAGCGTGGGCCGAGCTAATGCGAGTTCATATGGCAGCGATTGAATAATTAGATGAGCTCATATATGTATATAATATTGCACTGATATATAATATATATATATATATATATATATATATATATATATATATATATATATATATATATACTTATTTAACACTATGTTATCATAATAAAATAGTAACAAATAAATAAATATGTATATACAGTTAATAATGAAAATATATTACATAAGAACTATATAGACAATCTGAACTCTTCGTTGACATCCTTATATTTGCCCACGGTTTTGACACACTGGGTCGATTTGACCCGATTTGTCCACCTGCCATTAACAGCTCTCCGATCGGTTTCTATTGGAAAAAAATCAGGAATACACTTAAAACATTTCTTAATATGTCTGCATACTTGGAATTCGGAAATTGTAAAATTGAATTGTTATAAAAAAAATTATTGAAAACTTTCAATTTTGGGAAAGTTAGCCTTGTATTTCAAATTCGTCCGGGTCAAAATGACCCAGTGTGTCAACGTAGGGTTAATGAGAAATACTTATAGAATTCATTATAAATCAACTGCACACGCATATACAATTTGTTGAAAATGATTATTAAAATATTGTATTATATACAGGGTGTCCCATTTTAATCTTACACCTCAATTTTCTCGAAAAATATGGCTCGGACGAACTATTGTGTGGAACGAAACTTCTAGGGATTGAAGGGGGACGTTTGAAAAAAATTTATTTGACGAGCCAAAATTCAAAATGGCGGCGTTACAAAGGCTGACATGTTTTTTTCAAACGGAAGCATAACTTTTTTTTATTGCCAAAAAATTTGTCAGCTGAAAACTAAAAACTTTTGTTGAAAAAATTTTTTGATAAAGTGTGTGTGTGTGTGTGTGTGCGTGCGTGCGTGCGTGCGTGCGTGCGTGCGTGCGTGTGTGTGTGTGTGTGTGTGTGTGAAATTTTTGTTTTTTTTTGTTTTTTTGTTTTCAAATTTGGACGATATTTCATGAGAAAATTTTGGAGGAAAATCGATGAAAAATAGTTTTTTTTTTCCATTTTAATACCGTTTGTGCCATTTTCAGGCCCAAAAACGTGTTTCTTTAAATCCTTGACGAACTTTGATCACGATGGGTAGAAAAACACATACACGCGCGCACACACACACACACACACACACACACACACACACACACACACACACACACACACACACACACACACACACAAATCCTGGATACATCTGAAATAATTGAAAATGATGTTCTCACTTGAAAACTATGAACTTTATCAAAAAAATTTTTCAACAAAAGTTTTTAGTTTTCCGCTGACAAATTTTTTGGCAATAAAAAAAAGTTATGTTTCCGTTTGAAAAAAACATGTCAGCCTTTGTAACGCCGCCATTTTGAATTTTGGCTCCTCAAATAAATTTTTTTCAAACGTCCCCCTTCAATCCCTAGAAGTTTTGTTCCACACAATATTTCGTCCGAGCAATATTTTTCGAGAAAATTCAGGTGTAAGATTAAAATGGGACACCCTGTATAATATGAAATACGCGAATGTGTAATAATTGTGGAGCTTTACATATTATATATATACATACATATTATATTATTATAACTTTATTATTGTGGTGTTGAAGAGTGCGTCGTTGGAATGCAACGAGAATTCTTTTCCTTCCCTTATTTATTTATTTCAATTGTTATCGAGAATATTCTCTAGCCAATTTACATTGTAAATTTCCAATGAGGATTCTGAAAAATATTTGACTGATTATTATCGCCTAAATCGGGGAAAAAATTATTTTGGCAATGCAAAAAAATGGTCGCTCATTGAGCGACCATTTTTTTGCATTGCCAAAATAATTTTTTCTCATTTTTTTTAAACCATTTACATTGATAGCTATATATATATATATATATATATATATATAT
>OX101791.1:1787758-1861244 GCA_944452715.1 Ophion slaviceki
TCCGCATCTTCCTATTTAACCCTCTCCCTTTTGATCTCTTTATCACGCTCTCTCTTTTTCCATCAATCTGTCATTCTCTCTCTTTCTCTCTCTCTCTCTCTCTCTCTCTCTCTCTCTGTCGTGAAGAAACAAGTCATTAATACAGCCAAAACAGCAAACTCAAGGCTCTATCACCTAAAAGTTTGTCGCAGTTGTCTTTCGATACAATTGAGAGTGAGACTTGTATCAGTCCTTATTTCACCTGTATTTGACTATTGCTGCTGCATAGAGTTTGGGTTAGCTGAAGAGTATAACTCGATTCTTAGAGTTGCACTGAACTCGTGTGTGCGCTTTATTTTTTATATAAAATGTTTTGAACGCATAACGTCATACTGGGAGAAACTCTCTTGGCTTCGTCTGGAACCCAGGCGTAAGTATTATATGCTATGTATAGCTGCGGAGGTTCTGCGCACGGAAAAACCATCGTATCTTAGGGCACTATTCAACGTAAATGAATCAAATAGATATATGGCACTCAGGGAAGAACCGGAAATTTTGACAATTCCACATTTTCGCACCGAATATCAAAGGCACTCTTTTGACATTTCTGCTGCATACCTCATAAATGCACTTCCGCCCGGTAGTTTGAGCCTGAGTAAGACGACATTTAACAAAATGATCTTGCAACTGTTCACAGAGAAGAGCGTGTACGCTCTCTGGCCAATGGTTTCTATATTCTAGGTATCTGCGTTTTTCGTATTATTTTGCGTTCTTCTTTTTAATTTTGTCTTTATCTTATCTGCGCTTTTCTTTGCTTTTCTTTTCATCACACTTGTGTTATTTTGAATTCGTATTTCTTTTGTTTTTGTATCGAGTCTGCTTTAGTTAGTAACGTGCATGTTTCTCTTTATTTTAGTTTTTATTTTAGTTTAATTTATATAGAGCCATTTTTCTTTTGTTTTTGTATTGAGGCTTTTATTTTATGTTTGTATATTTTTTGTATATATTGAAAGAAGAAGGATTGTGTGCCAGAGGACGTTTGTGTCCTAGTAGCACTAATAAACCTAATCTAATCTAATCTCTCTCTGTCTCTCGCCCTTTTATTGTTTTCTTGGTTTGATACCTGTATATTACAGGTAATCGCCGTTCTTGGCTTACTTCTCATTCTAGTATCGCTATACCCAACTTTGAGCCGATATGCGCGATTTTTTTATGCAATCCTCTTCTCATCTTATTTCGTGTTTATCAAGAAGTTAACCTTAGGTTGATGTTTTTATTTTTATTACGAGTTTTTCGTTGTGCTTTAATTGGCTGTTTCAGTTCTTATATTCTATTGGGATCTTATATTGTTTATTTTTGTCTTATATCAAATCGTCATTTCTTCATTTCCTGTTGATATTTTTTCTCGTCTCATCCTGTACCTTTATATGTGCCCGAGAGATCACTGGGACATAATAAACATTATCGATAAATCTCTCTCCCTCTCGCTCTCTTATCGCCTCTTGTACTTTGTCGTTTCACCGTCGACGTTTCAATTTCGCGTAATCGCGATAATCGCGATCGAAGCCGGGAGTACGGACCATTCCTCGTTGGATCAAGAGGCTATTCCTTTCCAATACGAGCACACGAGGAAAATCACCCGTCACTCACAGTCGGTTAATTATTTTCAGCCGCGGTGGGGGCGAAGCCCGCACGTCATGCGCGCACACACACGTACACACAGAGAAAGAGAAAGAGAGAAAGAGAAAGAGGGAGAGAGAGAGAGAGAGAGAGAGAGAGAGAGAGAGAGAGAGAGAGAGAGAGAGAGAGAGAGAGAAAGAGAGAGAGAGAGAGAGAGAATTGAGCGCGCACATACGATTAATGCGAGCAAGGATCGTCAACACGGTACGGAAAGGTGCGATAAAGGGGCCGGAGAGGGTGCAAGGAGGAGGGACGATACTGGATTGTGTATCGAGAGAGACGAGGCGAGAAGGGGTTAGACTGCGCGAGC
The DNA here is from genome assembly GCA_944452715.1 of Ophion slaviceki. NCBI lineage: Eukaryota > Metazoa > Arthropoda > Insecta > Hymenoptera > Ichneumonidae > Ophion > Ophion slaviceki. The sequence continues at coordinate 1,789,728 of OX101791.1, forward strand.
GCAGCACCCCGGATGAGATTCCCGGGACACCTGGATATCCAGGGAGCTCTTGCATCTCTCTCTCTCTCTCTTTCCCTTTTCCTCCTTCTCTACTTTTCTCTCTCTTGCTCCCAACGTTTTTCTCGTTGCCTCGTCATCGTGTCGTTGGCCCACTGCCGCAGGTATACAACCATCCACATTAGTACGATCGACAACTCCTAACACATTCACCAAGACTAATTTACCGCTACCTACTATGTACTTGCGACTCATACTCGGCCAACGTGTATACATCGAAGGTTACGTTCGTGATTATGCACATACACACACACACGCGCGCGCGCGCACACACACATCCCTAGTCTCCGATCAAACGAGACAAACGAGCCTGTCAATACGTACACAATGGAAGATCGTGAATGGGATCGTTTTCTTTTCCATATACAGTACCGGTCAAAAGTTTTCGATCACATTGGATAACTGCAAAATTATATTGAACTTACATAATTAATTTAATTGAGCTATGTAGTAGCTTCGTAGAGTAAGAAATAAAATGAATGATATTCTAATATAATTTTGCAATTATCCAAAGTAATCGAGAACTATTGACCGGTACCGTATGTGTGTGTGGGTGGGTGTGTGTGTGTGTGTGTGTGTGTGTGTGTGTGTGTGTGTGTGTGTGTGTCAAATTATTAATTAAGGTTTAGTACAATATTACAATGGTAACTAATATTATTGTAACATAATGATATTTTTGTAATATTATTAAATACTATTCTGCCATAAAATTGTCAAATAATATTTCATAATAATACAGAAGTATCATTATTTTGCCATATTATTAGTTATCATTGTAATATTGTATTAAAATTTGATTTCTCATTTAAGTATATATACATATATCGTCTGTGTACATTGTTTTTCAAACACATTTCAAGCACATTTTCTTCCAACCAATAATTAATTGTTCCAGTATTGTAAGTATTGTTTGATTTAAAAAATATATGTCGCGAATACGACGAGCTTATGAAGTTCCCGCGTTTTTTCAATATTTCTGTTTCCCCATTATCATTGTTATCTATAAAAGAAATGTCAAAAAAAAGTATTTGTATACCCCGCTTTTTCCCTTCGTGTACTATTTATATTAACATTGACATATCGTTTTCATATTTAAAATAGCCATTGAATAAAATAACCTGCTAAAATTTTCTTGTTTTTGATCTTTCGAAAAATAATGTGAGCTTAGCAAAGTAGACAACCTTTTTTCCCACTGGATATATGCATGCGTGCATATATATTAAAGATGCCGAATTGCGCGTTATTGCAGAGTTTTATCGTTCGGATTGAATAATAATCGGAAATCCATTAGAGGCGATAACTTATGAGTCCGAGTACAATTCCCATCGAATTTATAAACACGTATTCGTCCCTGTACACATACTATTTCCGATTTAAATATGAATACATATACAACCGCAAATCCCGTACCGTTGAATTTATTACAATAGTATTATCCCACGGATGGTCGGGCGGGCAAACCACCTGCGTGAGCAGCGGTTCGTTTTCACGATCGTTACTCTCGTCACATTATCAGCAATCGTTGCTACTGTCACTCCAGACGGAGGAATGTTTTTAAAAACCTACGAAAAATATTGACAAAAAAAATCTTTGAAAATAGGGAAAATGTTATTTCCAAAATTTTCCGAATAATATTGTCATTTTGGTGAGGGTGTATGGGCTTTTCGCGCGTTCGCCAACAGCGGGCGTTCGGCATCGAGTGCAACAGAGTGCAACACGCTACTGACCTGTGGAAGGCGCCCGCAAATCCGGAATTCTTTTCGGCGCGGGTTTCCGGTGACAATTGGCCGGGGCTCCGATAATTCGCGGTGGGTACCTTGAGCAGGTCGTATGTCGAGAGATGCCGTTTGTAATCGCGGCATTCCCAGGCACCTATCCCACTACCGTTCCCGGATCTCACGATCACCGCCTCGTCGTCGCTCTTCATAGTCGATTGTCTGCGACCGTTAGCATCCCCTGCTCCACCCCCTTCCGACAAATGACGGATCAAGGGACGGCGCATCATTCATCCGGTCTTTTTGCTCGTTGACACTTTTTCTCTCTCTCTCTCTCTCTCTCTCTCTCTCTCTCTCTCTCACACACACACACACACAAACTTGCACTCTGTGACAAATTTTCGCCGATCGGTAAAACCGGAAGTGACGCGGAGATCGCGAAGGACTAACGTTTATCGAGGAACAGATCGCGGGCTTTAATTTTTTCGCGAGCTTATCCTCGTGTACGTACTCGAGAGCACACGGGACGAGGGAACAAGCCAGGCCACGAGTTCTCCCACGACTGGCTGACAGTTTCACGACAACCCGCGAAAGACAGAGAAAGAGAGAGAGAGAGAGGTTTGCGCGCGCGCTACGCACTTCGTGTATCCGAAAGCTGCGTACGAGATTCAAAAGCAACATCTCTTTCCCTCTACTTTAGCCTATTACTTTCTGTTCCTCTCTTTCGCACTTGCGCTTTTCTTCCGTAAACGGAAGGAGTCTTCTCCATTTAATTTTGAGTTCGTTGGGTTCGTTTGGGTCTGTTTCGTCATTATTCTTATCATTATCGTCATTATTTTTTTGTCGATTCCAGTTTCGATATTAATTTAGGTTTTGTTTTATTATTATTATTATTATCATTATCAATACCTCATACAAGTCTCGGCATGTAGCCGGCACCTATGAAAATCGTACGGACGTAGTCAAGTGGGATTCTCTTACAACCTTCTTACAGACCGATCTTGCATCAGTGTTAACTGTGTAACTAAATCGCTTTCGTCGCTGTTGTTGTTGGCGTCCGGGAAATTCCCAGTATCGTCCGTGCGGATAAACTTTCTCACGATATGGCAGGTCTCGAAGATGACTGCCTTCTGCATTTGCTCATACGTCTGCGTCGGAAGCCCGACGGTGTGTAGGGCGTCGCCGAGTTGTTTTGGTATCACTCCGGTTGATGATATGACGATTGGCACTATTCCGACGATGTCTATCTCCCATAGGCGCTATATTTCCATCGCAAGTTCCGAGTATTTCGCGATCCTCTGTCGGATGGTCTTCTTCACGCTGTTTGTTTTTGGTATTGCAATTGCAATTATGGTTGTTGGCTTCACGCGTTTGTCGATCGATGTTATATCTGGTCTATTTGCAGCGAATGTTTTGTCTGCTAAGATGGCTGTCATAATACATATTTTACGTGTCGTTATCCATGACTGTCAGTGGCGTGTAGGGGTAGTAGGGCAAAGAGGAGAACGCTAAGGTCATGTTCAAATAAAACAATACATGTATGAGTCAGTCATCGTCAATTATTTTTTAAACTAATCAACATTTATTAAACTATTAGTTTTGCAAGCAAAAAAATCAGTCTTTCTGATTTGTATTATATAATATATATTTTTAATTAACCCGGGGAAGAATGATGGGACACGAATTATTGGCATCTTTCGCATATAAAAGTTGTTTCATTCTCAATACCAGCAATTGATAAGCCAATCGTCTAAGTTTTGTAGGATTAGTCCGAATAATCTTGCTTCCATATCATTTTAATCATTTTGAGGTTATTTTTTCCCCTGGTAGAAACACCGGTTGAAGAGGAACCAAATGCTTTACTAGTTTCATTTCACCCTTTCTAACGCAAATAGTGATACGTTGTAAAATGTTCCGGCTTAGCGATAGCTGTTATTCATCTTGCTCCATTAGACGGTTAACGAATTGACCAAAAAACACGCCATCACCTTGAAAATTTCTGACAAACCGTTCTTATTCTATTAATAATTGGTACTTACATTGTGTTTACCTACCTGTCTCGAATCAATGTCCGCAACTCAAATGAACTGAAACAATGTTAAACTTCACCAAAAATTACATCGTTTTGTCAAAAAATCGATATTGTTTTCTCACTCGAGACGCCTCCTTCCGCCCACAGTTGATACTTTCACACGCATTTACCTCACCGCCATTCGTCCAAACTCCAACGGGAGCACTCTGCTCGCACACACTGTTTAGTGGCTAGCCTTATGATTAATCTTACCTCGCGTATTCGCCTTGCCCCGAGTTCCCCTACTTGTACTACGGCTGAGAGTTGTTAGTTATCTCATGTTTACTGGCTAGTCGCTGGTGAATGAGGTTTGGCTACCATGCTGTGTCAGTGTAGATACTCCTCGTGACGGAGGAGCCGCCATCTTGACGTGATGTACTGAATCGTCTTGGGACATCTTGACGTGATGTGCTGAATCATCTTATAGATGACATTGCCTGCACTTATCGTCCTGTATAATCCGGGTCCTTAATGATATATCTTGGGTAGTTTTTCGTGCCGACCGCTTGATCCTGTATGGTAATCATAAAACGTTCAGCTTCCAGGAAGACGTAGCATCGACTGAACCACTTGTTTGACGCTTCTTTGTCAACATAACCCTGGTTGACGTCATAGTAGAGTCCGCCATGCCGTTGCTTTCTAGTTCATGGTTTCAAGGTACCGTCGTAGCTGCTGTTAATTTCGACATCGTGCAGATGTTCTTCTTCTGCCAGGTTGAATAGCGTGTGGTTCCGGTCTGCGCGTCGTATAGCGTTGTACCTTGGCGAGATTCGCTGCTTCCGGTGGAAGAATGCCCTTAGCGCCTTTACTTGCTGCTCATGAAGAGTGATGATATTGATCAGTCACCTGTGTCCTGAGGATCTTGGTAAGTTCATCATCTACCGCTGGCCTTGGATAGTAATACCCGCTTGCGGTTAAGCCCATTACACACGCTTTTGCATAGTAGCATAACGTAGCATAAGATGTTTCGACCAATCACGTTGTGTTATGTTATGCAAAAGCGTGTGTGATCGGCTTTAGTTTGGTTCTCGTTAGCCGCTGAACGCTTTTCAGGTCTGTACGACCCCATTTTATAATTACGAAGGAATATGTCAACACCGGAATGGCGTCGGTATTGATTGCCTTGATTAGATTATTCGCCACCAATCTACTCTTGCAAATTTGGTTGAGCCGAGCCGTGTAGTTGTTGATAATATTATTCTTTATCAGCTTGTGCTCAATCAGGCTTGCTCGCATCGATTCTAGGTATTTGTATTCTTCACCGTGCTGCAACACTACGACGGTTCCATGTTCGCCACGGGGGTAGTCTCCCCCTCGCATCGTCCTCCTTGCCGTGTGGATAAACTTAGACTTTTCTAGTCCAAATTCCATCTTAATGTCTCGCAAGAAGGTATTCGCTATGTCCAGAAGGTTATGTACTCAGTTTTCGTGAGTCCCATAGAGTTTGTTGTCGTCCATGTACAGTAAATGTGAAAAGGTGTATCCGCCATCCCTGCCGATATTTATCTTCAACCCGTACTTAGAGCTGTTCAGTTGATTCGACAGCGGGTTCAGTGCGAAACAAATCGATATCGGACTCAGGTCATCCCCTTAAAAAATCCCACGTCGACCCCGAATTTTATCCAGAATGGTTATTTTTATTGTTAGGTATCTTTATCGGTATCGTTATCACACCATCAAATCACTGATTCAGTGTTCGCTACAGTCGGTAATCAAGACATTTCTTGGTAATACCAATCCCTGCATTACACTCAGCTGATACGGCCGTATGTGTGGTTGGTAAAGATTGTTTCTCTATATAGAAATATATTCAGTATGAAAATAAAACTAGAGGCGATCTTCTTTACCCGTCACCGATACAGTTGTAACCGCTGTTGGTAATGCAGGGATCCGTACTACCGAGAACTTTATCACTGACCGAGTGTAGTGAACGTTCAATTCGTGAGTCGTTGGCTGTGCTGACAATAAAGACGATAATCATAATGATTATTATGCTACAATTTTATGCCATGCGAGGTCGCTATTCGGGGCTGTACGAATAAAAGTCGCAATTACCGCATGAAATGAACAGTTTATTAGCTGCTCGTCACCCTCTTCTCTATTACTTTCATGCATCTAGTCACAAAATATATATATTTTTCCAATAGTTCAACGAGTTTCAACATCGGTAAAGTTTCGCCTTTTTATACATACACAGATATATACTGTTGACATTCTATAATTCTTTTTACACGGCACTCGAAACTTCGTACATTTAAGTCGGAGGTGCGCGAAGTTCGCCGAGAATGCAACGACCCTTTCGGCAAACGCGCGAACTCGTTGCGCGTTTGATTTTCTCGCTGCGCCCAATCTAGACGCACTTCGCGTAGGAATGTCTAATTCTTTTGTTTCATTGTTTCCATCGCTTGGCTTTCAATGATTATTTTTTCTTTATTTTTTGTCTCTTGTTCCGAAATCATCTGCCACCCTAATCATCGTTCGACTACAGTTTCGCAATCGAGGTTCGATAATGCGCCACGCGCCATATTTACCTACGACGATACGAATAAACGTGTAGCTCGAAGCGTTTTTATAGTATTATTGTTATTTGGCTTTAGTTACGCATTTTTCTACTGAGAAAGAGAAAGAGCGAGAGACCTATCCAACTCTCTCGTTCTCTTTCTATCCCTTATTATGCTCCGTCTCGGGTGATTCGTTCATTTGACTTTTCAACGCACCCAAGTGACGCGAAATAAATATCAACGTGCGAGAAGAGATCGCCTTTATCGACAAAACCATCAAGAACTCTTAAAGAATCTATGATATCGAGCGTTATTTTTTTTCACGCATCATTTTACGATCGTTTCTAACAGTCCATTTGATGTAGCATCGTGGCGAGTCGAAAGACTCGCATCCACGCAAACATCCCAGTCGAGCTTCCGTCACTACTGCGACGAATCGCGAATCTCGACAATGTCGTCCTCGACGAATCACGTCGTCGCGTTCTCGTCTTGTCGCGCGACCCGACAGGTGGCGCCGTTGTCGTCGAATCGCTCTCAGACTTGCGCTCCTTTTGCTGCTGTTGCGGCGAGTATTTCATTCTGCAACAATGCGACACCGTGTGGTTGCGGGGAGAACCACTCGAGAACGGAAAACGATAAGATTGGCTGTTTTTAGCCGCGATGGAGGGGGAAGGCGAACCGCCTACTTCACGACCTCGTCAAAGTTAGCCCTCCACTTTGACTAATCGAACTTTTTTTTTACGAATCGTTTGGTGGTCGTTTGGTAGCGTTTGGTAAACCATTCAAATCGTTTGGTAGTCCCCCGTTTTTCGAAAAATAGATAATCAAAAATTGGGCAGTAAGTTGGCCCCCCCACTTTGAATAATCGGACTTTTTTTTACGAATCGTTTGGTGGTCGTTTGGTAGCGTTTGGTAAACCATTCAAATCGTTTGGTAGTTCTCCGTTTTTTCGAAAAATCTATAATAAAAAATTGGGCAGTAAGTTGGCCCCCCCCACTTTGACTAATCGAACTTTTTTTACGAATCGTAAATTCGTTAAAAAAAGGTTCGTTTAGTCAAAGTGGGGGGGGCTAACTTTGACGAGGTTACTTCACGCAGGTGTATTCTGATTCGTTCAAAAGATTTGTAAAAAAAACACGGTACCAATTGCTGCTGTCGCTTTGTGCCGTTACAATGGGTAGTACATCTATATATTTATGCATCGGGTGTCACTGAAAATTGCACACTCGAAAACTCCACCGATTATTAATTTTGGACGAAAATTTCAGCGAAATTTGAAGGGTTCGTTAATATCTCCATTGTGGTCGTGTCAGTTGTTTTTTACGCGTACGTTGGTCCAAACTCAATATACTGAAAAAAGTTTCAAGTCAAAGTTGTTTGGTTCTAAGCGGGCAAAAAGACAGGACTTTCAATTCAACCTCAGGATCAACTGTTAAGGTCACACGAAGGTTAACTCTGCGATTTCAAATATGAACCCGCCATTTGTATTGTATATTTGCGAGCTGGCTTCGAGAGCTTTTCAAAACACAATAATTAAGTATTCTTTCGTCGAGTACTTTTGGAGCTACGGGTATCCGTACGACCAACGCGATTGGAGCGACATCAGAGCCAAAAGAGGATACACAAAATCCAATCATTTTGCGGACTGTTTTTACTTCCCTATAATATTTGCACAAGAGTGCGAACTTCTGTACGTCATCTTGAGTCGAAAGATTGTATCACGTTAATCGCCGATGACGAGAGTTCTTCCGTCGGCGATGAAAATACGAGTATGACGATGACGATAATTCGAATAATCCAAGGACCACACGACGTAGCCGATTCGTATATTTTTTTTTTGTATCGTTGATAAATCTACTCGTTTCCTGGTCTCGCGGGTGCGCGACTGTTGCGAAATTTCAATTTATGACTCGCACTATCAACGAACGCGGCAAAACAACTTGCCGCAGTCGGTCATGGTCGCCGGTCCATTACGTATATCCCTCCCTCCCTCCCTCCCTCTCTCTCTCTCTCTGGCGGACGAGTTGAAATCGCGTAGGAAACTATGAGACGTGTGTAAAACACCCAGCGAATGCGTCTTCCCGACCCCCCTTTTATTCGTAACAGTACAGCACAAAACTTATTTCGTAACCGCCTGCGCTGCTCTAGAGATGATTCGCGTATGGTGACGTTACGTGCCATATTACGCCATAGCGTAAAGACAAATATTGACGGAAAACCCGGAAAGCCTGGCAAAAATTAAGCATCGCGTTGTTTCCGGCTTGACCTAACCTCACTTTACCACGTTGCTATTATAATATTAATAATGAAGATGATACCGATGATTATAATAATCGGGGTGACAATAGCGATAATAATAGTATCAATATTGATAATAACAAGGACACTTTCCAGGTCGTCAATTTTTCCGAAGGTCTGACAAATCTAAGCTCGATATACGTGTGCACATACGCGCGCGCACGTGTACAATATATCGTAAGGAGTTTTGCGCACGCGTGGCCCCGACGGACAAACTACAGCTGATTCCCTAGACCTACTTTTCAGGCGATATGATCCGGGGAGACCCTCACCTATCTCGGCCTGCTTATTGTGCCGCATTAATCGTATTATGGACGCGGGGACGATGCACTTTTCTACGTATTCACTCTTGCACTCAGAGTTGAACAGAAAAGAAATAAATAATGACGTCATGAACGTAATTGGTAATGAAGAAACAAATTGCTGATTAAAATTTAACCAACAAAAATGTGGGTAAATAAGAAATACCTGGGGGGGTATAAAAAATTACTAATAAAAATAAAGGATGGGTAATGACAATGAAGAATAACTAATAACCATGGACAGTAAAAAAAATTAAGAATGTGTAATGAAAATGAAGAAAAACGAATGAGAATAAGAAAAGTTACAAATAAACATTGAACTAAGAGGAAAAATATGAGTTCGAATTTTGTGCGAATGTACTGGATCTAGATTGGATTTCATTTTGTTTTTATTCGATTTTTTTCTTTCATACATTTTTGAGAAATGTTTTTTCTTTTATAATTTTTTTTTATATATTTCTTTTCCAAGAAAAACACTCTTGATCAACATTTAATTGATACGAAAAACATGTGTATGAAAAAGGTTTTTCTTGAAAACCAAATTTCTAAAAAAAAGTTTACGAATGAAAAATCAAATAAAAAAATATATATCGAATCGGAAACCAAATAAATTTGCAAAAATTCGAACAAGTTTGAAAATGTTTATTAGTTATTTCTTTTTCAATGTAACGTAAAGGCCGAGTCCCACTAGAAGAATAAAGCGCAACCCCGAAACGAAGATGAAAAAAAAGAAGCGAACACGCCGGAACTGCGCGAGCGAATTAGTCAACGACGGAAGATCTCTCGTATTCGGTAACTTTTGATTTGTCGTAACGTTTTCGAGTGACGTCGATACAACGTTCAAAAACGACCAACGAAGGGCCATCTTGCTGTATAGAGTACGCGGCGGTTTCGTCAATAGTGTCGAATTTTTATGTTTTCGTTACTTGGCTTCAAGAATTTGCGACATCTCGTGATCTGATTTGGCCTCGGCGACGTACGCTCAAGATACGTAACGCACTCACACGTACACATAGTAATAGTGACAATGGCGGATTTGTGGATGACAAATGTTTCATTCGAATTGACAATAAAAACTTACCTGCTTGCGACGCTAATGCGCGAACGTGGAGAAAAATTAAGTGCGAAAACGCGCGATGGAAGGAAAGAGGCACGTAACGCCGCACGTTTTTCGTTCGGGGGCGCAGCGCGTTCTGACGGCGAGTGTGCCAGTTCGCTAGGTGTGCATTCGCATCGCCGAATAACCGAATAGCTCAACGTGGGAGAGAGGGAAAATGGCGCGCGCTCCTTCGGGGATTTACGTAGACCGGAAAGAGCGCGGGCGCAAGGAGACCGCACTGAACGAAGTTAACACACAGAGGGACATGTGCGCGCCGCCGCGAAACATCGACCAATCTTGTTTTTTCGCTCCACAGGAAACGTCACCGCAAACGCGGCTTTTTGAAAACAATAAGTCATTTAGTTGACAGATTTGCAATTGTTTTTCTCGTTGTCGGCCTCGAACGCTCACCCGTCACGCGTGAGACCATTTATTTACGAATTTATTCAATCGCAGCTGTACGTACGAACCTACCGGAACTCTTGGCCACCTTGGAACGCGGCACGCGCTCTGGCGGCGGAAATTGGCACTTTGAAGGTGTGTGTCGCAGGGCCGAGGCCGCGCATCGACCCGCTCCGCATCGCGATGGGCCGCAAATACATATATATGTTTGTGTATCGAGCACTTATTTCTCCACGGCATAAGAGCAAATCTTTTATCCGTTTGCCAAACACCACCAATCTACCCCCGACACTCTCGGTGACCCGCTTTCTCAAGGTTCCGCATTTCGATTGAGCTAGGTCTCGACTTCCGGAACTTCATTAAGTGGGCGAATGTTACCAAGATTAATGCAAGTGTATTTTTGATTGCCCTCGTATGACATTAATCAATTTTAATAAATGCGAATTTCTTTGATTGGCCTGGTATGACATTAATGAATATAATTAATCTAAATGTATTTTTGAATGGCCTAGTACGACATTAATTAATATCAATCAATGTAAATGTGTTTTTGATTGGCCGAATATTGCATTAATTATATTAACTCATGTTAATGGATTGTCGATGGGACCAGCATTGTATTAATTAATATTAATCAATGTAAATGTATTTTTTATCGGCCTAGTATGACGTTAATTAATATTAATTAATGTAAACGCATTTTCGATTGGCCCAATATGACATTAAATTATATTAATCAATATAAATGTGCTTTTGATTGGCCTAGTACGGCATTGATTAATATCAATTAATGTAAACGTATTTTTTATTGGCCTAGAATGACATTGATTAATATCAATTGATGTAAATGTGTTTTTGATTGGCCAAGTACAGCATTAATCAATATTAATCAATGTAAATGTATTTTCGATTGGCCGAATAGCACATTAATCAATATTAATTCATTTAAATGTATTGTCGATTGGTCCAGGATTACATTGATTAATATTAATCAATGTAAGTGTACCTTTGATTTTCGGAGTATTACTTCAATTGATGTAAACGTATTTATTATTAGCCTAGTGCGACATTAATTAATATTAATGTACTCTTCATTGGCCGAATATAACATTACTTAATATTAATGTATTTTTTATTTGCCGAATACCACATTAATTAATATTAATTAATGCAAGTATCTTTTTGATTGGCCGAATATAACATGACATTAATTAAGGCGAGAAATCCCTTTAGAATTTTCAAAAATTCGATTTTTTTAACATATTTCGAAAGTATGATACCCGAAGAATATACTGACCAAAGGAAAACTCGAAATATTGAATATTTGCGGAGTTATTGCATATAGTCTAGAGCGCGGAGACAGCATGCGGTCAGGTAGCGAGTAAACTTTAAACGCGATTATCTCGAAACTACTTTTTCAAAAACTGCTCGTGTTGTAGCTCAAAAAATTATCGGCCGATTTGGATGAAATTTTGGAAGGTTACTCTCAGTAATATTATCGCAAGGATATACCTAAAGTTTGAAAGGTAGCGTGTAAATATTTTTTTTTGGGTCAAATATGTCGAAAAAATGGTCGAAAATTCGAACTTTGGAGTAAAAAGGCTCCCAAATTTTCAATTTTGCACTTTTTCATCATTTTTTACGTATATCCTTCCCCTTAATATGTCAGTAAACGAATTACACTTATTAAATCTTTTTCAGATCGACAGAAAAAGAGTGACAACTGCAGCATTTTTCGATGTCGCGGAAAACAGACGTCCGAAGACTCTTAAGTCCTCTAGTTTCTCGGGTCGAAAAAATCGATTTCTTTTTTTTTCATAAATCACATCTACAACATGTGTAGAAAATGTGTGCCAAAGGATTTTTCGATATTCGAAGTGGTTCACAAGTTACGGCCCTGGAACGGAGCAGGTATACGGAGCAGGTATACTTTCAAACGCGTTTTTCTCGAAACACCATTTTTCGAAACGGTGACCACGATATTTCAGAAACTACTGCACCGATCTTGTTCAAATTTATACAGCATCTTTAATATGTTATAAGCCAGCGATTGAACTAGGATTATCATGATTGCTTCGATAGTTTTTTTTGTACGAGCGAAAAAGAAAAAATGAGTAAAAAATAGAATGTAATTTTCAAAAGTGTATAAAAAAGTCAATTTTTGTAATTTAGAATTCACTCTAGTTCAATCGCTAGTCTTAAATATGAAGATTAAAATGCCGTTTGGTTTTTTGATTTCAGATAAGCAGAACAGCCGCAATCTTGGTCACCCTCAAGTTTATTCTATTATATATTTTGACTTCAAAAAATTTGTGAAGCTTATTTAAATGTTAATAAAGATTATGCAAAAACAATGAGATTGATTATTTCGATGCTTTGCCCGTAAAAAATTATTGAAAAAGCCGTAAAAAAAACAGCCGAGAAACTAGAGGAACGCGTTAATAACGCCATTTTGTTGGTCATCCCAAATTTTTCTTTAACTTGACAGTTCTAAACACTCATGTCCAAATTTGAAAATGATCAGATTATTTCATCCCCTCTAAAAAAATTCCCGAAAAATACCTATTTTTCACGCTCCTAAAGGGATCTCTCGCCTTAATATTAATGTATTCTTCATTTGGCGAATACGACACAAGTTAATATTAATTCACGTATCTTTTTGATTGGCCGAATATAACATTTTCGATGTCGATTACAGACAGGCGCTCGATCGATTCCCGTCTACGCATATACCGGGTCTCCCGTTCGAACGAATCCACCTCAATATCTTCGAAACTTTTAACGACCCGAAAATACCTTTTGCAGACGATACTCTAATGTTACCAATGTTACTTTTTTCCCCTACCTCGTCTCGCTCGCCGCCGCGGGTATTCCCATGCTCCCGGGTGTTGTTGGATCGGCTGCCGAATCGACGTGAAATCGGGCCGCGAATGTCTTCGTGCTCCAGTTGGCGCTCGTTGGCGACCGATCGTCCCTGTTGGGCGAGGAGTTCGATGATCGCCACGAGTAGCGTGACTTGTTGCTCGGGGGGCTCAGCCCAGCGGGACTGGCCGAGTCCCTCGGCGAGTTCGGGCCCGTGGGGCTTCTCGAGCTTCGGCAGCTTCCGGTACCGCTGAACACGCGATTCAATCGGATCCTCAACGAGCACCTGTCCCTGCGTCGCACCTCGCAACTCGCCTCTTCCACCCTCGACTCGTCTCTCTCCTTGTTCATCGAACACTCGTGCAAATCGTTGCTCATCTTCACTTTCCTTGTATCTTCATCCTCCTCCTCTTCGATCTCTCTGAAAACACACGATACAACCAACGAAGGAAACAAAACGAAAACTGCGCACGAATCAACCCGAGCGTTGTTCCAAGACTGACCCCGAGCGAGCCACCCGTTGATCGAGCGCGTCGCAAGCCGGACGAAACTTCCGCTCGGGAATAACCGCATCCCTTTCCTCCTTCGGTCTTATCGCAACCGAAAGACCAAAGAACCGACGAAGTCAAGAAGAAAAAAAACGTAAAATATACGTCGTGCGACACTTCGATGTGAAAGAACACGAGGGATTCTTCATCTTTTTTCTTGCCAAAGAAATTCAAACTCTCTTCTTTAATCATGGCCGAATCTGTATTTTTTTTCTTTCACTCCCACCTTCTCCGTCTTTCTCCATCTCATTCTCACAACGATATACTCGACGAGTATATATCGGTATATATACACTAACGCAAGCAGACACGATATATGTATAGTACATAGTAGCGCATACCATGTCCTATGTACTACTTCCGAATACATAGTTATATATATATATAATATTGTATTACTTGCATAGTATATACTACATATTTGGTATATACTATAATAGTAGTAGAATACTATATGTTACATGGTATACATATTCTACGTACTATATATATATATATATATATATATATATATATATATATATATATATATATATATATATATATATATATATATATACGCGCGCCCACTTACATGCATATAGTGTAGTATATAGTATACATAGCATGTGAATATATATATATATATATATATATATATATATATATATATATATATGCATGTATTTATGTATGTATATGTATATATGTATGTATGTATATTACAAACATTACTTTTATGGTATTATATAATATTACATAGTATACATATACTACGCAATATATATATATATATATATATATATATATATATATACACGCGCGTACATACACGAATATACTATTAATAAGAAATCATGTATGTATGTCTACATAGGTGACGGATGCCAGTGCATTTTCGTACTGTACACGGTTAATAAATAATGACAAATAATAATTTGCGGAGGGAGTGTGTCGGGACGTTTCCCAGAGTCGACCGCAAAGTCTAATCGAAAGAAAAAGAAAAAAAGAAAGAGAAATATCGTCGGTACGGGGTGTTTCAGCTGGAGGGAAATTATAATCCATCGAAACGAGCGTATAAAACACGCTTATATAATACGCTCTGATCATTGTCCTCCCAGTTAATTTCCTCTTCGTCTTCAGTTTTTCTTTGTTGTTGCTGTCGTTTTTTTTTTGCTCTCGTACTTATCGGATAAATTACGATGTGTATATTGCCTACTTTTGTTTAACAGTAACAATTCGATACTAACGAACGATCGAGCGGCTACGATTCTTGCGTCGGTTCGGGATTTTCTTTGTTTCCGTTTTTTTTTCCACGTTTTTAGTGACGAGATCGAACGCGCGGATGTGTGTATTGCGAAGTGGTATTGAGTCTTGTTGGGTGTGTGAGAGGGAGAGAGAGGGAGAGAGGTGATCGCGCACGATTTTTGGTGCCCGTCCCGATGATAATTTTACTAAAATTTGGCCAATCGTGCGGTCTGAGACCTCGACTCTCTCGCTCTCTCGGTATCTCGGGTTCGTTTAGCCACCTCGATCGTTCTCGTCGCCTCGCTCGCTTCTCCTGTGTCTCGGGTGATCACGTCTCGTCCGAAATCACTCGTTGAGAATTATTCGACGGTTGGCTCGCTTTACTTGGAGGCCTGCTCGAGATAGGCGATGAGGTCGCCGCGCTCCTGGGGCTTCTTCAGACCGGCGAACACCATCTTCGTGCCCGGAATGTACTTCTTCGGGTTCTCGAGGTACTCGAAGAGCGTCTCCTTCGTCCAGGTGATGCCTATGCGGGTATTATCATTTATTCGTACGGTTGGCATTATTATTATTATTATTATTATAAATAGAAAACAATATTTCGGTCATTAAGTTGAAAATTCGATTAGTAATGCCCGATCTCATTTATAAAGCCAAACGACCAAGATTCAACGTAAATAAATCAATTTCTGAAAAATTATTTTTATTGTATCATTTTATGTCATTTAATTTGACATTTTAGTGTCAAAGCTCAGCGCAGATGGCGCCACGTAAACGTAACGCAAATAAAAGAAGCTGTCAACGCGCGCGCGATACATTTTCACGGTGTCTCTCTTTTACTAAAATTATATGAACGTACATAATGGACAATAATTACGGATACTTGACTATATCGGAATTGAAAAATCAGTTTCTACTCTTTTCCTTTTCTGTTCATCCTTCAAGGTTTCTTTTTTTGCCCCGAACAAACGGGGAAGGTTAACCCGTTTTTTCAATATTTTCTGGCTCAGTTTCAGCCCCGTAAAGAATGAAAATGGGCTAGGTAAGTATTATGTAATAAAATAATACCAGAAGGTTAAAAGAATGCAAATATTTCAAATCGAAATTTTGACGTTATGATGATTAAGGGAATGGTAGGGGTTTCAGCGTGAAAAAAACACTTTTTTGCGATTTTTTTCATCTATATGGAAAGAGTAAATTTATTGAAACCTTTTGTACATTGTTAAGTGTCATTTCAAAAACATTCCGTAAAATTTGTACACGAAAATATCCACAAACAAGCCGGAGCCGCGTTTTTCTCGAAACCACTTTTTCAAAGTCCGTGTTCACTGCCATTTGAAAACTACATGACCGATTTATTTCAAACTTGGTACACACTTTCCACATATAAAATAGCTCCCCCCAACGGTTAGTTTGAGATTTTTTTCACATTGAGGGGGTTTTCCACGCCCAAAATGGCGGAATTTTTCGTGAGAAATAGCACTTTTCACTTTACATGACCACCAAAAATTTAGAAATGAAAAAAAATGATCAAAGACTATTGGCGGGAGGATTTGATGATACTTTGACTAAATTTTAATGGTACTTGATTTCAGATAATTTCTAGCTGAGATACAGTGAACACTGCAAATCGTGTTTTTCCAAATGCGTTGTTGGAAAAGCTTTGTCGCACCGGCTTGTTTGTGGATATTTTCGCGTACAAATTTCACCGAATATTCTTGAAATGACACTTAACAATGTACAAAGGGTTTCAATAAATTTACTCTATCCATATCGATGAAAAAAATTCGCAAGTGTTTTTTTTTCACGCTGAAACCCCTACCCTCCCGTTAACTACTTTACAATATACTTTTAGAAGTAAATAGCGTGAAAAATATTATGTTTGTACACTGAGGTGTAACAAATCCTTCGTTTCTATAGTCTGCAGATCTAAAATGATCAGAATTTAGCCTTGAATGTTTTGTGGTTGTAAAGTGCTTGCGACGTATAGCAATTTCCCATTGCTTGCGAAGTTTTTCGTTTTTAGGAAATAAATGAACGTCTTCATTTCTGCAGAAAGAAAATGAAACAATGGAGCACCTGGTATTATGTGAAAAAGGATGGAAACTTGTAACGACGAAAGCGAGAAAGGAAGCTAAGGAGTGAGTGTAAACGGGGAAAATTATAAACATGTTGAGTGGAAAGATAAATATAGGGATATGCCAGTATTGCAGAGAAATAAAGGAAGTATGTAATCAAAGGCGCAAGGAGGAAGAGCGAGTTGAAAGCGATGGAGATGAGGAGTAAATTGAGAAAAAGAGAGCGAAGATATGCGGGGTAGAACATAGAATTAAGGTAGATGTAAGAAAAATGTGTATAAACAAATAGGAAGCTTTTTGTAAAAAACTTATTTCGAGGATATATTTGTGTATAAATTATGTATATGGGGCATTCCATGCCAATTCGATCTGGATCTGACCCTCGACCCCTCAAATCTGGTTCCCGATTTTTCCTATCATTACTCTCACTCTGCAAGCAATTACAATTTTTTTCAGATTTTTCAAAATAAATTTGAGCGCGTCATGAAGTTTTGAAATTTTTTTTTTTTGAACACCTTCATGGCCCCAATCGAAAAATCTGAAAAAATTCCCAAAAATACAGTGTCAGATATAAAAAATGTTGGTGTAAAATTCATAATGTCTGGGCTTTTGCTTCAACCCGTTTTTTAGCTTTTTGAGCAAAAAAAATGAAAAAAATAAGAAGCAGAGGTCAATTTACTGTAGACTGTTTCTCGAAATTTTGTATGCATAATACCATATTTGTAAAAAAATTTCTCCGATTTTTCGTTAGTGTATTTGGTCATTTTCGATTTTTTTTTACCATGGTTGACAAAAACCCTAATTGGGGGTTGAAGCAAAAGCCCAGACATTATGAATTTTACACCAACATGTTTTATATCTGACCCTGTATTTTTGGGAATTTTTTCAGATTTTTCGATTACGGCCATCGAGGTGTTCAAAAAAAAAAAAATTCAAAAATCCACTACGCGCTCAAATTTATTTTGAAAAATCTGAAAAAAATTGTAATTGATTGATAGAATGAGAGTAATGGTAGGAAAAATCGGGAACCAGATTTGAGGGGTCGAGGGTCAGACCCAGGTCGAATTGGTATGGAATGCCCCATATACAGTCATTTTTTTTGGATGAAAACAAGCAAATACTAAATACGCTGAAACGAGATTTAAGTCGATCGGATGATTTCTATTCGAGTTAGAACTGCAGCAAATTTGAAAAATGGTTTGAGAAAAACGCGTTGAAAGATAAAACTATCCTACAGCCTGCTAAAGAGCAGCCGCTCTTTAGAAGGCTGTAGTTCAAAAACTATTTGAGATCGACACTTGAAATTTTAGTATGTTATTCTTGAACGTAAAGACCATCGAAAAATGCACCGAAAAATCGATTTTCCGAAAATGTCACACTGAGGTGCCCCTTAATAGATTTACAGTATTAAAGCTACCCTCCGAGACGTAACTGTTCTTAATTTGAATTATTATTATCATTTTAGTATTCTCAGATATTATATCACTGTGCTCTAATAATAGAACCGTCATTTTATTAAATTGCTGTTGTTGCTGTTCAGTAATTATAACTAGTTGTCCTTAGTGCTACTCAGTCATTATTGTGATGGTAATTACTATAAATATCCGCGTTATTATCATCGTCATTATAGTTGTTCAGTCATTGGTATTATTATTATTGTTATTATATTATAATGATTGTGTATGTGCGTATAAAATAATGATAACTATCGTAGCTCAATGTCACGATGCTGTACATAATAATACATGAACTTGAAAATGTACAAATTGAAGAGAAGAAACGAATTACCTTTAGCTTTGTTGGCCTCCGTATAAGAGAAGCCCGGCGCTTGACCCGTTTTCCTACCGACCATACCGTGGAGGTTGGGGCCGACCTTGTGCTTGCCACCGGCCTCGATCGTGTGGCACTGAGAGCATCTCTGCACGAATATCTTCATTCCGAAAATGAATGAAAAGTAACCGACAGAAAAGAGAAAATGCGATTAGAAAAGTTGGGCAGTCTTGATATTTTTTGCTTAATCATCATTATTATTGTAACATATTTCATTTAGATACATTATCGATTGTATGTTTCATTACTTTTTGGCAATGAGTGTAAATGACCTTTGATAACTTAGAATTTAAAAAAATGGTAAAATTCAGCATAAATTAAAAATAAACCGTATCAGGCCTGTCGAAGCCGAATTGGAAACCACAAAATCACTAATACCATTATTGGAGTTTGAAATGATATGATTAATACGAAAAAAAAAATAGAAGGAAAAATGGGCCCACGATGAGGCTAGTCTTAAAAACCATAGAATGGGTCACTCTATTTTGGAGTTTTTTGAAAAAAATAAAAAATGGCGATCATCTTTGAAAAAAATTGTTTTTACTTTACAAGCCAAAAAAACGTTGTCATTGATAATTGATAATTTTTCCATATTTTTTAACTAAAATATACTTCAAAATAAAAATATATATATAGTGACATTTGTCGATATCTCAATTAGTTCCGGAGTTATCAGCGTGTAAACGTTTCCAAAACTTCCGAAATCGACATTTTTTGGAAAATGATAACTCATAAAAAAGACGAGATAAAAATCTAAAAATTCGTGTGGATTTTCGTTTCATGGGGTACAAGTATACGAAAAAAAAATCAGAAAAATAAAAAATGTCCCTATCGACTTAAGAGTACTATACGAGAGAACTATGTAACCGCTGTAATGTTATATATTCTCAAGCCCGACAGGCGACAGGCTAAATAAACATATCTATCAAAATGAAATATTCGAAAACATTAAAATGATAAATTATACTCATGTGATCCACCTATGTTATATATGCATAACATTCTGTTTCACGCGGTTAATTTGAAGATAAATCAATTCCGAGGGATTTCATCCGGTCAAGTAAAGAATAAAAGGTCGCGTATTACCCGGTCGATTTTCTTTACCAGTTGCGAGCTGGTAGGCACCGGTTTAAAATTACCCGCCCCATTGGGACACCGAGCAAGATATTTGACGAAAGAGTTATAGATAACTAGCACGTAGCGCGTGGATCGCGCGCGGCAGTATGGCGGCGCGTGAGGGGCGCGACTCCCCAAAGATGGCGCTGCGAGCCTGATGGCACACGAGTGAAACGCGTCGCTACAGAGATCTATCGTGCATGGGCGGTGTATAGCAGAGATTCTCCTTACCTTCTTTCCTTTCTCAACATCACCTGCCGGTACACCCATGGCTATTGGATTTTCTGAAAATGTTTAATTTTCACAATTATTATTTTTTGAGAATTCGGTGGAAGATTACTTTCGGCGGTTTTCCTTTCCTGCATTTCAACATTGCCCTAAAGGATGTAAAATAAAAAATGTTAGGGCTGGGGGGGGAGATTCGAAGATCGGCAATAGCGAAAGAATTCCTGCAAATTCGATCAAAGGTCGAGAAGAGCCTCGATGTCATAGGCACAAAGCTTATTATCTAACACCGGAATTTTTACGGGCGAGGGGGAGGACGTCCTCCGATTGTGACACACGCGCACGCGCTATCTCGCGACTCTGTGCCGATTGTTAGCGCCTTGCAACTCTTCGCGTGATCGCGACGTCCTTGCGATTTAAAAACGACAAAAAAAGATGCGCGTCATTTTTGCGTATTTCTTCAATGGCAAGGTCGCCCGAGCTCGACAATTGCGCTCGGTTGCCCAAGTTTGGCCTTTTTCCAGGGAGAAAAAATCGCCCCTTTCGAACGGGTGACGCGCGCGAGATCGCATACTTCCGACCAATTACCGAGCGTTGCCACCGATCGGCTCTTGGAATTCCACGAACAAAGGCATAAAACGATGAATTAAAAATAACGAGATCGAGAAATACGCGGTGCTGAAACCTGAGGCAGTGGAGCACTGGCTCGAAGCCAGACATAGGTTACATAACGCCCCTGGGATAGTCAAAAATTATATCGCGAAACTGTGTATCCACGAATTATGATTTTAAAAAATAGGGTTGCGAGGGAGGTAGATCGAAGCCGTGACGATTCGGGAACGTTCCATGCTAATGTAACACGTGCTCGAATCGCGGGAAACGCCATGTCGTTTGCGTGAGTGGCCTGCAGGAAATACGAGGAATCGCTCGTACAATAGGCTAACGCGCGATTTGCTCTTTATCCCGCACGCTTACGCGACGATTTGAAAAAAAGGCGAATAAAAAAAAACTACCGCGCACTCGTCACTCGCGACAATGGCATTTCGAAACGCCGAGAATCGATTTAGTTTTGAAATTCTTACCTTGTGCTAGAGACACTCGACGCGTGTGTGAACGTTGACCGAGCTGATCGTTGTCCGACCGTGGAATAAACTCTGCGATCGATCAGCGAACGCCTCGAACCCCTCACGAGGTATGTACGCGTGCGTGTATGCCTGCGCTTGTGTGCTTGCGATCAATTTCGATAGCTGACGCAACATGGCGTTGGCGAGACGAGGTGCGACGCGCTGCCGATGGATGGCGCCACTCTGCGGCCTCGAGGCCACTCGCCTCGCCCAGGCGTGCCAACTCGGGCAATTGATACTGAATCGACGGATTTCGCGGAAGCCTCTGTCCCGTGAAAAACTCCGACCGGCGGCTGGCGACATCTCGCGGTGACTTCGAGAGTCTTGTAAAAACTCCGACAGTCCCGCTGGCGACACCTTGCGGTGAGTCCAAAAAACCCGCTGCGTATTGAGTTCCCTAAAGAACTTTGACAATCCCGCGGGGCACCTCGAGAACTTCCGGTGTTTTTGGGAACTTCCGGTTCGCGGCTGCTCGGTTGCCAGGGCCTCCGCGCGTAGCGTGTTTCGGTTTTTCCGGTTACGCGCGTTCCGCGTTCCGTTGTGCGAGCTCGGTTCTTCGCCTGTGTACTTTGTCGCTTTGTTTATCCTTTCCTTTGTCTTCGCGCTTATTTGTGGTGTTTTTTACGCCATGCGTTACTTTTGCGTTCATTCTAACAGCGATCGGTCCTCGTAAAGCTTTGAAAAAACTTACGGAGGCGTGCACAGTAGAGATATACGTTTGTGTGTACATAAATATATGCGTACAATCGTAGACGTTTCGGGGCGACGAAAGAGCAAATGGAGGAGACAAACGATGCATCGCTCGAAACGGAGAAAGCTCTGAAGAGATTTCTCTGCTTTCTCTACGTCGCGAATGACACTCCTCATTACATTGCGAAGCGACGGAATGACGATGATTATTATGCCCAAGGGAGACACATGCGATCGGTAGAGATTTTGGCCGCCGACAAAAAAACCGAGCTCGTGCCCCTCGACAAAATCAAATTGGTGATTATGTCTACACTCTCGAATATCGCTTTTGTATATTTGATTATTTTATTTACACATATAGAGTAGACACATAGAAGTAATGTATATTCGGAATATTATATTATGTCTAGTATGAACACTGTAAAAACCTCAAAAGACGCTGGAATAATTAATATTATAATAGTGCAATAATAATGGGTTGAAATAATAGGATGATTGAATATGAAATATTAAAAACTGAAAATACAAAAGTCGTAAAATAATACAATAATAAAATCAGCGAATAATTAAATAGCAAAATGGTGAAGTACTAAAATTCTAAAATAACAAAACAATAAACTATTCAAATAATATAATTTAAAAATAATAAAATAAGGAAATTACGAAATACTAAAATCGTAAAATACTGGAATAATCAATACTAAAATTTAAAAGCACTGAAATACTAAAAATAAAAAATATAAAAATGTTAAGCGTCGAAATACAAAATCCCAAAATAATGTTTTTAAACTAAAATGTTCAAGTACCAAAATACTGAAATTCTAAAATATAACAATGCCCAAGTATTAAAACACAAAATGCTAAAATATAAAAAAATACTTCAATTCCCAAAAATGGTAAAATTCTCATAATACCGAAACTCAAAAAAGACTGAATTTCTGAAAAAAAAAAAAAACATTTTTGGACATTAACTTTCCAAAATGCCAAAATTCCAAAAAATATTAAGGTTCAGAAATACTAAAATTTCTCAGTACTGTAACGCTAGAATGTTAAAGTACCGAAATGCAACAATTTTGGCACAAAAATAATCATCATTTATTATATTTTCATAGACTAGACTAATCCTCTGTTACAATAGACTGAACAAAGTATCCGTTTACCGTACAATACTATTTCTCTCTCCGTCTTTCCGACGGAATTGAAATGGAATCAGGCGATGGATTCGGGTCTGATCCGCAAGCCGAACACTCTGATGTTCGCTCTGGCGATGTGCGCGCGACAAACTAAGAGCGAGAAGCTACGAGCCTCGGCGTATTATTTCCTGGCGGAGCACTGCAAGGACTGGAATTCCCTGGCGCTCTTCGTCAAGTACGCCTCGTACCTGTGCAGGCTGCAGCCTAACGTGGCTAACGCTGCGAAGGGTCGAATCGGCTGGGGGCGCGGCTGGAAGAACGCGGTGAACAAGTGGTACGGCGATCAGGACGCGACGGATCTTGCCATTCTCGTGGGACGACGCAAGGCCAGTTACGGCTGGAGTCACAAGAACATTCTGAGACTTTCGCACATGGACCTCGACAGCCTGGACGGTAGGTGAATCTCCGTTGAGTTAGGATCGAGACACTCGGCGTCGCGCGAGTGAAACATGACGCTGATGTTTCGTGTCAGTGGAGAAGCGAGTCGTCGTCAAGTACGTACTGGACGGCCTGTGCTCGACCTCCAAGGAGTACGGCAAGGACGCGACGGCGGGAAAGCAACTGGAGTATCTGAGGCGAGTGGAGGAATTCCGGAGATGCAACAAACCAAACCTCGTAGCTGAAAGATTGTCCAAAGGGGCGGGCTTCACGATCGATCACGTTCATCCTGCTGCACTGAGAAGTAGGAAGGTATGTAGATAAATATTTTATATTAACGAAGGCTGATTTGTTATTTGTTATTTGTAATCTATATTTTATAGACTGTGTGCCAAAGGACGATCGGTCGTAGTGCACTTTGAAAAAAAATATATATACGCGCACGCACGCGCACACACACACACACATAGAGGGTGATTCGTTTCAGGGTAACTTTTTTTTACCCATCGTGCCCGAAAACCTTTAGTTGGTACCCAAAAACGAAGTTTCGTGAAAGGGGGGTGTTGTCAAAAAATATTTAGAGGTCGCGAATCAAAATTGAAGGTTTCCCATTTGATTAACATTGAAAAAAATGTTTTTCTCATTATTAGTGTTACCATACCGCGAATTTTGATATCGCGATATTTTCCAAGTGGGTTCTCATAGGAAATATGATACTTTACAATAAAGTTCATTGAGCCATGTCCGTAAATTCAACCGTTTCAGCGGTATCATTATTTCAAGTGAATATTGTATGAAAATATCTATTCAAACGGCTGTAACGCCTGAGCTATTAGATATATCGAAAAAAATTCAAATGAGAACTATGTAGAGGAAGTAATTTGCTACAAAAAAGTCTTATAAGCTAAGCCCGTAAATTCAACTCTTTCTCAGCTATAGGTGGATGAAGTAAAATAAATAGATTTTTTTGTTTAAAAAAAATCTATTTTACTATATTTCTATTATCTATATTTACTATATTTCTTTTCACTATATTTCTATTACTATATTATCTATTTATAAATAGATTTTTTTTAAACAAAAAATCTATTTATTTTACTTCATCCACCTATAGCTGAGAAAGAGTTGAATTTACGGGCTTAGCTTATAAGACTTTTTTGTAGCAAATTACTTCCTCTACATAGTTCTCATTTGAATTTTTTTCGATATATCTGATAGCTTAGGCGTTACAGCCGTTTGAATAGATATTTTCATACAATATTCACTTGAAATAATGATACCGCTGAAACGGTTGAATTTACGGCCATGGCTCAACGAACTTTATTGTGGAGTATCATATTTCCTATGAGAACCCACTTGGAAAATATCGGGATATCAAAATTCGCGGAATGGTAACACTAATAATGAGAAAAACACTTTTTTCAATGTTAATCAAATGGGAAACCTTCAATTTTGATGCGCAACCTCTAAATATTTTTTGACAACACCCCCCTTTCGTGAAAGTTCGTTTGTGGGTACCAACTAAAGGTTTTCGGGCACGATGGGTCAAAAAAAAGTTGCCCTGAAAAGAATCACCCTTATACACACACACACACACACGCATGCACACACACACACACACACACACACACACACACACACACACACACACACACACACACACACACACACACGCCACTCTCACCAAGGAATGTGTATGCTTGCGTATCTCCTTTCGAACCTCCACTTTATGCTTTTTTGTTTTTCTAAATTAATTATATTACTTCATAACCCGTTATTTTATATACCTTTCCCTCGGATAAATTGTTCTTTTTCATAGTTGGTACCACTATACCGTATATTTTCTTGTTTATTTGTATATTTTTGTTTATTTCTTGTTACTATTACTATTATTATTTATAACCATTTCCATTATGTTTATTTATACGTTTAATTTGCCGATTTTCCCCGAACTGTACATACCATGTATCACATTGCCTCAGGATTCCAAACCAAGGCATAAAATATCTCTCTCTCTATTTCGTTCTCTCTATCTCTCTCTTCCCTTTCTTCTTTGATCGTGCATGCGATTGACTGTCGCTACCGAGTTGTAACGAGTTACAGAATCGCACTACTGTGCGCTTTCTTAGGTCTGGCAGTGTCTCCTGGCCGACACGGACATTCGCACCGTTCTCAAATACCTACCGAAGCTCAGTCAGCGCGGCTTTCTCTTGAGGGACTCACCGCTCACGGAGCCCCTCGTTCGCGCTCTCACCGATCCCAACAATCTCCAATGGAACAATATCCTGCCACTTGAGATCCTCGCTGTACTGAATCTTTACGAGGATGCGCCACGAGCGAATTTTCTCTTTCGATCGCGAGTCGGTAACGTTGAGTACGATGATACCGCCGTGGAGAAAATAAACGAGATATACCCCTCGGCCCCAGTGTTCCCGGAGGCATTGGCCATCTATGAGATTATGATGAAGGAGGCAAAAGCGGAAGATGCACAAAAAAGCGAGGAGTTGAAAGCGAAGAAGAAAAACGGCAAGGAGAGGAAACCGAGGAAGGTAAAGGATAAGAAGAAGGAAAAGAATCCGGAGCAGGCGAAGGAGGAAAGCGAGAAGAAAGAGAAGACTGAAACGAAGCCCAAAAAGCCCGCCCCGAGGAAAGCACCGAACAAAAAAATTCGCGACGCCCTTCTCGATGCTTTGAACATATCGCGAACGATAGTAAGTACGCTCTATATCTATTTTTTGTCGTATTGTTTGTAACGTGTAAAAAATAGAATACTAAATTAACTCAAATGCCGAAATCGTATACAAAAATACTAGCGTATGACTAAAATAGTCAAGGCTGAAAATTCTAAAATGGTTAAGTACTAAAAAAAATTCGTATGCTGAAATGTTAAAGAACAAAATACCAAAATACTAAAACGGCAAAGTACTGAAAGTAAAACATTCAAGGAGACATTCCACGATTACTTAGCTTCACCTTAAAAGTTCGAGAAAGGAAAATCCTTCGCAACGAAGCTTTACGAAGCGAATTCTCATGTCATCAGGACATAACAGGCTCCAGTACGCGTTCCTACGTCATAAGTATCAGAATACCGAGCTTGAAGAAAGGAGGTCACGCCTGCGTCGACGCCGGTTTACCAATCGCACTTCCGCTCCTGCATCGTGATCTCGCACCCTCAGACGCTACCTCGATAATCTGCTATTCGCCACTCCACCAAATTGGACGCGTCGCCGAGATAACCAAGGACCTTAGTTACGATGAAGCTTTCAAGAGTTTCCTCAAGTACAAATTTTGGGAAACCGGGGATTGGATAGCCATGCCACTCGGGGCGCTCGATTGGTGTTACTGCCTGAAAAAGAAATGCGACGTTTTCATTGACGTGCAGTCCGAACCACCGTCCAAAAAATCCTTTCACCTTATTCGCCAATTGAAGGAACTCGCGAACTCGCCCCACACTCGGTAAGTCTCGGCGTCGCAATAACCCGTTTGCTTCGCGGTCCTGACGCAGTCGTTCAACGCACTTTACGCGCTAAATAATCCTTTTTGCGTTTTCAAGTGTCGTCAACTGGGTTGTCAATCGAGGAAAGTTCGAACTCAAAGGCGACTATTGGCAAGAAGTTCTCACGATACAGGGTCGCGATCCGTATGTGCCTTTCATCATCGAGGCCTACGCTCGAGGACTTTTCTAATCTGATTAGTCAAATATATAAATATAAATATATTTATATATATAAGTGATACAGTAATATATAATTTTATAACCAACATTAATAATACTATATGATCACTTTCACAGTATTTGATATTACGTTCTGTACAAGGTACTGATAATAAATTTTTTCATCGAGCGTTTTTTCAAACAGGACCCTGGTAGTGAATTTTCATAAGTCGAGAATGAGGAAGGACTAGAGCAAAAAGTTGAAAGGGGTATAAAAATCAAAATGGAACAGGATATCTAGAACGACTGGTACAGCATCGACAAATCGACCTACTGCAGAGTGTATAGAAGCAGAAAAGAGAACGCAGAAATGGAAAAATACTGGGAAATAAAGGAGCTCAGTGGGAAAACGAAGGAATTATCGGCAAGGATGAGGTGCGGGGGAGTGTAGGGAAAAGGGAATAAGGTTTACGAAGACAATAGCTGATGGATGTGTAGGGAAGAGGAGGAGAGCTTGAAACACATTTGTGGGTGCCAAGCTTTGAAGGCGGAGACAAAGCGGAAGTACTGAAAAACTAGAAGTGCTGAAACACCAGGAGGGGGGGGGGGGGGACTAAGACAAAAATTAGAGGAACTGTTGATGAATGACCCCGTCAAAGAGCTATGTGCCAAAAGAATTCATGTATGTCATTTGTAAGAACAAATGTGAAAGAGAAGAGAATGTGGGGAAGGGGCTGTGTGTTAGGACTCTTAAGGGGTTACATCTACCCAGAGAATAAAAAAAATTGCCAAATTCCCCAATTTTTTTATTCTGGGAAACGGTTCGTGAAAAAGAACCATGTTTTAACACAAAGGTGCATATATTGAGAGCCTTTAAAAAAAATCACCAAAAAACACAGAAAAACAACAAAAATACGGAAATTTGGGTCACAACGTTTGGCGGTGGACACTTTCTGGCTTAAACGGTTCATCTAAAATCTAAAAACTACACGGGTTATTCACGTTAACAATGAATACGCGTCGTTGACGATCGTCGATTTGCAAAATCATGTTTTTTAACAACATGGCGACGAATTAAAACTCGAGCATACATAATCTATGGAAAAAGTCGTTATTCTTACGTAATTATTAAAAAACGTATAGATCGATTTTTAAAAAAGTGTGATCGTCAATGACCTTTAAATGTTTCTCATCGTATATCCTGTAGATTTGTAAACAATCCATCAAGTGGTTCTCGAGATATCATGTCCACCGACTTTGAAAACAGGGTTTCGGGAAAAACGCGTTTGAAGTTTGAAGTTTGGTGCTGCACTGCCCGCCTGACTCACTTAGAAGCTGTAGCTCATTGAATTGCAGGAATATTTTAATGACTTCAGGGAATATAGTTACAATGTGACACTATCGAATAAAAAATATCTTTGGAAAATGCATTTTTTTCACCCACCCTAGGTAGATGTACCCCGTTAAAGGGTATGCTCTGGAAACAAAAAACTACTACTTAAATTGCGGAATTAATTACTATAGAAAAAAAAAACGATTTATTTGTGTAGTTATATTTTCTGTTAAATTTCAACCCTGCGTGTGAACACTGGGTTTTTGAAGGAACAGCCGAAATTTGAAACTTAAATTTCCGTCTCATGAATAGAGGACGGGCTTTGGCTACACCCCCTAAAAAATCTTGGTAGTAGTGGGGACTAAAGGCCCAAGAGACGCTCGAGTCTGGCAGTTCACTTCCAAACGTCAGCCAGTGCGTTATGTCCGTTCCCTAAAAGGGTCAGTGTACACACGGTGTCGGTAGTTTCGAAGGTAAGTAAATGTTTTTTTTGTCTTTTTCGTAGTTTTTCAGTTTTTTCATGGCTAAAATTAATGTTTTATGTAATTTGATGCTGTTTCGGAGATTTTTTACGGACTTTTATCGCAAAAACAAAACCTTTTTTATATTTTTGGCTTATAAGTCCGTTATTTTTCCATATTTTATCGAATGCACTGTTGCCACATTTGCGAACTGTACATTTTTTTCAGTAACTATTATTAATATTTCATAATTTTTGTATTTGCAACAATAAAAACTCATTTTGTAACGAATAATTGCCGTTCCGTTTATTATAACGGGCCTGAATTCGTAAAATATTCCCCACTTTCAGGTGCTCAAATAATTCAACTTTCTGGAGCCCACGCCGAAGACACTATATTCTTTTGAAAGCTCATAGTCTAAGCTACAAAAGCCTATAGCTGTTTTCTTAAATGTTTGTTTAATGTAGAATTACGATTTTTTAAAACAAAATTCCGTTTTTCCGCTTATTCGACTATTCTTCAATTTTTATTAACTACGGTTTTAAACTTTTGACCTTGGCAACTTCTGGGCCATATAGTAGACACTTTAAAAAGTGACCCAGAATTTTATCAGATTTTTCGAAAGCCTAGGAAACTTTGAAAACCCGACTGTTCCCTTAAGGGGAGATATACACCTAGATGGTCGAGGTCGAGGATTTAGAAGCTATGAACATTCCGTAGACCGTAGAAGACCTATACTATGGGCCTGGTATCGATGATTCCATGTAAGTTGACAAATTTCATGATTTATTCATTCCCAAATTTTCAAACGCGTTTTTCTCAAAACCACGTTTTTCAAATCGGTACCCAAAACTTCTCGAGAACCAATGAACCGATTGCCTTGAGGTTTTTTGTGGTTATTCTATACACCATTATCTAGTACTTGTCATAGGATTTTTTTTCCGTTACTTAGTTTTTGTTTTATAGGCAAAATAACTAATTTTTGGCCCAAAGATCACTATTTATGTTCAAACGTCCGCCATTTTGTCATAAATCGATATTTTCAAAATCGGCTATGACAAGTACTAGATTATAGTATCTAATTTAATAATCTTTTTGGTTTTTTTTTTTCAAATGATTTTTGAAGAAACGCCAGTGGGTACCGTATACGCAGATTTTTTTACGACGCTCCAAGGATCATACAATATCCTTGTATATTTTTGATATTTTTAAATAAAGAAAATTAAACATATTTTTGAATGTATATACTTTTAGATAATTAAAACCCCAATCCGAAATTTCAAATAGTTTTCCTTGAAAAAATTCACAAAAATGACCTTTTTCCGGCTCCTATGTGTATATCTCACCTTCAAAGACCCAGTGTACACACCGTGTCTCGAAAAATAATAGTGCACGCACGCAGGGTTAATTTACTCATAATTACGACATTTTTTTCAAGCCTGCAATCTCTCAATTCACCTCATCGTTTTGTCTGTGTCGGTGTACATATAGTTTCCAATTCGCGAGATAAAATCATGCAAATCCACAATAAACCCGAGGGACGTAATTTCCGAAAACGCGAATATACGAAATACTCCACGCCCTGCGTACTCCGAGAATTCCGAGCCGATTTCCACTGAAATCTCCGGAATAAAAAGAAAAAGGGAAACCAAAAAAGATCTCGTCGAAACGAAGAGGCCTCTGAAACGAGAAAGCAAAGGGTAATAGAATTAACAAAAAAAAACCTCAAAGCTTAGTAATTATTGAAAAAATGTTTATTATCGTGACGCTGATACAATGTCCAGTCATTCGCGGATGCACACACACGCACACATACATACATTTAGTATACGAGTGTATTGTACACAGTACGATACATTATTTTCTTGGGCTAACGATATACACAGGTATACGCGACGACGAACACGCGCGCTCGTCCACGCACACGATGAGAATCACGGGTCGGGATATGATCAAGCTCACGTCCCGAGTTACGCAACTAGACACGCGACCTTAAACACGATTACGCCTACTGGAACCGTACAAAAAAAAACCAAAAAAAAAGAAAGAAAACAAATTGAAATAAATTAACAATAGAGCAGCGGTGGTGCCGCTTAACGTTTGCTTCGTTTTTCCCCTTTCTTTTTCCCTTCGGAACATCGGAGGCGAGAGAGAACGTTATTGATCTTCCGACAAATGCAAGCGGCTGAAAAAATTCACGCATCGATTTTTTCCCCGTTTTATCTTACTTTTCTTTGCACCAATCGTTCTCGTAGGCATCGATCCTCCCGTGCGATAAGTCACTATTTTTTTCGGATAGGCCAGCACGATCCACAAATTCATCGTCCTCGAGAAAAGTCACTACGGAGTTTTTGGCATTCTCTCGTTCGAAAAGTTACCAGCAAGTTTTGCGTTTGTTACTAGTCAATGAGCCTGCATATAGTAACTCAGATTCCATCAACTAGTAATTATTGCTAGTCACTAGAAAATTATACATAGATGGAAAACGAAGCTATGGATAATAACAATTCATTATGATATAATATTGACGATAAAAATGTATATTGAAATAATCAATATTTAATATAATAATGAAGTAGAACGACGTAAAACTAGGGAGTTACTTTGTGGAGATGAATTTTCGGATCTTGCTGACTTACCACCATGATCCCATCCTCTTTCGAGGAGAGCGCAAACGTGTTGGTTTCGATTCTTTTTTTTATATATCAGTCTGTTAGGGCGAAAAATAAATTCGCGCGCGTTTACGAAGGTGATGCGACGAGGTGTTTGTTTTTTTTAAATCTACAGCTCGTCTTTGAGATCATCCTCGTCGGCCCCGGTGGGTGGTACGCCGCCGGCGCCCCCGGCGCC
This sequence comes from Ophion slaviceki, assembly GCA_944452715.1. NCBI lineage: Eukaryota > Metazoa > Arthropoda > Insecta > Hymenoptera > Ichneumonidae > Ophion > Ophion slaviceki. The sequence continues at coordinate 1,821,743 of OX101791.1, forward strand.
CTGATAAAGCTTGGCAATAATGGGTTGAACGATGTCCGACAGATCCTTCTTCTGTTTCTTGTATTCCTCGGGATCGGTGTCCTGATTCTCCTCGAGCCACTTGATCGAGGCATCTATGGCCTCCTCCATTTTGGCTTTATCGGCGTCCGTGAGTTTAGCGCCAAGTTTCTCCTTGTCGGCGAGTTGATTTTTCAACGAGTAAGCGTACGACTCGAGCTCGTTGCGGGCCTCGACGCGTTCCTTCAGCTTCTTGTCGTCGTCGGCGAACTTTTCGGCGTCCTTGATCATCCGTTCGATGTCGTCGGGCGTCAAGCGATTCTGATCGTTAGTGATGACGATTTTTTCGCGATTGCCGGTGCCCTTGTCCTCGGCGGACACTTGGAGAATGCCGTTCGCGTCGATCTCGAACGTGACCTCGATCTGGGGAATGCCACGCGGCGCTGGTGGTATGCCGGTGAGATCGAATTTGCCGAGTAGATGATTGTCCTTGGTCATGGGTCGTTCACCCTCGTAGACCTGGATGGTGACGGTGTGCTGGTTGTCCGAGGCGGTCGAGAATATCTGTGACTTCTTCGTGGGGATAACCGTGTTGCGGGGTATCAGCTGGGTCATCACACCGCCAACGGTCTCGATACCCATAGTCAGTGGATTGACGTCGAGCAGGACTATCGCCTCGGTGTCTTGTTCACCGGATAGCACGCCCGCTTGGACGGCCGCGCCGTAGGCAACGGCCTCGTCCGGGTTTATGCCACGGGAGGGCTCTTTGCCACCGAAGAACTCCTTCACCAGCTGTTGGACCTTGGGGATCCTCGTGGAGCCACCTACCAACACGATCTCGTCGATGTCCTTCTTGCTCATGTCCGCGTCCTCCAGGACCTTCTGCACGGGCTTCATCGTGCTGCGGAAGAGATCCATGTTGAGCTCCTCGAATTTCGCGCGGGTCAGGGTCTCGGAGAAGTCCTCGTTCTCGAAGAACGACTCGATCTCGATCCTCACCTGGAATACAGAGAGAGTTTATTTTAAAAAACAACTCTTCAAGCGCCAACGGGCTACAGTTACCTAGGTGGGGCAAAAAATTGCATTTTCTACAAATATTTTTATTCGATAGTATCAAGTTTAACCACAGTCCCTGAAAATTTCATTGAAATATTCCTAAAATTGAGCTGCGGCTTCTAACAGTCGGCTGGGCGAGCCTAGGAGGTAGCAGCACCATACTTCAAACTTTAAGCGCTTTTTATCATGTGCGAATTTAAGCTTTTTTCGTATGATAAAGTGTTTCGCATATAAAATTAATTACACATATGTTTAGTATGAACATCAAGGTGCTAGAAAATATATATTTTTTTCTTCGATGTACAAAATGGCCGACTACTCGAAACTTCTCGAAGCAGCTTTTTTCCAATTGGCGTGACAAACAACTTCAACAATTTTCACTCGATTTACTTCGGATTTTAACGTTACGTTCCTTATTGCATTTCGCAGAGAAGTACGTACGGAATTTCCGATTAATCGAAATCTTTTAATTTTATGAGCAGTTATAACGAAATTTTTCACTGAAAATTCATTTCTTAAGTTCAAATACCTACAACTTTTGAGTAAAACAATATTTTTAAATTCCGTACCTACTTCTTTAGGTATTGTAATGTAGATTTATGAGAATTTTTGTTTTTTCGTTCTAGGTAAAAGATTGTGGATGCTAAATGTCAAACCGCGGAGCGCCGAAAAAAAGATAAAATAAAATATTAGTAGTCGGCCATTTTGTACATCGAAAAAAATAAGATATTTTCTAACAGCTTGATATTCATACTAAATTATAATTTGGTATGTCATTATTTATTATAATTATAATTTAGTATGTAATTAAACTAAAGTAATTAATTTTATGAGTGAATCACTTTTTCATACGAAAAAAAAAAATTGTTAAATTTACACATGATTTTATACCCGTTACTGTGGCGTTTATGTTTCATAAAACCGTTTCCGGGAAAAACAAATTCGGAATTTGGCCATTTTTGTCCGGCCTCTAGGATCTTAAAGAATACTCTCGGGCTGCAGGAAACGCAACAGCGTCTGTTTAGAGGGATGGAAGGATTGAAAATACGCACCTGGTGATTGACACTGAGCGCTCTCTTGGCCTTCTCGACCTCCCGTCTGAGCTTCTGCACCGCGCGGTTGTCCTTCCTGATGTCCTTGCCCTTCTTCTTCTTGTAGAGCTTGATGAAGTGGTTCATGACGCGCTGATCAAAGTCCTCGCCACCGAGATGGGTGTCGCCGTTGGTCGCTACGACCTCGAAGACGCCGTTGTCGATGGTCAGTATACTGACGTCGAAGGTGCCACCACCGAGATCGAACACGAGGATGTTCTTCTCGCCCTCCTTCTTGTCGAGGCCGTACGCGATCGCGGCCGCGGTCGGCTCGTTGATTATTCTCATTACGTTCAATCCGGATATCGTGCCTGCGTCTTTGGTCGCTTGACGCTGGGCGTCGTTGAAGTACGCCGGCACCGTAACCACGGCGTGGGTCACCTTTTTGCCCAAATATGCCTCCGCCGTCTCCTTCATCTTCGACAGGACCATCGCCGATATTTCCTCGGGGGCGAATATCTTCATGCCCGAACTCGTCATCACCTCGATGTGCGGCTTGCTGTTCTTCTCGATAACTTTGAAGGGGAAAAACTTGACGTCGTTTTGGACCGTCTGGTCGGACCATTCGCGACCTATGAGACGCTTAGCGTCGAACACCGTGTTCTCGGGATTCGTCGTCAATTGATTCTTCGCCGCGTCACCGATCAGACGCTCCCCGTCCGCTGTGAACGCCACGTAAGACGGCGTGATCCGGTTACCCTGGTCGTTCGCTATTATCTCCACTCGGCCGTTCTTGTACACGCCCACGCTGTCGACGGAGATAGAAAACGAAGATGACATATTGCGTCGGCACGGCTTTTCATTTGTGGACATTTTTTTTTAAAGCTTTTCATCAACTTGACTCTCTTGCGAGATGCAAAACGGAAAATCGATAGTTCACTCGCTACTCGACTATTTAGAACTGTCAAATTTTATGATGTTGAAGTTTGCATCGTTGGAACGCAACGAAAATAATTGTTTTTTTAATAACCAATTTCTTTTTTGTCTGTCAAATGAAAGCTACTGTGAATTTTTCTAAGATCCTTGTTAGAGACCTACAACCTAAATCTATCAAAAGTGATTTGGGATAACAATGAAAATGGAGAAAACGAAAATGAAAAAAAATAAAAAATAAAAAAAAATCGTTGCGTTCCAACGCTGCAAACTTCAGCAACATGAAATTTTGCAAACATGCATCGAACAAGAATTACTTTGGTGTCGATTTTGTTGAAACTTTTTTATGTGCAGTATCAAAAACTAATATTTTTTTTTTCATCCGCGGAAAAGCGGTTTTAAGGGGTGAAACGCATCCTCAAAAATGGGGATGTTTTTCGCTTCTCGTCGATGACGTTTTAACGGTACGAGATACAAAAAAAAATTCAAATTGCAACAATGTTTATTTTTTTTGTGTACTATACATTGGTGATGAGAACGTTATCGACAAAAAACACCCTCATTTTCGCGGGTGTGTTTCACAACTTAAAGCCGTTTTTCCGCCGATAAAAAAAATACGTGTCTTAGTTTTTGACACTTTTCCACATAAAAGTGTTTCAAGAGGAGGAGTACACCAAAGTGATGTTCCTTGTGACAGGTGACAATGCATGATTCAACTTAAAAAAAAAAAGACTTTATGTGAGACGCAAAATGAAAAATCGATATTTCACCCACTTTCCGACTACTTAGAGCTGTGAAATTTTGCACATATGCATCGAAGAGGTGACAATGCATGATTCAACTTAAAAAACCTTTCTGTGAGATGCAAAACGAAAATTCGACATTTCACCCACTTCCCGACTACTTAGAGCTAAAATCAATTAAATATTAGAAAGGAGAAAATAATTGATATGTAAAAACAATTAATTTTTTTAGTCAAGTTATTCAATGTACTAAAGGGAGAACTTTGTTTTAACCAAGTCGCCTATGTGTGACTAAATAAAAGCTCGGGGCGCTCAAAATTTAGACATATAATCGTTGATTTACATAAATCCGCTAACATATCAACGGTTTTTTATTTTACTGTAAAACAACCTTAGATTTTTTTTGAAAAATCCTAAAACCGGGTATAAACGTGTGATAATAATTTCTCTAATTAGTATTTTGCCAAATTAAATACGGTTAATGAAACTGAATTGATCAAATTTATTTAACATTTTAAAAGTTGAGCGCCCCAAGCTTTTGTTTATAGTCACATATAGACGACTTGGTAAAAAAAATTATCTTCTACTCTTTAGTACATTGAATAAAAGCTCGTTTGAATTCTTTTTGATTGTGACGTTGACGTTTGCATCATTGGAACGCAGCGAAATGTTTTTTTTTATTCCATACATTTATTTGGCCAATTTAGGCTGCGAAAATCAATTAAACGTTTTTACGCATTCTAATTAGAGATTTATGACCTCAACTTGCAAAATGAATAAAAACAAATGGTTGCATTCTAAAGATACAAACTTCAAGTTCGTAGATTTTTGGAGAATACTCACCAAGAGTAGGTTGTTCCGAGATCAATTCCAATGACCGTGCCAATGTCTTCCTTCTCCTTCTTCTCCTCCTTGGCAGTCGCAAGGGCTGCCAGCCCTATGACCATCAGAGCCAATGCTCCCTTCATTTTTTCTGTCTCGCTGTGTCACCTGCGGCAAAAAACGAAAAAGATTATGATATTGGTATTCTTGTGATTGGGAATTATTTGTCGTTCTTTTTTTGGCTTTTGAAAATGAGATTTTTGGTTGATTTGATTTTTAATAATCCGTTTGATAATTTCTTAGTTTATATGGATTTGGGGAATTTTGTTTGATTGGTTTTTAGTTTATTGTGAATGTTTTTTTATTCTATTTTAAGCTACGCATTCAATTTAATTTAACATTTTTTGAATTTCACTTTTTTATTTATGAATGTTTAAAATTCGATTTTAATTTTCTCATTCAATTAGGAGACTTTTTGGGATTGTGAACTACGAGTATTCCTTTTTGGTTTTTTAAAATCCGATTTTGGAATGTCCCTTTGAATTTTTTTTCAATTTGACAATTTAATATTTTTTTTTAATTTTGGAGTCAAATTGTAAGTTTTTTTTGTCATTGTGGACTACGAATACTCCTTTTTCGTTTTTTGGAGTTTCTTTTTTTAAATTTGTAATTTTTGAAGTTTATTTGGATTTTTGGAATTTCGTTTGACCATTATGTATTTTGTTATCAATGTTTAAATTTTGTTTGAATTTGTTAAGGTTTTTTAATCGTAATTTTACTACGACTGTGAATTTTTCTTGAAATGACAAATTTTAATTTATTTGTTTTTCATTAATAATTCATTTCATTGAAATTATAGTTAAATTCTACTTGAATATAATTTTTCAAGTTATTTCAACGAATTTTCTTTTTTCCGCATTATTGCTATTTTCCTCGATTTTTTCTTCATTGTATATATTTCAAATTCATATTAATTCGATAAGAGCAAAATGGACACCCGTAACGTTACCTTTGCCTCTGATAAAAATAACGCGACTCCGAAAAATCAGAATTGAGTGCAGCGATGAGTTGCAATTTATTGAACAAAATGATGCAAAAAAGATCGCGTCCTAAGCGTATAATTATTAATCTACGTTGATCGAAGAGAAATATTTTCTCGGATCAATAACCAATTATCGGGGAATCATCGATCGTTATAAGTAACGATTCGTGCTTGGTTTTCTCTTAAATGTTTTTTTGTATCGATTTTTCGTCACACGCCATAGAAATTCCCGAGAGAATTCGCTGACAAAATAAGAACAAGTGTCGAATAAACTGCGGAACGAGGAAGCAACTGCGGGGGCCGTTGGCCAGCTGGACTGGCGAAGATTCTAGTAGGCGTGTAAAAAAGAAGGGCTACGTGGCCACGAGGTCAAGCTCCGCGATTTTTCTCATTCACGGCTCCGCGCTGCTCGTTCCGCGAGGATATCAATACCGAGGCGAGTCGCGCCGGTGCTTTTTAAAAATGCTACACGCGTAATTCGTGAAAATTAGCCCCCACATCGTTAAATAGCGAAGAAAAAAAGATCGCGTACTTCGTAGAGCTTCGGTGGATTGTCCGCGAGAAAAAATATATATTTCCGTAGTTGCAAAATAATTGCGGGGCGTGAATGTTCTTTAGCGTCGAGCGTTCGCATCGAGCGTCCGTAACGAGACGTGGCAAATTTCTCGACCACTTCGCACGTCCTTTTATTCGCCGATAGAGGGTGGGCGAAGAAATCCGAAAAATGTTACGTGTATGATTTTTACTTACCGAGTAAAAGTGTCTGATGCGTTCGCAGGAACAATATTCGTCGAAATATCGTCGTCCCCACACTGACGAGCAATATATACAACGGAAAGAAAAAACCCGTAAGAAACGACGCGTCCGTGTTCTGTTACGTTTGAGAAACGACTGACTGCCTTGGCATTCAGCGCCGGCATATTAACGGGATAGTATAACGTCGTGGCCTGCGGTGATTGGCCGAGCGCGAGACGTGGCAACGGAAATCTCGCGGCTCATTGGTCCGCGCTGAAAGAGTTGGCCGCTCTTTACTGGCCCACGTCGCGCATCGTTCGCGGCGCTGCTGGAACGTTCTCGATAAATGTACGTGTCTTTCTCTTTCTCTCTCGCGCTTTTCTTCAATATCTCCCGGCGATAATAGACGCTTTATTTGCCGCATGTCATAAATGCAAGCGACGAAAGAAAACGTCAATAACATTCGTCTCTTGCGCAATTTTGTTTCGAACGAACCAAAAAAAAAAAGAGGACAATACGGGGAGGTAAAATAAGAGAAAAGGAGACGAATTTAGGTGAAAATGTGTAGGACGAGTAGTGCCTTTTAAGGGACTAATCGAGACACGGGCCTGGCGCACCTGTGCGCGTGCGCCAGCCAGATGCTGTGTGAGTGCGAGAGAGACGGCGTTAGCAGCGGGGACGATAGAGCGAGCGAGACGGTGCTAGCGGCCGCCATAGCAGAGCGAGTGACGCCCAAAGCCTCTGCCTTCGAATTTCAACCGCGATTCTTAAGAATGCTTTCTAACGGGCTTTTTCATCCGACTCACCGAGCCGAACCTTTTTTTTTCCGTTAGACGAATCATCCCATTTTTAGCCACACCATATTCGTATTTATTACAACATACACCACGCGCGCTCCCAAAGCGGAAAAAGTCGGATTCGCCATACATTTTTCCACAAATCCTCAATTATTGTTCCATTTCCGCTTTGTTCCAAAAAAATGAGAAACAAAAACTGTGCGCTCTCGACACTTCGATATTTATCAAACACGAGAGGCCAGTTCATTCAGAATTTGCTCGTAGGTTGCAGCATGTCGAGGATGAGAGGCGTGAAATACGTGATTATGCAGTCGGCCCCGGCGCGTCTCATCGAGAGCAGCACCTCGTTGAGGACGTTCTTGAGATTGATCGCCCCGTTGTTCGCACCGTGATAGAGCATCGCGTACTCCCCGGACACCTGATAAACGAACATCGGATACTCGGGATACGTGTCCTTGGTGCGACGAACAACGTCGAGATATGCGAGACCGGGCTTGACCATCAGCATGTCCGCGCCCTCGGCCACGTCGCGTGCCTGAAATCGACGAAGACAAAAGAAAACAATGCACGAATTTAATAAAACCGATTGAATCAGAATAATTATTGAAAAAAAAAGTATTTTCATCATTTACGAATAAAAAAGTATAATCTTTTTCTATCGGTTTATTTCGTACGGCCTTTTCTCTTTCTTCCTTCAATATTAAAGTTCAACTTTTATATTGAGATGTGAAGAAAAAAAAAGAATATTGCAGACGATAACAACAACAAAATGATGATAATGTTGATGACGAAGACGATGATACTTGTAATGATAATGCTGTTAATCAAAATGACGATGATAATGATGATTACGACCAAAATGATATTGTCAAGATAACATTGATAGTACTATAATAATATTATTAAAATGAGAACCATAATGAAATCATAATGATAACAACGCTGCTGACAATAATAATGATGATAATGGCAATGATTCTATGATGACAATAATACGATTACATTATCATAATGGTCATTAAATAACGACCGTATTAATTTTAAAAAGTCATAATAATGGTTATAATGAGAATGATCGCGATAATACTAAAAATAATAATATAAAATTAAGTAATGAAAATTAAATGAATTAAATATCATAATTATGATATTTTTATTTATTGAGGTCTCAATTAATTATTAATCGATTATATATATATATATATATATATATATATATATATATATATATATATATATATATATATATAATCATTATTATCAATCAAATTAATTGATTGATAATAATGATGAAAATTAAATGATATAATGGTGACAAGAATGATAATAATCATAATCAAGTTCAATTTCAAAATGAATATACACAATGATAATAGGAATAAATAATAATAATTATCATAAAGTTACCGCAGCTCTCGCCGCAAGGCCGTTGCTCCCCGGTGGTAACTGATAACACTTTCGATCGCCGAATTTCGGAGCGGACTTCGAGGCATCGCGAAAGGGCCCGTAAAAGCCGGAAGCAAATTTGACCGCGTAGGACAGAACAGCCACACGATTCGCCATACCGGCTTGATTGAGGCCATTCTTTATCGCGGCGATCCTACCGTCCATCATGTCCGAGGGTGCGACGATGTGCGCTCCTGCATAAATCACAAAAAAACATGACATTCCACTCCCAGACATCAAATTTTCGTCAGATTCGTCCAAAAATTACACCGAAAAAAAAAAGAAAAGTTTTTGAAGTTTTGAATTTGTAAGATTTCATTGTCAGTGTCTCACCGGCTTTGGCGTAGGAAACGGCAACTTGGGCGATTCTGTTGATACTGGAGGCGTTGTCGATACTTCCATCCGCATTGAGAATACCGCAGTGGCCGTGAGTCGTGTAAGGACAGAGGCAAACGTCGCACGCTATGACCAGATCGGGAAACCATTTTCTCAAGAGCGGCAAAGCCTGCACGATGGGATTCGACGACGAGTCCGCGTCGCTGGCTCTCTCGTCCTACGGTCCGACAAGAGTGAAGCGTCGGCGTTAAAACGACAGGCGGGTCGTATTTTTTTTATCGTTACGATACACGTTGATATTACGAGCACGAAATTACTTTTTCCTCGTCTTTTACAACTCCAAAAAGAAGTATAGACTGCAAACCTTTGGAGACAAGGGGCTGCAGCATCGGTCGCAACTGATTTATTCCGTAGCGATAAACGTCCGGCATACTGGCTATCGAGTCTTTCGCGTCTGGCTCGTCCCTGGAGGAAAACCGATGCGAAAATTGAACATGCATTTGTCACACGTGAAAAGGGGTTTCAACTTTTCTGGGCATGGATTCAAATTTTCGCGCCATTTTCTTCCGCGCTTGCGCGACCTGAACGTTTGTAGGTTATGTAACGAGGATACGAGCGCACGATCTACATTTTCTTTTTATCGCCGAGTAATCCAAGCCTAATTGTATTCACTTCTCATAGCAGATATTTAAAATTAGGAGGACAAAGATAGCGCGCTATTTATTCGTACTCGCGGGGCCGGAGATTTCCTTTTTGGAGGTTATGTATGGCGGATATGAACTCACAGAACGAAGATCGGGTACATGAGATTGTTAACGGTGATCTCGGTGTTTCTCGATTGCCATTGTCTCAACAAGGGATGAAATATTCCGCTGTGAAGGATATGCCTTGCCTCGGGTTGCGTCATTTTAATTAGGAATTTCTTGACTAGCGAGATGCTTTTAACTATCGAGCTGCCAAGGACGCACGGTCTCTCGTTGCGGCGCGTTTCAGCAGCGGAGGAACGACCTGCGTTACCGAATATTTCGTCTACTCTACCGACCCGAGTGGAATTTTCAGCCGGTGAAAAAAAAAAACAAATTCCCTTTCGTATGCGTTACGTAAATTTGGCGATTGTCACTCTTACGCGCTCTTCGAAATAAACCCAACAAACTCGATCGAGCCCGCTTGGCGTCAGATAAATTTTCGGTTTTTGCAAAAATCGTAATTTCTGCGAGACTTTAATTCTCGCGTGTGTAAAACTGAACGCTAAAGCTACGCGAGAGTCCTTCGTGCGGTCAGTTTTTTTTTCCAGAGTCATGTTTTATTAATCGCGCAATCATGACGAGGTGAAAATTCGTTTTTTGGCGACTCGGCTCTTCTTCCCATTAGTTCATCATCAATTTATAATGTCTTATAAAAACGACAATTCGGGCTCGAATGCACGTTTTTCCGCAATTATTATATCCCTTTTTGAAAAATTCTAGCGACAGTTCGGGGGAAATTGATGATAATTGAATTTCAAATTCGCGGACCGGAAGTTGCGGAGATGTGGCGAGAGATTGGCCGTGACGTCGACCAATCGGCGAAGTCCTCAAAATCGGAAAACGCCAACTTTATTCTTGACGCTACGTCGCCATCTTGGTATCTCTGACACTGATTCAAACCCTAAAATGGACGCCGACAGATTCGTTTGGCCACCCAGTTTAGCGCCAAAGAAAAAGCCACCAATCACGAGGATCGACGTAGTTGGTGAGCCTGACATATTTTCGGGACTCCACCAATGGAACACCGCGCAGAAAATCCCGCCCGGAAGTGCGGCCCGGCCGCGGGAATTCCCAGCTTACGAACAAACCGCGCAAGCACTAATGTCGAAAGAAGAAATACAAACGCGTAAAATGTTATTCGATACGACATCCGGAATAATACTCAAAGTTCTCGATCTTGCTCCAGCACCGTAACAATCGAAATTTTAGGTTTCGAAAACTATACCGGAAACGGGAGGCAGCATGGGGTACGTGCAGAAAGCGGATACTTTTTAATCCGAAACAAAGGACGGTGTCAACACAGCAGAAAAATTCTCGTAAACACCGCGAAAGGTCATACGCGTCAAGTTCGCGTTGACCGTTCAGATTGCGACAATTTGCGACGCTGAGAAAACTACCCGGACAATGGTGAGTGAAAAAAGTAAAAAAAATATAAAAATAAAAACGAAGAAAAGTAATCGCGAGATTTCTTCAACGGAAGAAATATAGTGTAAAAAAATACAATCTACCGGAAATAGCCGTCGATATCCGAAAAAAATTCTCTCGACCGTTCGAATTTTTTTCTTTCTCCCAAACTCAAACATCGCCTCGCACGGAAGAAATTCTCCCCCGTCCCGAATGCCTATCCCAACGAAAGAAAGTCTTCACCTCGAAAAGTGAACACCGCAAGTGCGAGCGCCGAGTGATCCGGAAAAAGTTGATTCCGTAGCTAATCCGTTGATTTTTTTCCTTATCGTATGCGACCGTCTCGAAAAGTCTAGCAACGCTGAGCGTCAGGCGGACGAAATATCGGCCATCTCCAGTATCTGTGGCAAGGAAGAGTTCGCTGCGTCGCCGGAGGGTCATTGGGTGCTGAAGGTATCGCCGCTGCTTTCCAAGGGTCTTCTGGAAGTCAAGTATTCCAATGTCATTCACAAGCACTGTCCGCGCCGTACCTACCGCCGCTTCTCCGTGAGGAGTTTGCCGCCGTGCGCGTTGCAACTGCGTCTTCCCTCGGGTTATCCGAGTCTGGTGGGACCGCGTTACGAACTGGAGGTGTCGTGGTTGCCGCCTTGGGAGACGTCTCTCCTCTGTCAGAGGTTGGACGAGCTGTGGCGTGAGAATTTCGGCTCGGAGATACTATTCGTGTGGCGCGACTTTCTGCGCTTCGAGGCTCTAGCTCACCTCGGCCACGAGGACGCTCTGGACGCGTCGTTCCTCTTTGAGCTTCACGCCGAGCCTATGGAACACGCGTTTTTGCTGCGTTTGACCGACCCGCGAGTGCGCAATTTCCATCTCTTCGCTCATCCGATGGACCATCTGGTGAGCTACGACGAGACGAGCGAGGGTCGCGCTTTCGCCGAGGGCACTTACAATTGCGGCATCTGCGCCCGCGACTTGCCCGGCTCAAAGTGCAGCAGGTTCGCCGAGTGCGGCCACGTCTACTGCAAGGAATGCACCGCCGAGTACTTCGTCGAGAGGATGAGCGTCGGCCGCGACTTGATCTGCCCCGGCTACGAGTGTCCCTGCGCCGCCCGCCCTGCGCAAATTCGCGAATTGTGCCCCGGCGAGTTGTACGCCCGCTACGAGAGATCGCTACTAGCCAGGGCGTTGGAGAACATGCGCGACGTCATCTACTGCCCGAGGAGAACTTGCGGCCTGCCGGTCGCCAAAGTGCACGGGGAAACACTCGCCCGCTGCGCCTACTGCGGAAATAATTTTTGCTCCTTCTGCGCCAAGGTTCCGTCCTTTGTCTTTTCCTACTCGTCAATGTACTCGCAACGGCGGCTGACCGTGACACGCTTGACAGGCTTATCACGGCGTGGCGCCGTGCGTATTCAGCTGCGTGGACAGCGGCCAACTCGTCGAGGAGTATCTCAACGCTAACAAATATCAGAAGGCGAAGCTCGTCGAGAAGTACGGCAGACGAATGATTCAGTCCGTTGTGGAGGAACGTCTCACCAAAAAATACTTGGAGGTACTGTGTGTGCGTGCGTGCGTGCGTGTGTGTGTGTGTGTCGAGAGGAGCACTTTGGGAAAAAAAGTTGTTGCGGACAAAAGTTTCACCGTTTCTAGGATGAAAAATTGTGGTGTCGGTTATCTTTCATTTGGTCCCTATGTTCAAGATTATTTCAAGGTCAACTTTAGTTTTTCAACGGGAACCAAGATTTTTTATTTCGGAATTAATTTTTACGCGGTACAGTAGATAACTTTTGTTCGCAACTTGTCTTTCGTTTGACTTCCATTTTTAATGATACTTTTAATATTACGAAAATAGACAAAATTGAAGTCAGAGAAAAAAAAGTTCCGGATAAAAGTTATCGATTTGAGTATGTTAAAAACAATTTCGAAATAAAAAATATTGTTATCCATTGAAAAAACTAGAGTTGACCTTGAATGACCTTGAGAGTTGCTAGTAAGTTATAAAAACCAACGGCGTCACTTTTTCTCCTATTCATGATTGTTCGTTATTTTTTATTTCACTGCTATTCTTCGAGGTCAACTCTAGTTTTTTTTTTTTCAATGGCACCTAACATTTTTCATGTCGGAATTTTTTTACGTCGCAAAGTAGATAACTTTTGTTTCAAACTTTTTTTTCATTGTACTTCAATTTTCAAAGATATTTTTAATCTTGCACGAATAAAAAAATTGAAGTTTGACAAAAAACGTTTCAGACCAACGTTACGTTGAAAATAATTTCGAAATAAGGAATATTGATTTCCATCGAAAAAACAAGACCTTGAAAATGTCCACCAAGTAAAAAATACCCAACAGCGTCACTTTTCTTCCCTTGAACGATGAAACTTTTTCTCCAAGCGTTTATTCCCCAGAACGCTTACCTCTCCGGACATTTCGTTGTGCAATGTAAAATGGCACATCTCGCGGCGTATTCAATATTCCGAATCTTGGTCGAAAAAGACTCGATTCATTGTAGTCTCTCGATCGCTCGTTCAGAAAAATACGAAAGCGTGCCCCGTGTGCAAGACTCCGATCGAGAAGGCCGACGGCTGCAACCAAATGAGCTGTCCCCGCTGTTTCGTCAATTTCTGCTGGATATGCGAGCTGCCGATCGCCAACAAAAATCCCTACGACCATTTCATCGAGGCGGGACGGAAGAAGAACAAGTGCTTTGGTCGTCTCTTCGAAGGTATGCAGGGAGCCGAGGACGCCGAGGAAAACGATCCGGTAATTGACGAATAATCGGAGGCTCCTCCCGCGCTCTACTTCCAAAAAAACCTTTCAATCTCTTACGAGAATAAATATAATCTGTATTTTCTTATATAATATTTACACGTCGTTCGGATGGGTACATATACACATCAGAGTGTATCTTTAAAAAAGGAAAAATGAATGCCAAAATCCAGCTCGAGTCCAACTGGCGGCGCCCGATCAGTTTTTTTTTTACTCTGTTTTAATTACGATTATCTCGAACAATGTCGATCTGATATGTGGAGAATTTGAAAAAAAAAAGCGTTATTCAAATAGCTTCATGTTGTGCAAAAATAATGACGGTTTTTTTAAAGGGTTTTTACAGTCGTAACGTTCAGTTTTTAAATTTTTCTAGCGGATTCGAAAAGTATGAATTACTTTACTGATTACCTTAATAATAGCTTTGCCAATAAGTCGAATTGCGTTACTGATTTGCTTACTCGTAACTTTGCAAAGTAGCTTACTAATCCCTTTACTAATTAATTAGCTCAACAATTACTTTATTGATTACGTTGCTGGTCAATTAGTTTACTGGTTGATTCGTAGCAGTTAATAAAAGTCAAATTAGCAGTCAATTGGAGTCGATTAATTAGGGCAAAAAATCATCGAGCGCTACCACTTGGACTTCAGTTGTAGAGCTGGAATCTGGTATGCATTTTTTTGCATGTGTGATGATACTGTTTAAAGCGGTAAGGTGATTTTTTTCGACTCACCACGATACATGCACGTTCACACGATCGCAGAGGCGCAAATATATATATATATATATATATATATATATATATATATATATATATATATATATATATATATATATATATATATATATATATATATAGTGTATAAAAAAGAGAACTGTTAACAGCGTGCAAAAAGACACAAAAATGTACGCAGGCAAAAACGCCCGAGTGTTTTGATAATACGAGACGCAAAACTGCCCCGTTGTGACATATATCATTAAGGTATTGCTTATTGATTAGTTGTCGATCAGACTTTTCCTTTGTCATTGCTTATCGTCGAGAAATAAGGCATTTTTTCCCCCAAAAGCTTCCGGTTCTTTTCCGACGTTTCCGGTATGTTTCCGAAGTCTCAATTCGTTCCAAAAGCTTCCGGTACGATCCCGAAGCTTCCTGTTCGTTCACGAAGCTTCCGGTACATTGCCAAAGCTTCCGGTTAGCCTCAAAAGCTTTCGGTTTCTTCTCCTTCCTTTTTCCCCGCATTAACTGGCGACTGGCCGATGCACTTCGGCGTTCACTTGCTCCGCGACCAACTGTACTTCCGCTTCGGCGTTCGATACCTCGGACTCCCGTCGTGTCTCGTTATCGAGCGAGTCTGCAACAACAATTGTATCGCGTCAATAAAATGTTTACAAAAAGCGTATACGAAATATCTGGACGTACACATTTGTCATTATTCCAATTGCGCAAGAACGCGGCAAGTGTTTTGACAGGTTTTTTTTTTCCTTCTTTTCTCGAGTGCATTACTCTCTCGTGTTTTCCGCCTATTCGGTTTACTCACCTGCACACTCGGGATCACATTTGGCGATCTTGTTGCGCACCTCGCGATATTCCGCGAGATTCATGTCGATCACGGTCATACCGAAGAACCAATAGCCGAGACTCGCTCCCGTCACGATCGCTATGGCCACGTAAGCGTTGTACGTCATCACTGCGAGCATAAGCACGTATCCGAGGGTCGTGTGAGCGCTCCAATGCAAGACCTCCGCGATCCACCTGGTCCACTTGAGCCTGCGATCCGTTTTTTCATTTCAATCGAGCGAGTATGAGTACAGGGTCGTTTAAAACTATTGAGGCCTTGGGCCACAATAACGGGTATAAAATCATGTGCGAATTCAATATTTTTTTTTTTCGTATGAAAAAGTGATTCACTCATAAAATGAATTAGTAATTAGGTCGATGACCGACCCTGAAATTTTACAGAGACGATTATTAACATATTTAGTAAAGCCCGACAAAAAAATGATGAAAATCCTATGGATCGAAGCCTGGCGATAAGATTACCTCGAGGTTTTTTTTTGGTGAACATGGAGTGCTGCATGTACAGGGTGTCGCATTTTAAAAAAGCGTCGAAATAAATCGAAAACATAAGGTCGTACATAAAAGTTTTAAGCGGGGAGATATCTTTGGACAAGGAAAAAATATGCTGATTTTCATTACTTTTTTTTTTAAGAAAAAATTCCCTCACCATTTTTGAGACTCAGGGCATGTTTTATTGCTGCTTTTGGTTATTACATGGTACATTTTCAAAAATGGCTAAACGTATAGACATCAAAAAGGTCAGCCCAAACTGGCTGACGTATAGCTAAAAAAAACTAATCGACCGATTCTCATGAAATTTGATATAAATCAAATTATATCATGCTGAATGTTTTTTGAAAATTAAAAAAAGTATTTCTTTATTGCAAAATATTGTAGCCATTTTTTTTTCTTCGGAAAATTGAATCTTTTTGTTACAAAGCGTACCATTTAATCGATTTTGAACATTTCTTTTTCTCGGTTCATATTCTGCGTATGAGTGTTAACGGGAGTTATACACCTAGATGGTCGAGGTCGAGGGTTCAGAAGCTATGAACATTGCGTCGATCGTAGAAGACCTACACTATGGGCCTGGTATCGATGATTCCATGTAAGTTGACAAATTTCATGATTCATTCATTCCCAAATTTTCAAACGCATTTTTCTCAAAACCACGTTTTGCAAATCGGTACCCAAAATTTCTCGAGAACCAATGAACCGATTGCCTTGAGGTTTTTTGTGGTTATTCTATACACCATTATCTAGTACTTGTCATAGGATTTTTTCTTTCCGTTACTTACTTTTTGTTTTATAGGCAAAATAATAACTAATTTTTGGCCCAAAAATCATTATTTATGTTCAAACGTCCGCGATTTTGTCATAAATCGATATTTTCAAAATCGGCTATGACAAGTACTAGATTATAGTATCTAAATTAATAATCTTTTTGGTTTTTTTTTTCAGATGATTTTTGAAGAAACGCCAGTGGGTACCGCAGATTTTTTTACGACGCTCCAACGATCATACAATATCCTTGTATACTTTTGATATTTTTAAATAAAGAAAATTAAACATAGTTTTGAATGTAACTTTTAGATAATTAAAACCCCAATCCGAAATTTCAAATAGTTTTCCTTGAAGCAATTCACAAGAATGACCATTTTTCCGGCTCCTAGGTGTATATTTCCCCTTAATGGAAGAAAATTCTTTGTTGGTTTTTGTCAGATTAATGACGCCTCGCGTCATTAATTAAAAAATACCGTCCAACAGCCAAAAGTAGTAATAAAACATACCCATAGTCCCAAATATGGTGAAGAAATATTTCCTGTTAGAAAAAACCATGAAAATCAGTACTTTTTGCCTCGTCTAAAGCTTCCCCCAGAACTGCAACGTATAAACAGGGCATTCTACTTATCCCGCTCCAACGAAGCAACTCAACAACAGTTTCTTTGTCACCACCGTGTGCACTCTCCTATTGGGACACCCAGCACATAAAAACGATCTCCATGCTCCGTGCAATGACCACAATTGCGTAAAAATATAAAAGCAAGTAATTTCCATCTCTGCCCATGATTCCATCGCCGCGTCTCAGCCTACCAATTCGTGCTGCTGGCGGCATGGCCGTTAGGTGCCAGTTGCGTCAGAAGGGACGAATTTTCGGAACTGCCGAGCGTATCGGCGCCCAGCGATGAGACCGTCCTCTTGTGCAGTCTCATCTGGAAGACTTTCATGGCCTCGTAAATAATGGCAAGGGACACTAGGCCGGAGCACGTTGCCAGAAGGCTCCAGGTACCGGCGACATCGTAGCCGGCGAAGAGGAAGTTGCGCAGGCTCGTGCTGAACCAGAACCACATGTGCATCTGGCGCGAGGACAATTTTCCATTAGACGAAAGAGAAGAAAATTCATTTCGAATGTGAAATGTGTGTTAAAAATATCGCGATGGAGATTTTTCTTTGAGGTTATGTAACTCACCTTGTGTGCGGTACTGTGCCGAGATATCTCTTATCGGTAACACTGTACGTTGACAGAGTCCAAGATGCATTGTACACAATGAAAATTGCAGTGGGGTTGACCCAGCCTTACCTTAGTGCTTCGCATCGGAAGCGAAGAGAGTGACACATGTCAATGCTTTTCGCGAGTGACTGTTTTTTGGGCAATACTTTTTATTGCTCGAAAAACCCTATTTTGGAAAATTTGCCCCGTTGGGGACGAAATCGGGGTGTTAGGTTGGAATTTTCGATTAGTACGGACATTCTAATCTATTTTCGAGGTTATGTCGTGTTTTGGCAGATAGAAAGACGAATCCTGTGATCCTCGAAGGAAAATTGACAGTCCGAGTAAATTGGTCGATTGAAATCACTTTGGGGAACAAAAGGGCTCAAGGGCACGAGATTGTGGGCGACGCCATTGCGGGCTGCGTGGTTGCCGGGCAACGAGAAACCGGAAGCCCGTACGCGACTTCTGACGGTCGAATTTCGAACTACGAAATCTCAGTTTTTCGGACGCTTTTTCTGGTAATTTCCTGGGGAGTTTGACATCCGAGACAGTGGCGCGATCTTCGAGTCTGCGTTGAATACTGTGCGGTCGTGCTGAGAGCCCTCGCGGGGGGATTCACCGATCTGGCGTTTTGTCGCGTCGATGATTCGCCATACACGACGCGTGTATCGAAAACACGAAAAGTCGCGAGCGTCGTGTTTCGTTCGCGTTTATTTCTCGTTCGCATTGGCAAATTTCGCGAGTCCGAGTGTTCGTCGTGAGAGAGAACATTTGCGACTAAACTCAGCTCGTACGATGGCCTCGTTGGGTTAGAGGTGAGAAAAAGCGCGTGGGGGAAAAGTGTTCGCGGGAAGACTCACCTTGCGCGGCTCGGGCGCTTTTCTTCGTTGCACGATAATCAACGAAGTATGGAGTCCCAAGACGGCGAGGCTGTCGATGGAGGTAAAAGACTGATATTATTATCGACCGTAAAACTAGCCCTTGGGCGATTGCAATTTCGTTAATCCGTTCGTCGCGTAAAGTAGAAGATAGCGATAACGCCGATGACGGGAGTCCCTATGCGTACCTGGGCTTAACCTCTTTGCAGCTTCTCATGGGAAACACATCAACGACTGTTCTCTTCAATCTTATAAGTATTTCCTAATTAGACGAATAGAGGAACAAAGAGCGTAACGAGATCCAGACATTTCGAGGAGTAAAAATGGTGTCGGGAACATAAATAGAGAATAAATCTATCAGAAAATTCATCGTCAATCATGTAATCGTAACGTGACAATCATGTGAAACTTTCGAATACATGTTGTAGCTCCCTTTCAATTTTTTTTCCTGGCTAATCAATGCGTCTTCAAACAGCTCGTGACGCAATACTCAAAGACTAAAGCCCCTCCGGGAAAATACAAAAAGGGATATGCGAGTACCTTAGGGAAAGTGAAGAAGTCTGTAGAAAGATGAATAAGGAGGAAGAGGGAGGAGGGAGAGATGTGGAGGAATAAATCAAGAAAAGGAGAGAAATTGTAGATAGTATAAGTGCAAGAATCTGGGGTGTAATAAATAAATGACGGGCTATGTAAGTGGAAAGTTATTGTATTGTAAAAACTGATCTAAGTTGTGCAAATAAAGCTCAATTGATTGACTAAAGCCCCACCGACTCTTAAATGCAATGGCTAACATTGAAAATTTTTTTAACGAGTACAACGAAAGCAGTATAAAAATTGAATTTAACAACTACATTATACAGGCTTATGCCTAGTTCAATGATTGAAAATATCAATTTTTGCTGCAAAATATTGTTGCAAAAGTATTCTCAGAAAATTTCCAGTCGATTTGTGCAAAATTGAGAAAACTACGGGCGTTTTTCGGGAGGTACCGCAAACTGGAGAACTTTGAGCAAGTTTTTCTCAAAATGACTTTGCCATGACCGTTGACCACCATATCTCTAAAATCACTGCACCAATAAACTTCAAATTTTCTAAAGATTCTTTTATATATCGGAAAGCAGTGCTTAAACGAAGGAACTTTTTTTTCGATGCATAGTTTTTTTTATTTACAAAAAGAGAGCATTTTTTTCACCGAAATTTGATACTTTTACTTTCGACTGCAAACATTATCAAAAATCAATATTTTATTGAATCGTTTGTGCAAGCAGTAGATAATTTCATGCGAAGCCTGAATGCGTTTATTTTTGGTTCATTTCTTCTCAAGCAGCGGTGGTTATCGCGAAGGACGTTTTTCAAACAGCGAATTGCACAAACCATTGCATCTACCGCATTTATGAATATTTTTGTAATTCAAAAATTGCAAAATATACTTAAAATTCTTTTTTGTTCCAGCCACAAGCTAGGTGCAATCTGTTAGGTGTACAACCATTTTTTTGTTGCTATTTTCCGATTGTAAATTGCAAAGTCAGAGTCCAAGGGCGCACCTCTGCTGGAAAATGTTCCACAATGGCGAAGATTTCTCTTGCAGTCTGCAGGAACAAAAACCAAAAACCTTAAAATACAACACAAAAGTTATAGAATGGCGCACGCAAATTTCAAAATGCATTTTTTTTAAAGTTAGTGCAGTTTTGAATGAAAACTTCAATTTTTGAGCAAAAAATCACACATTTATTATAAAGAAAAGTCAATAATCGCAAATTCCGCATGCAGTTCCATGGAGAATGCATGCTCAAAAGATAGGTTCAAAATATCAAGGTGAGAGTTGCAGATTTGGTGTAGTTATGTTTGCAGCCACTTAAAAAAGCCACGTTTTCCAAAAACACCGCATTTTCAGTTTGTACAAACATTTAGCAATAGAACTGTACGATGTTTCTTCAATGTGCAATGGCACGTTGAAGTTTGCACCGTTGGAATGCAACGAAAAATATGGTTTTGTATTTTCTCCAATTCTCCGATATTAAAAAAATATTCTTCAAAATAGCGAAATGAAAGAAATGAAAAAAAATTAAGAATTTTCCTTGCATTCCAACGATGCAAACTTCATCAGCAAATTGGCCTTCCAAATGAATATTATCCTCTTCCTTTCCTCTGCTAAAAATGTGAAAAATCCTCATGTGTCTACCCGTCGACAGACCTCCGACGACAGACTCGCGATTCTCTCAACCCGCTCTTGAAACGCATCGTCGAAAGCACTTTACTAATCTCGATCTCCATTACTTTTGCCTCCGCCGACAGGTTCTCCATGGAACGAATCGAGCGGCTGCGAGGAGGATCGCCGCTCCAATCCGAAGGAGCCCAAAAAGTCAAACGTTTTGCCGCTCTGGGGCAACGAGAGGACCATGAATTTGAATCCCCTCATTCTGACCAACATCCAATCGTCGCACTACTTTAAAGTCAATCTCTACGAGCTCAAGACTTATCACGAGGTCATAGACGAGATTTATTACAAAGTGTCGCATTTGGAGCCTTGGGAAAAGGGCAGCAGGAAGACAGCGGGACAGACCGGCATGTGCGGAGGCGTGAGTATGCATTGCAAGGGGGGGGTGGGGTGGGGGGCCAGCGCACGTGCGATTAGGGATTCGCTGACGCGTGGTATCGTAAATTCAGCGATTCGTGCAGGTCCGCGGAGTCGGCGCTGGCGGTATCGTCTCCACGGCTTATTGCCTGCTCTACAAACTCTTCACGTTGAGGCTGACGAGGAAACAGTTAAACGGCCTCATCAATCATCCGGACTCGCCCTACATCAGGGCCCTTGGCTTCATGTACATCAGGTGAGCAATAGACAGGCCTGATGAGAGAATTCTGAAAAATTTGCCGTTCTCGGTAGACTTCTGTAAATAATAGTTCCGTAAACTCAATTTGATAATAACTCAATTTAACTCACCTTGATAATTGGGCAATTCAAACGATTACGTGCAATGTCCCTTTCTTCCGGTCACCAGGTACACGCAACCCCCGGCAGACTTGTTCTCCTGGTACGACGAGTATCTCGAGGACGAGGAGGAAATGGACGTGAAGGCGGGCGGTGGCCAGGTGATGAAACTCGGCGAAATATTGAAACAGTTTCTGACGAAGCTCGAGTGGTTTTCGACGCTGTTCCCGCGGATACCGGTCCCTATACAGAAGGATCTCGAGCACCGTTTGGGCGAGAGGTTTCCCCAACAGAGCGCGAACGCGCGAAACGCGAAGCCGCCGATAACGTTGAACAATCACGGTGGAAAGTACAGCGGGGCGAGCGCAAACAACGGGGGAGCCGGTGGTGGTGGGGGCGGTGGCGTTAACGCCGGTGGCCGCAAGGACAACGGGAGCAACGCCGCACCGAGGACACATCATCAGCAGCAGCCGAGGCACATAGCGGACGGCGAGGCGCAATGGGGCGAGGCCGAGAGAACGAGCCAGTGGCGAGCCAGGTGCGTCTACGTGGTATGAATACAATCACGTTACTAATTATTCCTCGATCGTAGAATTCACGCGACGATCGTCCGGGTGTTCGCCGAAAGGGGAGAAAAAACGCCGCGTTTTCGTCCCAGCCGTTACTCGGATGGGCTTTTCACGGGCGCAAAAGCCCGCAAGAGCTTCATCGGAGATTAAAGAAGAAAAAAAAATAATGCTATCCTCCAAAAAGCCTCTTTTCAAACTTTGATGTCGAATATGTCGAGTTAGAAACTGCGAAATTCAGAGATACAATTTCGTTGATTCTTCACAGTTGCCCGAACTAGCCAAAAAAAGGCATCCTATGCGTTATTTATCGACGAGAAAAATGAAAATTGAAAGTTCAGAGTTGTTTGGAATTCTTTCGTGCTTTGGGCCCCGAATCGTCAGCATTCATAAATCGAAGCTTTCTCGTTGAATCGTCACGTTCCAGGTCGGACGAGGATCGTAAGGAGAAGCACAGAGGGGAGAGGGGGGGTGGAGGCGGCGAGAGGAAACGATCGCGAGAGCGCGTGGAACGCGAGACCCGAAGGGACAAGGAGAAAGAGCGACACTGCGGGAGATCCGGGAGTCGAGACCGGAGCCGACGCAACCGGGAGTACAGGAGTCGCAGCCGCGAGCGATCGCATCGCGACCGCAGCAGAGATCGGCATCGGGAGAGAGACAGACACCGTGATCGGTAAGCCTTCGAGTCTCCCTCCGATCCCCCCCCCCCCCCCCTCACGTTCAATTAACGTGGAGAACGTTCCGAACTTCCGGAAGTCGATTCCTCAAACGGCCGTTTGATTTTGTTGACAGCCGAGTTTCGCCGTTCGACTACGCGGCGGAATTGGCCCGCGAGAAAGAAAGACAACGAAGAGATTGAGTTATTCCTAAGATTTAACGTTTGTACAACTGTAACTAATTCAATTGTGAGAAGATGCGAGGGGATAATAAATCGAGAGGAAAATCCGGACGGAGATGACGAGAGAGAGAGAGAAAGGGAAATTAATGAACGACGGAAGAGGACACCCGACCGACAAAAACGACGAGGAAAAGTAATTTAGAGCCGAGCCATTCGCGACACGCAACCACATCAACGTGTCGCAAGTCGATACTCCTTGGTATTGGGGGTACCAGCCTAAAATTAGTTCAACTTGTAATGTTACTGATTATTATAACGTCATGTAGTTTTCATGTTTTTTTTTATGTAAAAAATAAATGAATAAATTGATGACTGGATGAATGGATGTCTCGTCGTCTTGGCGACTGCAAGACCTGGGGCGAAATAGGGGTAAGTCAATCATCGCTCGATTTTACCCTCTCTGGTGAGTCTGTGGAAAATTCGAAAATTATTATTTCACCGAAAATATCGGTTTTCGGGTATATTTATATGAAATGTTGATTTTTAGCGGACGGGACCGAGACTCGTGCAGTCAACGATCAATTTTGCATCGGGTGGTGCCTTTGGGAATCCGCAAATCGACATTTTTTATATACCACCATTCGGCGACTTTTGCAAAAACACCATTCTTCAATCGGCCATATCTCAGCCGCTAATTATCTGTTTGGGATTCGGAGACAAATTATAGGCGATATCGAAAATTTCCGAAAACCGTATTTTTGTAATCTCGGGAGCTATGGAAAAGATTTTTGGAGAAGGTTCCGACCCCCCCCCCCCCCCCGATCGAGCTGAAATTTTGCACAATCCTCCCTTTTAATATTTTGAGACAACCCCTTAGGGGATTTTTGGCGACTCGCAATAGTTTTCGAGATATTGAATTTTTCAGTTTTTTGTTGTAAGGTTCTGAAACCCCTCCCCCTGATCGAACTGAAATTTTGCACAAATCTTCCTTTCAATATCTTAAGGCACCACACCATGGCTCGTGCGCGGTACGAGGGTGTATTTTTCGTAATTGTTTTCAAGCAAACGACGAATGGATTTTTTTTTATTAATACTCATAGTCATTATATACATATAGAAGACTGTATACAAATTTTTGTACTCGAATCTAACGTATAGTTTGCGGTGTACGCCGATAAAGGCGTTATACGCAGTTGCAAGGCCAAAAAAGTCGTTTTTTTCACGATTTTTTTTTCTGGAAAAGGATTTCACTTGGGCAAAACGAAAAGTATTAGGCAGTGGAGTGGCATCTTTCAGCTCTAGATTGGCATTTTTTATTTTCAAAAATATTCATTAACATTGCTCCTGTAGGAAGTCTCCTGGAGATCCCCGAAAAAAGTGTCCAGCGGTGAGCAAAGTATCTCAGGTTTCGATTATGTAAAATGAAAAAACCAAAAAGATTCTTTTAGGGGATAGATGAATCCAGGTATTGATCAAAGGAATAGTCGAGATTTTAATTTTTGACAAAATGGTGGCTCCGTAAAGAAACAATTTCGATTTTCGACCAAATTTTTGTCGTTGAATCGTTGAAAAAAAATAGAAATAATTATCGGAAATCTTATTCCTTCGATCAATACCTGAAGAATATATCTGACAAGGTTGTGTTAAAATTGCAGACCGATCGGTTGAGCCGTTTTTTGAGAAATCGTGCTCACCGACTTTGAAAACACCGTTTTGAGAAAAACGCGTTTGAAGTTTCGCGCGCTTACTCTGTAGCGCTCCGAGCGTCCTTACAGAAATGTGTGTATTACCGAGAATATCCGCTGGATCGATTTGAAATTTTCAGGGAATATACTCACATATTTGTACATTCCGAAAATGCAATTTAAAAAATCGATTTTTCAAAATTTCTAACTGCGTATAACCCGTTAAGCCATACGGTTCATCTGAAAAATGAAAATATATTTAGAAAAAATACATATAGGTTTACAGCATCACGGAGGGGAATTTCGATATCTAAAAAAAAAAATGGCGGACCAGCGAATTTTATTTCCGACTTTTATGGAAAATTTTCATCGTTCATAAAAAAAATTTTATAACATACCTATATATGTTATCGCGCTCTCTATTCTGTCCAAACAAAAATACCCAAATAAACCCAAACAAAGCCAAACCCAAAAACTTGCTCGTCGCCAAACATCCCTTCAGGGGTTGCCTTCAAATATTAAAAGGAAGATTTGTGTAAAATTCAAGCTCGATCGGAGGGGGGTTTCAGAATCTACCCATTAAAACCAATTATGAATCTAGAATCTAGAATTCCCGCCGAACACCAGAGATAAAAATAGTTTAATAGTAACTTTACGTGCGGTTAGATGGGCAAGACGTTCAAGCTCCGGGCGATGTAATTTTTTATTGGTCATTTAGCACCAAGATAAAACCATTTTTAACAATAGATTAACGCAAACTAAACTTTTATAAACATTTAGAAAAACACCCATTTTGCCCATCGTAAACCATATACATATTTAATATTGAACCATCAAGGTTTGATGAAAGATTGCGAATCTTGACTGGCGAATAAAAAGCATTGCTGCCAACCTCAATGTCTGCGAAGTTGCCGTATTTCGGCAACACTTAATATTAATCAATGGTAATCATAAATAATATCGTGACATAAATATAAATAGGCATCATTATCAATGACGCAGTTTTTCTTTCATAATAATCATCGATAATGTTATACTTTATCAAGTTGGCAATAACACAAAAGTTTTTCTTATTCCCGTTTTACAAATACAAAAATGCATAATTTTTCCTTTGTATATTTTACGAAAAATGAGCATCTACAGAATGAATCTATACCTCGCATTTTTTGAGGTTCATCGAAAAAAAAGCACAAACCGTCGTTTGACTCAACTGGGCGCTTCAACCTCCTTAAATTTGTTGACCTTTTTTAAAATGCGCTCAGGTCAGGTGCTACTCGCAACATGTCTGAAAGCGAAAATTTTCGTAACGAAACCACAGAATCTATGTATATTTTCAATATCAGACTGAATATGATAATGCCGTCTGGCAATTTTTTTACACAGCAGAAATGGCCACCCCGAAACTTACGTTTCTGACCGTTACTGCCCAAGTAGTCAGGTAAGGGTCATCTGATCTATCGATTTTATACGGTTTTGGCTGTAAAACCATGAGGCATGGTTATGGCCATGGGCTCTCCTACTATCGGAAAAATTGACCAAATCCGGCAGGCCGACTTTGGGGCGATCCAGCTGATTGGCAAGTGGTCCTGGCCGGATGAGTCTAAATCCATTCGAAAGCTAGATCGATTTCGCGCAAAACGAGCCCAGGTAGAAGCTCCCCCCCCCCCAAGTCAAAAGGGCGATCCTAGAAAAGTCGAAAGGCGAAAAGATGCACGCTCACGTATGTTTAAATTGCCAGCAACAAATGGCGAACCGTGTAATCGAATAGGCGAATATGTTCTGTACGCGTTACAATGGAAATGCGTATCGCACGCTTGAAGTTACGTGAGAGTTTTCGCTGCTGCGTTATCCCCGCACACGATGGGACAACAAAGATGGCGCCGGGTGGCGACCGCCGTGCGTTTCTAGTCGCGTACTCTCGCGGTATTTAGTCAATCATGTGTACAATTTGGGACCTCAGATGACAGCGAGAAACGGGCCAATTACTGCGAGGTAAAGGGATCAAGTTCTTCCTCGTGTCGTTTATTCCCGACCTACGAGATTCGAGTCCTCGTACTGTCGATTTACAGTAGACACGAAGCGTTTGTCGTTGCCATCGTAACAGCTGCCAGGGATCTTTATTTTTGCGTATATATACACGAGTGTGTGCGTATACAGGGTGTCCCAAAAGTGCGGACCGAAGAATTGAGGGCAGGTGGACAGTGAAATGGCAAATACACAAGTCCTTTTCCATTTTTATCTCCGATCGGTCGTTGATTAGATATTGATTAATTTGTGGCCACCGGTGGATCCGGTCGAGCGCGCTATAGAACGGGCGAATGTAAAAGTGAAGAGTTCCTTTTCAATTAAAGCAGATTATCGTCCAAAAGTTTGATGATGAATAAACAAATAAATTCAGTAATTGATTGATTTTTTTGAATGTATTGAATTAATAAAAGTCATTTATTTATTTAACGTAATTAAATTAAATGAATTCATTAAATTCATTTAAAAGGAATTGATTTATTGATACAAAATAATTTTCATTTGTCTCGTTAATTTTGTTAATGAAGTTAATTATGTTAAATTAATTAACCAGGAAAGGGGGTCATTCGAAAAATGAATTATTAATTATTTAATTGATTAACAAAGATTGTCACCCAAACAATGAATTATTGATTCATTAAGTAACGAAGATTGTTGTCCTAAATGAATGATTAATTCATTAATTAAGGTTAACGTCCAAAATTTAATTATTAATCCATTAACGAGAA
The DNA here is from genome assembly GCA_944452715.1 of Ophion slaviceki. Classification (NCBI taxonomy): domain Eukaryota; kingdom Metazoa; phylum Arthropoda; class Insecta; order Hymenoptera; family Ichneumonidae; genus Ophion; species Ophion slaviceki. The sequence goes on from OX101791.1 coordinate 1,849,299, forward strand.
TTGTCGCAAAAAATAGTTATTCATTAATCGATAATTAATCGTTTATTAATTAATCAATAATTAATAGTTTATTAAGTAATCGACAATTAATAGTTTATTAATTAAGTATAGAAGGTCGTCGCCCAAACATAATTATTTAATTAATCAACGAGGATTGTCGCGCAGAGGATTAATTGTTAATTAATTAACGACAATTGTCGCGTTAAGAACTATTAATTAATTAATTAACGCAGATTGTCGTCAATTCAATATTAATAAATTAAGTAACGGAAATTATTGACTAAAATTAATTATTGATTAGTTAATTAAGATTATCGTCTAAAATCCAATCATTAATCCATTAACGAGGATTATCACCAAAAAATATTATTAATTGACGAAAGTTGTCGTCGATAAATTCAATGAATCTAATAAATAAATTAATTAATTAATGAAGATGATCTTCCAAACAAACCCAAACCCAATTTCGCTAGTTAATTCTTCGATGTTTGTTTTAAATCAAATTTCAATAACATTCCTAATGACAGAGATCGATCGGTGAGAAAAATGGAAGAGGACTTTTCTCTCCGCAATCCCGCAATCCGCTTACTCCTAAGAGTTCGGCCGTAACTTTTGGGACATCCGGTATATGCGAGTATCCGTATTGCTTGCAGATGATTGGCCGCCGCTGCGCGCTGCTCGCGCTTGGCGGGCTTTTGATTCTCGTTCTCACCGTCAACGTATACTTCATACGTATGATAGTCGAGAGTTCACCGGACAGAGGGGAGCAAGAATCGAGGAATTCGCCGATTGGCGGGGGAAAAACGAGCAACGACGATGCACCGGCCAAAGTGAGCGACAATAATCGGGCCGCGAAGAAATCCGTTGCCAATGAAATGGAGGAGAAAATCAAAGCTGAGATGCGTCTCTTACCCTCGAATTACTTCAAGAGGAATTCGAGCTACGCCTTGCTGCTGGAAAGATTGCTCAACGAGCTCAAAACAATGCCAAACGTCGGGGACGACATTTGGAGCATACCAAACAATAACGTATGCTTGACACTTCGCTAGCAGAAAAAAATACGATTTATTTTCTTCTAGCCGATTTTTTCGAATTATTTCTAAATTTGGACACTCGATCATTCGTATTCAGCATTGGGCAAAATTAAATTGCTAGAGTAACTAAAGATTAACAATTAATTGATTTTTAATCACGACTATAACAATTAATAATTAATTAATTGCGATTGCGAAAACCCACGACTAACAATTAATCAATTGTTAATTGATATAGTCCCAATTAACAATTAACCAATTGTTCATCGTGACTTTCCACAATTGAAACCTGATCAATTTTCAATCTTTTTTATGTATTTGGTTAAAAACTAACAAGTAAAATTGATTATTGTATGGGGGGGGGGTCGCGTTAGAACAAATGTATATGTCATTGAAATACGTATATACGTTTGTTTGGGTTTTTTAAATTTAGATATTGCTTCATTAATACAAGTCAATACTACGCTTCGGATTTGTTTGGGTTTGTTTAGACCCCAAACAAGCCCAACCAGCCCAACCCAAACAAGTCCAAACCAATCAAAGCCCAACTGTGGATTTGTTTGATTTCGATATTGCTAAATTTCGATTTCGATATTGATAAAAAAAGATTTAGATATTGCTTCATTAATACAATTCAATACTACTCTTTGGGTTTGTTTGGACCGAAACAAATCCAAAGAGTAGTATTGAATTGTATTAATGAAGCAATATCTAATTTTTTTTAAATCTGATATCGGTAAAGTTAAATAGGTTAATCATTAGTTTTAATTATTTCTTAGAACAATTAAAAAAGTTAATTGCAATTGTTTTAATTTGCGAGTAGCAAACAACATAGATTACTAAAAAAAAATTGAAACGTGCAATTAGTAGTTAATTGCAATTAATGTTAATTGCAATTACTTTTTTAGTCATTTAATGAACTGATTGAAAATATAATTGATCAACGCCCAACACTGTTCGTATTCTTACCTTTGGATCAACGACGTTGTTCTCTTTCGCTCTCGCTGTAAATTTGGAGATTTTTCAGTGGCCCGACGCACACCAACTTTTGCCACCGGCTGCCCCGGAATTGGGCACGATTCTCGAGGCCCTGAGGCGAGCCGAGGTCGCGTGGGTGGACAACGCGTCGGTCGGTACGCAATTGAAGCTAATGCTGACGTTGGAGCAGGGCGTCAAAGCGATGTTCAAGCCCCAGTGGTACGCGAGGGACGCGATACTCGAGGGTCCCGTTTACTACGGGAAGGACAGACACAACGGGGAAGTCGTCGCCTTTCATTTGTCCTCGCTCCTGTCGCTCAGGAGAGTACCTCTTACGGTCATGAGAAAGCGTAAGCTCGTCGATATGCCTGAAAAAGTTGCCTTTCAAAAGTTTTCGTCCTTGATCCATTGTTCCGCGAGTTACGTAACTTCACTTTTTCCTTTTCCAAACAAGCCGAGAGGTACGTAGCCTCCTTAAGGGGTCAGTCCACTTTGGAGCCACAAAAAAGGCTATCTTAGGGATTTTTTTTGAGGCCTTTATAAACGATATGAATATAAAAGTTGTTGGGCTTGATAAATAAAGTCTTGAAATAAATTAAAAAAAATTAAATCCATTTTTATTCATTTTTAAGTACAAAAAAATCAGTCCATTAGATTCAGTATGACACCAGCTACAAAATGAGCCTCGGATATGAAGTTTTATAAAAAAAAAAAAAAAATGGCAGATGAAAAACGAAAAAAGTTTTAAAAACGCGTTTTTTCGCAGTTTTTCGCAAAAAAGAGTAAAAATCAAAATTTTAAAACCATCGAGGGTCATCTTGTTGCGAATCATGTTTACAATATGTGGTTCAAATTTCAAGAGAATCGGTTTATTATAGTTTTAGAGATACGATGGAGCTAGATTTTGAAAACGTTGTTTCGAGAAAAACGCATTTGAAGTTTGTGCTATGAAAAACTCTTACCTAAACTCAATCGGCAATTCCTGCACCGTACAAAATCCCTTCTGATTGCTCATCATCGTCGATTTCTTCAAGTCTTCCTTGCTTTCGATTTTTTGAAATTTTCAAAGTGGACTGGCCCTTTAAATTTTTTTTCGATTATACATGTGAATAGCTACAGAAGTACGTAGGATTTTTTTGATATATCGACTTTTGCAACAACGGCGCGTTTTTTTAAATAAAACTTCGAAACTCTCAAAAAAACATCGTCCGAGAATTTTTTATAAAAAAAAACTATGTAATATATTGAGAAAATCCTACGTACTTCTCTGCAGATTGTAATTGTAGATATACAGTTAAAATGTCAAGTCAATCGGTCAAGATTTGTTCGAGTTATGAGTCCGGCCGACTTGAAAATTGTAGTTTCGAGAAAAACGCGTTTAAAGTTTTCGGTACAAAAAAATCATTGATACATTTTATATACCTTCAGTGAGCGATGCCTGCGCCATACAATTGGCCTTCCAAATTAACGTCCTGCTCGAGCAGGACGTTATCGATTTTTCGAAATTTCTACAGTGGCCTTACCCCTTAAGGGGCTCCAAAAATCGGTATAGAAGGTTGTTCTGTTTTGCAGTGAATCTCGCGGACGAGGTGCGGAAGCGTGCGAGCCCCGATTTATACGCGACCATGTATCGGGAAGCGAACAACACGTGTCTCTATGGTGTTTGTCACTATTGCTCGGCGGCCGATCCGGTGTGCGGCAACGGCGATACTTTGGAAGGCTCCCTCATACTTTGGCTGCCACCTTACCTCAAGCTCACGAAGCATCGTCATCCCTGGCAACGAACGTACAAACGCAACAAGCTCGCACTTTGGGAAACTGACCCCAATTATTGCGACAAGGTCGAGTTCTCGCTGACCGATGGCACGTGTGACGTTGAAATTTGCATCGTTGGAATTCAACGGAAATTAATTCTTCGCAATTGCGCAAATTTTTCTTCGGCCGATTTTGGCTGCGAACATCGCTCAAACGGTTCTACGTATTCTCGTTAGAAGTTTACGATCTCAAGGCGGGATATACATTTAGACAGAAAAAAAATAAGCAATATTGAGGGACTTTTTAAACTAAGAAATAATTATTCTACAATTATCAAACTTTGGGTATACTTTCATAGTATATTTAAGTATACAAAAAAATTTTTTTCTTAATTCATCATGAAAATGACGGAGCTATGGCAGAGTGTTACAGCAAGGTCGCCGCGGAGCTGCGAATCGGCGTGCAGTCTATTTGCAAAAAAGTTCAAACATTTTTTCAGTTAGAACATGTATAGTTTCTATGTGACGGTAATCAAAATGAAGAAAATACAAATCTAAGAAAATGGCATGCATTTACAACAACAAATCAACATTTCACGCAACATTTCTGTAGAAATGTGGATTCAAAAAGTAGTTTTTTGTCTAATTTTTCAAAAACAATTCCCGTCAAGTAGAAGGTACCAATATTATCAATATTTCTACCAAGTTTCAACTCAATCGTCTTAATAGTTTTCGAGCAATCCTGCACGCCAATTTCGATGATGCAGTTTTGAGAAAAACGCGTTTAAGGTCTAGCCCGCTCCGAATCCGAGCGGTGAGGCACAGCGTTGACGGGCTGTAACGTTTGAAGTTTCTCGAATTTCGCTTGGAAACTTTAGAAAAATATTCTACATATATAGTACTATCGTTTAAAAAGAAAAAAAAAAGATCTTTTTTTATCGTTGTAAATGTATATCCCCCCTCAATTGGCAAAAAAGGCTTCGGACAATGATAAAAATAAAGCAATGAAAAAATATCATTGCATTCCAATGATTCAAAATTCAACATCACGGGCACGTATGATCCTCACCAAAAGTCAGATTCGATCGGACTTACAGGGCTTTGCGATTGACAACGGATCGAAAAAATTCTCTCCTGGTCAAGGACCTACGAACATTCATTTCGAGTGTAAATTATGGTGAAAAGTTATGAGAAAATTGGGATAATCATTGTTCAAGCAATGGTCAATGTTAATTGATTTTTCATTTTTAATTATTTGCAATTTTAGCTAAATGAGTTGAAATGTTTTTTCTTGTTCAAATTCTTGAAACTCTCAAAAAATTCTCATGGAAATATAACTTTTAAATTACCTAATGGGATTTTAACAAAATTCTCGGCATTTGTTTAGAATGCTGAAATTGTTCGTGCAATGATTTGAAATTACTTGAGGGTAATATTCGCGTTGATTTATTAATTTGTCAGAATTTGCGAAAAAATAAAATTCAAAAAGAGGGAAAAATTGAGTATTCAGAAAAATCTACGAAGTGAACATTGTTGATATTTCGAAATTCTTAACATCCTTTTTGAAAAGGACCTTCATTCATAACACAATTATTTTTGAATAAAGAACGATTTAAAAAAATCCTTTTTAAATTAAACAACAGAATCTTTCTGCAATCCCTCTTTGGGATTTTTTCAAAGGCTGAATTTGTGAAACTGTACGTTCAGTAATTTCGAAATTACTCAAGGGTAATATTGAACGACTTGGGGGAAAAATGATTTAGTAATGGCAATTATTTATCAATTTTTCAAAAATAAAATAAAACGAAAAAAATATCTCAAAAAAATCACAAGTATTCAGTAAAATCGACGCAGCTATTGCGCACGAAAATTTTTCCATTTTCCCTGATTATTCGTTGACCAATTATTTATTTTAACTACTTGCCGATAACTGTTTTCAATTATTATTATTCCAAATGAATATTCACGTCACCTTAGAGATGTTTGAATTTGTTCCGATTGTTCCGAAATCCCAGAGTGCTGAAATTCCGATCGAGTGACCAATTTTTGCTCGGAATTTATGTCTCGTGCATCCTTAATAACAAAAAAAGATGAAAAAAAATTATGCAAACTCATCTTCTGTGTCACTCATAGGTGAAGGAGAGCAAGACTTACGCGCCGCAAGCCTCGAGCCGATTGCTCGATCTCGTGGACACCGCAGTCTTTGATTTTCTAATGGACAACGGTGATCGTCATCATTACGAGATGACGCAAAACATTTTTCACAATCCCGCGGTCCTCCTGATCGACAATGGCAAGAGCCTCGCCAATCCGAATGTCGATCACGTTGACATTCTGGCACCGCTCTATCAGTGCTGCATGTGAGTCTTCGAGATCGCGGACGAAAAAAAGGCGAAAACAAAGCCTTCGAAAGGCTTTTTTTTTAATCTCGATATTATTTTTTGCACAAGTGTCAGCCATTTGGGTTTATTTGGGTTTGATCACAGATTCGAATCACTTTTTTAATCTCGATATAAATATTTATGCACAAGTTACAGCCGTTTAGGTTTGGTCAAAGATTTGAAAAGTTTTTTTTAAGAATCTCGATATCATTATTTATCATTCATTTTACAATCATTAGAAAATTGATAATAATGCATTTGAGAAAAAAAAAATACGTAGAAAAATTGATCAAATAATAAATAATAACTCAGAATTATTTTTCTCGTTCATTTTATAATCATTATTATTAAGAGTGATTTTGGCACAAATGGTAGCCATTCGGGTTCGTTTGGAATTGTTCACAGATTTCAAAAGCTTTCTTTTGACGTGGTATAATTATTTTTGGCTAAATGGCAGCCATTCAGGTTTCTTTGGGTTTGTTTAAATATTTGAAAAGCTTTTATAAGAATCTCGTTTTCATTATTATTCATCATTCATGTAATAACTATTAACAATGAATATTAATAATAAATAAAAAATAACAACAAATGTGATAAAATAATTTGTAAAGGTTGTTAATAAACTTAATAATTAAATAATGAATAAAAATATGAATAATGATGTGTCATGTATCATTTACTTAATAATCATCATTATCAAGGATTATTTTTGCACAAATGGCAGATGTTTAGGTTTGTGTGGGTTTCATCACAGAGTCGGAGTTTTTTTTTAATCACGCTATAATTTTTTTCCCGAAATGGCAGCCGTTTGGCTTTGATCAGAGATTTGAAAAACTTTTGTCAATATCGAAATTATTTTTGCACGAATGCCAGCCATTTGGGTTTATTTGGGTTTGTTTAAAGATTTGAGAAATTTTTAAAATCGCGGTATCAATATTTTTGTATCAATAGCAGACGTTTAAGTTTTATTTGGGGTTTCTTTACGTCTGCCAAAAGTCTTCCAAATAATCTCGATACCTCTTTTGCTTTTAGAATTCACAAGAGTACGTGGGACAGGCTGAGGCTTCTCGGTGGCGGTGCACTGAGTCTCTCGCTGGGCCGAATTTTGGCCCACGAGGCTGCGATGGCCGACGTTCTTCCGCTCGTCACCGAGGACCACCTGAGCGCGATGGATCGCAGGCTCTTAACTATCTACGCCGTGGTAGAGAACTGTTTGAAGCAAAACAAGTATGCCTCCAACGTCATATTGGATCATCGATGATATCCACCGTGACTTTCGGACTGTCAAGAAAAAAAATGGCTATAAAAAAAGAAGCAAAAGAAATTCGAACCGACGATCGAGAGCTTTATCGATGTACCGTGTAATGTGAAAAATTGAGTAGAAGCAATAATAATGATTTCACGCGATGGCGTCGCATCCGGAATGTTCGTTTGATTCTCTCGGATCTTCCTCTCGCACATTATTGATTCGTTTCGTCGCCGATTTTGCTTTCATACAGAATGTAGAAATTACGATGTTGGCTCCATCGATGAAATTTTCTAAAATTCATAATGAATGAGGAGGAACGTCTGCGTGTTAAGTTTGGGGATTGAAAAAACTCAACATATGTTTCTCGGAAAAAATGAAGGGTCGGTTTGTTTGGGTTCCGCACTTCGAATGCTCCGACGATTTAAAATTCCGAAATTCAAGATGGGGCCGGGTTGAAATTTCGAACTTTGAATGATAAGAACGCTCAAAACTCCGAAAGAATTTTACACGAAAGACCAAAACTCCGAAAATCTGAACACCGTTAAAATAATTCGGCTATGGAAGTTTTAAAACTTTCAAATTTTTCAATAAATCGACGAATTATTTAAAAAAAAATGTTTATTAAGAGGTGATTTTTCGTCAATTTTGAAATTTGTCTAGACAATTTTATACGGTCTACATAATTTACAGTCAATTGTGTAGACTTTTGCTGGCATGATTTTGACATGGGGGCCGGGTTGAAATTTCGAACTTTGAATGTGCCGACGTCTTAAAACTCCTAATTTTAATGTTCCGAAATTACAAGGTTCGTCAAGATCATGCCAGCGAAAGTCTACCCAGTTGACTGTAAATGATACAGAACGTATAACATTGTTTACACAAATTTCAAAATTGATGTAAAATCTCTTCTTAATAAAAAAAAATCTCTCAATAATTTGTCAATTTATTGAAAATTTTGAAACTTTTCAAGCCTCCATAGCCGAATTATTTTGACGGTGTTCAGATTTTTGGAGCTTTGGTCTTTCGGGTAGTATTCTTTCGGAGTTTTGAGCGTTCTGATCATTCAAAGTTCGGAATTTCAATTCGGCCCCAAAAGTATTCAAAAACGGCAAAAAATATTTACAAAAACAAAAACTGCGAAATATCAAACACCAGGAGGCTATCTCGACGAGGTCGTAAAAGAAATTAAGATCCCTGACCGTTAACTTTCCGAATTACAATCACCGAAAAATATGAAACACGCAATAATTTTCTGAAATTCGTATTGGCTGTGGAGATCCTGCCATGTGTTGAATTTTGCAATTCACAAACTCGGCATTTTTGTCCTGAAAAAAAGGGGAAAAAAAAGAAACCAAAGGCAAAAAAAGTTTCGAAGAAAAACCCAAACATCGGTGATCCGGACGAGGTAGTAAAAAAACAAAATAACCGACCGCTACCATTCCGAATTACAATCACCGAAGAATACGAAATTGCAGTATTTTCATCTTAATTCTCAAACTTCGATATCCTCCCTCTCCGGCGTCATTTCCATTGGCCGAAACATTCACGTATATTTATTAAGGGGTCTTCTCACTTTAGATGGTAAAAAAGGCTATTTTCATGCATCTTTTGGGTAGGTTTATATTATAGATATTGATATAAAAGTTAATAAATACACTGTCGAAATAAATTTTTTTTTTAATTCAAGCCACTATTTATAGACGAAAATGGTAGTTAAAAAAAATGTCCTAAAAAAATTGTAGGTCTGCGCTGTTGATGAAATCTCGGAGATGGATCATCCGAAACAAAAAAATCAAACGGTTTTAGATTCAGTATGTTAATGGCTATAGCGCATATCATACGATTTTTGATATACGCAAAAACAACAAAATGGCGGACATTTTTCGAAAAACCAAAAAACGTGTTTTTCACCGTTTTTGGCAAAAAAGTAAATCTCAAAATTTAAAAAACCCTTGATATCCGTCATAGCTATAGTTGTAAAGAATATGTGATTAAAATTTCATAAGGATCGGTTCAGTAGTTTCGAAGATTTTATCGACAGCCGTCGACAAACGCGTTTAAAGTTTGTTTGGGTTACATAAATACATAAAAAAATATTTTTATATATTTCCAAAGTGTATTTATTAAGTGTAACAACTTTGATATCAATATCTATAATTTAAACCTATAAAAAATAGCCTTTTTTAGCGTCTAAAGTGAGAAGACCTCTCAAATCAAACTTATACCATTGGTTTTTAAATTCACAACGTTTCACTATCAAAGCCCACCTTCGGATCTCTGGAAGTTCCTCAGGATCATCAGAGTCCCACTACGATTGCGATAATCAAAGAAATAAAGACTAAAATCTAGGCGAGATAAAAAAAAACACCTCGTAATGTTATAATTTTAACATTTTATTTTTGTTTTCTTCTTTTATGACACAATTATTATTATTATTACATCGGTAGTGTGTTCGGGTGCAGCGCCGTACAGCGTATATAAACACGGTACAAACGTAAAAAAACCTGTAAACGTGACTGCAAATCTATTGTATGTATAAGAGACCGTACGGCATTTATCTCCTTTTTCTGCTTTCTCCTACCAACGTCCGTAGCGGCCTCTCGATCGCACGTTTATTATCGCTTATTCGTCATTCTCATTTATCAGCTATTGTTGCAAACGCGACTCCTTCTCGGATCTGCCAATTTTTTCGGCAATCGGCAGTCCGTGCATTGTTTTTTTTATTAATTTATGTCATTGGCAAATTTACAAACGTCGCGTTTGTAAACTGTGAGCGTATTGTATAAAGCGGTTTTCTCGTAGGCTCGTTTTTTTCCTTTTTTTTTACACAACATAGACAATTTTACGATCCATTTCCGAGAGGATCGAATATCGGAGCCTTTTTCACACGAGTCTTCCCGCTATCGTTTTTGTTTTTTTCCCTTTCATTCTTCGTTTATGTACAATTACAAATGACCAGAATTACTCACTTATTGCCTAACGATATAAATTTTCACTCGCTATATATATATATATATATATATATATATATATATATATATATATATATATATATATATATATATATAATGATACATTAATATAAAATTTAGCGCCATTATTACGTTTACACACCCACGTACACATATGTGCGTCTGCGGAGATGCATATTTTTATATTATAATTTTCGTTCTTTAAATAGAGCTTTCCACAGCGAATTCTATATAAATATACCATTTCCGTGTGTACAAAGTGCAAACGTCCGAAACATTTTCGTTTGGCGACACACGCTCCCTTTCCCTCGCATGTTTTCGTAGATTCTTTTATTATTAGTATTACTATTATTATTTCTCCCTTGACCCCGAAAAGGATTATCCCGAGGGTGCTTTCGTGGAGTTCTCAAGGGAAAGAAAACGAAAAATCAGACATGCAAATTGCAAAATTTTGTCTCCGTGGCGTGACGACTTTGGCATGAAAGAAAAGAAAAAAAAACGCGAGTCGACTATTGTAAAATATAATTGTGACTTCGCGCATTCGTGAAAGGAAAACGCGCGTTTATCCGTCAGGGGAATTTCTTCTTTTTTTTTCCCTTCACGCCGTTATCATTATTGCATTGTTGGTCGCGAGTTTCGGGCGTACTCTAGTAGCAAGTATTTTCGGAGAAGGAATCGTCGTTCGGATTTTTGACGATAATGGTTGCGGCGAGGCGGTCTGGGTCACCGCGTAGAAAAAAGATATATACGTTTTTTTTTCTTCTGTTTGTAGCCCGAGCATCGTTGCGTGTCTATGTTTGGATCAAACGTGGCCCGACGCGGCGCTACGTTTGGCCCGATAGGCCCGCCAAAAATAGAACTCGCGGAGGGCTCGTTGCGATTGAACCCTCGCGATTATATGTGCGACGAGGACGACTCGTAACTGACCTATACGCGCTAAAATTGATCGTACGTAGGCTGTAAATCGTAAATATACACGCATATATTTAGCCTTTCGACAGGCGATCGTTCGTTCATCTTTGCTCCTGCTCGTTCGCTTTCTCGATTTTTTAAATACATTATTGCGAATCTACTCGTATCGAGAAAGCGTAGATTTTTTTTGATCGATCGATCGTTAGTCGATAGAAATCGTGACGCGATTAAGTTGGCAGGGTAGCATGATCACTGAATATTTCTGGCTACTTTACGAGGAAGGGGAGCAAAGAAACGGTTTGGTTGCTTCTTGGAACCTGGTGAATTGGAAGCCTAGTTACTTTTTCGGAGTCTAGGGAAAATTAGTCAGGTAGTTATTTTTCGAGTAATGGGGGGCAACTTAACTCCGTAATTTTTTCGGGATCTTGGGTAAATCTCCGTAGATACTTTTTAGGCCGGTAGGCCGTGACTTCCTCGTCAATGGTTGGAATCTGGGGGGAAAGTAAGTCTCTAGATACTTCTTGAGGCTCAATAAAAAGGCTAACCCCATAGTAACTTTTTAGGCGGGGGAAGTAATTTCCTGGTTACTTTTTCCAAACCAGAAAAAATGTAACGACCTCGTTACTTTTTGAGACGGGGGGAAAGGCAAGTACCTACTTGGTTTTT
>OX101791.1:1861444-1909491 GCA_944452715.1 Ophion slaviceki
AAAAAAAACGGGATTTTGAATTAAAAAAAATGTTTTCGTTAAATTCAGCTGGATTTGCAAATAAACCGTTTCAGGCCTGTCGAAGCCCAATTGCAAATCACAAAATCATTAATAGCATTATTGGACATTAAGATGATAAAAATCGTTTAAAAAAAATATGATTAACTCGACCAAAAATAGAAGGAAAACTGAGCCCACGATGAAACTAGGTCTAAAAATCATAGAATGTGTCACTCTATTTTAAAGAACTTGTTGAAAAAAAAATAAAAAAAAACGGCAATCATATTTTAAAAAATAGTTTTCACTTTAACAGCAAAAAAACGTTGACATTGATAATTGATAATTTTTTCATATTTTTTAACGAAAGTATGCTTCAAGAAGAAAAAAATGCATATAGTGCAATTTGTCGATATCTCTATTATTTCAGGATTCATTAGTGTTTAAACGTTTCCCAAACTTCTGAAATCGATATTTTTTGGAAAATTATAAGTCCTGAAAGGTAAGAGATAAAAATCTAAAAATTGGTGTGGACAGTCCCTTTGTGGAGATCAATTTTGCAAAAACAAAAATTAAGAAAAGAAAAAATAGTAGGGATCACGGGCTAGCTGAATTGGCGTGGAATATCCCATATATATATATATATATATATATATATATATATATATATATATATATATATATATATATATATGTACGTACATATATCGAGCATATACAAATATCCACATTACCCAAATATGTGCACAATAATGGCATTTGGAGAGCAGGTTGAGAAGTTTCACACACACTTGAGCAACGGTTACACGACTGGATATGCAATTATGAAATTTTCGCACGGTCGAAGAGAGGAAGAGATAGAGAGAGGGGGGGTTTATATTGTAGAATGGAAATGCGAAAGTGCGGAGGCGAAGGAGGTGGGGGGGAGGGGGGTGATGGGCGGAGGCACGATAGAAGAGGGTGTCGATGCTCGTTGAGGGTGCTATCTTCATTATTATACTCGGATAAGTGAATGAAGAGAGGTAGCATCGGGTAAATGATGATGTTGGCCATTTTATTAGGGAAAGAAAACCTCGTGGAGGTGGTAAAGAGATACACACGAAGGGGCCTGATATTTTCCGGTTGATACACGAGAATTTTCAATTCGCGTGTTAATAATTCTGGGGATTGCGACAACAATGCAAGGCGAGTAGACGTCCCGAGGGAACGGATATCGGGTTTAGGTGACTGAATGGGGAAAAAAGGTTCGAGTGAGGAGACCAATCGACGACCCATGGTCGGCTATCGTTAGGGCGTCCCGACGAAATATCATTTATTTTTCGACATCAAACATCATTGACTTTGGACATCAAAGAACGAACTGTGGTCTCGTGCGATAACACGTGCTTTGGAGTTTTTCACCGTCGGTGAATCTCAATTTCATGTTGTACGTATCGAATTCCAAATCGCGAAGGGAATATTCGACAATGAAGTGTTTATTCGACCGTGAAATTTTCAATCGGTCTTGTTGAGTTTTCGTAACAACGAAATTTATTTGTCGACTCGAATCCTTTCTTTTTGGCTCATATTTCATTCAAAGTACAAACCACGAAAACTAATATTCATACGTTTTTGTTAAAAGTCATTCGTTGCGATCAATAAAAATCATTATAGCGAAAATTCATCAACTATCTGAAATTTAAATATGTATTTTATTGTATTTAGTTGTAATTAATATTCGATAAGTTTAATAATACTGTGTTTCATTAATGCGAATGTAGTCATACATATATTAATAATGTTAATTAATATTAATCATATTTTTTTATAAAAGAATAATATGAAGTTAATAAATATTATTTCTATTAATATTAATTCGATATATGAATTATACCATATCAATTCAATAAATTAATAATACTTATTCATATTTCAAGTGTTTTCGAACGGCCTAAAAGCGTTATCTTCTTCAATCTTTTTCAAAGTTGGTGATCTTTTTGTATCATGTGTTTTGAGTACGTGGCATTTTTTTCAGATTTTTATTGACTCGCAAACTCGGAGATAAGATTTTACACGTCATAAAAATTTCAAATGATCGTATCGTAGTGATCTTCTCGTCGTACGAAAAAATGTCCTCTACAAAAAGAGATGCGTTTTTCTATGAAACGTTTTTAAAAAATTCAAAATTTTCCAAGTACTGCAACACTAAAAAAAAGCAAAATCTTTAATTTTTTAATTTTTTACCCCAATGACTAGGTTGGTCCTGCTGAAATTTACACTTAATTTTCTTTTATTAGTGTAAAACAAAATGTGTAAGTTGCATTCTGGGCTAGGCTTGCGTTCAGATAATATCGTCGTCTCAAATTTGATGGGAAATTGTTTTCGTTGAAGAACTCGGCGATTAGTAATTTTTAAGTAAAAATGGTAATGATTAAACTTGTAGGAAATCGAGTGCTTCACAACTTTGGTCATTACAGTTTTTCCTCTACCATCAATATTTTTCGCATTAAACCTGAAAAAAGCGACTATAGCATTATCTCGTTCATTTTTAACTTTAGGGCATAAGCGAACATAAACAAACTTGTAGAGAATGAAATTTTCGACAATTTTGATCTCTACTTTTTTTCCTTGAATCAATATTTAAGGTCGTAGGCCAACGGTAAAAAAAACGAGAAGCGTGAAAATATTATTTCGCAAACCATTCGATCTTTTCTTTTACCGTTGGCGTACGAACGTAAATATTGATTGTAGGAAAAAAGGTAGGAACACACAGTGTCCAAAATTGCAATCTCTACAAGTCTCTTCATGTTCGTTTATGCCCTAAAGTTAAAAATAAACGAGATAATGCAATAGCCGCTTTTTTCAGGTTTAATTCGAAAAATATCGATGGTAGAGAAAAAACTGTTATGACCAAAGTTGTAAAGCACTTGATTTCCAACAAATTTAGTCATTGCCATTTTTACTTAAAATTTGTAAATCACCGAGTTATTCAACAAAACCAATTTCCCATTAAATTTAAGACGACGATATTAACTGAACGCATGCCCAGCCCAGAATGAAACTTTCACATGATGTTTTACACTAATAAAAGAAAATTCAGTGTACATTTCAGCAGGATCAACCTAGTCATTGGAGGTAAAAAAATGTCAAAGAAAGATTTTTCTTTTTTTTTTAGTGTTGTAGTACTTGAAAAATTTTGACAACTTTTTCCAAAATACTTCATAGAAAAACGCATCTTTTTTATAGAGGACATTTTTTTGTACGACGAGAAGATCACTACGATACGATCAATTGAAATTTTATCATGTGTAAAATCTTATCTCCGTATTAGCCAAGTTAGCGAGCCGATGAAAATTTGAAAAAAAAATATCACTTACTCAAAATGTATGATACAAAAACATCACCAACAATGAAAAGATTGAAGAAGGTCAGGCTCTTAGGCCGTTTGAAAACACTTGGAATACCTCATTTATATATGAATAAATGAATATTAATATTAAGAATATTCGCGAAAAATAAAAGTGTGTCAACTATTTTCTATTCCCGTCAAAAAGTATCCAGGCGGACGTCGATGTGCTAAGTACACTGTACAGTGCGAAGAAGAGGACGAAAATTTTTGCGCTAAGTCGAACTCGAGTAGGAAAAAGCCAGACGACTTGCGCGCGCGCTCACTCTCTTCGTAATTACTTTCAAAGTCCTCGAGCGTGTCGAAGAAGACTAGACGAGTCATTTATATAGATATATACAAATATATACATACCCAGATATATATGTATATATATTCCCAGTTCCGATGGACCACCCTGTCTCAGTGGTTTTGTCGAGACAACCCTCTCGCGTACCCGATTCTCGAGTTTCATGAGAATCTTCGATTCTCCATGTATATATGGGATATTCCTCGTCATTTCAGCTAAACCGTGAACCCGACCATTTTGTGTTTTCCTGATTTTTTTTGCAAAATTGTATCCCATGAAAGGAATATCTACACCAATTTTTTTATTTTTATGTATTCTCTTTTAGGAGTTGTAATTTTTCCAAAAAATATCGATTTCAGAAGTTTTGGAAACGTTTAAACGCTGATAACTCCTGAACTAATTGAGATATCGACAAATGGCACGATGTAATTTTTTTCATTTTGAAGTATACTTTCGTTAAAATAAATGTAAAAAGTGCCAATGTCAACGTTTTTTTTTTACTTGTAAAGTGAAAACTATTTTTTTCAATAGATAAAAAAGGCTTTTTTAAAAGCCTTTTTGATTTTTTCAGAAGTCTCTAAAATAGGGTGACCCCTTCTATGATTTTTAGAACTAGTCTCATCGTGACGCCCGTTCTTCCTTCTATTTTTTTCGAATTAATCGTACTTTTTTAGAAGATTTTTATCATTTTAATCTCCAATAACGCTATTAATGATTTTGTGATTTCCAATCCAGCTTCGACAGGCCTGAAACCGTTTAATTTTAATTCGTGCTGAATTTAACGAAAACTTTTTTTCTAATTCGAAATCACTTTTTTGTTTCCTTCAGTAGAAATGAAAAATAAACTGTTCCAGGCCTGTCGAAGCCGAATTAAAAATCACAAAATCATTAATAGCATTATTGGACATTAAAATGATCAAAATCGTTTAAAAATAAAGATGAATTCGAAAAAAATATAGAAGGTAAAATGGGCCCACGATGAGACTAGTCTAAAAAATCATAGAATGGGTCAATCTATTTCAGAGAATTAAAAAAAATTCAATCATTAAAAAAAAAATAGTTTGCACTTTAGAAGCAAAAAAACGTTGACACTGATAGTTGATAATTTTTTTCACAGTTTTTAACAAAAGTATGGTTCAAAATGGAAAAAAAATTATACGACGCCATTTGTCGATATCTCAATTAGTTCAGGAGTTATCGGAGTTTCCAAAACTTCTGAAATCAACATTTTTGGAAAATTTTAACTCCTCAAACAGAAGAGATAAAAATCTAAAAATTGCTGTGTATGTTCCTTTCACGGGGTACAATTTAAAAAAAAAATCAAGAAACCCAAAAATGGTCGGGGTCATGTTCTAGCTGAAATGACGTGGAATATCCCATATGTATAGCCCAAAAGCCTAAATTTTCTCGGCGGACGGTTGGGAACCGCTGTAACTGAATTATCGTCCCCTATGCGAAAAAAAGTACGCGAGCCTCAGCAAGGATGCACCCTCATCTTCCCTCAGGACGATTCGCGTACGTGTTCTGCAAGAATGATATACATTCGTGGGCGCGCGATTCACGTCACAACTTCCTGTGAATTTTCATCGTTTGTTTTTTTCGCCCAGACTCGTCAAAGTTATTTCACTTGGTACCGGAAAATCAATATTATTTCTCGTCCGCGCCTTGAAATCTCGCCGGACGAGAACGGTATCGCGAAAGCGCGAGTTCGTTTGGGTTTGGCTTTTTGCGGGCGGAATAAAATGTGGATTCAAGTAAAAAAAAAATGTCGCTGCGGCGAGTGAAAAAAAACCTGATAAATTTTATTAAGGGGACTAGGCAGCGGAAATAAGCCAAAAATGGGATAAAATTAGAATGGCATTTGTGAAGAACCGAAACAACATACATTTTCTTTTTTGCAACGTTTTTATTGGAGTTTTGGCTATTAAATTCAGTGGCTGAGATTTCAAAAATTTAAATATTCAAGGGGGATATGGGCGGATAAAGAAGACGGTCGAAGTTTTCGTTCTCATTCTCTTCAGGGGATGTTTCTCCATAGACTGAAACAAACATTTTTGAAAAAACATAAAAATTCCAAAAACAGCGGCCAAAATTTGAAAAACATCGAAAAACGGATGACATTTTTTGTAATAATAACAATAATAAAATGATTTTTTTTTACATAGTTGTCGGTTCATGTTGTAGAGAAAGTTGGTATTTTTTTTGTGACAGCAATCGCGGAACCTCGTTTTTGTTCCGGCCTAGCTTCTTTTGTCGATGCTTGGATCGGTTGTCTGCGTCCAACAAGCGTTCCTGGTCACGTTAGCGGAGTATTGAAGTTTTATTGCTCTCCTGAGCTCAATTTTGCAAATTTTTCAGTTTTATTTGCGACAAAATATTTGGAAGGGATTATAGCAACAGAATACGAAAAAAACGATAAAATTCGAGATTTTTCGATGCCTAGTCCCCTTAAATTTATATAGAAATAACATTTTAATTATAATAATTAATATAATTAATAAAATTTAATATAATAATTAATTGAATTATATTAATAAAATTAATATAATTCAATCGAATATTAAACGAGGTTTCAGTGAGCCGAAATCTTAAAAAAAAAAAAACTTTAATTCATTCGAACAAATAACTCCTCTCTGTGGTAGGGCTCGACACTCGAAGGATGTGTTTGGTAACGTTACCTCGTCACGGCGCATCCTAGCAGGCTCAAATAACAACAACGAAAAAATACGCAGTTTCTGCCTGCATCGCGTTTCAAATTGCCATTCGATTATTCTCGGGTCTCGAAGTGATTGTAAAAAAATTGTAAGCCTTTTTTAAGGGGTTACCCCCACTTGCGATTTTGAAAAAATCGATTTTTTTTATTGCACTTTTTTGAAGTGCAATTTGAAGTGCAGTTTTTTTATGCCCGGAATAGATGACTCTATGTAAGTTTACAAAAAAAATATTTTCTTCGTGTAAACTGAAATTGAAACTTTAAACGCGTTTTTCTCAAAATGGCATTTCTGAAGTCGGTGATCAAGATTACTCGAACACTAATGAACCGATCTTCTTGAAATTTTGCAGGCTTATTTAATACATAAAAATGTAGTCTTTAATCGTTCGATTTTTTTTTTCGAAAAAAATGGCCGTTTTATAGCCAAACAACGGCCGTTTTTTTTCGTTAAAATCGAACCATTAACTTTGACTGTCCGCCATTTTGTGAAAAATTAATATTTTTTAAAATCCTTCGATTAAAGACTAGTTTATACTTATATTTGACTAAATCCATCCGCATTTTTTTTTCAGATGATCCACTTCGCCGCAATGTTGGTCACCGCAAACCGTGTATATAAAAAGATTATTTCATTGACGGCCATTTGCCACTAAACAATGTAATATTTTTCAATAAAAAAATTACTGAAAGTTCTTCAAGATGTGTTCTTTAAGATGGTTATTGATCGATTAAAAAAGTTTTGTAGTTTTCTTTAAAAAAATTCATGAAAAAGGCCTTTTTTGCGCTACATGTGGGGGTAACGCCTTAAATGCTAAACGAACTCAAAGAAAAACGAAATGAACTCGACCCAAACAAAAATATTGAACAAGCCCGAACAAATACAAGCAAAACCAAACGAACGCAGAAAAACTTTAACTAACAAGGAACATCCCTCAGGTGACACCCTTCGATTTCGTTGAAATTTGGATATGTTATAAAGCACCGAAAAGTAAGCGATACGTATTTTTTTCTATCGGCGGAAAAACGGTTTTAATGGCTGAAACGCCCCCTCTAAAAAGTGGGGATGTTTTTCGTTTTTCGCCGATAACGTTTTAACGGTACGAGATATTAAAAAGTTTCAAATTGCAACAATGTTTATTTTTTTGTGCACTATACATTGGAGATGAGAACGATAATGTTATCGACGAAAAACGAAAAACACCCCATTTTCGAGGGTTCGTTTCACCCCTTAAAACCGTTTTTCCGCCGATAAAAAAGAAATACGTATCACGTACTTTTCGGTGCGTATGTTATAACGCACCAAATCCAAATTTCGACCAAATCGAAGGGTGTCACCCGAGGGATGTTCCTTGTAAGCAAAACAAAAAACTTAAAGAGTCCAAGCGAAAAACGAACCCGAATAAAATGAACGCTAATAAACCCAAACAAACCCAAACATAGCCAAACGACGAACTTAACGAACCCGAACAAACCCAAACAAAAAAAACCAAACAAACCCAAGCGAATCCAAAAAAAAACAAATGAAAATGAAAAAACTTCGATACCGACGGAGTTCGCACGTGTGCCGGCATTTTTAATCCGTGCCCCTCGCGATCACCATACACGAGCTATTATTCACGTGTGAATAGGCATCCCAGAAGCCCGACGATGTGGCAGGATATTCCAATATGCAAGGAGCTCTCGTTGGTTTCTCATTTCTCTCCCTGGGACATACGCATCTGTGCGTGTGGAGCAAAAGCCTCGGATACGTATGCGCACGTGTGCAGACCAGAAGAAACGGCGCCAGCGATCGAGACACACACACACACACACTCGGCTCGCATGTTTTATGAATGAGTTGCACCTACGCGTCATTATACAGTGTCAGAGAGCGCACGCGCATATGCGCGCACGTGCAACACTCCAAATACACTACGCCTCTATCTTCATCTCCCATATGCCGTATTTTACGACCGCGAATCAACGTATTCATACTCGTATGAAAAAAGAGCCCCGCTGGGGGGGGGGGGGGGGGTCGTTAGCCAAGATTTTTTGCAAAAGCTTCACATGCGGGAATTGAGTTAGGTCGATTCTGTATTCATTTACCCCAACTTTATCAAGACCGTGGTTTAGTGCCGGCGATGGGCCCTTTAAGGGATGGTGATCCTTCGCGCCAAGGGCCCTTTAGAATCGATCTCAAGAAGAAAAAAAACACTGTCTTGCCGTTAAGTGACGTTTGCCATGTGACGTATACCCCATTCCATTGCCCTCCCGCAGCATGTACCCTGGCTTCGCAAACGAGCGTTCGGAAGAAACGTAAAAAAGGCCCAACCCTGCTCATTGTACGAGACTCTCTCGGGCGATCCTCTTGTCGACGTTCTCTTCCTCGTCATATATATATATATATATATATATATATATATATATATATATATATATATATACACATATATATATATATACATATACATATATATATATATATAGTACATGCAATTCGCGTGAGGTTGCTGAGTTCGTTTCGTCGTCATCAGCGTGCGCGTGTGTGGGTATCGTGAGAATGAAAGGCACGCGACCGTCCGCTGCCCTCAAAGATCCATTTTGTAAAAAAAAAATTACAGTGAAAAAACATTCTGCTTCAATGCAAAGTGAAGAGAGAAAAGAAATACGAACAAACGAACGAAAGAGGCGAGAAACGATGCACTAATGTATGGAAGTGGTTGGACACATTACCGCCGATTGGAGTACACACCTATATACATATATATAATTTTTATTATTTTTTTCCTTCATTTTGCATCGAGAATTTTCTTTTCCTCTATTCGTTTTTAAAAAATATATATATATATATATATATATATATATATATATATATATATATATAGCTGTATATACTTAACACATACACGTAACACGTAAGATGTGCACACATAGGTATGTATATATCGGTAATGTACTTGAGGTTGGCGTACGGGCGTGGAT
Source organism: Ophion slaviceki (assembly GCA_944452715.1). NCBI lineage: Eukaryota > Metazoa > Arthropoda > Insecta > Hymenoptera > Ichneumonidae > Ophion > Ophion slaviceki. The sequence goes on from OX101791.1 coordinate 1,870,790, forward strand.
ATTTATTCGCGACACTCTCCGAGCATTCTTTCGTACGCAATTCGCGTGAGCGTTACGAGAAGACAATGAACGGGCGTGTGAATGAAAAACAATCGGTATATATGTATGTAAGTGTGTATATATATATATATATATATATATATATATATATATATATATATATATATATATATATATATATATATATATATATGGGTGCATATGTATGGGAGTTCGAAGCCAAGACTGAGGATCGAGCAGGAAACAAGTGGCCGCGTAAAGAAAAAACAAAGAAAAGGCGCAACCGAAGAACGAGACGGATTGAGCGGGAAAATTGTCGCGGCAGGAGCGATAAAATTCGGTGCCTTTGAGGGCGCTTGGACATATGGCTCCGGCTTGGCAGGGATCGCCACAAAATACAGGACGAGTTGAGATCCCGAGGGGAAGGATGTCAGGTTTGGGTGGCTAAATGGAAAAAAGGCTCGAGGGAGGAGACCAATCGACGAGCCGGTCGACTATTATTGGGCCATCCCGACGAAAAATCATTTATTTTTCGACATAAAACATCATTGCAATTGGACATCAAAGAAAAAACTGTGGTGTCGTGTAGATGATACATATTTCGAGGTTTTTCACCGTCGTTGAATCAATTTGATATTATACGTCTCGAATTCAAAATCGGGGATGAAAATTTTGACGATCAAGTGTTCATTTGATTGTAAGCATTTAAATTGGCCAATTCGAATTTTCGAAACAACAAAACTTTATTTGTCGTTTCAAATACATTGTTTTTGCCCAATTGTATTTCATTCAAAATGCAAGCGACGAAGAGTAACATTCATACGTTTGTATTAAAAAATTCTTCGCTACGATAAATGAATGTCATTACAGTGGAAATTCATCAACTATTTAACGTTTAATGAGGTTGGAGCGTTAGCCACAATCCAAGGATAAATTTAATAAAAAAATACATTTTATTGTTTAGACTATACTGAGTATTTACGAATTTTTTGATATTTTTTCACCACCAAACACCAGAGGTAAAAAATAGTTTAATGTGTGTAATTTAACGTGCGGTTAGATGAGCAAAACCTTCCCAAAGGTTATGTATTTTTTTTTTGTTATTTAGCACCAAGATAAACCATTTCTAACACCGGATTAACGCAACATTTGTAAACATTTACAAAAAAAGAAATCCTCACCTTGCCCATCGTAAACCATGGGCCAATAATCTCATGACGTAAATATGAATAGGCAAAAATATAAATTACTCTAAATTTCATTGTGAATTGTATAAAACATTCGTTATCGTAGTTTTTTAAATAATAATCATCGTTAATGTCATAGTTTTTCAAGTTGGAAGTAACACAAACGTTTTTCTAATTTACGTAATAAAAATATTAAAATGCATAATTTTGCCCTTTAATTGTATATTAAAAAAAAATTAGCATATACAGAATAACCCGTGCGGAAATTGAGTTGGGGCTGTGATCGGGCCCCAATAATATTCCCGTAACTTTATTCGGGCCCTAATCTGGAAGCCACATGAGGGCCGTTAGCGGCCGGTCACACTTTGTCAACAAGGGCCATTGTAGGCGCAACGACCGGGGCCTTATAAGTTGCCTCAATGGCGCCTCATCAAAACCATTTTAGCGCCCTGAAAATGCCTCAAGGGCGCCTCATCATAACCATTTCAGCGCCATAAAATATCCGTATCAGTCCATATACGTGTATGTTAAATGCGTCAGGGTATATCTATATTTGTTTTTATGTGATTGTTCATGTGCATAGGTGTGGGCGTGAGTACATGTGTATGTATGTGTGCGCGCGTAGAAATGTGATTGCGTATTTGCATGTGAGCCTTTGTGACAAACTGCCATGACAAAATTAATACAAAAAATAATCCATTCTAAGGAATGAATGTGTAGTAGAAATAAAAAAAATATATGGGTCTACTGAATCACTAGAATCTATTTCCATCGAGGGAAAGATCTGGAAAACAAAGACCAATTTATTTACTTATCCTACACAGTCGGATAAAGTTTATGAATGGGAAATATCAGCGAAGTCTTCAGAAGAAATAATTTTCCCTGTGATGAGTATTGAGCGGAAATTAGTTGCTATAAAAATGTCGAGAAAACCGGTTGGGACTGTTCACACTTATGCGCTAGCATCATTCCATGTATGAGTGAAACCATGAGTAATTGTTTGTATCTATGTGAAAGGTTTCTTTAATTTGATAAATAAATACTGTCTGATGTTTGTCTGCATATTTGTGACCATCGTTGATTTTTTATTTGCCAATGCCCTTACGCTTTTTCCCAATTTGCGTTCGATAATATTATTCGATCGATGTGTATAATCGATTTGAATAATTGAAATACCATCAACCATGTAGCCTAAGCTATTTATACTGGTTTATCGCTATAATAGTCGGATCTGGGCCTATTGTGGAGATCCCTACTCGTTTATCCCTATACTGGCCAAGTCTGGGCCTATTGTGGAAATCCCTACAGATTTATCCCTATAATGGCCAAGTCGGGTCCTTTTGTGGAAATCCCTACAGGTTTATCCACATAATGGCCAAGTCGGGGCCTATTGTGGAAATCCCTACAAGTTTATCCCGATGATGGCCAAGTCTGGGCCCATTGTGGAAATCCCTACTAGGGAAAGCACTAGGAATGCCCTGAAAGGCCCTTATTTTTATTAGGGATGCCCTATCAGTTTTCCGCACGGGAAATCTGTATCTCGTATGCATTTTTTGGGTTTGTTGGTTTGGGTTTGCAAAATTTGTTGTTTTGCAAAATTTCGGCTCGATCGGCGGGGCAAAGGGGGGGGGGGGGGGTGGTCAGGGTGGTCGGAACCTAATCCCATTGCTTTATATTAATTTCACTATTACAATTTCATTAATGTAATTAATTAACATTCATAAATCCATGTTCTAGATAACGTACCACAATAAATACATATAACAAAAATAAATCGACAAAAGCAAAAATCGTTTAAAAAACCCGCCAACCAAGCACCCGTCAAATAGGACAGATACGTGAAGGAAAACCGTCACGCGCGAAGCTGGTACAGCTCTCGGCAATCGATAAATCTCCGTGAGCGTGTGCCGCTCTCGTGTTTTCTTTTACTTTTCATTCTCCTTGCCCTTTCGTGTAACCGACAAGATCCGACGAGTATTCATCACCGTGTAAAATCCAAAACTAACGCGAGAGCAATACATGACATTTGGAGAGTGTGAGAAAACCAAAACTTCCCCCATAACGGAGAGAGGGAAAGAAGAGAGGGGGGGATAGCACGTGTTTTGCGAGTCATTTGAAATTCCGAGGCCTACGAAATTGCTATAATTCTTTCGGCTCACGTATATAACGGAGCTGTTCTATCCATCCCTCTCTCTCTCTCTCTCTCCCTCTCTCCCCCCTCTCTCTATCTTTTCGTATAGGAAAATGTCAAGCCAGAGGCGAAACTCCACGTTCGCCCGGCTAACTTACTTCGGGTGCTCTAACGAGCTCTGACATTCGTTGCAAGAGGGTGGCCCAGGCCCTCCCTTCCTTCCCTATATATAAATATATATGCTACTCGTCCCTACATAGGTCTAGCCCTTGAGACCTTCAATTCTTTTTTTCCCTCTCGCACACACGAACGTGACACGCCTGTCTAGTCCGAGACACGTTCCTTTCGATCCCAAATTTCGAAGCCCATTTCCTAATTCCTCGTGCTCGATATGGTGCCCCAAATGATGTGCAAATTCGGAGCATATAAGTAGCAGCTATGACCCGGCAGTTTGCTAGGTTGGAGGGCAACGGAAATATTCTTCATTTTTTCGTTCGTTTTTATTTTTGATGTCGATACAAAATGTTTTCTTTTCCGTCTGCGTGCAGCGACAGCTTTTAAGGAGTTACCCCCACTTGTAGCGCAAAAAAAGGCCTTTTTCATGAATTTTTTTAAAGAAAACTACAAAACTTTTTTAATCGATCAATATACCATCGTAAAGAACACATCTTGAAGAACTTTCAGTAATTTTTTTATTGAAAAATATTACATTGTTTAGTGGCAAATGGCCGTCAATGAAATAATGTTTTTATATACACGGTTTGCGGTGACCAACATTGCGGCGAAGTGGATCATCTGAAGAAAAAAATGCGGATGGATTTAGTCAAATATAAGTATAAACTAATCTTTAATCGAAGGATTTTAAAAAATATTCATTTTTCACAAAATGGCGGACAGTCAAAGTTAATGGTTCGATTTTAAAGAAAAAAAAACGGCCGTTTTTTGGCTATAAAACGGCCATTTTTTTTTTCGAAAAAAAAAATCGAACGATTAAAGACTACATTTTTATGTATTAAATAAGCCTGCAAAATTTCAAGAAGATCGGTTCATTAGTGTTCGAGTAATCTTGGTCACCGACTTCAGAAATACCATTTTGAGAAAAACGCGTTTAAAGTTTTCAGTTTACACGAAGAAAATATTTTTTTTTGTAAACTTACATAGAGTCGTCTATTCCGGGCCCATACAGAAGTATGGGCCCGGATACTTAAACTTCAAAAAAATGCAATAAAAAAAATCGATTTTTTCAAAATCGCAAGTGGGGGTAACCCCTTAAATGTTACGAGAAAACAAATGTGCATGATAACGAGCGAACGATTGATAATGGAAAAAATGAAATAAAATTTGTTGCCGCAAAAAAATCGATGCACAGTCCAAGGTAAAGGGCGATGAAAGAGAGGAAGGGAGGATGGAGATAAAGTAAACGAATTAACCGAAAGAAGGAAAGCATCAAAGGATAAAGGTCTCAAAGATTTCGATCGACGTCCCTTTGCTCCATCCCTTTTGCCCCCGATCCCTTTTGCTCGCTCTTACGTATATCGCACGATATAACGCGGCGTTTCATCAATTTGCCGCGAGATGACCTTCGTAGAATTTGAGGAGGGACCCTTAACCCCCTGCTGGAGCGAAGGGCGAGGTTGGTAAACTTATTTCTCTCTTGCTCTCTTTCTCCCTCTCTCTCTCTCCGTTTCTTTATATCTCTCATTCTATATCTGTCGCTTCCGCTCTTTTGGCTCGCCCTTGTGTGTCCTGCACTATGGAACGGAGCACAGTACGGCAATTAAATGGTAAAAGGAACAAGTGCCCTTGCACACGAGTGGCGGGAGGGCGTGAGTGGGATTTATCCCGCCGCCCATCCTTCGCACGCCCTTACGGCCCTTCGTACATTTCAAACGCGCGCTATTCCATTCGATGCTGGAATTTTTTCGTCGGATATCGAAAGGAAGAGAGAGAGAGAGAGAGAGAGAGAGAGAGAGAGAGAGAGAGAGAGAGAGAGAGAGGAAGCCCTTTTGGTGACTCGCCGCCCGGACAATTCGATCGTCACGCCATCGCTCTCGAATCAAATCGCAACTGACGCTTTTTCCATCACGCATATGGGCACGTGATCTTAGGGCTATATAAATTATAGAATTGTGAAAAAAATAGACCTTCATTACTAAATTAAGTTGATTAAGGTATATCTGATCTAAATTGTGTTCAAGACAATCTTTCAGAATAACAATAATCTACATATAATCTTGATTGCTCAACACAATTTAATGTTTACTGTCATATGCATATAACTTCAAAACAAATTTTAATACAAATTTATACCTCACAATAAATTTCATTATAAATGTAGTTTGAAGTAAATGAAAAGAACCTCCTTAATAGGTAATAAAAAATATAATATAAGTTAGAATACTTTGATTTAGATTAAATATAACTTAAACGTCTTTGTAAGTCTTGGTATTTTGGTCAATTTTCGAAGCATTCGAGGGCCCTCGGTAAAAAAATTTGACGAATCGTAAAGGGCCCATACGAGACTTGCAGCTTAATGTAATTATTTACTTAGGGAATAATGTATTGTTAATTTCGAGTAATTAACATTGTCAATAAAATGAAATATCTTGATTGACAAAAGTTCGAGCGGAAGAAAAAAATTCAACAAATTCAAGGTTGACCAGAAGGACATGTACAAATCTTGATGAAGGATTTTGGCGGAGAAAGTCGAACATTTCCGCTATATTCCAGATTTTTTGCCAGTAGCAGTAGGGACAACTACAAGGTGGCTATGTTTTTTTAAGGGAGACTTTGTCCTTGAAATTTTCAAAAAATCCATTTGAGCTTAGCATGAGCAGCAAGAAGAAGAGGAGGGATGCCTCTAATGTACATGAAGTTTGCATCGTTGCTATCCAACGGTTTCATTTTTTTTTTTTTTCGATTTTGTTTGGTTCGTCCCGGTGGCCGTAAATATTTTTTATTCATTTTACCATATTTCTTTAGCAACTAGAGCCGAACTGACCAAGAAAAAATAGGAAATTACAAAATCGACAAAAAAAATGAAACCGTTGGATAGCAACGATGCAAACTTCATGTACATATGCCTCTATGGACCAGGCATTGCCGATTAGCGGTAATTATAAACACATTTGTGTAAGCACATTACAAAACTTGAAACGAGTTTTTCTCGAAAACACGTTTTTAAAAATGGCTGACATTCTCCTGACCGCTGTAATTAACATATCGACCTGAAATTTGGAGAGCATACTCGGAAAATATGTCTTCACGGAATGACCGATCGTTTTTTCGATAGATACATTTTTGCATTTATTATTTATCTTTTTATGCGAAAAAAAACGCGAAAATTCGATTTTTTTTTAATTGCCGCCATTTTCCGAAATTTGTACTACACGAAAAACCCATCCGTCATTCCATGACCAAAGGGTCACAAATTGATAATATGCTTTGAATTTGTGTTTCAGATCAACAAAGAAGGGGCAGTGATTTCAACCGTTTACCTCCCGCGATTTGAGGACCTCCCATATAGGGTCGCCTGTCGTAACAAAAATGCCAGCATTCAGCCATTAAACGGCTTGCTGATAATCGGCCAATAATTCGTCGACCAGCATTGGGGTACTGTAGGCGGATGAACGGCTTGCCAGATCTATGCCAGCCATTCGTGGGCCAATACTATCGCACCGATAATATGGCGATCAGCATTGGGGTATCGTAGGCAGATGAACGGCTTGCCAGATCTATGCCAGCCATTGGTGGGCCAATACCATCGCACCGATAATATGGCGATCAGCATTGGGGTATCGTAGGCGGATGAACGGCTTGCCAGATCTATTCCAGCCATTGATGGTTTGTTTTTGGGCGTTTTGCAAATGCAGGTCGTTAAACTCTAACACGTAAAAACAAGGGATAAGGTTTCGAAAAGCATATCCTACTGATGAAGCTGAAATTTTGCACCGACCTTCTTTTCAATATTTTAAGAGAACCTTTAAAAGGATATTGGCGACTAGCAATAGTTTTGGATATATCGTATATTGAACATTATTTATTGTACTGCGCTTCTACTATTTTAAATAAACCCAAACAAACCCATCCCACAATGCAAGTGATATGCACATACGGGCGAGCACTGTTTGCCAGGAAGCAGCGCGGCCGGAGGAGTGGGGGGTATCTATCGGATAAATAGATATACTCGTATGGCGTGAAATAATAAACTTTGCAATGCGATATATGGAAAACTATTGCTAGTCGTCAAAAATCCGTTAACGGTTTCTCTTAGGATAATGAGAGGAAGTTCGGTGCAAAATTTCAGCTCGATCAGAGAAGTATGCTTTTCGGAACTTCACCCAAAACGAGCGAGTTATTTTTACAGCCTAAATGGACCAAAAAAATTGTCGGTAAACTTTAATGTCACGAATAAAATTATCGGCATCAAAGTAAGAAACGAACAAACGATGGATTCTGTAAGTGTTAGAATGGCTAAGTGGGTAGAGCGCTCGACACTAGAACGAAAGGCGCAGGTTCGATCCCGATGAAAGGTAAAAACTTGAACAATGCAGAAAGCGTTTTTAATGCAATTATTCTATGTACATGGACATAAGTAAAGCAGAAGAAAACAAAAAAGATACTACTAGAATTTTTATATTCATAATTTGTCAATTTTTTGTTTTTCATTTCCGACAGAAGATCCGGCAGCTGTTGCTGGGCCAATATGGGCGTATGATAGTTGGCCCAGTCTTAGCAGCCATTCATGGTTTACCATTACCAACCATGCATGGTGCGGATCTGGCCCGTTTGTATAGCCATTACCGCGCCATCGTTTGGTCTCTGGCAACCAGTCGTGGGCCATTACTGTGCCGATTGTAAAACCCTATTTGGGCTGTTATCGCGGAGCTGCAGCGGCCGCCATTTTGGTTTTTTTTTTTCAAAAAAAATTTTTTTTAACATTCTGTATATCATGAATAAAAGCAAGAAAAAAACCGCACTCAAAAAGCTTTAGTCGTTTCCTTTAAAAAAAATAAAATGTAAACACCTGAAATATGGCACTCCAAGGACAAAGTCTCCGTTAAGGGACCTGGCGCAACATATATGTAATGCTTTTGCAAGTCCTTTTTGAAAACGAAATATAGCGTATTTTTGTGATGAGTAGTATTTCACAGAAAAATTGAGCATCATGGAAAGGAGTCCGAATTCCATTTTGAGTTTAGCATTATAAAGATAATTAAATTCCGAACACGAAACACTCCTCAAAAAATTTTCGTTAATGGAATTCAATTCCATTTATCCATTTTGAAATGCATTCTGGATAATTTTCTTCTCAATGACGGGATGCACCAAAAATGTTGATCAGGAGTCTTTCGTCTTCAGAATCGAATCATCGTCATTCTACTGTACTCAAAATAAAATTTGATTTTTTTCTAGAATGCTCTATTTACTCTGACAAATACTTTTTTTTTACGAGAACTTGAAAGGCCATTTGAAATCATGTTTTTCTCAGTTGCGAGATCTCCACGCGACACCATTAAAGGGTTGTATACAGTTAAAATTTTCGAAAGATCGATTTTTTTATTATTTTTTTTTTTTTTCGTAATGTACATATATTTAAGTACACACACAGAAAATTTCTTGGCAATCCGGCGAATATTCTCGAACTTACACGCACATTTGTAATGACGTGTCAGAGCGTTCGAAAGTGCTTTTGAAACTGTAAACGCGTTTTTCTCAAAACTATGTTTTTAAAGTCGGTGAGCAAAATTTCTCGGAAACGGCTGAACCGATCAGTCTCAAAGTTTCACACAATCTTTTCAAGTATATTTTTTAGTAATTAATCGACAGTTTTTTCTCACCGATAAATATTTTCCATTTTATAAACAATTTGAGGCCTAAATTTTAGTCAAAAATCGATTTTTTTTTTGAGAAGTCGCCATTTTGTAAAAAATTATTATTTTGCTTATTCCTTCGATCAATTACAATATCCATTATATCAACGAAATATTTTTGGTCTTTTCATTTTAAATGATCCAGTCCAGAGATATCATTCTCACCGCACGACGCCCTTTTTTTAGAGGTGCTCCCGGAGATCAGCTATAGCAGCTTTCAAAATAATTATTTTTACAAATAAAAAATGTTGAAATACAATTAAAAGTTACCATAATATGTGTACAAATTATTACGCTAATAGATTTAAAGGTCTTCTCAGGAAAAAAATCTTGAAAAATCGATCTTTTCGGGCCTCCTGACTGTGTATAACCCCTTAAAAAACACGTAATCATTTCGTAACTGTCACCCTGTACATACATTGACCCAAGCCAAATCAGTACAATTTCAATAGCAACCGGAAATGAAATTCAATTGCCGAATTAGGTCAGTATAATTTCAACGTCAATTGCGAAAATAATATCCCATAAATGGATTAAATCAACATCGTTTCGATAACAATGTAAATTAATATCCAATTACTGGATTAGCTCGACCGATCAGTCTAAAAGTAGCAATAATTACGGACCGATGCGTTATAAGATAAGTAGTTCCGATTGCGCCCATCCCTAAAGCCGATAAACACGCATTTAATTTATTATTCCTATCCAGTCCAGTCGACCCATCTGTCGTTTAACCGCAAAGCGCACAGTTGCATCGTGCTCAAAAGCGAGATAAATGATGCTTGTACGTTTTCCGTTTGTTTTTCTCGGCCTCGTTATCTTTAAGGGAAGAGACCGGGAATTTTTTTCCATTTTCCACTATCGGCGCAGGGTGGATATTGCACGTATGGGCGCCCATTTAGTATATAGGAAGCGCCCCGCAGGATATGAGATTACGAATATATTTTCACTAGCATTACAGCAACCTCGTACGAGAGAGAAAAAAAAGAAACATTTTTTTTCTTTTTTCCAGCTTACACATGTCGCCGCCCGGTGGAAGGGTTTTTCGACCCTCCCGTGTTATTTTTATGATTTTCGTGCCGAAGAAACCACACAAGTTCGCAAAGAGTCCGTGGCGTTTTTCTGGGAGACGTAACATATGTTCGGAGCATATTGGTTTATCGTTACACTATCAATTTGTGGAAACTTGGAGATTTTCAAAATATCCTTTGAGAATTGTAGTCAAACGGAAAAAAAGTTTCGGACCAAAGTAACCTACTTTGTTACGCGGAAAATGATTCGTAAGTAAAAAATATTACTCTCCATTTGAAAAACTGAAGTTGACCTTGAAATAACCTTGAAAATTGCGGCGAAACGAAAAATTACCAAGACCATCATTTTCGTTTCCTAAAACCATGAAACTATTGTTCAAAACGTTTTTTCTCTAAAACGCATCCCTCTCGAGATATTCGGTGGTGCCGACTTAGACATCACACCCTGTAAACGTATACAGGGTGTTTCAGGTGAAGCGTTACAAGCTTATATCTGAGAAACTACTGATTGTAGCGGAAAATGTTTCAAACAAAAGTTGTTTCGCTTCAAAAGGACATAAAGATAGCAATGTCAATTTAACCTTGGGTATCACCGTCAAGGTCATATAAAGGTCAATGTCGTTTTTTTTAATTACAAGCCTAACTACAGGATGTAACTCTTTATCCCAGACACCCTGTATGTATATACACACCTACCTACACTGGTACTTAAATCAGTTACAGGTTCAATTGGCAATTTGCAGCCCCGCGAAAATTGTTACGAGCTCGTGGGATGCCTTCGTTCCTTCGATGAGCCCTCGAGACCCCGCTATTTTACCCTCTCGAGTCTTTTCCTCGGGGCTGGGGAGCCACAGGAGAGGGCGAACGCGGGTGGTTCGCGAGGCAAGAGGAACAAGATCGTCGTTTCGATTCTCGATGCCCGGGGACAACGAGCAGTCTTTGGACTACTCGTCGTCCCCGAGCGTCTTTCACCCAAAAGTCCCTTCGGATATTCCTCTCGCTGCTCTTACCTACCGGAACTCATTTTCGCGCTACACGCTTCCCTTAACATCGGGAGGAGATGTCGAGGAGCCGATATGTTTATAGGTGTGTGTGCGCTTACACGTTATTTATGAATACGCTTACACACAGCGGTCCCATGTTCATAAGCCCAATTTGGAGAAGATCATTCATCCGGGAAGTTACTTACGAGCCAACGAACTCGATATAGGGGAAAGTGGGGTACAGTGTGTCACTTTTCTTCTAACGAATTTTTACTCTAACCAAGGTGGTCTGATTACAAACAAAACGGCCATGACCGATTTTATGAACCTTTGGGCTTACTGTGCTCACAGCTCATGGAGCTCACAGAGTCCACCGAGAGATTTGATAAGATAGCAAAAAAATTCAAAAATAAAGAAAACCCTATCAATATTCCAAAATCAAATACTTATTCGAATTTTGAAACGCCATTTTTCTCGATCGGGCTGACTCTTTTCACATTGGCTCGAGATTCGATCAATTTCCAAATACCATTTTTTTTTGTTTTTTGATTATTGTGTAGGATTGTTCATTATCGAAAATGATCGTCGATTTTCCGAAAAAAAAAGAAAAATGATGAGTAATTCGAATAAATTTCCGCCCAGAAATTTCGAAAACCAATTATTCATTCCGATACGGTACCAAAACCAAAAATGAAGATGCAATACCGAAGAAAACCCCATCGAAATTTAAAAATAAAATACTTATTCGTATTCCGAAACGCCTTTTTATTCTCAAGATCTAACGCATCGGGCCAAGACTCGATCAATTAAAAAATACTAAATTTCGATTGTTGTTTGCTTTTACTTTCGACTGTGGATTATCTCAAATTTTCACAGATATTGCGAAAAAAACCGCGAGTGTGAGAAACATTATGACAAATTCAAGTTGCCGTCCCGAAATTAAAGAATGAAGTATCCATTCGAAACTTTTAAAGCGCAAGCGAAAAAATACGAAAATAAAATAGCGAACGACGGTAAAATAGCAGGTGGTGAATTTCACAACGAGAGCTGAATAAACAACATTTAAATTTCTCGCAATCCAGAGTTCTCAGGCACTGGGAGGATTGCTACATTTCGAAGCGATTCTCTCCCCTCTCCTCCATCCCTCCCGCTTTCCACGGAACAATAACAACAGTCGGCAATTAATTCGCTACGGAGGACAACTGGCAATCTTTTCGATAGAGTGAAATAAAAAAAATAAAAAAAAAGAACAAAAATCGTATTGGGGATAAGGAAGGGAAGAAGGAGGTCTTTCGCAAAGACGGAGTTTCTGCTGGTAGGAAATGTGCACATATATATATATATATATATATATATATATATATATATATATATATATGAGGATGCTTTTACTTTTGGTTCTCCGTGCTAGGGTGTATAGCGAGAGTAAACCCTGTACGTACACTTCGGTCCCTTAGTGCAAACATCGTGTGGACCGCGAGAGAAGTGTGCTGAGAGAATTCTGAGGGCGCCCGCCGGTCTTGATCAAAGTATCTTCACACCCTCGGGCAGCATATTTGATAGAACTCCCCCCCCCCCCCCTCGCTCTCCATCTTTTTCTTTCACAGAGCACCTCTGGAGAACCCCTTAAGCTCTCGCTATCTCAAAGTTCGTCTCGTGGATTCCCGGCGATCCGTGCTCCTCGGGCGGAAAACCCCCTGAGAAAACGCAACACGAAGCTCGAGTCTGACGTTGTGGAAAGACAAATTTTGCTCGTACTGAAATATCGCATTGCGGATAATCGTTGCTGATGCTGCGATAAAGAGCGGGAGGGAAGAGGGGATTTTGCCAAAATGATTTATAAAAAATAAATCGGAATTTACACAAAAAGTCCCTGAACCGTTTTTCATATGACGGTTTAGAGATTCGAAGTATGGAAACGCAGAAAAAAAATTAGTTTGATAATAAAAATATGGAAAAAATATTCGACACCATCATACGCGAAAGTGCAGAGGGTCTTGAACAATGGGTACACCGTTTTTTTATCCCGTAAGAGCTTCATCGCCGGGTCCAATGGAACGAAACAAACAACAAAAAAAAACCCCGCGAAATACCCTCAAAGTAGGAATGTTCAAAGCCATTTCCGACCATGGTGTATCACGTTCGAGGGGCCGCGAGAAACAATGAGAATTGCCAAAAAAAAGAAGAGTAGCTCCGCCCGAGCTCGTCTCTCCGCAGGACGAGAAAAAAAAACAATTGTCAACACGAAACGAGGGTGGCTAAATGACAGGCAGCGCAGGAATAAAAGTTTTTAGGCATGCGCGAAAATATGTAGGGGTTTTTATCTCCTCCCGAATTCACCTGAATTTACCGAGATTTTCCGGTTAAATTGCTGTCCGATGAATGTTTTTTTTTTTTTTCGTCAATATTCCGCGGGTGCCCGAAGCGCAAAAATTGCGGGTGCGGTCACTTTTGCGAAAGAGGTGAACGTCATAGGGCGTCCCATCACCGCGTGACGGGGAGCGAAAAGCCGGAAAGATACAAAAAGCGTAAAAAGGGGGATGAACGAAAATAATATTAGGAAAAAGAATAGTCCCGATATTCTGTGCCTGACAGTTCATTACGTATATATGTCCCACGCGGAGTTATGGAAGCGAACGTAATTCGCGAGGGTTGAGTACTTTTAATTTGCCATTGCTGGGTACGTTTGCGATGGGATACGTCAAACTCGATCAATCGAAGATCCATTTTGTTTCCATGAGGCAGACAATTGATGTAGAATTTCGGAGCCACTTTGGGGTTGCCCGACTTGATCAGGACCCTCGTATGGACCTTTAAAGGGCGCTCGCACTCTGACCGAGGGCCCTCAACGGCTGCGCAAGTCAACCCTGTCACTGAGTTCCAGAGCTTACCAAGTTACCTACCATCTAAATTGTGCTTAAATTTATTTTAAGCACAGTTTGATAAAGTTCAAGTTAAAGTTGCAGAGCTGTTTGGGGTTCTTCTTGACTACGCCAAGTCAAGTCTAAATTGCTGTCTAAATCATATTTGATTGGAAAAGTGGCGTTATCGCAGTTTGGGAAATCGTTGGACTTGTAAAGAAATGAGCAGCCTAATGTTTAATATTCCAAATAAAGGATTTTTCCAAGTTATCGAATCTCAATATGATGAAATTGCAAAAAGTAAAAGCAACGTATTCTTATTCAAATCAATATTGGATTTGCCAATTTGCAGCTGCCATTTTGCATTCGCGACATGTAATACCAAATCGAAATGCAGCAAGGGTGAAAAAAACCCGAAGACATCATCATACGAGGTACATTCTGATGTCTAATCCCCGAATGTTTAATGTCCAAAGTGTATCAATTTTAGTCGGGCTCACCTGATAACAAAATTCTCAATTGGTCTACTTCCCCAAGGCTTTTTAACTTCAGCCACCTAAGTCCGATAGCCCCCTATTGAGACCTAGTCAGGCTGCATGATGAAGATCCCTATCTGGGCAGCCACCCCAAACCCGAAAAAGCCCCGAATGTTATGCGGATGTCCTGGCAGCATTCCGCACCTTGTAGTTACCATATCATCACTGTACAGTAGTTTTAACTTTAGCAGTCATAGTCAATGGAGTTTATAGTGTAAAGTTCTAGCCGAAGTTGGGGTTATTCGGGCTTGTTCGAGTTTGAGCCTCCACCCGAACAGCCACCATAGCTTGTTGGTATCCCTATCTAGTTGGAGTGTCACCTTCACCATAGCCGTCAAAATGCAAAGTGTGATGAGCTTCAATACCAACGTACTTCTTTACTGAAAGCATCACTTGGTATTTGACAATCATCGCGCATCCTGCTATTGATCAGTATTCAATCTTCGATGAAAACAATCAAGCCCGTGGTGAGCCAGGAGCCAAGAAAGGAAGAACCCTCGTACCTGCTGCGTGGTCTTGCCGCGTTGCTGCCACTGATAATAGTGATCAGCATTGAGTGCCCAGCCGGGAGCAAAGCTGAAGCCTTCGGTTGGCAATGGCGACGTTTCTCGGGGAATCCCCGTCGAGGCGTTCAGCTCCGTCGCACTGCGAGCAGCCCCAGGATAATAATGAACACCGCTACTCTTATCCGCGAATTCGGCGCTTCGGCAGTTGGGATCAGGGAGTTCGGTGTAAACGCCGCGTCGCGTGCCGAACCAACCGCCAAAGATGCACTTCTCGTCGAGTTCGGCGATCGTGTCGCGTCGCGACTGCGTCGTCAGCTCTTTCTCAAGATTGTAAAGTGATTCAAACTCAAGGAACGACATTGCCGATGATGATGTCTCATCGTCGTGCGTTGCCGAAGGATTCCCAAAACCAAACCCCATCTCGTCCAGGCGAACAGTGTCCTCCAGCAACGTTTGCACGCAGTATGGGCGCGTCTCCTGCAGTAGTCTTCTCGGTGATCGTTTTGGCGAAGGACTCTGCTGCTGGCGATTTTTGCCAATTCTCGAGAAATCCTCGTTCTGCAAACGTCTTCGTGGCGACGACGAATTCGACGACGATCTTGCCGGTGACGAAGCTTCACAAGGCGACGACGTCTGTCCAAGATTGCCACCAGTAGACGAGGCCAACGTCAATTGCTCGCTCGTAATCGCGGCAAACGTCGCGATCCTTTGCTTCTTCGGCGACGATCTGATCGACGTTAATCTCGAGAGTTTCGACTTCGGTTTGGCACCTGTATTTCTAATGGCAGTGAAGACACCCGGTTGCTTCAGTCCGGACGACGATGCACCGGACATCGTGGTAACATTTTTTTCTCTTTCTTCAAATGATCAACCACCGTCCACCCTTGTTCACGACACACCCGACGCTTTTGGAGTTGATACAAATTTCGAGAAAAACACAACTTCTTTCAATTATGTGTTTGGGTTTGTTCACTTGGGTTTGGATATATTTAGCGATGAATTGGAGAAAAAACAGCTCCTTCCAATCAATTGTTTGGGTTCGTTTCGAATGGTTTGACTAAAATTTCAAAACAATATGTAACCAGCTTGTTCCAATGACTTGTTTGGGTTTGTCTGCCTTCCTCGAAACAAGACAAATTGTCGCGGATAAATTAATCCGCAACGCGCAAAAATTGACTGAGTTCACAGGCACTTCCAATTATCTCACGTACAAAATTCACTTGGTCGAAAAATATCGATTTGATCGTTTTTGATTATGCGGTTGCGATTTTCCTGCTCCACAAAATTATTATTGTCCCTATTTATTGTTATTATTATACTTAATATTGTTATTATTATTACTATGACTAATATTAATATCAACAATATGAGACCGTAAAAAATTAGAGTTAAATTGTATAATTCGTATAAAAAGCGCGAAGGAGTTTCGCTGTAATTTTTTTTTTTTTATAGTTGTATATAAAAACGCGGAGAACACGGAGGCCACACACGATCAGGACAGGACGTCCAGGGTGAAAGCGCAACCCTCCTCGAAGGGTCCTCGCCGTGACTGAACAACAACGCGTGTTTCAGAAGCGGCAGGAACGAGCGCCGCTCACGACGGGACTAAAGCGGTAGTGGAGAGCACTCGCTCGCGCGCGATCAGTTCTTGCTATAGGACTGAGAGTGAGGCGGTGCGCGCGCGCATATTTCAATCTCTCGCTTTTCCTTTCGGCAAGAACAAACGCGATGTATATATTTATGGCTTTCCTGTTTACACTATTGTCGTATTTGTAATACCGAATCGAAAAATGCTGATTTGATCCGGTTGCGTTTGTTCAGGTTTGGGTGGGATTTCGTTTTGTTTCCTTTGATCTTTACTTTCTGGTACAAAAAAATACTGCAGTATTTCAACTTTGTTCTGATAGCAAGATACAGCAAAAAGAGGCCTCTTTTCCCAACCTGATTATGTCGCTAATTTCTTTCATATCAAAGCCTAGATGAGGCATCATGAACCCCCAGAATGTGCGAACAAGCTTGGAAAAAGGCAAAAAAACCACTACTTACTTTTCATCTGGGGAACGAACGCGGGAAGTTGCGATGCACAGTCGTTTACGCCCATAAACCAACCCACCAGGCGCATTCATTCGATCGCGAAACTTTCTTCACTTTTCCAATATCACAATGAGGAAGTTGAGCAAGTCCCGTGGGCAAAGACAAGCCATTCTGCGCAATAAGCAACCTGGTAATAAATACCGCGTGTGTGTGTTGTTAATTTTTTTACCCCCATTTTCGACATGTTCTCAATGGTTTTTTTTTCGACAATGCTATAAGAGGTATTGGCACCCCCTTTAGACGTCCTGCCATCACGAGAAAGCAAGTGACAGAGAGGGAGAGAGAAAAAGAGGAGGTGGTCTCTCCCTCAGCTCTCGTGCTCTTCGACCCACTCCAATTTCTCCTCAACCATATTCCGGCCTTTCGCCACCCTCTCTGTGTACACGGGGTGAATATTATAAACGCATTTGTGCGCGGGCGGTACGCATATTCGACGTGCTACTGTAGTATGCCATACAATGTTGTCTGTACACATCGACGTATATGCCTGACCGAAAGAAGGGCGTATCCCGTACTGACTTTACGTGCCAAATATCGCGTAGGTCGAATCCATTTGTTAGCCAATCAAGTATATATATATAAACTCACATAGGATACTTGTGTTCATCTTTGATGTTTGTTACCACTATTATTGCCCTTGTTTCCATCCGAGGGTCATTATCATATTAGATGACATGCCATATACCTGTGACAAAACGATCATTGACTAATTTCCTATACTGCCGTCATATGGAAGAAGGCGACATCTACGAAAAAATCGAAAATGCGTTTTACAGAACGACGGGAAATTTTGTACTGATTCCAACGGTATCCAAAACACATTTTCGATTTTTTTTCGTAGATGCCGCCTTTTTCCACATGACGGCAGTATAGATGCGGTTGATGTGCCACATGATCATTTACAGTCGAACATCGTTGAAATGTTCATATATTCCTACTAAAGGTGTTCAGAGTCCCTGTTCAATAGACCAACTGTGTGTGATTCCAACCCATCCTGACATAAAGTACAACGGAAGAACTGACACAAAGGCTGAGGTACTTATATAGGCAGGGTAGCCGTCGAAATAGTTTGAGGCTCCTCAAAACTGATAATAGTGCACGCCCGCTAGGTGTTGCGTTTGGTTATCGTTCATGTCGAACAGCCTTACAGAAATCTAGGCTGCTAGAGAACGAACCAGAAAAAGCTAATGAGGTTCTCCCATATTGTATTGAAGCGCTGATGTCGCCAATCTATGGAGGAATCCAGTACTGCCAATAGGCTGCAAACAGGCAGCACTCGATTCCAACGACTATTCAGGTTGTTCATATCAGCTCTTTAGATTCTCTGAATTCCTCTTTAGGATGCACATCTTTAGGAAGATTATCAACAGTATCGATCATTTCGCATAAGGATGTACAATTAACCGTGATGGATGCACAAAGCTCATGTTCTTGTACCAAACACCGTAAGGATCTGAGTGCAGTATCCAGCGAAGTATAATAGTGATCATAAGAAGTGTGTACTGTTAACGGTAATAAGATTAACGTAAGCTGTACGAGATAACGCTCCCAAAGTTACTTCTGATGGCACTTCCATAAACAAAAAGCAGACGATAATTGATCATTTAGTGGTCTTCGTTTCGTTTCGGTTTTTGCGAAAACGCAGAAAGAACGAATGCCCGAAAAAAGAGATGGCTCGATACCGCGACGCGGTATAGATACGTATATGGGGTTCATGACAACGGAGGCCACCATGGAAGCAGCACCTCGGGCAAAATCTGCATATTTATAGCGAATGCTCAGCACCCCGGAAGATTTTGGATGCATGCTAAACAAGCTCGCATTCTCCTGGCGTTGGGCTTCAATGTCAGGGGCACAATTATTCGGGGCGGCAGGCTCCATATTCCCTACCGTTTCGGTATTTCGCCCTCCATGTCACTCTCTCTCTCTCTGCCTTGGAACATTTCCATTTGCTCGCTGTTCTCTCAGTCCATCAGTGGCAGCGACAAAACCCGGTAGGTATATCAGTAACCGATACAGATATATACGACCAGCGATATTTGCAGCAAAATGCTTTCGCATATAGAGCGAACAAGACACCAGTTGGAAGCTCTGGGAGTAACCGAGCTGATGTCTCTTTCTAGCGCGATCGCCACCCTTCATGCTCCCAGGGGTAAGTTCGTTCACCGTTCCTAATAGACTGCGATGAGGGTGATAAAGACAGCGGTGATGCAGTTTTTGACGCCTCCAGTCGCAACGATGGGACGGGATAAAAGTGGGTTGCGTCCGGACCACAAAATGATTGTAAACCACTACTGGTCATCTGTTTTTCCAGCGATGACTCGGTGGCTTGGAGCACTAAATTTGTAGGTTCAGTATCGCAACGTCAGACGCTCCATTTCGCAGCATCCAACTGCCTGGATAGTTGTTGGAGATAACGAACTATCGTGGCGTTACTGTTGACATTGGTGAGCCACGTTTTACTCTGTGCAACCAGTCTTCGCAAGGAGTATTCCTTGTAAATACAGGCTGGGCGAAAGTCAGAGGCTACCGGTTCTATGCAAACGTTGAAAATGAAACTATATTATCTTTGGTATCCTTCATAAGCAGTCAACACAAGTATTTTTGCTTGCGAAGACTGATCAAGCAGTTTGACCTAGTCCTTGTCTCTTACCTTGTCCTAACACATTCTAGTTGGTCGAGCTGGATATCTAAACATGTTATCAATACAAGCATAAAGTCATATGAAGAGTTCCTGCGTCTCATTCGTATCCAAGCTGGTCACTGGAATCACGCTTTTGCACTAGCTTTCTATTTCAGTGAAACATTAGCGTTCATTATTTCGGTGAGCTTGAATATGCCTGTTCTTCCTTCTGACCCCCCCTTCGACAACACGTCTCGCGAGGTAAATCGGTCATGGAAATGCTCACAGGCTGCCGCCGCAAAGCAAGAACAACAAATCCATCATCGCTGGGACACGCACACGTCAGTCGAGTCAACACGAATTCTCGACTATCAGGCAACCGTTCTTTCACGTGCCACCAGTATGCAGGGGGTTCCTACTCGCTACGCTATTTCACACGTACCCATGGATGTGCACATTCAGACACGCGCTCGCGCTCACAAACGCCCTCACACACACGCACGCGCACACCCATATAAACATATAAAATATGCACTTTTCGACGCACCAGGCAACGCGTTAAACCCACGGAGCTTTAATTTGATCGCAGTCAATAGATAAGCCGCAGACGTTGATCGTGTGAGATTACCAAGGATTTAATACACGACACAAGTTCATTCGGTATGTTGATCGGACAGATCGATCTGAAGATTTTACGATAAACGTACAATGGAAGAATTGACTGTTCAATCTGATCGGCAGATTGGTCCAAAGTTCTTCAACCTCGAAGCTATTTAAATTTTGATTCAACGATGAAGCTGCGTCGTCCGTCATTTCCAAATCAATACCCACCTATCCTTAGTGGTACAATGCTCTGAAGCATCGTCATCTCTCATCTATCAATCCCGGTCGTACTTCCGGTTACACGAATGCCATGCTCCTCCCATAAGGCCCTTTTTTATTCCCTTCTCGAAACAAATAACTGTCATTATCTCGGGTCTTCTCGTTGTTGAGTCACACGAGAGCTCGTCGAGCTGCTCTACGACCACGTCATACCTGATCCATGGCCACATTACGCAACGGACATGCCGTTTCTCGCATATACCCGTCTCGTCTCGTCCTCTCGCAGCTATTCTCTCGTACTTTTTTTCCTCCTCGCTCGAATGTCTTATTATTAGCGTTAATTAGAGCCGCGATTGTGGTTGGGGGCAGGAGGAGCAAGACGCACGCGAGTACTCGGACGGTGTGGAGTATCAGCGCAGGTATACAATAGACGTGAAACAATGAGATCAAGATGGGGTGAGCGTTGATAGAAAATAAAGAAAGTAGAAAATATAGGTGGATAGTGATTACCACTAAATTATGGCCCTGCGAGAAGACTGAAAGTTCTATGACCCGACGCGACAAAGCTCCCTCGACTACGAACAGTGAGTCACATGATGAGGTACGGTAATGCAATTCGAGCGTGGGCACGGACGAGTGGGGAATCCCTTCGCGGTTTATTGCATCCGATAGATGTTTCGAGGAAACATTGCCATCTGTGATAACTCTTTCCAGCTCAGACACGAGGAAAAACGTGAATCACATTAATCCAGCGATATTGCGGATCGATAAAAAAATTGACAGACATCTTTGAAACTTTGCTTCAGTGCAAGTGTGTACATATAAAAATCGATTTCCAAAGCATTCGTTTATAAATTCAACGAAGAAAAGTGGAGGGTCGCAACCCCTCTTGGCAACTTCATAGCTACTCGATAGGCCAATGAATTCGACACTTCAGGAAGCGATGACGAGCTCCTCGACGAGAATCTGCCCTCGTCTTAGTCGTCTCGTTTCTTGCGACGAAGGGTGAATACCTATTGCTCGGATAAGAAGTGAGAAGATCAAGGAGCACCGAGGAAGGGAGAAAAAGCTTTCTCAGGACCACTGGACCATTCGGGCGTTGGGTGCACGTTGGTGATATAAAAAAAAGTCCGTTTGATTCCGGGCTGACGGGGAAAGGACGAAGCTTGACGAATCAAGTACCACTTTGCGGAAATTTCTCCTTCGTACGAATCAATAGGGAACGTTGACCGCGGCGCAATTAACAAATCTTTATTGCGCATAGGCACCTCATCCCTAGCCGGTCACCTCACATTCCCCTCTCGCTGCTGCCACAAAGTTTACAGCGGAAACCACACGACTGGTACTTCGCTTGTCATCCACGTAAGTTCTTTCTACTTCCTAGGTATTCGATGTAGTAATACGCAACCAACCGCAGCAACTTGCTCTTTGACACAAGTGGAGTGGAAGCACCAAGATGCCAATGTGGATCGACGGCATATGAAAAAGTCACTTTCCAGCGACATGATCATGAAGGTCTATCCATAGGTGTGCTTTGGCCTTGGCCTGGTGAGGTTTACATTTTGTGCATTATGGTTGCTCACCGTGATCTGCCTATTTGGGTTTGTTTGGGTTTTGTACCCAAATCTCAATGGAGACCTGCCAAAATGGACAATTATCAAGCTATCAATGATCTGAAATTAGGTATCGTTAATTGCCAAGAGCATTGCGACACGTCGGTGATCTTTGAGATGCCCCGAACGACGTTTCGAAAGGCCTCCGTGTATGGAGGAGGTTGAGCAAGGCAATGGAATACCAGCTAGGGGGAATCGTTCAGCTATGTCGACTTTGTACGAGGAGTCGCGAGATGTGGTAGCGAAAAGCTTCGAGGGGTGGCTTATGGAAGGCGTTATTGCCATGTCACTGGCTTCGGGATTATTGCGAATCATTTTTTCCACATGAAAGTGAAGCCCTTATCCCTCCTACCGCTTCCTCCCGTGTCTCCTCTTTCTCTTCCTTTGGGACTGGCTCAAGGGAGGGCGGGAAAAAGCACGCTCGTCATGGATACAGATACACATTTTCCGGTCTCTTCTTTGGGGGCTTGATAAGGCTCAAGATATTGTATGAAGTATTCCATGCCAATCCCCATGTAAAATCCTACAGCCCGGGGCTACAATAATGTTGACGCGGAGTTTTTTCTTTTCAAAGTAGACAAGAAAAAAACCCCTCGAGACGAAATTTGACTTGCTCGACAAAATTGAATCGAAGGGTTTGCTGCCCCCGTGCCAACCGGGCTACCGGTACATATCCGGTGAAACACGAGAGCGAAATCTTTCCTCTACGAGTTTCTTCTTACAGGAGTATAAAAAAATTTTGATTGGTATCTGATAATTGTATGCTCTGGTTTTCAGTGACAAGAGGACGTGAAGCGCCCCCGGGCATTGTGGATACGAACGAGCCAACTTCCTGGGCGGAATGTAGCTCAAATTGAACGAGAAGGGCGTCAGGTCAGTACACGGTCCTGTCTTTGGAACAAGGGATATCTCCTTGGGGAACCCACAAAAACGTTTAGGCGAAAGCAGGGGCGTTCGAACATCGCGAGGCAATCACTTTTTGCAAGAGCCACGTATGGAGGGCATTTCTAACAGAATATACACTTGACGTTTGATGTGTCGCAAGGTTTCTTGGGATTATCGCGCGTTACGGAGGGATTTTTCCCTCTTCTGAGCATTTTTTTTCGTTCGCATGTTCCAAAAGAAATCATTGAAGATATGAAAGATGAACACGCTTTTCGTCATCGACGAGGAGACTAGAGTACAGGAGTCCGAACTCTTTAGTAAAGATTTAGCAGAAAAAGTGTCAGTGATAAAATGAGGCTAGTAATATCTAATATCAGCTGTTAGATTTATCGGTGTAGATTTACCGAACAGTGTTCGGGGCTGGGGGTCAAAACTTCGAATAGCCAAATGTAGAACGACAAATATTTTAAAGTGCCAGAATTATAAACTCCCATAATAACGAAAGTAAAATTATTCAAAATTTTATCCTTCAACCGATGACGGAATCGAATAACTATTACACCAAAGTATTATTTATTTAAGAGCTCATTTATTCGAGGACATGTATTCAGGTAGTCTGCAGTTTGAGTCACGCATACATCAAGAATACAAACTTCGAATGTGTAAATCTTAGATACGCAAATGATCGATGATCCAAAATGATGAATACCTAAATAGCGAACCTGGGACAACTGCCTTACCCGACTGACCGTCAGCGCCATCTGTCGGCTTCAAGTAACGTATTGCTCGATCATAAGTTATCAGCAGTTTCCAGATACCGATGCGAGAAAGCAGTATTAATCAGGCCCACATCGGGCGACCAGTAACGCCATGCTCACATGGCTCTGTTAAGGTTACCTGTCCAAGGCCTGATCGATATGCCTTCTCCCATCAATGCACCGGGGTTGGCTAATCCGTTAGACATCCGGGGCAGATCAGGCATACACTTCCAAGTGCATGCCGGATCTGCGCCGAATGTTTACCGGAACAACCAACTCCCGAGCACAGATATGCGTGTACACCTAACCTTCGTCGGGGCCGTCAAAGTAAACAACTGAGTTGTTGCGTGCATGATTTTGGCAAGATTATAATGAAACGCGCAAAGAAACGACAAAGAGTCCTTCATGGCGTCCGTGCGGACGCCATGTTACAGCACGCCTGATCTGTGCCAGATGTCAACCGGAGCGGTGGAACCGTAGTTGCCCAATCAAGATACAAAGAACGTATCGAAATAAATTTAATGTTTGCATCGTGGGAATGTAGCGCATTTTTTCTCCGCTTTTCATTCGTTTATTTTTATCAGCATCAAAAGATTATCAATCAAATGAATAAAATTAAGTTTTATTGGCACAACTTACATTTTTTTACAATATCATCATCAGAAGCCGTTTTTTGCAAATTGGGGTCGAAACACTCTCATAAGACTATGTGAAAACGTGTGAGTTCTTTTCACAACCTAAATAGGCAAAAAAATCCGGTAAAAAAATAATTAATGTTGCATTGCAACGATGCAAACTTCAACGTCATGAATACAATTATTGACATTCTTTAGAATTATTGCCATTCTTTGGAATAGAATAAGAATTATAAAAATAAACAAAGAAAGTTTACACACGTGTTAGAATGGCCAAATAGGTAACGCGCTCAGCTCTAGAAGGTAGGTGAAAACTTTAACGAGGCAGGATACGTTTTCATCCAATTATCATATAGGCAGGAACATAAATAAAGCATATGAGAACAAAAAATACTACCAGAATATTTTTATACGTCATTTTTTGGTTTTTCATTTTTCCTTTCAGGCATAGATACGGCAACCGGCTCAGGGCCTGAAAAGGTATACTGATCAGTTACGTAACCAGCATCTGCGTCATGACCGGCCTGTACCGTGCCGTGGTACGGAATACGGTATGCCGGATGCAGCCCTAGTCTGCCCCGTAGCAACATTTCTAGTCGAGTACATACATCAGCTCAGGTAGGCAGAAACTCTACATATTTCTTACAATATTGCAGAGGAATTCGATTGTGGAGCAATGGTCAAATACTTCAACGACTCACAAGCACATTTCTTCAAATACTCGCGCAGCTTATTTAAGCATAATAACAGTAACGCCTCGAAGCTCTAAGCAGAAGTGCAGAGAGAGACAGAGAGAGAAGGAAGGAAAGAAAGAGATAGAGGGGGGAGAGCGAGAGAGAGAGAGAGAGAGAGAGAGAGAGAGAGAGAGAGAGAGAGAGAGACAGCACAATAGGACAATGCAAGTGTCGCCATCGAGCGGCAAGCGCCCGGAATGTCTTCGAGCTACCCACCACAAATGTCAAAGCAGAGAATTCCCTTTCTCCGCTAGCGGAAAAGGGAGAAAGCTGTGCATCGAGTGAGGTCGTTCATCAAGCGGTAAAAGTGCCGGGGCGCGCAAGCTCGGCATAAAAACCTTTGGGGTGGAAAAAAAGGGCGCGTTAGCGCCCTCTATCTGCCCGACGCCATAGTGCTATTTCCCGCGCTCGCCGGATTCGCGTATCGCGTGAATGAACATTTTCCACAGCTGGAACGAAAGGCAGGGAGCGTATGGCGGTCGAGGCCACCGCGCGAGCTTGCAGAGCCTAGAAATGCGCCCTGTTACGAGGCAAAGTGGCCCAAGCTTGCATCGCTCAGCAGGAAGGCGGGTAGGAAGGCAGCAGGAGGAGGTAAGGGGGCGGAATCGCAATTCCTTCGCACCACGTGGAGGCCGACGCGCGCTCACCCATGGGGCCATCACTACAGCGACCCCTAGAGAATGTGACTCAGAAGATTTATGATCCTAGAATCGTAGCTAGACGTTCCAATCTCTCGCGGCGGCGGGGCGAAACCGGTGCGGGATACCCCAAGCTACATACGCGTGATAAAGCCCATGCATTCACGTACTGCCTGCGGTATTACCGAAATGAGAAAACTCGCGCGCGGGACAGCCCCCAATATTTTTTGTTATACGTGGGGGGCGCGTTTCGTTCCAACATGTGGATCGGTTTCCGCACTGGCAGTGATGCATTTGTTTGGATCAACTGAACGCGGCACGTCTGGCGTACTTTCACTCGCAGCAAGTGTATTTTTGTTTATTTGCAGCAAGATTTAGACTTTGCAGGTAGACTTTGCAGCAAGATTTAGATTTTGCAGGTAGACTTAGAGAAATTGTTAGGTTGGACAAAAAGGTTAGCTCGAGATTCAAGCAATTGTTAGGTTGCACAAAAAGGTTAGCTCGAGATTCAAGCAATATTTTATTTCATCCGGATGAACCTTTCCTAAATATCAATAACTTTTAGCACTGCTCTATGTTATCGTTCGCACGACTGAGGAATGTCTGCGGGCTGTCCATATTGTGGATAGAGGCTGATCAATCCATCGAAACACTACTAGCGGAAGGACTAAAGTTTCGAATGTCCTGTCCACGTTCGGTGTGTCGAATGATCCTATTTTGCGAATCAATACATCGACGTAAAAGGGATTCGGCGTACCTGGGCTTGTCTTCTCTCGCAAGGGCAGTTGTGAAGTTTTTCAAGCTGCTGCTGAATCAAATAGAAAGCAGCGTATTGCTGGCTATCCGGGGAAAGTGGCGAATCCGGGCTGTCCGGTGATCCGAGACCGGAACTTTTGCTGCAGCTATTGCTGATCGTTCCATCCGAGGTGTCCTTTGCCGTTTCGGGGTCAACACACCGAGTGGTCTCTCTCTGGAGCGGTGACAAAGGTGACAGTGGTGAACCGAAGCCAGAACTTTCGGAACTGGAGTTCACCAGGCCACGACCTTTCGACGATAGTGACCTCGTCAATTTGGGTTTCGGTATTGCACTCTTGTGTTGGGAAAATCCCGACGACTTGCCCAACGCGTAGTTGCCGACCGGAAACAATTGTTTCCAAGCGGAAGAATTTTTATTGCACTTGGCCGAATTCCAGGCTAGAGGATCCTTGCACAACTTCAGACCAAAGTCCTTTCGTGCCGCGGACTTGGTGACGGTCTTTGCCAGCAATTTGGCTGGATCTTGTGGTTCGAGTTCACGAGACTTGATAGCCTTTTTCTTCGAACTTTCCAAGTTCAATGACACGCGTCGCGAATCTTTGATGTCAACCTTGGCGGCATCTTTCTTCCGGAGAGAGGTTAATCCTTGTTCCCGAGAACCCATAGGACCGATACTGGTTGTGGCTGGTGTGCGATTTGCAATGCTGATAGAACGGTTGCCATTCTTTTTCAAAATCTTGGTCGAGCTGGCTTCAATAGCTGCTTGGGATGTTCCGGTAGCCTGAAAAGTTCCGGTGGCCTGAGAAGTTCCAGTAGCCCGAGGAGTTCCAGCAGCCTGAGAAGTTCCAGTAGCTTGAGAAGTGTCAGTAGTCGGAGAAGTTCCAGTAGCCTGAGAAGTTCTAGTAGCCGGAGAAGTTCCAGTACCTCGCGAACCTCCAGTAGCCTGAGAAGTTCCAGTAACCTCAAAAGATCGTGGATTCTTTTTCAAGTTTTCGACTGCTGCAGTTCGATCTTGATCTACCAGATCTTCGAACGAATCCAAAAGACGAAGGTCAAAGCCACCAATGAAATTACGAACCTCGTAATACTCTACGTTCTCAAAACAATTTCTCGTCGACGGGAATGTCGACGTCAACGAGATCGGGCGTCTTTTAACTGTGCCTG
This sequence comes from Ophion slaviceki, assembly GCA_944452715.1. Lineage (NCBI taxonomy): Eukaryota > Metazoa > Arthropoda > Insecta > Hymenoptera > Ichneumonidae > Ophion > Ophion slaviceki. The sequence goes on from OX101791.1 coordinate 1,898,620, forward strand.
TCTGGGTGCTGGGTGAGTCCCAATCAACGTGAAAGGTTCGACGCTTCGAAAACATACTTGCATATGGTACAATTTTTAAAATTTTTTATTATTGTTTCTGCACTTTTCACTAATCGCTAAAACACAGTAATAGGCACACTTACAACATGACCAGAAACTCTACTTAACGTCCGTATCATAACGAAAGTTTTGTTGACACTGGGCCATTTTTTCTAGCCGACCTCGATTTTCTCAGTGCCGCGGGAACAACAAAACTTCACGGCGAACGAAAATAAAGGACCGGAATCAAATTCACTATGATTTTGCATCATTTCCACTACACTTATCATCTATTATCACAAAGTAACCGTGCCAGGAAACCTCAAGAGAGGTTTGCTGGATACCCGACGATCAACATAAATCCCTCAATCAATGGCGATCAAGACAATGCACCTATGCACAAAAAAAACAACTAGCTTGCACCTCAATCACGAAATGCTTGTGAACAATCACTCTCCATCTACTTTTTCATAGATCACTTGGTGGGTTGGTCATTCCTATTTGACCCACTTACAAGCGGTTCTCCCAGCTCACTTTTCTTCGCCGCATACCCGAAAGCCCTCTACATTCCAAAACACTTTTGCACCGCACACTCGAAGCATCATTCCCGGCGGAAAAGGCATCACAGCACGATGTAAAAAATCACACGTAAACTCGGTAGCGCGATCATGCGACAGGAAATCACAGACTGAAGAATTTGTCAGACGCGCCAAAGGAAGGAACCGTTCAACGAGCATGTACAGCGAAGAAGAGAAGGAAAAAAAGGCGGCGAGAGTCGTCGATAAGCGAATTTTCGGGTTCTTGCACTCAGACAATAGGTGCACTTGCCAAGAGTGCCCCCGGCAAACTGAAACCGCCCCTAGGCACATCAAACCCACCCTTCGAACGACGACGACGACGATCGAGACAGGAGAACGAGAATGTAGGTGCATGGGCGCGCGCGCCCGCGTGTGTGTGTGTGCATTGGCACCCTCCGCAGAATTGACGACGCGTTGAGAAACAGGACCCACATGTGTGCGTGTATGTATCGAGATGCTGGGGAAGCAAGCACGGGAAAACAAAGTATGCTTGCGTGTGTGTGTGCGAGCTCCCTACAGAGACTTGTGATGGGACCCAAGGCACTGTGCAGACACCGGGACTAGGTTTGCGCCCACATTTTCACATCCCCTATCATAGCCATGGGGCTAAAAACTAATTACATTCGGCTACGGGGTTGGTGTACCCTGTGTACACATATGTGTATATTGTACGTAACGTTACACCCACGTATAACTGTGTCTTTTCTTCCTGCTCGATAGCTCGCTCTCTTGCACCATATTGCAACGGGCAACAAACCGAGAATAATTCCGCAACAAAACGAGACGGACCACGCGACACACCGCCAAGGATCGCGCACATGTATTTTTCTCCCCTTCGACAATTTCGGCCACGATATTTGAGGCCGTACGCATTGTTTGCTGAATAAACAGAAGACCGAGTACAAACACAGAGTCGAAATCTTTGATTTCTTTTCCTCGTGCGAAAATCAGATGGAAGGTTTTATCCATTCTCAGTTTTTGTTTTTACTCGGTTTTGTTGTGCTACCAAGAGCTCTTCTTTCCTAACTCACTCACTGTATCGCGTTTGCACGAGGGCGCAGGGAAACTTTGGAAGACCTGTATCGATAAAATCGGCCACATTTTCACTGTCCGCAATTTTTCTTTTTATTTTTCAAATATATTGACAGCTAAGTCGACGTTGATAAAATTCTATCTGGCTGCTTATCGACCATTCGATCGAACCAAAATTCTTCCATCATCGACGAACCGTGAGAGGAATCAGCGAAAAAGCAATTGCCTAGGGATGAGATAGGAGAAGATCGTGAACGTGCGATTTTCGGTGATAATAGAAAGGTCTGGGGGAATGCGTTATCTCGTGTCACTCATCTCTTCCTCTCACATAGCATCGTCAATTGTGAACTCGACACTTGTGCGACACGTATGTGTAAGCGTTTCCGTTCATTCCGTTAGTTGTGTCGTTGTGTGTGGATGGGTATGCGTGGCTGTCGGAATGGCACACGGAGTCTAGAGAGATTTGAGACTCGCTCATGAATACCATTTGGGATAAAATCTCATCGGTTGGACGTTGCGCGATGGAGGGTCCACCCTTCATCAACCACCACAGGACATTTTCAACCCCAGCAATAGCGGCGAGCCTCTACATTCGCTCTCGAGAAAAGAGAAGAAGGGTAGCGCTTTGGGGGTTGCGCGTTAAACCAGCATTGGATTTTGGATGCTGCGTACTATGTGGTATCCACGTGTATGTGCGCGATTATACTTCATTCCCAAACGCCTGGGTGTCGCGATCAATTTTTTAGGGTACACACGACTACCGCCACCACCACCACCATCATTTGGCCCGACGCTCTTTATATTTGCCAGGCGCATACAGCCGAGACCTTTGATCGGTGCACGCGCATGTCTGTTATTTTTGTTTGGTAATATTTTGACACCAATTTAGCGGCGGGTATCAGATTCACGATACCCCAATCGCTTTATCGAATTGCCAGCGCAAATAAATGGGGTGTAATCAGAAGGCCGCAAAATGTCCAGCCGCAATGGAATGAAAAACAGTAATTTGCATTCAGACTACACAATCGCTGGGAGCACTCCTTTTGGGCTACTTTTGCATAGATCACTTGGCGGATTGAAGCCACTAAGTTTTATGGGTTAGGTATCGATGGTAAAGTCAACCATCTCGTGTCACGGCGTCCAGCTGTCTGGATGTTACGACCATCTGAATTGGCGTTACTGAGGACATCAATGAGCCACTTCCCGTGAAAAACGACGCCACCAATCCAACCTCGAGCCAGCGCCACGCCAATCACATTCTACCATTGACCGATGAACGGCAGCACTACCGGCTTAGTGTTGCGCCACGGTAGGAGTGATCTCTTCGGCCCAACGCTGGTATGTACGGTTGGCCAATAGTAGGCTTACCGGAAATCCTAACAGTTGGCCGGATATTTTCCCAACATTTGGCCCGTGAAAAACGACGCAACCGACCCAACCTCGAGCCAGCGTCACGCCAATCACATTCTACCATTGGCCGATGAACGACAGCACTACCGGTTCAGTGTTGCGCCACGGTAGGAGTGATCTCTTCGGCCCAACGCTGAGATGTACGGTTGGCCAATGGTAGGCTTACCAGAAATCCTAACAGTTGGCCGGGTATTGGCCCAACATTGGGCTAAAGAGATCACGATCATTCGCTGTCGGTTGGCGTAATCACCGGCCCATAGTAGGGTTAAGGTCGGCTTCATATTGTTGGCGCAATATTCGGGCTAGTGTTGGCTAGCCCTCACAAGGATTGTTCCTTGGGAAGACTGATTACGTGAAAGTCTGGGCTTACTTACAAGCAACACGTAGGTTAGAAAATGGTTGGGAACATCACTTTTCAACTGCTTTCCCATATTTCACTTGCCGGCTTAAAGCACTAACTTTTGTGGGCTAAGGATCGATAGCAACGTCAGCCGTCCAATATGATAGCATCCAGCTCTCCGGATAGTTGTTACCTGTAAATAGCTGTATTGGCCGTGCTGAAGATATTGGCGAGCGCAACAAGATCACGGCACTGCCTAGTATCGACTTTTTAGTTGGTCTAGTGCCCGAAAAAGAAATCGGAGAGTTGCTGTAGCCCCTTCGTATCCAGCCGACGAACAAGTGGTGGTCCCAACCCATCTTTTTTCTCCGTCTGTATTCTCCATCTGGATTGTTTTTTTTAAGCGCCTGGCCTACCAAAATATCGCGTTTTGCTCATCAGAATTTTTATGTCCCGAGACGTGAAGTAAAACAACAAAACGAACGAGCAACGGTGACGAAAGCATATTAGTTGCACTCCGGGGATGGATCGAGCTATCTCCCGACAGCTTTTTGCGCGACCCTCGCTTCGAGACGTAAAACAGCGGTACGCACGAAAGTTATGGGGAGCCTGTATTGATATGATATACGATAGTTGTTGCGGGCGTAAAGGCTTAGCCGAAATTCAAGTGCACTCGAGTAATCGTGATTGAAGTGGCGGGCAATGTGTTTCCACGCGGTTATAAAAAACAATGAAACAACGCCCGTAAACGATTTATTGTCCTCGGTTGATTTTTTCGGCGAACCAATTAGATCCACATAGGGAGATATTAAGTTTGAGCGCCTGTCTTGAGGAGAGACCTCGAGTAAAGGAACCAATTCAGCGCGTGATCGGCGATTATATTGAAGAACACAAACAAAAGATTTGGATACACAAGCAAACCGAAACGAAATTCTGCATACCCAAACTTTCAGATCCAGACATCAAAGAATGATCCGTCTCTCGTACAATGCACACTTGCATCGAGTTTTTTCTACACCCTTTTTAATTGGAATGCCTCACGCCAAATTAACAATCTCCAACTTAAGAAACACTAAATCTGAATTAAGGTCATACTGAACCGTTCGCTTTCTCCAAATCCAACGACTTTCCGAAACCAAACCGCTGCACTTAAATACAATTGAACAGTCCTGCATTTTGGAGCCTTCAAGGCCCCCAAAATTAAAATGCGTCCGCCCTTCGAAAGCAAGGCCCCAACGAAGTCAGGAAAAATTAACGCGGGCCCAATGAACGCATCCAAAAATCAATTTCCACTTGGCTAAGCGCGCGTCCGCATTGGTGAACATGTTGAAATTGACGTGGCGTGACAATCAAGGCACCAGCGTCCGGATTTCAAATGAAAAGGTGCAGCGAACCAAGGGCTTTATAATTTTTAATTGATCGCGCGGTTAGTGGCTCCATATTAACACACGGCTGGTGAGTAACCCAGGCGCGAAAGTTTCCAATCCACTTTTCGATTGGGAACCGCAACATTGCGGATAATACCTTGGAAGCTCGTATACACGTACGGGTATACAAATGCACTAACGAATATGGAGAGAAAGCGAGATAGCGAGAGAAGGGGGGGGTGCGAGAAGAGCGAAGAGATTACAACTTATAATCCGGTGTATCCCGTTATAGGTTACCCGCTCGACGTACCGTAGGAAGATTAAGTTTGGTGAAGGGGTGCACCTACCCCCTCCTGACGTTCGCCGTACTAGGGTTATATTATACAGCAAACCATCGCGACTCGCCCTCATGCCGATCAACAAAACGAAATATTGTATAAAGTATTGTGGATCTACTGGTCCAGGTCCGCAGTTTGCACCCCCGCCGAAACAACCCCTCCTTCGCGGAAAGCGCCGATCGGAGGCTTAAGGGCCCGCACTCTCTCCCTCTCTCTTGCCTTGATCCCCACCGACTGCGTATACGCCTCATTTGGCTCTCACATTTCGTTCGTGCAACATATGCAACTTCCCCGAGATATCCCGTTAATAATATCTTCTCGGTTGAGACGCTGGCCGAAGGGCGAGCCGCGAGAGAAATCGATCGAGAAAATTTATTCCGATAATATCGTCGTTCCCAGCTTGAGGGTTTGCACCAATAAATTATATTTCATATATATGGGGTGAGATTCATGCTTAACTGTTTATTAAAAATTGGATGCATTTAGTGATGAAAAGGGAGAAGCGTACAATTTACGTTTTGTCGAATGCCTTTATGTGGAGATCAATAGTTTCATTGCAAAGTGTGAATGCCAGCTTGTCAATTCGAAAGAGAGGTCGTCGATACGTGAAAAGATCGTAAAGAGCTACACCGTCGAAGTCGTGAAGAGCTACCACCCTACAAATATGGGAAATTAGATTGAGGACTATGCTCGGGACCACATTTTTCTCTTCTAATTTGAATAAGGCACCGGGTTGAATGGATTCAAATGGATTTTTTGGATCGACTTAAATGGATTGGCCAATGTCCTAGTTGATGTAAAATCATCGGGTGGCCCACAATTTTTTCTAATAACGTTAAATATTTACAAGTGGGGCACCAGCCTTAACAGGCTCCAAATTTTTTTCACGTGTTCGGAGCTATTCTACAGTATGACAATGTTTTTTATGAAGGCGGAGGGGTATTTTATTAAAAAAAAATATTTCCGGAAAATATTCGATTTTTGAAATACGTTTTCTGTATGCTTACTCTGATTTGTTTGGGTTTGTTTGTTTGCGTTTGTTTGTTTGGGTATGTTTGTTTGGGTCAGACCCATGTCATTTGACTCGCTTGATGTCACCAATCCCGTTTCCTCTATACCTTTAAAAAAGTTTTGAACTTAAGGGGTTACCCCACTTGCGATTTTGAAAAAATCGTAAGTGAATCGTAAGTGAATCGTAAGTGAATCGTAAGTGAATCGTAAGTGAATCGTAAGTGAATCGTAATCGAAACTCTATGTAAGTTTACAAAAAAAATATTTTCTTCGTGTAAACTGAAATTGAAACTTTAAACGCGTTTTTCTCAAAATGGCATTTCTGAAGTCGGTGACCAAGATTACTCGAACACTAATGAACCGATCTTCTTGAAATTTTGCAGGCTTATTTAATACATAAAAATATAGTCTTTAATCGTTCGATTTCTTTTTTACGAAAAAAAGTGGCCGTTTTATAGCCAAAAAACGGCCGTTTTTTTTCGTTAAAATCGAACCATTAACTTTGACTGTCCGCCATTTTGTGAAAAATGAATATTTTTTAAAATCCTTCGATTAAAGAATAGTTTATACTTATATTTAACTAAATCCATCCGCATTTTTTTTTCCAGATGATCCACTTCGCCGCAATGTTGGTCACCGCAAACCGTGTATATAAAAACATTATTTCATTGACGGCCATTTGCCGCTAAACAATGTAATATTTTTCAATAAAAAAATTACTGAAAGTTCTTCAAGATGTGTTCTTTAAGATGGTATATTGATCGATTAAAAAAGTTTTGTAGTTTTCTTTAAAAAAATTCATGAAAAAGGCCTTTTTTGCGCTACAAGTGGGGGTAACGCCTTAAATAAAATGAACAAAGTGCCCTGAAATACATCAACTCTGTAGAAAATTTCTAAACCCCTTTTCTATCTGGAGCCCTACTTGTAAATATTTACCCTAACAACATCTAACCAGCTCCTCAGTTTACCGCCTGATGTTTTTTTTTTTATTCAGCCGGCCACCAGTTCGTATCCTCCCTTTTTTAGATTGAGCCACCCAAATTCAGCACCTCCCAGTCGGTAGCTGGTTCGACTGTGTTGTGATTCCTCCTACAACCTTCAGACCCTTCAGCGCCCCGAATTCAATTCGATCGGGAAAAAAACGCATTGCCGACAGGGCGGTCAATCCCCAGCCACCCAAGTCACCCTCGAGCTGCTCGTCGCACCGCGAGACCGGCTTACCGACCGAGTACTCGAACAGCGAACAAAATATCCACCGGGTAAAACGACCCTCCGAGTCACGCTCCCTTGACTCGAGGGGCTGGTAAGAGGACTCGTCGGGGTTGGTAACTTTCCGACCGAGTCTCGCTCGCGGCGTTGCTACGCCACACAGTTACGAGCTGAGCCGCGACGCACGAGAAAGTTTCGGCGCTGCGATACAGAGCGACACGCATAAAACGAGGCTTGAACTTGAGAGGGTTGTGCGTTGGCGGGCTACAAGGATACACATGTATGTGTATATACGTAGTTACTTGAGCTCGGTGTTGCGCCTCAGGCCCCACTATGGATTTGCCATTAATTCGAAACCCCCTGGCGGCAAAAATATTGTCCGAGAGTCGTGGGGCGCGACTACGTACCTGTGACGTCCTCGCGGAAAATGGGAAAGCGCGCTGGATAAATATTCTCGTTGGTTTCTCTTTTTTTTTTTTATTTTTACGAGCAATCGCAGCATTTTAAAAACAAAAGTACGATCCTCATTCACGCAATATTGCACAAAATAGCAAAAATAATCGTTCGAAAAAAAAATAAACAAGTACAGGTATTCTTTCTGCGGGAATTCGCAGGATGCGTGAAAAAATACAATTTTCGATTCCTTACGGTTCGAAAAAATTGCCCAAATAGAATATGAGTAATAATAAAAATCAAACAAATGTTGTTTTATCTTCACGGAAAATCAGAGACATTAATAGAAAAAAGTCAATTCTCAGTGCCTGGTCTCTCAGGAAAATTAAAAAAATAATTGAATGATCGTTTAAGGCGTTACCCCCACTTGTAGCGCAAAAAAAGGACTTTTTCATGAATTTTTTAAAAGAAAACTACAAAACTTTTTTAATCGCTCAATATACCATCTTAAAGAACACACCTTGAAGAACTTTCGGTAATTTTTTTATTGAAAAATATTACATTGTTTAGTGGCAAATGGCCGTCAATGAAATAATGTTTTTATATACACGGTTTGCGGTGACCAACATTGCGGCGAAGTGGATCATCCGAAAAAAAAATGCGGATGGATTTAGTCAAATATAAGTATAAACTAGTCTTTAATCGAAGGATTTTAAAAAATATTCATTTTTCACAAAATGGCGGACAGTCAAAGTTAATGGTTCGATTTTAACGAAAAAAAGGCCGTTTTTTGGCTATAAAACGGCCATTTTTTTCGAAAAAAAAATCGAACGATTAAAGACTACATTTTGATGTATTAAATGAGCCTGCAAAATTTCAAGAAGATCGGTTCATTAGTGTTCGAGTAATCTTGGTCACCGACTTCAGAAATGCCATTTTGAGAAAAACGCGTTTAAAGATTCAATTTCAGTTTACACGAAGAAAATATTTTTTTTTGTAAACTTACATAGAGTCATCTATTCCGGGCCCATACAGAAGTATGGGCCCGGATACTTATACTTCAAAAAAATGCAATAAAAAAAATGGATTTTTTCAAAATCGCAAGTGGGGGTAACCCCTTAAAAAAAAGTTTTTTTTTTCGTCGTCTAAACTTTCAAATATTTCACAAAAATAAATAGCTCGAGGAAGATAAACTTGTTTCTACTTTTTTTAAATCATAATGATTCATAAGAGAACAAAACTGCGGTCGTATAGCATTTTTCTCAGAGCAATGCGTATATTCATTGAGTATTCAAGGCTTGTAAGGTGACGCGGTCTCGTTAAGGGTAGCGAGTACGGGGAATAACGAGTATAAACGCCGGGGCGTGAAGAGACCAGGCAATTTTATCGGAGGAGTAGGGAGTGAAGGGGCGAGAAAACCGGGGGGGGGGGGGGGCATTAGGTTCCACCCCAGTGTAGAAGTAAGAAAAAATGGCGCGAAGATTCAGGACCTAGTCGGCTATTATCCGGGCACCCCGACCGGAAATGAATAACTTTCAAAAATCAACAAATTTCTAAATGGAACAGAAAATTAACCATGTCTCGGTACAGTGATAGATATTTCGAGTTTCTTTTATCATCGCCAAATCTTGATGCGATACTATAAATTTTGCCACGTGGCCACACGTAGGCGCACATGCGCCCCGCGTACGATCGCCAGGACACGAGAGAGCGCGAGCGAAGGAATAAGAGAAGGCAAAACGGGAAAAGTTTTGTCGCCGGAAAGGGCGCTCACGTTGAGCAAAGCTCCTGGCCGAGCGTTTATTGCACCGAGGCATTTACCTTGACTCCGGGTCGTGGCGGATCAAGAGCAAGAGGGGAAGAGAGGGGCGAGGCGGAGACCAAAATGAGCGGCTCGATGGTAGGGTCGAAGGATGGGAAAGCAAGAGGCGGCAAGAGGAGGAGCGAGGGTGGAAAAGCGAAAGTTGACTCGAAACTTTGAAGGGGATGAAACTCAACGTTCTCACTTTCACCGCCTTTCCCTTTCGTCCACTGCGAACGCCTTTTGCCCTCCGTACACATATCCTGCGAAACTTTTCTCTCTCCCTTCATCCGCTTGTGTATATGACTATATATATATATATATATATATATATATATATATATATATAGGACGGCTCGTTTTTTCATCATCCCAGGTTGTCAGGGGCGCGGACCTTCGCGTCACTTTCTCGCGCGTTTCATCTCACAGCAGAACGGCCCCCCACCGCGTATTTTGTTCTTTTTTCCCCTAAGTTTTTCTTTTTCCCGACTTCACGCCGTCTCGTGATGAAGTAAATTGTATATTAGCGAGAGTTTGAGCAAAATGCAGGTGACTAACTTTGTAGGCGGTCGCGGGTTTTCGTACGAGTTTAGCGCGAAAAAAGACCACCCCTTTGTGTTTTTTTCTTACTGCAGTTTTTTTTACATACAATACATTCAGATAAACGGATAGGTCTACACGGAAAAAAAGAAACAGCGAAAATTACAGTATAAACAGCATAAAAAACGGTGCCATATTTCATTTTACAGTAAAACAGAATAATCCTGTCCTACAAAAATGACGAATTTTCCTGTGCACACTGAGATTTTTACAGTTACACTGGTTTATTTACAGTTCGGTATTGTGAATATATCGTGTGTTTTCAGTAAATATATTCAACAGTAAAATTTAAATGCGGTCAGTGTTTTTTATACTGTACGTAAAGTGCAAGGGTTACAGTGTACACTGTATTGAGTACAGAATGATTCATTAAATTTCACAGCGTGGCACGGTAGTTTTACTCTTCTTTCGACAGTTCGTGACGTAATCTGTGCACTCTGAGATTTTTACAGTTTGGTATTGTGAATAAATCAGTCATTTCGGTAAATATATTAAACAGTAAAATTTAAGGGGTTACCCCCACTTGCGATTTTGAAAAAATCGATTTTTTTTATTGCATTTTTTTGAAGTGCAATTTGAAGTGCAGTTTTTTTTGGTGCCTGGAATAGATGACTCTATGTAAGTTTACAAAAAAAAATATTTTCTTCGTGTAAACTGAAATGGAAACTTTAAACGCGTTTTGCTCAAAATGGCATTTCTGAAGTCGGTGACCAAGATTACTCGAACACTAATGAACCGATCTTCTTGAAATTTT
>OX101791.1:1909691-1944968 GCA_944452715.1 Ophion slaviceki
GCTCGCGCTGAACGCAGTGTACATTATTATAGAGCCGCGTCGACGATGGTATAAGCTTAGTCACAAATTACCTCGTCGCACTGTCACACCGATGGCCAAAATCCCCTAGGATCAAGCGGCGAATTGCCGCGTCGGAGTTTATACGATTTAAATTGCAATGGTACGAGGCAAAATGCAATTTTCGTAATGCTCGTGCGATCTCGTAACGATGCGCGGAAATGTAGGTACAATGAATGATTAAATTCATGTTTTTCATTAATTAATTCTTTTGTACATCAAACTTATTGAATTCAAAAAATTATTGCATTAGTAGAATTTTTTGCTAATTTGATTACATTTTTGGTGGATTTGTTTTCTTTTTTTTATGGTTCGGGAAGTTTAATGCGACCCTGACCAAAGATCTGCCGAAACTTCCGGTTTTGCGGCTTCAGTTACTTAGATCTTTGTTTGAATTTTTTTACAAATTGAATTACATTTTTGGTGGGTTTTTTTCTTCCTATTTTCCTTAAATGTTAGGTACAATTAACGATTAAATTCATGTTTTTCATTGATTAATTTTTTGCGCATCAAACTTACTCAATTAAACAATTTATTGAATTAGTCGGATTTTTTTATTTTTTACAAAATTGATTACATTTTTGGTGGATTTATGTTTTCTTTTTTCTTTATGGTTAGGAAAATTTAATGCGACCCGGTTCCCGATTCCGGTTTTGCGGCGTCAGCTACTTAGATTTTTTTTTATTTGAAAATTTTCATTACATTTTTGGTGGAATTATCCTTTTTTTTTCATTTTAGGAAAAAATAATGCCACCCTGATCAATGATCTGACGCAAGCTCCGGTTTCGCCGCCTAATTTACTCTCATTTCTTATAGAATGTTTTTACATTTTTTACAACTTTAATTACGTTTTGGTGGCATTTTTCATAATTTTTTTCAACGTTAAAAAAAATTAATACGAACCTGATCAAAGATCTGGCGCAACTTCCGGTTTCGCGGCTTCATTCACGATGAACGAATTTATAATGCGATACAAAATAGGCGCAAAGAAATTAGTGGCTGTGTAAGAAAAACAAAACAAAAAACGGAAAAGCAGTGGTATCTATATTGCAACGAAAAAAGGGTTTTATCCTGGTGATCAATCATCGAGACATCTATTCACTTCTTCACGCCCGGTTGATCGGACAGAAGTGAGATAAAAAAAGTTACAAGCCGATCAATCATCGATTCGTCGCGCGTTTATTTTTTCCAATTTCGAACGGCTCAGACCCGGTATGTGAAGCAGCCTCTTGAGAGCCGATTTTTCTTCGCGATCTCGCTCTCCACTTGATTCACATATGGAGTTCAAAAATTGAATCTAGTCGGGGTGTCGGGAAAAAATGGCATGGAAGAAAAAAACGGTTTTACACGATTTTAAACGATTTTAGGTTCGCAAAAAAGTCAAGGACATTTCTATAGACAGCGAGGATACTTTGTATACAAAAAATGTCAAGAACATTTTTTTATTAATCAAGGATATTTTGTACACAAAAACGGCAAGGACCAAAAGGACATTTTTTATATTCATCAAGGATGCTTAAGGAGTTGGCGAACAAAACCGGACTTGTCCACCCTACGTTAGATTGCATTTTTATTCTAATTTTATTAATTTTTGTGCCTGAAAGCAGCTTTTACCAAATTTTAAGGTGTTTAGAGCCGGATTTGATTCGAAGTATTTCTGAAGCTGATCAAGGTGTGCTTGAAAAACACGAAAAATAAAAAAAATGGACGTAGTGTGAACAAGTCTGGTTTTATGCGCCAGCTCCTCACTTCGTTTAGGAAAAAAACGTCCAGGACCTTTTATTGATCGAAGATACTCGGTGCACGAAAAAGTCAAGGTCAAGGGCATTTTTTGTGTTCATCGATGATGCTTTGTATACAAAGAATGTCAAGGACAAAAAAGTCAGGGATTAAAAGTGTCAAAGGCGAGAAAAGTCAAGGAAATAAACGTCAAGGGCGAAAATGTCAAGGACAGCAAATATCAAGGATCAAAAATACAAAGGAAAAAAAGAAATACCAAGGAAATAAACGTCAAGGACATAAAAAAATGTCAAGGACAAGAAATGTCATGGACAAAGTGTCAAAGAATAAATGTAACGGACCAAACATCAATCACACCATTTCAAGAATAAAAATGCCAAGGACATGTCAAGTAAAAACTATCAAGGGCAAAGCACACTTCCGATTCCGATATCTCAAAAAATGCTGTACACCTAACAAAAATATCAACCACAGGTGCGATTTCCGATGTCAAAGAACCGCAAACGCCTTCGCACACCGTGACCCCAAATCCATTGGATAACCTGTTCGTCCGAAAAATCATTCAGTTTCGCCCGGACAACCTCCTACGTCCGTGCGTATATAGTTTCCGAGGCCCGTACGTTAAACGATTGCGGGGGGCCACGATGGGCGGCATTACAATTAATGACGGGGCTACGTATATATAGAAGTCCGAGCGAACGGAATAGCAATCGATAGTTGGCCGGCACCTGCCGCGAATGTTCATGTGTCCTTCCCCTACCGCCTAATGTGGCCTTTGGCGCACGACGAAACACTCGATATGCGTTTTATTTTATTTCGTTTTTATTAAATACCTCGAGCACTCGTCTACACTATTTGTCACTCTCTTTGCTCTCGCGCCAAACCTTCGTATGACTTTTTCACTCGTTTTACGTACATGTGTCTCGTCACATCGTCCTCAGTGCGTCCGAAAATCCTTCAAGAACGCTTGTGCAGAATGACATTTTTGTTCGATAATGGGAGGTTTTTTTTAAGTAACGTTTTCTTTGGATATACATACAGGGTGATTCACAAATACTGGGGTGCCCTTTGCGAGGTTGTGATTGCCATCGAGAGGCCTTTTTTAAAATTGTGCGACGAAAATTGACCGAAATATTCGCATTCAAAGTTCAACGCCGAGTAAACGACGGCGGAGGTGTCAGCGAAGTTAGCAGAGCATTCGCCAGCAGATCAAAATTAAATGGGTTTCGAAAAATCGATTTTTTAATTTTTAAATGGTCCCCTAGAACCTAAAAAATGATGTCCCAAAAGATTATAACCGGGAAAAACTTCTAAGTACTCGGTTTTTGAATTTTAGTACAAGGCCGTACAAGGCCAGTACAAGGCAATTATTCATGATTTTCTACTACTCAAAACTTCAAACGCGTTTATCTCAAAACTGCATTTTTTAAGTTGGCCGGAAACATAACTCAGACAATTTTCAAACGATTCACTTGAAATGTTGAATATATCTTGAAAAATACATTGTCCATGGAAGTACGTAGGATTTTTTTTATATTGCATAGTTCATTTGTTATTAACAATTATCTGACGATTTTTTATGCCAATTTTTCACTTTCCACTTTCGAAGTGCGCCGTTTGGCCAAAAATCAATATATCGAAAAAATCCTACGTACTTCTATAGCAGTTATTATATATAATCGACAAAAATCCATTGGCTCGTTATAATTCAAAAATTACTGGAGCTGTTTGTCCGGTCGTGGACCCTGTGAAAACGGAGACGTCATCGCAAAAACGCTGCACAGCCGCCATTTTGAAATCAATCGCTTAAAAAAAATTATTGTATACAGCCACTGATACGTATGATAAACACCCTTTTTTGTAATCGCGATTTATTTTGTAGTTTTTCTGAAAAAAGAATCCCCATAAAGCCTATTTTTTCGGCCTATAGAGTGGCCTAAGGCCTTAAGTGAGAGTTCTCTTCGCATGCAATTGCGTTCTGCAGTTCCTTATGGTTTTTAGCAATAGTTCTGGGGATTTTATGCAAAAAATAAGGTGATTGAAAAAATGATCTGCTAACTTCCTGCGGCAGATCATTTTCCAGAAAATAATAAATTACCGGGAGTTCTTTGTGCATGCGGCTGAGCTCTATAGTTTCTAACATTTTTTAGCAATAGTTCTGGTGATTTTACCAAAAAAAAGGTGACGGAGTTTTTTTTTGTGTAACTTTCTATGGAAATATGCTGATGGATAGGCGTAAATTCTCGGCGCCTTTTTGTGAGATATTATAACTTTGGTATTGTTTGATGTATTGGAGAATAGTTCTGGCTTCCGGCTATATTTAAATAGTTATTAAAAATGTTTTTCAGCATCTTATCTATACAAGTGTGCTCTGCTGCTGGAAGGCGTGAGTTCCAGGTGATTTTTGTGTGAGATATTGTAGTTTTGGTATTGTTTGATGTTTTGGAGAAGAGTTCTGGCTTTCAGCTATTTTAAAATAATTATTAAAAATGGTTATCAGCATCCCAACTGTACAAGTGTGCTCTGCTGATGGATAGGCGTGAGTTCCAGGTGCTTTTTGTCTGAGATATTGTAGTTTCGGTACTGTGAAAAATTATTAACACGCAGACTTACTTTGCAAATCGATAATATGATTCAATCATTTATTTGACCTTTTAATACTCGGGGAGAAGAAAAAATCGCGCGCGAGCAAATGCTGTGCCATTGTTTACTCAGCGTCGGACTTTAACGGAGACTTTGTCCTTGGAGTGCCACATTTCAGGTGTTTACATTTTATTTTTTTTAAAGGAAACGAGTAAAGCTTTTTGAGTGCGGTTTTTTTCTTGCTTTTATTCATGATATACAGAACGTTCAAAAAAATTTTTTTGAAAAAAAAAAACCAAAATGGCGGCCGTTGCAGCTCCGCGAAAACAGGTCCTCAAATCGCGGGAGGTAAACGGCTGACATCACTGCCCCCTCTTTGTTGATCTGAAACACAAATTCAAAGCATATTATCAATCTGTGACCCTTTGGTCATGGAATGACGGATGGCTTTTTCGTTTGGTACAAATTTCGGAAAATGGCAGCAATTTAAAAAAAAATCGAATTTTCGCGTTTTTGTTCGCATAAAAAGATAAATAATAATTGCAAAAATGTATCTATCGAAAAAACGATCCGTCATTCCGTGAAGACATATTTTCTGAGTATGCTCTCCAAATTTCAGGTCGATATGATAATTACAGCGGTCAGGAGAATGTCAGCCATTTTTAAAAACGTGTTTTCGAGAAAAACGCGTTTAAAGTTTTGTAATGTGTTTACACAAATGTGTTTATAATTACCGCTAATCGGCAATGCCTGGTCCATAGAGGTATTCCTCCTCTTCTTCTAGCTGTTCATGTTGAGCTCAAATTGATTTTTTGAAAATTTCATGGACAAAGTCTCCCTTAAACGCGAATATCTTCGCCAATTTTTGTAGCACGACATTTAAAAAAAAGCGTTTCACTCGCAACGACACACTCTGTATGCTCACCAAGTGAACGTTAATAGTTGTGAATCAGCCCATATATGAATATATGTATGTGTGTGTGTGTATATATATATATGCTGAGGAATCTTTCATCGAAGCTTCCTCATTAATGGTGTTCTTCCTATTACGCTCCGCCCAACAAATGTCCCAGCATTACAAAGCGTCATCGCCCGGTTGCTCATACTTCTGTCTTTCGACGAACATTTACGATTCACTTGCCAATTCCGCACGTCCGTACACTCTTCCGAGTAGATCCAAAACAGAAGAAAGGAGAAAAAAAAACTTTGCAACCGTCGACGTGCTCTGGACAGTTGCGTATTGCTTTTAAAATGGCCGATGTACACGTCCTCGCGTGTGTACGAGGAACTCGCGCGGGAAAATCCCAAACTATTGCTTGTGCCAGTGTGTGTATTTTTAATGTTAGTTCCTTTCAATGCGATGCTATATATATATATATATATATATATATATATATATATATATATATATATATATATATATATATATATATATATATATATAAATGGCGGATGTAAGATTTGACATACATTTTATTTTCTTCGATTATTCTTCATTTTGGACACACACACTCCATTTAGTATTTTTTAATTTTCAATTTGATTTTCAGTTTGAAATCATATGTTATGCGTATACTTTGAAAATAAAAAATGGTGGTTCAGAGATCAACTATATATACAGTGGCTAAAAAAGTATTTGTACACGTCGTTTTTTTCAAATCATCCTACGAAAAAAATAAAATGATTTATTAAGTTTCTGTGCTCGATAGCTTATCCTGAATATACATGGCGTTTGTTTACAAAAATCTTGGGGAAACACGAACAAAAAAATAAAGCTAAATTAACAACAGTTCTGTGTGAGATGTACAAGTACTTTTTTTCCCCATTGTTTATATAAATTTCTACCTAGCATTTTGAATGTAAGATATACATACATACATACATACATACATATACATATATATATACATATATATATATATATATATATATATATATATATATAAACGTAGAAGACGCGAAGTAGTAGCGGCTGGAACGAAGACGCCTATACCCCGAACGAGCGTGTAGCGCGGTATTCAGTTACGTCCGGTGCGTCGAGGCGTCGAGACGCTTTTCTCGCTCGCATTCGTTCCCCGCGTTTAAAATCCTACACACAAACACACACACATACCACGTGGTGCGTCGTGCTTATCTATAGCAAAACCGCGACTAACGCCGGCATCAACGGCGATCCTCGGTGCATACGCGTTCGCGTGTCTTCACTTATACACGCTGGATGTTAAAACGTTAAAAAAAATCGCCCCTCACCTGACAAGGGTTTTCGTGCGACTAGCATCCTAGAAAGAGAGCGAGAGAGAGAGAGATAGAGAGAGAGATGCATATCAGTGATAGTGGACAACGTCGGACGGACGGTACAGCGCACGTGCCGCCCTCCAATGACGCGACACCGCGAGTTCATCGTTAATCGATTGAACGAGCAATTTCGATAGAGGATTTTTTTTTAAATTGGTGGTGCGAAAATTAATATAGTGTACAGTGATCGTGTTGGGGTTTGTATGTGTGTGTATATAGATATATACATGGTGGGACGAAAAGTCACGTCTAATAGGAAAATCTAGATGCCTCGTGCCACTACCTATGCGAATCAACCCCATCCATGTTCTAGGATTTTTTTTACATTCGAGAAAAAAGCACTTCTCAATTTTTTTCCGATAGTGTTTCCGAGTTTTCTGGTAGTGTAGTTATTTATTTATTTTTCTCTTTTTATTTGTCTTATTTCCCTTTTGTGTATGTACTTTCCACTTAGATGTTTCTAAACGCGATTGGGAGTCATTTATAATTTTTTTTTTAATTTTTATTTTACAACTACAATCTGTTATTGGTAATAACAATAAATAGTTTTGGGTGATTTAGAGCAATTAGAGTGTGAGTCGGAGACCCATTGGCGCTCCACTGGTTGTGCTTTATAATGACGTTGAAGTTTGCATCGTTGAAATGCGACGATATATTTCTTCATCTTCATCATCACCCGAAGCCTATTTGCCAATTGATGTCGTAAACGTTTAATAAGAGTATGTGGGAACGTTTGCGTGATTTTCGAAGCCTAAATCGGTAGAAAACATTTGCGTATTTACGAAGAATTAATTTTCGTTGCATTCCAACGGTGCAAACTGCAACGTCATCATTGATACTTAAGCATTTTTTGTTATCGTCTAAACTTTAGTGGCTGGTCCTCGCAAACCTAGTTTGTTTAAATTTTCATTAAAATCCAAGGCATCAACGTTACCGTTCAGTTGGTCATTTATTTATTGCTCAACTTTATTTAGTGCACTTCATAATGAAAAAAAAGTGAAGAAACAAAATCGTCCGGAAAGCACGTGCACGGAGAGCAAAAAATCCTTTTTTTTTCTCGAGAAGTAAAAAAGATCGTAGATCAAAGATGGGGGTGATTCGGATAGGTATCGAGAGGAGGCATCGAGATTTTCCTTTTCTCTTCGGGCCACCCAGTATGGTTGGGTCCTTGTTTTGATGTGATTTAAGGCGTTACCCCCACTTGTAGCGCAAAAAAGGCCTTTTTCATGAATTTTTTTAAAGAAAACTACAAAACTTTTTTAATCGATCAATATACCATCTTAAAGAACACATCTTGAAGAACTTTCAGTAATTTTTTTATTGAAAAATATTACATTGTTTAGTGGCAAATGGCCGTCAATGAAATAATGTTTTTATATACACGGTTTGCGGTGACCAACATTGCGGCGAAGTGGATCATCTGAAAAAAAAATGCGGATGGATTTAGTCAAATATAAGTATAAATTAGTCTTTAATCGAAGGATTTTAAACAATATTCATTTTTCACAAAATGGCGGACAGTCAAAGTTAATGGTTCGATTTTAACGAAAAAAAAAAATCGAACGATTAAAGACTACATTTTTATGTATTAAATAAGCCTGCAACATTTCAAGAAGATCGGTTCATTAGTGTTCGAGTAATCTTGGTCACCGACTTCAGAAATGCCATTTTGAGAAAAACGCGTTTAAAGTTTCAATTTCAGTTTACACGAAGAAAATATTTTTTTTTGTAAACTTACATAGAGCCATCTATTCCGGGCATCAAAAAAAAAAACTGCACTTCAAATTGCACTTCAAAAAAATGCAATAAAAAAAATCGATTTTTTCAAAATCCCAAGTGGGGGTAACCCCTTAATTTTTTGATACTCCTTATCGCGATACATTGCCCGAGTGTGCAGTGTCGATCGTTACGATGCCGTCTCTCGATCGTCAGACGTGTGAGAAAGAGGCAGACAGCTTCTCGTCCCGTCAAGTGTGACAAACGGTCGCATCAACGCCGATATCTTGTCCCTTAAATGAATATGATATAAATTGAATAATCGGATAATTTGGCGATCTTCACCCTGTGCCGACGAGCCCGTTTCCAACGTCTCCATTATGTATTTGTGTTTCGTGACCGCTGAATGCAGCATCTCCATCTCCCCTCACGTTCCAATCTCGACGAATTGTGTTTGCCATTGTGTTTCCAGTTGGCAGGTTCTCTTGCCTCGTTTTTTTCAGTCAATTTTTTTTAATTAATTCTTTCGTTAATTTTCTTTCCGTTGGCGATTTGCTGCGATGATCGATAATACAATCGGTAGGGTTGTAAACTGCATTCGTTAAAACTACGATGTTGAAACAAACCCAACTAGTGCAACAATGTATTCACATGGAGGATTATAATTGTTCGTGTGTTATTGAGCCATAATATCAATAATAATAACAATACGAATAATTAAAGTGAGGAACAATTAAACAGGAAACTCATCAAAGTGTATTATCGTCGATCCACGGTCTAGATATCCGATCTAGACTCGTCGGGATCGCCAGTAACTGTTTCCGGAGTGCCAGGATAAGGACGAGCGATCGTCGCTGCTTCTTCACGAGCGCTGAAAAAGCTCCGACCGATTCGCGAACTTCCGACATCGATGTACAAAAAGCTAATCTGCAGTGAAAAAATCAGTTCGGGACGGTTCGAAAAAACCCAACCATAAATCGGATACCGATAGCGTTCGATAGTTGAAACGTTTCTTCACGCATGTGTCTCGTGGTACTGCGATTGTTCGCCGATCAACGCGATCTTTCGCGTCCGAGGGATCGCTCGAAGCACTCGTCATGGCGTGCATCAGAGCACCGCGATCGGTTCGAAGCTCGAATGACGACGTTAGAGCCGACTCAACGAGAAATACCGTACAGGTATATACGACTACGGATGAGATTACGTGTTCTGTTTATTTACAATGTCATTTACTCCAAAGAGCTCCGGAACTCAGAAAGCTCTAGTTACCAAAAACGTCCATAAATTAGATAGACATAGTCTAAGAAACTCTAATTTATAATTAGTACAACCTAAACCACTCTCCAATTTGGTTATTTGGACAAGGCATAACCCAAACAATCCCGACTTAGATTGGACGTAACCCAGTCCTGAAAATCGGACTTGAAGACAATTTAGATTCGATGTAACTTGACTACAATTTAGTAAGGGGGCCAGGAGCTTTCGAGGCATAACCGAAACAGCCTCAACTTAGATCGGACGTAACACAGTCTTGAAAATCGGACCTAGAGATAATTCAGATTCGATATAACTTGACTACAATTTAGTAAGAGGGCCAGGAGCTTTCGAGACATAACCGAAACAACCCCAACTTCGATTGGGCGTAACCCAGTCTTGAAAAAATGGCCTTGAAGACAATTTAGATTCGACGTAACTTGACTACAATTTAGTAAGAGGGTCAGAAACCTTGAAGACCTAACCGAAACAATCCCAACTTAGATTGGACGTAACCCATTCTTGAAAAATCGGACTTAGAGATAATTTAGATTTGATATAACTCGACAACAATTTAGTAAGAGGGCCAGAAGCCTTCAAGACATAACTGAAACAACGCTACCTTAGATCAGGCGTAACCCAATCTCGAAAAATCGGACTTAAAGACAATTTAGATTCGATCTATCTCGACTACAATTTAGCAAGAGGGCCAGAAGCCTTCAAGACATAACCGAAACAACCCTAACTTAGATTGGACGTAACCCAGTCTTTTAAATCGGACCTAAAGATAATATAGATTCGATATAACTTGACTACAATTTAGCAAGTGGGCCAGAAGCCTTCAAGATATAACCGAAGCAACGCCAACTTAGATTGGCCGTCACCCAGTCTTGAAAATCGGACTTTAAGATAATTTAGATTCGATATAACTTGACAACAATTTAGTTAGAGGGCCAGGAGCCTTCGAGGGCCCTCAGTACAAAAAATCACCCTTTACGTGTCTAGATGAGACTTCCGAACTAAACCTCTGATTGAATTAAGCGAACAAATTAATGAAGGCCCGATCCTCACTTCGTTTCCGCTTAAGGAAAGAGTCGCAAAGCTCGAAACGTTTCCTGGTTCGAAACGTTACAAACCGAAATGCACCACGTGGACGGCCCGATATAAACGGAGCATCCCGTTTTCCACGCCCGCGCAGTTATCCAACGACAACACGAGGCCGGAAAAGTTATTCCGAAGTGCCGCATGTGAGACTGCGGCCTCGAGGAAAGAAACAAAAAGAAATAATCCTGACGCACCGTGGAGACGAGAGCTGCTTGCTTGCTCGGTGAAATGAGGCGAAAATAGAGGAAAATATTAGAGACGAAGAGAGGGAGAGGGTGCGAGAGAGAGAGAGGGTGAGGGGGAAAATGACAGTTGAGAAACGCGGTGGGGAGGACACTGAAGCGCCGATCTATCTCCAATGGCGTCGTTAGTGCTCGCGGAGGAGTCTTCCCTCTTTCTCTTTCTCTCTCTCCCTCGGTGCCCGCGAGGCGCGGTGACCCGAAATTATGAAGGAAATTATCTCATTTCTCTCTTTGGAACGAACAAAAATAGTCGCGTCGTCTCGCTCCTCGCTTCAATTCGTCTTTTCCCTCACCCCCCTCCCCCCCTCTCTGCCCCTCTTGCGGTCTCTTTCTATATGAGCCTGCGTCGCGTTCTCGCGGCTTGCGAGACTCGCGTACACTCCCAGCTTTTGTAACAGAGGCGAAAGCTCCCTCGACAGCCTCGCACGCGAGATTGCGATCCCGCAAATATATACGCGACCGTGGAGCGTAAGTGTCTCTCTGTCTTTCTCATGCAGTAGATGGTACGGACAAGAACACGTAGGTATGGGATCGTAAGTGCAGCGAGAGAGCATCGCTCCAAACTCAACACAGAAATACATGTTGACGTGTACTTACGTGTATGTGTAGATGTATGTGGCCACTAGGTGTTTGCGCCAACGTAATCTCTAATGGAAGCACGTATGGGACTCTTGTGCAGCGTCTCAATCTCGTGTTTTCGTATGCTCTTTGGCTTATGTGTCCGTGACTCGACTTTTTGTCCCGTGAGGAAAATCGTCGGGACGGCCTAATAGAAGCGAGGGCCTTTGGGGCCTTGAATGTAGTTGCCCTACAAGGTGTCACCACTATTGTGGCTTGTTAACGGACATCGAATTTAATGTAGCCATCCAAAACATGATGTTCAGCTATTAGGATCTAGCTGGGTGCTTAATGACGCCATCCATCTAGTAGGTTACTAATTTAACGTCGGCATCCAAATCTGACATCCACACCTCACATTTAACCACCCGGGGCTGATGTTCACCTATCGCGATTTAGTTGCGTTCCTAATGCTCTTCGTCATAAGGTCGGTCTAGTTGGACCTCTGATAGGGATCAGCCGAATACTAGGTACGCAACTAAGTTCCCGAGTTTCACACATGGATGGCGGTAGCGACACATGTAGTCGGCATACAGGTCTGAAATTGGGTGTCTTTACAGCTTGGGCATCTGTTAAGAATACCCAGTCGTAATATAAACAAATATCGCAACACCCACGACCTTTTTTCTAACCTCGAAAATGTCAAAGTTTGTGCCAAATAAACAGTATTTGCGGGAAGCATTGCTTTTCTGCTTCAACCTAAAAAAACAGCAGCTGAAGCACGTCGGTTATTTGAGGAGGCCTACGGCGAACATATACCATCAAAAACAACGTGTGAAGATTGGTTCAAGCAGTTCAGAAGTGGCGATTTTGAGACTGGGGACAAGAAGCGCTCGGGAAGACCGCAAACATTTGCGGACGCCGATCTGCAAGCGTTATTGGATGAAGATGACACTCAAACAGAAGATCAACTTGCCGACGCATCAAATGTGACTCGGCAATGTATTTCGAAACGTTTGCACGCCATGGGAAAAATTCATAAGGAAGGAAAGTGGGTGCCGCATGAGTTGACTGAGAGACAAATGGAAAATCGAAGAGCCACTTCCGAAATGTTGCTTTTGCGGCAGAACAGAAAGAGTTTCCTCAATCGAATTGTTACTGGCGATGAAAAATGGATATATTTCGAGAATCCCAAACGCAGAAAATCGTCGCTTTCACTTGGCGAAGCGTCAACATCGACGGCACGGCCAAATCGCTTCGGAAAAAAGACAATGCGCTGCGTTTGGTGGGACCAGAAAGGAATCGTGTTCTATGAGCTGCTGAAACCGGGCGAAACTGTCAATGGGCATCACTACCGACAACAACTAATCAATTTGAACCACGCATTGCTCGAAAAACGGCCAGAATGGGACACGAGACACGAACGTGTGATATTGCAGCACGACAACGCTCCGTGCCATCGCAGTTCCATCTTCCAGGACACCAGAAAAACACTGAAATGGGATCTGCTACCACACCCGCCGTATTCGCCAGACCTGGTCCCTTCAGACTATCACTTGTTCCGGTCGCTGGCGCATGGCTTGGGTGGCCTACACTTGGCCAATTACGATGCGGTACAAAATTGGTTGGACGAATGGTTTCAGTCTAAAGACGCGCCTTTTTATCGTCGCGATATTTATGTACTGTCAGAGAGATGGCAAAAATGTGTAAATAGCGAGGGACAATACTTCGAATGAACCATTTTTTGTATTTGCCTTCAAATTTTCGATTTTTTATTGGTCCAAAGAACCCGGAAACTTAGTTGCGCACCTAGTAGTGGCGGATCTGCTTGGTTCTTAATAAGTGTCGATTTTTATTAGGTATTGATCAATTTGGGTGCCCCCGCCACCTAAATCTGATATTCACAGCTGGTATCCAGCGACCCAAAGTTGATTTTTCTTTTATTGAGGTATAGTCGGAATCGTAATAGCGAATGCCACAACAGCAGCAGATCTACTTTGTAGGTAGGGTAATGGTATAGGGTGTCTCAAAGCGACCCGACATTTTAATATATTAATAGAACGTATTATTTATTTGCAAAGAACGAATATTTTTATTTTGATATAAGGTACAATATTGGAAGCTATCTGTGCAGCACAATATCCGATAAATGGCCGCCTCGTCCCTGTTTGCAGACGTTCACTCTTGCGACAACATTTTCAATAACATTTTGGAATAATAGCGGACTAATGTAATTAATGGTGCGTCTCCAATAATTGTTGGGCTCCTGATAAGGATCCCAACAACAACGGCTAATCTAGTTTGGCTCCTGGAGAGGATACTTACTATAATAACATATCTAGTTGTGCTCATAATAAGGGTCGCACAATAGTAAGGGACCTAGTTGGACTCCTCATAAGGATTGTCACGATAGCGGCAGGTCTGGTTGGGTCCGTAACAAGCATTGCTACTATATAAACGAATCCTTATCAGGGCCTCAATTCATTAATAGAGTCTTGACCAAACCGCCAAAACAATATCGAGATGAAAGTATATTTGTGCTTGTCAAAATTGATTTAGGTACCTACAGATCCGAAGTTACGGGACAGAGCTGTCATTGTTTACCCGAAGCGTTATCCACGCTCCATGCTTATAATGCATTCACCATTAGTCGTGCTCGTGGTGTCATGGCGCACTGCCCGTTCTTCACCATTAGTCTCGCTTTCGGTACTTCACCTTCTGCTTTCTCTCTCTCTCTCCCTCTTTCTCTCTCTCTCTCTGTCTCTGTCTCTCTACTTCCCTTTACCGCAGTTGTAGTTCCATCGTGTATCCAATCGTCAGTTTCTCCCTCTGGTTCTGCTCTTCGAGTGCAATAACGACTTTCAGTCATTTGACGGATGATTCTATATTTCCTCGTTCGAGAGAGTAACCGCATCAATTTTTGCGGAATTACATCAATAATTGCAGAGGCGTCTGGAAAAATATTAACACCGTAAAGCTCCAAAGCTTCTTTTGCTGGCAAGAAATTCATTGGGGTCTTCATCAGGACGCTTCCAATTACACTCTCAAAGTCCCTTTTACCCTATTTAGGCTCAAGGATTAATTCCCACCCTATATAGCGTTTAATTGTAATTTGAACGAAAATCCGATGTCCGTACGGTCATGAAGCATTGTTAGAAGCGTTTTATGGTTTCCCCTGATCTGCAGCATTGGCAATTCGCGTCTGTATTATCAACGTGGCCACCAGTGCTCCTCTCGCATACACTGAAATTCCTTCATCGATCTCTCCCGAGCATGTATACGGCCATTCGTTTTACTCTATCTCGGCCATTTTACACTGTTAACTTTATGGCCCTGCGCAACGTTCGACCGAGGAGATGTACTTCTCTCGCTCGCTCGTTTGGAGTCAGCAAACCTCCGTTGCTCGCCAATTTTCATTAAGTTCCAGCCGCGATAGCGATAACGTATCTCGCGGTCTATATGTACCAATATGTATGGGAAATTTGATACTCGTTGCCTGATCGAAGCTTAGAGACTTCGAATTCCATTAGGATCATTCACTCGACCTTCTTTGAGACTTTACAGCAGGAAAAGTGTGTTGCCATTGTTGCTAATATTTGTAACTTTCCGATAGATATTGTGTTGTGGTTTAACTGCATCGCCGACATCATTGTAGACCGTATACCCTGCACCCACAGGCTTGAGAGTTCCGATACAGGTGTTCAGATTATCTGGATGTTTCCGGATTTCTAGGTCTTTGCGACTTTTTCTAGAGAGATAACTTTGTGGGGTAGTCAGCTTCAATTTTGGAGCTCTTAGATGATGATGTGACCTGTGACTTTCGATGTCCTTTGACTCGGTGAACCAGTGTCTCTGTTTTTTAGTGAACCAGATGATATCCATACGATGAAGCGGCAATTTCTTCGCAATTACCTATAATCCTGAAAGTCTTGAGACCAGAATCAGTTGCCGTCTTTGTAAACCCAGCTAATTGTTTATGCCTCAAATGGATCACGTCTTTTCATCGCGTTCCCAACGGATCAAGTCACATGGTCAGCTCCTCCATTCAAAGTCTCTCGTTTCGATAGCACAGTTAATGGTATGATATACCATTGCCATAAGAGTTAGTGCAGTTCTGGCACGTTCGCGAGAAACGCAAATGCGAGAAATTATTGCCGCGAGGGTGCACTAGCCTGGGTGCACTCGGCAAGAAAGTAATAATCGCAAAGCTCGCCTCTACGCGCGCATGTACGTGGCTTTGGGAGCATTGCGAGACGAATGCAAGGCACATATCGTATCTTCGATAGATATATACATATGGATAAGACAGCTACTCTCGGATCTCTCGTTTCCCAGATGCCTTGGAGGATTGAACTCTCGTGCAAATAGTCGAGCATTGAGTTTCCATCATCGATATCGTTAGGTAAACTGGCCTGGTGCAGATCGTAGAAGTTTTTAATGCGACAGCCCGCGAGTGAATGATCGGAATTTCATTGGAAGTGATTACTTCTCTACCGGACAAAGTATCCAGTTGATACAGAGGCGTGCGAAATAATGAAAGCATCAGTGAAACGCGCTCGAAGCGTTATTAAAGCTAGAAGCGATCTCCTATATGGCAATTTGTCATCAGAAAGATGCAAAGATGTTTTTTTTCCTATGGCAATTCCAGGAAAACTGAGATTTGGCAGAGACAATTATTTTCAAACGGTTCTTCACTTGTTGCTTTATGATGTCGATCGATACTTCAAAGTCGCCGTAACAATTATGTTTGCAGATCTACACGGACTGGGCGAATCATTACTTGGAGCGTGGTGGTTGCAAGAGAAGGGTCACCGACCTCCAGGCGGACCTTTGCGACGGTGTCCTCCTTGCGGACCTCGTCGAGGCCGTTAGTGAGTATATTACATAAATTACGTGCATCATTTAAGCTTTCGCGTCGAACCGAGCGAGCGGTATAGAGACGATTGCTAATTGTAAGACGGACTACGCGCGCGCGGGCGTCAATATGATTTATGACATTCCTCGCATACTCGGCTGCCAATAAAACGACGATGTGCACAAAGGCTGTGCGAAACTCGTGGCTGGTACGTGCCAAAACGTTTTGATTGGGAGGGCCGTTGGGCTCTCGTAACCGCGGGGTTACATGGAACAACTCGAAGCTAAATTAGAATCTTCTATAGTGGTTAGCCATCTATCGTAATGCCAATCTGTGCGCGCTTGGCGGAATAAAAAATTATCACATTCGAACATGACACCATAAAAATTGAGAGGGGCCTCATATAGGCTTGATGTAGATGCGCTATAAAAGAAAAAAATGGAAAAAGAGTTGAAAGATCCAACGGTGTCTAACAGGATAAGAAACCGTGCGGTGACCACGTAATGGTAAAGCACCAGCGGCGATACTATTATGGCTTTGGACAGTTAGTCGACTAATGGCTCTCTGTCTCGCGTAGCTGTGGAAAAGGATGGAAGACAGCGTTGAAGACACGCACACGTGTAGGTCTCTTTCTACATACACATATTCATATGCGCGTCTGTTAGGCTGTAGGAACTGTAAGACGTAATATACTTTTGACGTTCACGTGCGTCCAGTTGACACTGGTCACGTGCCACTGCCTTGGCACGTGTCTCCCATCTCACTTGCTCACCCATACATGTAGCCTTGTTGGACTACTCAAGACTTGGTGACGTCCAAAAAGGATTAGCTTAATTCCTGGGCGGTGTTTGGACAAAAGTCGTCACGTAGACGTTGTAGGAATGCCGGAAAATATGAAACCGGAAGGAAGAACATAGCAAATCCTATGTATGACAACGGTTGAAGGAACTTAGACTGTTTTCGGATTCGCATTTTTTGGCTAGTTATCCGTAAGTCGCTTAGTGGGTTAGAACTACTAACTGGGGTAGGTTAGGTATCGATATTCGTGTTCAAACATTCAATACCACATCGTCCAGTTCTCTGGTCGGTTGTTACAACTAATCAGCTGGATTGCCGTTAGTGGCGAAATTGATAGAACCACTATATGGTATAGTACACGAATCGAAGAGTAGCTGTAGCTCAGTTGTATCCAATCCATCATCAAGTGGTGTCCCAACGTACTTTTTATTTCTCCGTGGAACAAATTCATCGCTTTTGTCGCAAGTTTGTATGAAGACACGTTGTTCTTATTTCTCTTGCAGCCAACCAGAAGGTGATAGACGTGAACAGAAAGCCGAAAAGCGCCCAACAAATGGTGAGTTTGTTTATCTTCACTACCTAATATAGGAAGATAGGAAGAAAGAACGTGTTTCGGGGATTCCGAGGATTAAAATGATTCCAGAAGAAATTGCAGTTACCGCAAATGTTTTAACGAGACCCCTGTGGTTAATGAGAGCTATTAGTAACGCGGAATAGCTAACACGGCAACGCCAGGAATTCGAAACCACTGATTTATTAGTTGTGCCGAATCGTTGTGTCAGAACGGTAGCCCGCTAACATATAGTCATCCATTAGATTCGTGTGAGCATCAATCATCCGCGAATTTATAGTTGATTGCGAAATCATAGCAATGAAACTGCCACGTTCAAATCCATCTTCGGGTTACAGTGCCACCAATAACAGCCGTCTTCTCAATTGATTATCAGATCTTTTACATTTATACTTCGTTCGTCGGATTCGGCATTTAGTATCACTCAGTCTGATCATTATGAAATCTGATCATCAAGTGTAGTCCAGAGATGTCTAACTTAGTATGTAATCTGGTCCGAAGCCTTCGGCTACTGTGTTACAACGCCATTAAAAAAAAGCGCATCAGAGCAGCAAGACTACAGGGAAGGAGTGGAAAGGGGCAAGAAGTCTCACGAGTTCTTTGCCAGTACACCGTCAGCCTCCGGCATGTCAGTAGCATCGACAGGTGCGTCTCGACAGGATCGCTCCATGTGCCACATTCGATCAACGTCCATCACAATTGAGTCTGTCTCAATACTTTTCAGACCTTAGAACAGGGAATCAAGTAATCTGGTGCACAAATGAAATTGAACTTTACCAGGACGCCTTTTTTATTCGAAACTGGAATAGGGATGTTCACATTTGGTTAAGGCTGTGCTAGTCGTTGAGTTTACCATGAGCACTAAATAGACTAGAATTTAGTGCTTGCAGTGCCTTCAAACAGCGTGATACTTTAGACCCGAATTACTCAAGCAGGAAATCAACGTCTGCTCGTCGCGTTTCAAAAATAGAAAAACCTCGAAACATCCGGCATGTACGCGCTCGCAGGGCTCGATCTATCGTACCTAGTGGATGTTCCAATGGCTTTAGAACATCCGCGTTTCCAGAGTAACGCAGCTAGCGTGTGTAGCAAGGCTTCGGGTGTAGCACAGCTGCATCGTTATTCAACGTGCCGTAGATCACGCGAGCCTCCCTTCGGTCGACGGATCAAACAGGGGGCGGAAGGGCCACGAACTTGTAACACCAAAAATACCCCAACCTTATGGAAATTGTCGTCTTCGGGATGATTCTTTTTCATCGCGCGGCACGCGATCGTGAATCCGCCGCTTACCAGGCCACAGAAATAGAAACACATCCCGCGCGGAAGTGTCAATTAAATTTGGAGCCTTCAAGGGCTTAAACCCGGCTGCCTAAAGGGCGATCGCCACAATAAAAGGCAACTTGGTCCCCATAGGGGATGTCGGCTTTGGACGGCTGGATTAAAAATGGCTTCATCAGAGACCAATTAAATAGCTAGTCGGCTATTATTAGGGCAGCTTGACAATTAATTAGTTTGGGTCAGCACCCTTTGAGGGCTCTCGTTGAAGGTGCGTTCGCCCTTTAAAGCTCCCTAACTAGGGCCTCAATAATGTTCGGGAAACCTAAGATCGGCTCGACCATACTAAGGTACTATTAATGTTTGTTTTTCACTTATTTCACATATCATATCGTGAATTTGTCCAGCCCACTAATTCCTTCTGTATATAATCCCTGAAGGGCTCGTTTCGAGAGGAGATGCCGAAGGCTTTGAGTAGGCGCTTTCTTGGATTATATCAAAGCCTGTGATGCTCTATCCAAAGCCTTTGACCTGGGCGCCATACCAGGCAATTCGAATATCTCCATTCCTTCGGTTCCGTAGCCGCAGATCCGATCGGATAATGATCTTCGAGAGCTTGAACAGATACTCTTCAAATGCAGAACGGTAGAGAGGGAGAGCATAAGAGAGTGAGAGAGAGAGACAGACGGGGACCACACCAGGGCCCCTTTATGGATTCCAAATGCATCTCCGGGAAACAAGCCACGTCATATCCGCTCAATCGTATGTTCCCACTTCGTACTTTGGTATATATACGAAGAATGAAAAAGTACAAGCGCCCATTCAGCCTCGACGAATTTGCATAAGCCCCGCGTGTTCAACGTCATAGGAAACTCCAGGAACTCGGTGTTCTCCGCCTGTTCTTTTAATTCACACCCACTCCATTGTTGTTATATAATAGAATACACGGGACTTAACATATCCCCTACCTTGTCTCTCATTTTCTGTCTCCATTGATGCAAAATATACTTAACCGCTCGTACGATACGTCTCTGCTGGCTTTGGCTCGCTAACTTTGGTAATTGTCGCTCGAGTTCCTTTAGACCGGGTTCGGTACCACAAAGCGTTTCCGGGCGATCCGAGTAGGAATTGCCTTATTCATACCTTTTGACACTTCGAGGAATGGTGAACGTTTTTTTTGTAACTGCTGGCACAATTTTCCACAGGGGGACATAACCCGTTGTAGGTGTGTAAGAAGAACGGGTCGTTTAAGATCAAGACTTTTTCACCGTTCGCATAAATTTTATCACCTCTGGAAGCATAAAGTTCTTTATTGGCGCGAGGAAAACGAACGAGCTACCTATCTACTGCCTTCCGTGTTGGTTTGCGTTTGTCCGTTGGCCGATCCTGATCGCGTGCAATGCCCCCTTATTATCCTACCTCCGCAGAGTCCTGCTCGGAGCTCTGGGGAAAGAGAGAGAGAGCTATACCCGACCTCAAAGCTCTTTCACTTCTTTCACGTGCCACGACCGAGACTCGCGTACCACAGGTGGTCTCCCATTCTTCCTCGCCTTATTCTACGTCGCCTTCTCCATTCTGATCCGCGACTCGAGCACCAAACGGGCGGAATATTTACCGTCCGGGGTGAGGTGCACAGCCCTCTCATCGGGGGATGAAAGAAGAGGCGAGGGCGTGACCCTCTCTACGTCCTGACTCTCACACATGTGCCAGAACCTTAAAGACCTTTATAGGCATTCCCTAGATTTTTTAAGATTTCAGACCCTCCCACCTGTCCAGATTCAATCCTTCGATCTGCAACCCGGCACTGAGAACTGCTTGTATTGTTGGACATGCGTAAGTTGTATGGTCATAGCTGGGCATATACATGTCCAAGACATTATTTGGACTACATGTTGGCCATACCATGTCCAACTTATCGTACGGTCTAGAATAAGCTAGTCACATCCACGTTTGAGCTATTGTATGGACTACGATAAGTTAGGAACACCCATGTCCAAATTATTGTATGGACTACAACAAGTTGGTGACATCCATGTCCAAGTTATTGTATGGATTACAACAAGTTGCTCACATCCATGTCGAAGTTATTGTATGGATTACAACAAGTCGTTCACATCCATGTCTAAGTTATTCTATGGATTACGACAAGTTATTCACATCCATGTCTAAATTATTGTATGGACTACAACAAGTTGTTCACATCCCTGTCCAAGTTATTGTATGGATTACAACAAGTTATCCACATCCATGTCCAAGTTATTGTATGGACTACAACAAGTTGGTGACACCCATGTCCAAGTTATTGTATGGCTTACAACAAGTTGCTCACATCCATGTCCAAGTTATTGTATGGATTACAACAAGTTAGTCACATCCATGTCTAAATTAATGTATGGACTACAACAAGTTGTTCACACCCATGTCCAAGTTATTGTATGGATTACAACAAGTTGCTCACATCCATGTCCAAGTTATTGTATGGATTACAACAAGTTAGTCACATCCATGCCTAAATTATTGTATGGATTACAACAAGTTGCTCACATCCATGTCCAAGTTATTATATGGATTACAACAAGTTAGTCACATCCATGTCTAAATTAATGTATGGACTACAACAAGTTGTTCACACCCATGTCCAAGTTCTTGTATAGACTACAACAAGTTGGTGACATCCATGTCCAAGTTCTCGTATGGTCTACAACAAGTTGGTGACATCCATGTCGAAGTTCTCGTATGGTCTACAACAAGTTGGTGACATCCGTGTCCAAGTTCTTGTATGGACTACAACAAGTTGGTGACATCTATGTCCAAGTTCTTGTATGGTATACAACAAGTTGGTGACATCCATGTCCAAGTTATTGTATGAATTACAACAAGTTGCTCACATCTATGTCCAAGTTATTGTATAGATCACAACACGTTGGTAACATCCCTGGCCCCGACCAAGGTGTTATATTCCATACGGCAGCTTGGTCATATCCGCGTTAAATCGGCAATTTGCACTCCGGGAGTCTCCCAACGAAAACAGCAACAGGAACAGCAGCAGCAACGCAAAAAAGGAACCGAGGAAAAGGAATTTGCTCAGGGGGGTTCTTTTCCACGATCTTTCTCGTGACTTCAGGAAGGCCTAGATGGTAAGGACTAAGCACGAAACTCCTCATTTTCTCGTTATTCTTCTGGTTATTTTTTAATCTTCTGCTACTTCTTTTCTCACTGGATTGATTCTTCCTTATCGTCTTTCCTATCTCGCTACCATGGGACGATTGATCAATCGAACTCTGTATTTATTGGCGTACTTAATCGACCAGTTAATTACTGTTGTTAAGCCGCTATCTCGATCTCTCTCGCTCTCTCTCTATTTTATGGTAGGCAGGTCCGGTTATCGCTTATAGTCTATAGACTCATTCGTAGCTTGGTAGCGATCATCTTTCAATACATAGTCAGTTCTTGTGTATTTATACATCGATCGTGATCCGAACCTATCTGCTGGCTCCACTTTCTCACTCGGAGCTTAAACACGCGAGCAGCGCAGTAGCAATATTCTATCGCGATGATGACGGGCCTGTCTGAACAATCCGTGCGGTACTTGACTGGGGGCCCTGATGGGGTCAACATCTATTTTCCCTAAATTCATTATGGTCCTAGTTTGGAAGGTTCATAAGGTCCCAAGAAGGGCCTCTACCCCCTTTTCCTCTGATCAACCTTCAGAGCTGAATCAGCTAGCTCTATTACTAAATTATACAGCTGTCTGCGCTGCATCTCAGCCAAATGATGTATGAACCCGGTTTTAGGATTAAGTTATGCCTGATCCAAATTGTGGTAGAGTTGTTTGAGCAATACATGTCAGTAATTTACTAAATTCAAGACTTAAATTTCTAGTCATTAGCAAAAAAATAAATGATTGATTACTAAGAAGGGAGTTACGGTTTTACAAAAAAATCTAAGCAATCGAATCGTGTCAGGTTGTTGAATTTCAAGGAAATAAACGGTGCGGTATAATTCAAATTTGGAAATTTTCACGTCTAGAACATTCATCTGCTAATGGAATACCTTCGAATCCTCCTGCGCAATATCGTCAAATTATCGAGATTATGCAGTATCTTAAATACCCCATCATTCTATTATTTACATTTTTTTCATTTCAATGAAAAATTCATTTGGCCTCGTGCCGTGTGGGCACAATGAGACTCGACGGAAAGAGGAAACTCGCAGGCCGATTTTACTCCCCGTCGGGTTTGTACGTGCAATAGAAAACGGCACGATCCTGTTCGAACAGCACGAAACCACCGAAGAAAGCGAAATGCAATTCCGTGCGGCTGTGGGAAAGCAACGAAATTTCGTAACAAAGGAGCAAACCAAGATGCGAAAGAACGTCGAAGAAAATTCGAATTTCTCCGTTCTTTATTCCGGGCTGGTCTATTGTCGGAAGAAGAATTTCAAGAAGAGGAAAAAGAACAGGATATTACACCTCGCGGAGCAGTTTCGTCAAATTTCTTTTATTTATTTATACATGTATTTTAATGAAAGAGGGAGGGAGGGAGAGATAGGGATAGGAATTTTTTCGGATAGTCAATTGAGGAACTCTTAAAATGCAAATATCAATAGAAGTTGAAATAGTATATTTGCAAATAAAAGTTTATATACATATATATAATAATAATAATAATTTTAATATTTTAAGGCAGCCCTTGAAGGAATTTTCCACGACGCAATAATTTTGAGGTTTGGGTTTGTTTGGGTTGGTTAGTTTGTTTGGTTATAATATATATATATATATATATATAGATTATTTACGAGAATAATTATTCTTAAAATTCGATGGTCATTACAGAAACGTTTGTCGTCAGCTTTTTTATTTTGCCACTTTATTATTATTTGGAAAAATAAAAGTTCATGGAATCATAAAAATTGAGTTATAATTGTAGTTTTATTGTAATTCCATAATTTTTATTATAGAAAACTTTACCGTCGACTTCAGTACTTCAGTTTGTTTGGGTTTGTTTGTGTTGCGTGCGGGAATACAAAATTCAACAATCAAATTATCTACAATAGTAATCGAATATTAATAATAATAATAATAATAATAATAATAATAATAATAATAATAATAACAACAACAACAATTATTATTGTTATAAACAGATTATCAAAAATAAAGAAGAGTAGTAGAAGAAAAGTAGAAATAAAAAAAATCACGATTAGAGTTGATATAATAATAATCGAATAATAATAAGTACATACACGAATAATAAATGGAATAATATTAACATAAATTGTATGATAATAATAATAATTATTATTATTTAAAATAACCTCTTTACGTTCACATCCGCGTGGGACAGACTTTTTCCAAGAGTAATCGAGCCCACCTGAGAGACGTTGGGAGTTCTCGCTAATTTGGCGCTGCACAGCGGGATAAAACCACGTGGACCTACCTGGTGTACACGAGTAGCGCTGTACGTTGCACATACGGAGGCTCCATAAAAGTTGCATCAAGTTCTCGTTGCCCCTCGCACAGAGTTGTGAGTCACGTAAAGTGCCTACTCGAATACGCCTAGAAGCAAAAAATCTCCAGCTTACAACAATAGCGGACTTGATACACAGCTTTGCGTGGGCCCTGATAAAGTTTATTTCGACCAGGCTCGGAAAAGGCCAAAGCCTTAAGCCTATTTTCCCACGTTATTAACATGTGTTCGCAGTCTCGCGATCTTTTTATTGCTTCAATTTGAACGACGTTGAATGGTGCATCGTCGGAATGCAACGAATTTAAAAAAATATATATTTTCACATTTTCTTCATCATCCAAAATCTTGTGCAGCAAATTTGGGCTCCAGATTTCTTATGAGGATCCTAAAAAAACATTTGAGTGTTTTTCGTAGCCCAAATTGGCCAGAAAAAAGATCGGGCTACTGAACTTTCATTGCGTTCGAACGATGCAAACTTCAATATCATCAATTTAGTACCGTATTGAATCGAAAAAAATAGGGTATTTTACGCCATGTAAGAGAAATACTAAAAATGTATAGATAAGGTAGACGGAAAAAAGAAACAGCGAAAATCACAGTATAAACCGCATAAAAAACAGGGTGCCATATTTCATTTTACAGTAAAACACAGTGACGTAAATCCTGTCCTACAAAAATGACGAATTTTCCTGTACACACTGAGATTTTTACAGTTACACCGGCTTATTTACAGTTCGGTACTGTGAATCAGTGTTTTCGGTAAAAATATTCAACTGTAAAATTTACACGAGATCACTGATTTTTATACTGTACGCAAACTGCAAGGGTTACAGTGTACACTGTATTGAGTACAGAATGATTAATTAAATTGTACAGTGTGGCACGGTAGTTTTACTCTTCTTTCGACAGTTCGTGACGTTATCTGTGCACTCTGAGATTTGCAGTTTAATATTGTGAATACATCAGTGATTTCAGTAAAAATATTCAACTGTAAAATTTAAATGCGGTCACTGATTTTTATACTGTACGCAAATGAGGCACGAGGTGAGGCACGAGGCCAGGACACAAAGGATTGCCAGTTAGTAGTGCGTGGTTGATGGGACGCGGACATCGAAATTTGTGCCTCAGAATTCAAGAAATTATAAACAAAGAAAGAATTCAAAAAAAAAGGTACGTTCTTGTCTAATTCCCTAGGAAATCGAAAGGCTGACGATGGAAACAAGCTTGTGCGAGCCTTGTTTCACCGAGCCTGAGTAAGACGGACCTGGCCCAGGTTTCATTGCATCGTTTGGAGCAGCCTGGAACCAAGACTGGCTGCTTAGCCTAAACTCAGGGTTATTTCAAGCTTTATTCAGCCGGTGAATTTTGAGGCTGAAAAATCAAGGCTGGATGCAGGCTTGCTTCAGGTTGTGATAAAATAAAATAAGTTTAAAATAATACTTTTTCTGTACTTTTAAGAAAAAAAAAATTAGCAATAAATTTGTCGGGTGCGAAGGCACGAAAAACGAAAGCGAAGGAGGCAGCTCAGAACATTTAAACATATGCTCTTATCGATATTTATGAGGTACACAAAAAAGTATATACGAAAATAAAAGTACGCAATAAAATAAAGTATTGTTTTTTAAAATATTTTTTATATATATTTTGTAACAAATAATATAACAAATAATAAATATATATAATAAATCAAATGAATTCTTTACAGATTTATTAAATTTACCCCAATGTAGAATATAGAAAACTAAAAACAGGCCTCATATAGCCTCGGGAAGAGTTTGGGAAAAGCCTGGTCATAAATGCTCGTGAAGGCTTCATTAAGGCTCGTTTTGAGCCTTGTTGTTTCGTCGTTTCAGGCTTAGTACAGGCTTTTCTACCAGCCTTTGGTCAAGCCTGTGTGCGAGAGCCTGAAATCGCGTTATCATTCAGAGGTTCAGCTAGGCCTGAAATCAGGCTGGTGCTCAGCCTGAATTAAAAAATGTGAGCCTTGTTTCAGAGCTTGGCGAGCCCTTTTTTCATCGTCAATTCCTACCTGGGTTAGGACTTGTCTCGCGCGTGGGGTAAGGCACGTGGCCAGGACAGAAAGGATTGCCAGTTAGTAGTGCGTGGTCGATATGATGCGAACGTTGAAATTTGTGTGACATAATTCAAGAAATTATAAAAAAAGAGAGAATTATTTACAAAAACGTACGTTCTTGTGTATGTGACTGACTTTTTTATATTTTCTACACATTTTTTCAAACTTCTTTTATAGATAAACTTTTTTTTGTGTCTCTCATTCACTTCATTGTATTCTTCATATATATATATATATATATATATATATATATATATATATATATATATATATATATATATATATATATATATATATATTAGGGTGTGCGGAAAAAAATCGATATTTTTTTTTTCGCTTGCATCCACCAAAAAAAGATGAATTAAGATAAAAAGAGAAGAATCCTCGAAGGAGAGCTCGAAAAAAATTATTTCGAACGGCGCATTGCATTTGAATACTTTCCATAAGTATAACACAGGAAAATATTGGCACTTCTAAACGTCGTAGTAAAACTCTTCAGGAAAAAATCTCACAAAAATGTCAATAAGATTTTCTGATAGAGAATTGAATGCCCTACAAAAAATGTTCCTACGAACAATTAGCTTAGAACAACCGTTCAAGTGGTATCGCTGTCTGAAATTAAATTTTATTATTTAAGCGGCGTGCGCGCCATAGCACACGCTGCCACCTGGCGGCAGCATGCGGTAGCTCGTAGTGCAAAATTACAAGCTTCACACTAGCGCCACGAACGGGAAACCGCGACATTTTTCGCCCATTTTGGCCCCAAATCAAGATCTGTCACTGCTACAAAATTTCATTCGTTATTGGGAAGTGAATTCTGTAGTAGGAGAGGCTGCCTCGAAAAAATTAGCTAGTCACTTGTGGTACTTTAACGAGAAAATTGTTGCTTTATCGTTTTTCGACAATGCTGTGCCGATAAGTGTGAAGGCAAAAATGGTACAAGCTCTGCAATCTCGAGAAAAATCCAAAAATCCTTCCGAGTGAGTAATTTAAAAAAAATGATTAGGAAGTGTTGCTGAAAAAAGACATAAGCGATTTCGTTACTCAAGAATCCTTATTTCTTTTCCAGCAATTCAATTTACCTCATGATTTTTGAGAGTAAATATTGAATTATGGCCGGAAAATGCCACTTATTTGAGTTGCTCAGATTTTTTTTCAATCCAAAAGTCGTTAATAACGTAGCCGAACGAGGTGTCAGTTTGATAGAAGCATATAACGGTTCATTAACAAAAAACGAAGAGTAGCTACAATATTTATTGGGTGTAGTGCAAAATCATCGACAGAAATACCCTAATTGCAACAAACAGACTCTTAAAAAAAGGAACGATAATTATCAAGGATTATAATGTACAAACAAATGATTTTATCTTATTAAACCAAATTGATTGAATAAAACTTTTCGAAACACGGTCAATGATGGACGTCGTTTCTTTTATATTTGTTGTTGTACTTGATTCTTTTTTGTATCAGAGAAGTATTTTGAGAACGATTCCATGCAAATTGTATGTTAGAGCAGAACATTCTCTACAAAAAAAAAACCCAAAAAGTTTTTTCGTAAAGCGAAAAATTCGATTTTTACAGCCTTTTGAATTATTTTTTTTCTATCAATTCAATTTCAGACAGCGATCCCACTTGAACGGTTGTTCTGAGCTAATTTTTCGTAAAAACTTTTTTGTTGCCAATTCGATTCTCCATGAGAATATGTTAATGACATCTTTGTGCGATTTTTTTCTGACGAGTTGCACTACCACATTCAGAAATCTCAATATTTTCCTGGGTTATTCTTATGGAAAATATTCAAATGCAATGCGCCATTCGAAATAATTTTTTTTCGAGCTCTCCTTCGAGGATTCTTCATTTTTTACCTTAATTCACCTTTTTTTGGTGGATGCAACCGAAAAAAAAAGTATCGATTTTTTTCCGCACACCCTAATATATATATATACATTGTAAGCAAAGATTTCGCCGATTAAATTTTTTTTTTTATAATCAAATTTACAGTGTGACGTTGTGACCGGTATTTACTGTTTAGGACTTGTCTCACGCGTGGCGCGACCAGGACACAGAGGACTGGCAGTTCTTTCAGCGCCATCTAATGTTATTTTTACCCCTAATTTTGTATAATATACGATTTGTGGCACTATTACATTACGGGGTTCATCAAGTTTGAATTACAGTATTAAAACTAGAACGTTTCCCGTGTTTATACTGTAAAAAAGCAACGATTGAAAACTGAAACTATATCTGTTGCTAACCAGTTTCTAGAACAGAGGACTTCACTGTTAAGCCGTTACCCCCACTTGTAGCGCAAAAAGGTCTTTTTCATGAATTTTTTTAAAGAAAACTACAAAACTTTTTTAATCGATCAATATACCATCTTAAAGAACACATCTTGAAGAACTTTCAATAATTTTTTTATTGAAAAATATTACATTGTTTAGTGGCAAATGGCCGTCAATGAAATAATGTTTTTATATACACGGTTTGCGGTGACCAACATTGCGGCGAAGTGGATCATCTGAAAAAAAAAACTGCGGATGGATTTAGTCAAATATAAGTATAAACTAGTCCTTAATCGAAGGATTTTAAAAAATATTCATTTTTCACAAAATGGCGGACAGTCAAAGTTAATGGTTCGATTTTAACGAAAAAAAAACGGCCGTTTTTTGGCTATAAAACGGCCATTTTTTTCGAAAAAAAATCGAACGATTAAAGACTACATTTTTATGTATTAAATAAGCCTGCAAAATTTCAAGAAGATCGGTTCATTAGTGTTCGAGTAATCTTGGTCACCGACTTCAGAAATGCCATTTTGAGAAAAACGCGTTTAAAGTTTCAATTTCAGTTTACACGAAGAAAATATTTTTTTTTGTAAACTTACATAGAGTATCTATACCGGGCATAAAAAAACTGCACTTCAAATTGCACTTCAAAAAAATGCAATAAAAAAAATCGATTTTTTCAAAATCGCAAGTGGGGGTAACCCCTTAAAACACCTACATAAACTCTGTCGATATAACTGGCGCATTCATTGTACACAATACAGATTAACCAACTGTCAAATTACAAGTTTTGTTAAATTTATATTACAGTGTTGAACTGTCAAAATTTACTTTTGACTACACTGTATTTTGGACTGTGTGTTCCAGTAAAAGATACAGTAGAGCGATTCGAGTCCAAAGAAGACAGTATAGGAACTGTAATAATTTACTTTGAGCACACTGTATTTTGAGCACTGTGTGTTCAGTAAATATCGCTGTGCAATCGCTCGAGTCCAATGCGAACTGTATAGCCCCGGTATTTTGTACTATTTTTTTTCCGTCTGGCCCCTTAAATGCATTTTTATGGCACTCTCGATTTCATAAAATAGAAATAAAATTTTTAGTATTTTATCACCACCGAGGAATCAAATTGAGATTTCAAAAAAGGGTGTAATACCCTATTATGTTCTCTCTCTCGCTCTATTTTCCTCGCACACTTCCACACTCGTATAAAAAAATAATCACACCCGCGTACCGTGAAAAAAAAACAAGGTACTCGCGTATACGAAACGCACGTTTGTGGTGTTCGGTCTCCACCTTCATGGTTCGGTCAATTGCCGAGTTCTCGGCTTACCTCGCCGCTGCTCTCCTACCTGTACACCTCTCGCGAGCGGCGCGAGTTCCACACAGGGCTTCGTTCCATACCACACTCATATGGCGCGGTTAGTGTCTCGTGAGTGGTCCGGTTGCGCGGATGCTGCGCGCGACACGACCCGCCGATTTTAACCGATATATCCGCGATCGTTACGAGTTGACGCGACTTGCGGCTAGATTGCGCGCTCAATTGACTGTGAATCAGTGTGGTAACAGAAAAATATATATATATATATATATATATATATATATATATATATATATTTATTTATTTATTTATTTATATATATATATATATATATATATATATATATATATATATATATATATATATATATATATATTTTTTTTTTTATATATAAAAATATATATATATACATATAAAAGTGATTGTTAACTCAAGATTTGCAACTGCAAGATTGAAGTGTGAAGAATAAAGATATATGTAAGAAAAATCGATTAAGTTGCGCGATTACGTGAACCGGAAGTCCATGGGTGTAAGCGGAAATTAGGGCCAAGGGACCCGAACACTCCGCGGACACCCTTGAACGGCGTCGAGAAGGGACCTTAATTTTTTGTACTTAATCATTTATTCAATTATTTTTTTTTGTGCTCGGGAAATCGCTGGGGATAAGGTTCCGAAACCCTCCGATCGAGATGAACTTTTGGACAAACCTCCCTTTTAATATCTTAAGACAACCCCTAAATGAATCTTTAGCGACCCGCAATAGTTTTCGAGATATTGAATTGTTAAGTTTTTTTTAACGCGCGCTTACTATATATGTTATCGCGCTCTCCGTTTTATACAAACAAACAAACCCAAACGAAGAAACCAAAACGAACAACCAAACCTAAAATTGCGCGTCGCCTTAAGGCGTTACCCTCACTTGTAGCGCAAAAAAAAGGCCTTTTTCATGAATTTTTTTAAAGAAACCTACAAAACTTTTTTAATCGATCAATATACCATCTTAAAGAACACATCTTGAAGAACTTTCAGTAATTTTTTTATTGAAAAATATTACATTGTTTAGTGGCAAATGGCCGTCAATGAAATAATGTTTTTATATACACGGTTTGCGGTGACCAACATTGCGGCGAAGTGGATCATCTGAAAAAAAAAAAATGCGGATGGATTTAGTCAAATATAAGTATAAACTAGTCTTTAATCGAAGGATTTTAAAAAATATTCATTTTTCACAAAATGGCGGACAGTCAAAGTTAATGGTTCGATTTTAACGAAAAAAAACGGCCGTTTTTTGGCTATAAAACGGCCATTTTTTTTTGAAAAAGAATCGAACTATCAAAGACTACATTTTTATGTATTAACTAAGCCTGCAAAATTTCAAGAAGATCGGTTCATTAGTGTTCGAGTAATCTTGGTCACCGACTTCAGAAATGGCATTTTGAGAAAAACGCGTTTAAAGTTTCAATTTCAGTTTACACGAAGAAAAGATTTTTTTTTGTAAACTTACATAGAGTCATCTATTCCGGGCATAAAAAAAAACTGCACTTCAAATCGCACTTCAAAAAAATGCAATAAAAAAAATCGATTTTTTCAAAATCGCAAGTGGGGGTAATCCCTTAAAATATTAAAACGAAGGTTTGTGCAACATTTTGACTCGATTCTGGGGTGGGTGGGAGAGGGGGGTCGGGACCTTACCCATCGATGGATTTCGAAAACTTGAACAACCTAATTTTTTTCCCTCTTTTTGACTAGCTGCCCTAATCACTCGAGCAGGTCCTCGATCGATTTTCTCGCTCGTGTCATTTTTTCCCTACAATTGAGTCATCCCTGTTACGATCACGTGAGGCTCTACTTCAAATCCCCAAATTTTATCGGGCCTCCGCAATTTTCCGCAATTCTCATCCTTCTGACATTTGAAATTATAATTCTTTATTTCTCGCGAGTACTTACGCGCTGCACCTACATCTCATTGACTAACAATTCTAGATCGTCTTTCGAAGATAACGCAGTCGGAAGTGTGTAACCCTCGTATATGCAAATATTGCCTCCGTGTTCCGTCGAAACTCGAAGCCCGCGACACTTATCATACGCACGAACGTTGTTACCTACGCTCTAAATCGTATAAACACTACGGACGCGTTAACAGGTGCTACGCGGCGGGCTGAGGTAATCGGAGCCCTCTCGCGCGATGTTAATTCAATTTGGTCACGACCCGTGGTATGTACACATATATTCTTGTTAACAGTTTATTCTTTTCGATGGCTTATTGTAAATATAAATACCTTCAATTCAAATATTCATTTGAAGAAGAAAAGTCAATATAAATCTTTTACAAAAAAACAGAAAGTAAGGTATGTAAATTAAGCTTTGTTTTGCTTTTTTGAAATGTTGTATATCATTTTTTTTCGACCTGATACGCACTTTTGTACGTGACTGTTTTTTCGGCTTTTTTTTCAACCATCGAGAATTTGACGCATGACTTATGGAAAACAAATTTGTCATGTTTATCCATGATAAACTTGAACGGGGTAGCAGGAGCTTTATTTTCGTTTTGTAAAAAGTTTCGTACGATTTTTTTCGCAAGGTTATTTCATTTTTTGCTAAAAAAGACAAATTTTGGAAAATGGAACGTATTTCAAGAAATATAGGGTTTAAGAGAAAATGTCAAAGATGTAAAAAGTTGTGTAAGTTTATACTGGATTTCTTGGAATTTTTTCAAAATTTTCCTCTGAGATTTTTTTTTTTTACTATTTTCGCTCGAAACTTTGATGAGTAGGATGGCTTAGCTCGAAAAGTATGGCGAGGAGAGGAGAAACTTTTTTAATTTTCGATTTTGGATTCGCTTAAATTTTTTCAGATTAAAAAAAAATGCAACATGCAAACACTGCAACATTTTACCCTCTTGATATATTGTCTCTAACTCAATAGTTTTCGAAATACGTCAATTAATTGTTCAGACGATTGTCCAAGGTTGAGACAAAAAAAAATCAGAAACAAATTCTGAAAAAATTTAAGCGAATTTAAAATCGAAAATTAAAAAATTTTCTCCTCTAAATATTTTGTTTTAAACGCCATACTTTTCGAGTTAAGCCATTCCACTCGTCAGAGTTTCGAGCGAAAAAAGTAAAAAAAAATCTCAGAGGAAAATTTTGAAAAATTCCAGGCGATCCATCATAAACCTACGCAACTTTTTACATCTTTGACATATCCTCTTAATCCCTATATGTCTTTCCATTTTCCAAAATTTATCTTTTTTTATCCAAAAATGAAATAACTTTGCGAAACAAAATCGTACAAAACTCAAAAAAAAAAACGAAAATGGAGCTCCTGCTACCCCGTTCAAGTTTATCATGGATAAACATAACATTTTTTTCCATAAGTCATACGCCCTGTTCTCGATGGTCGAAAAAAAGCCGAACAACTGTCACGCACAAAAGTGCGTACCGGGTTGAAAAAAAATCATAAACAATATTTCAAAAAAGCATAACAAAGCTGAATTTGTTCCCTTCAAAACGCCGTTCGGTAAATGCGGTTATCTTTTTTTTGACGAAGCTATGTAACTTTTAGTGCGGCAAGAAATATCGACTGGTGTATCCAAACTTTTGA
This sequence comes from Ophion slaviceki, assembly GCA_944452715.1. NCBI lineage: Eukaryota > Metazoa > Arthropoda > Insecta > Hymenoptera > Ichneumonidae > Ophion > Ophion slaviceki. Next base: position 1,943,488 of record OX101791.1, read on the forward strand.
GCGGCAATGTATATTTATATACACACACTTATTTATTTATAGTAGCTGAAGAAAATCATTTTACCCTACCCTAAAAAGGGTCAAGCCCAAAAATCGGAGATAGAACTGAAAAAAATAATACAATATATGTTTATATGCACAACGATATATGGATAACGCGCATATCCGCTCGCCAGTGATAAAACCCGAAAGTGACGCGTGAGCATGACAAACTACGAGGCTTCTAAAAAAGAAAGGAAAAAAAAACAAAAAAGAAAAGGAAAAAAGCATCAGCGGTATGCAAAAATTAGCAGCTTCAGCAGGTCGTTGTGCGCCTGCGAAGGGTCAGCTGTTTTCGCACTTGAACATACATACATATATATAAATATATAGGTTCTTTTCTATGGTGTGTGTGTATATATATATATATATATATATATATATATATATATATATATATATATATATATATATATATATATATATATATATACACACACTATGAAAAAGAACGCAGTGAAAGATACTCAACGCTGTAAACGATACAGGAGACTATTAATCGTCGTCCTCATAGTGCCTGTGTGTTACTATATGTATATATATATATATATATATATACACACGAATATTGTCTTGAGAGGATACCGTTTCCCTTCGTGTCTTGGCTTTCGACCTCTCTCAACGCAGGCAACCCTTTTTGCCCTCAGACCACCCCAATCGCCACCCCCCCCCCTTCCTCTCCTCTTCCCCCCGGAAACCCCTTTGATTCTTGCTCGTACCCTGCATGCGAATTTTCTCCATGTTTCGACTCGCCGTGTCCCTGTACTAATCCCTAACTGTTTTATACTTTTAAGACAAATAACCCAGTCTCAATGATCGACTTGAAAAGTAACGCAAGACACGCTGTTCATTTCGTGCGGCTTTTTGGGAGAGCAAAAAGTGGAAAGAGAAGAGAAGAAAAAAGATTGCAGTCAATTTTTGTTTTCTTTTTATTTTTTTTCTGATTTTTTAATTCCTCGTTCATTCACAATCGCTCGAGTCTATAAATAGAAAGCGCGACGACGAAGCAACGAGCGCCATGAATCTAGACGGCAATTAATTGATGACGCGTCGAGGACGAATATAGAATCGACAAAAAAGAACGACGAGACGGAGGCGAAAAAAACAATGGAAATGAAAATTTTAAGAACGATCACGGTGGTTACGCGCGAACGCGCATCTGCTCGCTTGGATATTCTTTTTTTTTTCTTCGGGGATTTTGTGTATCTGTGTTTTAGTACCGACAAAATTATTGGTAATAAAAGAAAACTTTTATTTTTTAACAAAAGCTTAGATCTTTTTTCCCCTAGTTTTTACATCGATAAAAAACCAAACAAATAATCGAATGGAGTGATGTATTTATTTATTTACCTATTTATTTACGGAAAGTATTACAAATAAATGTATAAATGTGTACTAACTACCGGAAAAATATGCAATTACTTTTCGTGGTTTTGCGACCG
>OX101791.1:1945168-2109714 GCA_944452715.1 Ophion slaviceki
TCACGTTTACTCATTTAGGAAACGTTTCAACTCTATGTTTTTTATGGATTATACTCATTACAATAATGATAGTCATGATGAAAGTGTTTGAAACAAAGAGATTTCTTACACCACGCACAAGTGATAATAGCTGCTTCGCCGCATATATCGCATGTCGGTACATTTTGTGAAAAGCAAAATTCTACCGGATTTTCGAAGTTTGGTGGTCTTTCTTCTTCGTACCCGCTTTTGTACCACGCATATTTGAAAAGGTTTGTAAACCGTGGAGAAGAAAACTGGTTGTGTGTAAGAGATTGTAATTTGACAATATTGTCTCTCAAATCGAGATTGACGTCGTAATTGTATAATATTACTGCGTCAGAAAAGTGTTTGACGAAGTTTTTCCATACACGGAAGCCATAAACATCAAGGGGCTGCATCATTTCATGCGTGCCTGCAGGAATTACTAATTATCATATGGACTAATTGTCTACAGAACTAATGAAACTGTTGCAGTATATTTACCTGCTGGAATCGTTAAAACTTTAATATCTTTCCCTTGCATATCCATTTCTTTAAATGCAGTTGGCCATTGACCGCTCCAAGAATCCAGAAGTATTACCGATTTTGGACCCGTATTGGGTATATATACTTCTTGGAACCATCGCTTGAAATGATTAGTCGTCAATTTTCCATATTTCGAAGCCAATAGAAATGTATTTTTCGTATTTTGGCTATGTTGACTTTCACCATTTCTATAAATTCGATAGCTTTGTTTTGAAGTGTATCAGCGTTTAATAATTGTTGTTTTGTCACATATTTAGTAATCTTCCGTGACACAATTCCATGTTGGTTTTTGAATGTCCTTAGCCAAGAAGCGAATGCTTGGAAATTTACGGCTGGTATTTCTACAATTTCTCGTGCACGTAAGGCCCATCGTTGAAGATCTATATCATGGACAGGCAGCCTTTTGTCCAAAGCATCGTTAAAATTGTTTAACGTGTAGTGAGCTATATTTGTTAACTTTTCTTTCTAGGCGCCACCTTTATTTATACTATGGGCCCACCGGCGCAACAGCGGCTCTGATTTCACCTTTTTGAATTTCGTTTGACCAGATGATAACTTTCTATTCCCATTTGCCCCGGATCTCCAGTAATCTACAGCTCTTGTCTTGTATTCGTAACTCAATTCTTCTATATCTTGGGTACATACATTTTCATCAATTTTTGGATCTAGGTATCGTTGTTCGTGCCAATCTCCTTCACTGTCATCTTCTATTGCGGCTGCTTCATGAATTTCATTTAGTGACAGAAAATCCGAACCAGTTTCGATTTCCATTTTCATGGGTTGATCCATCGCTTCAATGATCATGTTTTCTAGATCCTTACTCAACTGTTTTTCCTGTTCGGTGATTGGAGTGCGAGGCAAATTCATAGCACTTATCGCTATGGATAGAAGTTGAATAACATTCACCGGATTAATGTACATTTTTATTTGTATTTCGAACTCAAAATGTATGGCTGGCTTCTCCGTCGTAACTGCAGCAATAATGATCGTTGGTGAATTTATATGACTTGAAACCCAATTGATAAATACACACGAAAAAAATAACGACGACACACGCTAGTACCAGAACTGCTATTAATCTTTAATGAGGCGATTTCAAGGTTATCATGAGAGCCGCTCTTTCCACGTAATCGCTCTTTGCGAAGATCTATTTATTTCGTTCATTGGTTCTGCTGTTTGTGAAATTAAAGTTAAAGATAAAGATTAAATTGTGCTGCGTTATAAGCTGATAAAAATGTTTGCATCATTCTGTTCATGAGTTGCAGCGGCAACCCAAAAACGCTGTAATCTCTGCATATAATGCCTTCGATACGGTGAGCGGAGTGGAATTTCTTCGTGGATATACAATTGTAATCCAGTTGCTTTCCGAAGCACGAAGTCAGTCCGTGATTGCGAGCCTTGCCTCTGCCCATATGAGTGACAAACTGAAGAGTGATTTTTCATTTGTTGCTGTATTCATCATTATCATCATGAACGTCTAGTAGTCGAAGAATACAACATTTTTTCCCTTCGAACTTTATTTTTATTTCGAAAACGAGAAAATGTGTATCGACTATTTTGACTGATTGTACTTTCTTTGTAGCCCATTTTTATTTCTACAAATTTTCGCCCATGCCGCACGGTAAGAACCTTGAACGTTTGCCTTTCGAGAGGGGGACCGTCTGGGGGTAGGGGCTGGAATATTACAAATATGCAATTGTGTCACAACACGAACATATATTGACGTGAATTTAGACCGAAATGCCAAAAGGCTAGCTGATTCTACGATGCTCTCGGCAGAAAAATCGACGGGCAGTTTCAACCCCTTAATTGTGAGATATCGGAAAAAGAAAAAATCCGTATCCGCACTTTTCCATTCTCTACATGTATGCAAATTTACATCCCAATCGATTAAAAATTCTCGGAGATACGGTTGAAAAAATTGCATTTTTGCGATAAACAATATGAAATTTGTTGTTATCTGCATCGTTCTCATCTCCAATGTATAGTACACGAAAAAATTAACATTGTTGCAATTTGAAGTTTTTCCATATCTCGTACCGTTAAAACGTTATCGACGAAAAACGAACAACACCCCAATTTTCGAGGGTGCCTTTCAACCCTTAAAAATCGGGTTCGGCCGATATAAAAAAATACGTGTCGCCTATTTTTACCCATTCTACAAGCATGCCAAAATTCATCGAAATCGGAGACATCGACCTCACAACGTTTCCTTGTAAGTGATACATTCGTTGAGCACAATGTGACGGCGATGCGTATATTTTGTCAGTGATACATCCCACGAGCACAATATGATGGCGATATGCATGTTTCTCAGTAATACATTCCATGACGGCAATATGCATGTTTCCAGTGATACATTCGATGAGCGCAATATGACGACGATATACATATTTCTCAGTGATACATCCCATGAGCGCAATATGACGGCGATATGCATACAAATTCAGAATGATACAAATAGGCAGACACAAAGAAAGTTTGCACAAGTGTTAGAATGGCTAGGTAGGTAGCGCGCTTAGCTCTCGAATTAGAAGACGTAGGTTCAAACCGTAGGTAGGTACAAAATTTAACTAGGCAGGATAGGTTTTAATCCATTTATCATATAGGCAGGAACATAAATAAAGCATATGCGCATATAAAAATCCTACCGGATTTTTTTAATCGACATTTTTGGATTTTTTATTTTTCACGCCATGCCGCTAATTTGAGCTCCGTATGAGCACTACAATTTCTTCACGCCGTGACACCCATGTGCATTCACTTATTGTTAGATATTCGTGAGCCGTATTTGCTAGTCTGACGAATTCACTGCATGCATATTCGCGTGAGAACAACGTTGCTTCATTTCGATGTATTATTGTGAATTATCATGTAATGCAAATATGACTTCAACGGGAGCACTCATAAGGGATACACAGCTGTGAGGCTTTCTATGCCGCAGTGATGATGTACATATGATGCCAATATGAGGTACATCCGTCTATCTGGGAACGTCAACGAAATTGCGTTCATGTTAAGTACAATCAGTGCTACCATAACGAATACACGCCAAAATCTCTACACATGACTTGAATATGACGTTAAGGTAGTTCCTCTGCGAAAATCTCAACCAAAAGTTTACATACCATGTTCATGTTTAAAAGATTGATAATTGGTTTAAATAGTAATAAATAAAATTAAAAACTACGCAATATTGACTCGGTACTAGTAGATAATACGATGGATATCATTTATTGCCGTAAAATATATTTTATATTGTGTTTTTGATCCACCATTGCCAGTAAACTTTTTGCTGGGACTGTCCAGACTTTGCCCCAATTGTTTTTTTTCCAGGCTTTGCCAGGCTTTGCACCAAAATTGCGAGGGCTTTTCATGGTTATATCTTGGAAACTAGATGGCGAATCATTCTCATTTTTTTTTCACATTATTCGTGATATCTTACTCTAGCTTATCCTCGTTTTTTATCAATTTCTTAATTTTAGTTTTGACGGTAAAATTAATGATGCTCTGTTTGCCAATCATAACGCATCTGTTGCGTGTAAACCAAGCCAACTTTAAGTGTAAATATCTCAGGTTTGGGGTGGTCAAACTTATTCAAATTGCATAGATGTTTGGATAATGTATTGAATAACATATATGTCAAATTTCAACCATTTCTTAATTCAACTCTTCTGTGGAGGTACTACCTTAAATTTGCGGATATTAATTGAGGACACTTGGGCACAGCGATATGAGTTCGAAGTGCTGTAAATGTACGATGCATTTGTGAACGACATACTGAAATCAAAATATTTTGTACATTTACGATACTAAATGAGTTCATGGCTTTGCGTAACGACATGTTACGCAATTTGCTTCATAAATTGTATGCACGGTGTGATCATCATGACTGTCTATCTGGGTGAGGAAGTGCGGTGCCCGGGGCAATAAAATCTATTATCATATTAATAATAATAATAATTGCCAAAAACTAGTAATCATCCGTATACAGTAACATCATTATATAACAATACTAATACTATTAATATTATTACTATATATACTATATGATATGTGATACTATTATACAGTTATTATTCAACTATATATTACTATAATTTTTACTATTGCATTATTTTATATGTACACTATACTACATGTACAGGGTGTCCTTCTTAAATCTGCCGCCGGAAATAACTCGGTAATCATCGACGTCACAAAAAAATGTTCCAGACAAAAGTTGTACGGTGTGAAGGGGGCCATCAAATGCGACCAATTTTTTTTTAGTTCGTTGGAGGCGCGGACACAGTGAAGGTCACCTACACTTTTTTAAATGGAACGGTACATTTTTTTTCACCCATCTTGCGGAGCACCTCAAGCCGCATAAAAAGCATTAGGGGGTCAAAGTCGTTCAAGTTCATTCAAGGTCCTCTATTAAAATGAAATACAAATCTGAAGATCTCGAATCACTACCAAATATTAGGTAGTGATCCGATATATTTAGATTTGTATCATCGATACCGACCTTGAATGACCTTGAACGACTTTGACCCCCTAATGTTTTTTATGCGGCTTGAGGTGCTCCACAAGATGGTTGAAAAAAAAATGTACCATTCCGTTTTAAAAAGTGAAGGTGACCTTTACTGTGCGTCAGCGTCTCCACCGAAAGAAAAGAAAATTGGTCGCATTATATATATATATATATATATATATATATATATATATATATATATATATATATATATATATATATATGTAAATATGAAGGGGGCCATCAAATGCGACCAAATTATTTTTCTTTGTATATTTTCTCGCATATATATATATATATATATATATATATATATGCATACACACACACACACACACACACGTATGCATGTAATGCAATAGTACGTACATCCACGTAGCATCCTTCGTGGCCTTCATTCCCCTCCCTCCCTCCCACACTACCTACCTACCTACCTACCTACCTCTCTCTCTCTCTCTGCCTCTCTCCTTCGTCTCTCCTCAAAGTGCGCGGACTATCGAGTCTCTCTGATCTCTAAAAAGGTTCCGTCTACACGACAATCTGCCTCAAAAGAAATCATCGTCTGCTGGGAAACTCACCCTATGTTGGAAGCTTCGCGCGTATCACGTACGCGCGGTGCAGATCTGGATGAGCTTCGTTTCGACACGGATAGAGTAATGCTGCAGCAATATGTATATATATACGCGTACACGTGGAACATCAAGATCTACGAGACAATACGAAGGGTCAATATTACCAGATATACAAGATTCCAGATAAAAAGTAATTTAGAGCATGGGGTAGGCGAGAGGGAGCCCGCCGGCTCGGTGCGACCAAGGAGAGAAGGGAGCCGCGCGATAGTGCTGAAGTTTGCAGCGCTCGCAAATGCAACACCAAAGTTTTTCATGAACATCAACATTGTCATACGGGGTTGAAGTTTGCATCATTGAAATGCAACTTTTTTTTTTTTTTCCATTTATTTCTCAATTTTTATTATCATCGAAAATATTTTCTTGCCAATTTATATTGTAAATTTTTCATAAAGACCCTGAAAAAAGTTTGAGTGATTTTTGAAGTCCAATCTCGCCAAAAACATATTTTGGCAATGCAAAAGAATTAGTTTTCGTTTCATTCCAATGATGCAAACTTCAACATTATATTGTCTTCATCATCTTCATCACCATAATCATTATTATTATTGTTGTTGTTCGACTCGATTAATTGCGCAGGTAATTAATTTATTTCCTAATTATATCCCCATTCACCGAGATGAACTTACACGTACGTATTTTTCGAGACGGAAGACTGAGGGTGCTCTCTATAGTTCTCCTCCCTTCACCGCACGACCGGCTCTTTAGCGCGCGACACGGTCGAAGGTATATGGAGAGAGTCAATCCCACGATAAATCTGTCCGGGATAGGCAAGAGAAGAGGAAGGAATCGATACGAAAATCGTTAATCGATGGCCCGCGGCCTGACCACGTAAGTACGCGTCTTTGACGTTATCTCATCGAAACCACCCTCTGCACGCACACCAACACATACACACGTATATATATATATATATATATATATATATATATATATATATATATATATGCTCGTACTTCCACCGACTGCTTTTCCAATCTTCAAGCGCGTCACGCCGAATTTCTCAACGACGAGCGGCACGAAGAAACGCTGCTTCCGAGAGGGGTGTGCTCGTGTCCCGAGGGATTGCTCGTGCTCTCACGAAACGATGGAAGGAAGGAAGGAAGTCCGCGCGCCGTTTCTCCCTGACACTCTTGGTTCCGCACTCGGTGCCAGGAATTAACATTCTTATGAAATAATAATTTAGTCCTGCGCGTTGTTCGACGGGCCGACAGAGCGGAGGAAAAAAAGAAGAAAACCACGATCCTATCGACCTGTGGGTCGTCACTTTGACTTCCGATATTGTGGTTGAAAGCGAAAAACTTTACGAAATATAATGTGTTTGCGTGTGATTTGTATTTAAATTGAATAAGACATGATTCGAAAATGTCGGCCTTATTTGCTTGTTTGGTTGATTGGATTTATTTTATGGTTTCGTGTTTGTTTATTTGGGTTTATTAGTTTGTTTAGGTCTGTTGGGTTGGGGTCGTTTGTTTGGTTAGATTCGTTCGGTTAAGTTTATATGTTTCGTTTGATTTGCTTGTTTAGGTTTCTTCGGTTGAGTTTCTTTTTTGGGTTTGTTCGATAAAGATTGTTTGTTGAGTTCGATCTGTTTGTTCAGTTTTCTTTCTTTGTTTGGCTTGTTCGATTGGGTGTTTTTGTATGGTTGTATTTGTCTGTTTGGGTTTCTCTTGTCGGATTTGCATGTTTGCATTTCTCCGCTTGAGTTTGTTTATTTGGGTTCAGTCGTTTGTTTGGATTTGTTTTTTTTAGATTCGTTTGTTCGTTTGGGTTCGTTTGTTTAAATTTGCCCCGTTGAGCTTGGTTGTTTGGGGTTTCTTGTTCAATTCGACTTGTTTGTTCAGGTTTGTTCAATTGAGTTTCTTTTTTTTCGTTTGTGTGTTTGTTCGGTTGAGTTTGTTTATTTGGTTGGATTTGTTTGTTTAGGTCTGTTCGGTAGAGTTTTCTTTGTTTGCGTTTATTTGCTTGTTCAGTTGAATTTGTTTGTTTGGGCTTATTTGTTTGTTCGATTGGTCTTGTTTCTCCATGTTTGCCCGGTTGAACTTGTTTGTTTGGATTTATTTGTTTGTTTGTTCAGGTTTGTTTGTTTTGGTTTGTCTGTTCATTTGGTTGGGTTTGTTCGTCAGTGTTTATTTGCTTGGTCGGTTGAGCTTGTTTGTTTGGGTTCATTTGTTCGTTCGATTGAGTTCGTTTGTTCAAGTCTGCCCGGTTGAGCTTGTTTGTATGGGTTTATTTGTTTGTTCGATTAGATTTGTTTAGGTTTGCCTGTTCGTTTGGTTGGATTTATTTGTATCGGTTTTGTTTGTTTGTTCGATTGAGCTTGTATGTTTGGGTTTATCTCTTTATTCAAACTGTTCGTTTGAGTTTGTTTCTTCGTTCGGTTGGATTTATATGTTGGGCTTTGTTCGTTAGTTCGGATTTGCTTAGTTGAGTTTCTCACTTTTCGGTTGTTCATTTCTCTTTCTCGGTATCTTTGGACTTCTTTCTGCTTGTTTCTTTTTGTTCTAGTTAATTTGCATCTGTCTACGTTTGTTTCGTTCGAGCTTGTCCGGATCTGTCCGCATACACCGATTCTCTTACGGATCGTTGTGCCTCACGGGCGAAAACCAATTCGACACTCGTGTCTTGCCCACCATAGCGAAGCAAAGGATGAGAGCCAGGGATGGCGCGCGAGGAAAAAAAGAGAGAAAAAGAGAGAAAAACATGTCTCGAATACGCGTAACCTTTCGGGGTTAAGGGACTAGGCTGGGGATGTGCCCTCTGGCATTGGGTTCGCTCGGATAGGTTGCCGTCCCGACTCGTTCTATCCGACATTTCGAATCGCTGGTGCGTTCACCAACAACGCAAGCCGCAGCAGCGAGAGACCCACGGAGGCGTTGTATCTTTAATTATCAGGCGCCCTTACGGTCAGGACTGAGAGCGAGAGGGGTGGAGGACGCGCTAAAGTGTGAGGGCTTTCCCTCTGGGTGTCGTCGTGCCAGTATATTCATTCGTTAATATATATATATATATATATACTGGAAAATGTGGAGCCGGCGCGGTATGAGATATCAGACCGTACCACCCAGCAACCCCCTTATCTTTTCTTCTTTTTAAAATAAATGAGTGACGCAAGAAAAGGGAGGGAGAGAGAAATGGCTAAAGTTGAGACATTTGTGATAGTAAAATTCGAAATAAAAAGAAATACGAAGTTTCTAAATTCGGAATTGAAATGCATTGGAATTTAAAATTAAAAAATATACAAACATTCCTAATTCCAATTTGGAAAAGATGCGATCATTCGGAATTAAAAAAAATGACCTACGGGACGTTCGAATTTGTAAATTGAAATACATACGAACATACTCAATTAAAAATATCAAAAACGTAGCAATGTTCAAAATTCGAAATTAAAATACACACAACAATAACATACTCCGATTTTCGTTCGCCCAGCTACTCATGCCGCCCAAAGTAAACAAAACAAAGAAAAAAAAACTAATAAGGAATATTACGTGATGCCCTTAGGGGCCGTACGTAAATTACGTAACGCAATTGAGGGGGAGGGGTGTCGGCCAGGCGTTACGGTCTACGTACGTAAGGGAGGGGGGTCCAAGGTTTGCGTTACGTCACGATTTTAAGGGGTTACCCCCACGAGCAATTTTGAAAAAATTGATTTTTTTAATTGCATTTTTTTGAAGTATAAGTATCTGAGAATGTGTCCTGAAAATTTCAAGTCGTAGTAGATGACTCTATGTAAGTTTACAAAAAAAAATATTTTCTTCGTGTAAACTGAAATTGAAACTTTAAACGCGTTTTTCTCAAAATGGCATTTCTGAATTCGGTGACCAAGATTACTCGAACACTAATGAACCGATCTTCTTGAAATTTTGCAGGCTTATTTAATACATAAAAATGTAGTCTTTAATCCTTCGATTTTTTTCGTTAAAATCGAACCATTAACTTTGACTGTCCGCCATTTTGTGAAAAATGAATATTTTTTAAAATCCTTCGATTAAAGACTAGTTTATACTTATATTTGACTAAATCCATCCGCATTTTTTTTTCAGATGATCCACTTCGCCGCAATGTTGATCACCGCAAACCGTGTATATAAAAACATTATTTCATTGACGGCCATTTGCCACTAAACAATGTAATATTTTTCAATAAAAAAATTACTGAAAGTTCTTCAAGATGTGTTCTTTAAGATGGTATATTGATCGATTAAAAAAGTTTTGTAGTTTTCTTTAAAAAAATTCATGAAAAAGTCCTTTTTTTGCGCTACAAGTGGGGGTAACGCCTTAAAACTGCCGGAGATAGCAACATTTCTGCATGTTCAAGTTTTTACTTTAAACCTCGCGTGCAATTTTACCGTGGACAGCTCACAGCTTTCTATACGCAATGTCAGTTAAGGGGGGAAATCACTGTGCAAGAACTTGCACAGTAGCTTCCCCACATTCCCCAAGCAAAATTTGAAGGATATTTTTTTTTCTTAATAATTCCTGAAAGTACATGTATTGAAAAATATGTTGGCAACATTTTTATCCACAAGTCCGAAAATTGACGGAGTTATAGGCGCTTTAGTGAGAACAGGTACCGCGACCGGTTAGTGCCTTCAGTCCTTCCAGGCGTGGCATAATGTACAATAGATAAATTTACAAAAAAAATAACAAATTACGTAACGCAAAAAATGTTGCGTTACGTAATTTGTGTACGCCCCCTTACATGATTCCCAAACAACAGTATTCGCGTATTGCAAATATATATGTATATATGTGCGTGTAAGAGATCATACCAGACGGGGATTCGGGGAGACCAATAATAAACGTTACGTACATGTTCCTGAGGGAATTTTAACCGGAATTACTTAATCGTCCGGGAGCATTAAGTTAACGTTCGTTTCGGGGACGAGTTTGACGTGTCACGATGTCTCCTATCTATATATATTTAACTGTATGCGGGAACCATCGCCGGAGAATCAGTACTCACAGAGAGAAAGACAGCGAGAGAGAGAGAGAGAGAGAGAGAGAGAGAGAGAGAGAGAGAGAGAGAGAGAGAGAGAGAGAGAGAGAGAGAGAGAGAGAGAGAGAGAGAGACATCGAGTGATTGAGAACACGAAGGGTAGAAGGTGATAGCGAGTCACGCGAACTTGCTAAGATTGAAAAAATAAATACATATATATGCATGCACAGTCCGTTATCATGGCAGAAGAGATGAGTAGTTTATCGCGTTTAGGTACCATGTACGGTCCGATCATTTATTCCAACAACTTCAAAAGAATACAAATTATGCAAATTTTAACTTAAATTATTTTATGTTTATTAAGTTTAAGTTTATTATTTAATTTAAATAAAATTTAAATTAAAATTAAATACAAAAATACACATTATTAAAATTTAAACCAAGATATAAATTTTAAAAGGCGTGTCAACGAAAGGAGTCTTTATATAATGTAAAAAATAAAAAAAATTGTAATGAAAGTGAAAATAAAGAATTATAAAACAGAAATGGAAAAACAATGTGTTTTTCCATTGTTCTCGTTTGGTCTTTATTTCAATACTCGGTTTTTATTTTAATTTTCAAATTGATGGAATAAATTATCGCCATATTACATATATTTATAACACAGATTACCGACCTCTCACGTTTGTCAGTCACCGTACTCTTCGTACGTGATTATCGCTGATTAAGCTGGCAGGCTCTCTCTCTGTCGGTCTCTCGCATTCGCAATTGCGAGAGAATTGAGAGCACACACTCTCCCTCTCCAACTTTCTCTTTCTCCCTCTCTACCTGCCTGAGATACGTGTACTTTATGCTCTGACAAGAGCGAAGTTCATTGAAGGTCCAAGAATCATCGAATCGTCGAATAATCACGATCGTCTTTAGCGATATGTGATGTGATATTTGTTTCTGCTGCATACAAAAAAGAAAAAGAAACATCGATGTTGCATCGCGGTTGGGATTCTTAGTCCTTTGGACATTTTATCTAAAATATCATAATTATATGCGTGTATATATATATATTAGGTCTTGTAAAAAGAAATCCATTATTTTTGCTTTCAATTTCATGCAAAAATAATGGATTTCTTTTTTACTATACCTAATATATATATATATATATATATATATATATATATATATATATATATATATATATATATATATATATATATCATCATCATCATCATCATCATCATCATCATCATCATCGTCATCATCAGAGGAAAAAAAACGTCTCGCGGCTGCGCTCCAGCGCGTGTCGAGAAACTGAAAAAAAGAGACCATACGAACGTAGGGTTCATACTGTATTAACGAAGGACTCGTTGCCCACTCGTATGAAGAGGTACGTACAGGCGGCGCGAATCTGCATATGCTAACGGAGCGAGAGCTCGCCGCAAAACGCCACAGGTCCGGGGGAGGGACACGTGCGCGGCGCGCGCGTCACGCGAAATTAATTAAGACAGTGCGACGTGGACGTCGAGGAGGAGGAGAAGGGTAGGAAGGGAAAAAAGGCGCCGCATCGGCGTCACAGCGCCCATGCGGAGAATCATCCGCGTGGAAAATTGTGCCCTGGAAGCTCTGAAAACCCTTCGCGTGGGCGCGCCCTCACCATCGGGGCAATGCGGTAGCAAGGGAGAGAGAATTGGAAAGTTCGGATAAATATGTGATGTCGGTGCAAGAAGCTTTTTCGTCCCAACGAAAAATGATAAAACAAAATATCTCGTGCGAAATGAGCCCAGAAGCTCAGCTCTAAAATTCGGCTGACGCCATTTCTGCGAAGGTAAATTTAAAAAAAATGGACATCGTGTTAACAGATATTACCACGCGATTACCTTCATTGGCAGGCACGATTTTTTAAATTTTTTATTGCCCCAAAGAGCAAAAACGCGGCCGATAGCGCGCGATCAGCTGCGCGCTGAGCGCTCCGGTCCAAACCGCTCCGTTGCAATCGAACAAAAAAATCCATACACAGACTTTCTCCGACGAAAATCGTATCAATTGACTGTCGAACATCGAAACAAATTTTCATTATTATCCTAAACAGCGAAAATGCGAGGCCGACTGTACGATCAGCTGCGCGCTGAGCGCTTCTGTCCCATCCGCTCTGTTCTAATCTGGTAAAAAATCAATCAATAGATTGCATCCGACGAAAATCATATCACTTGACTTTCGGAAGCTTAAACAAATTTTTATACTTGTCCTAAACAGCGAAAATGCGCATTCGACCGTGCGATCAGCTGCGCGCTGAGCGCTTTTGTTCCATCCGCTCTGTTCTAATCTGCTAAAAAAAGCAATGAATAGATTTTATCCGACGATAATCATATCAATTGACTTTCGAACGCCTAAATAAATTTTTGTTATTATCCTAAGCAGCGAAAATGCGTACCCGAGCGCGCAATCAGCTGTGCGCTGAGCACTCAGGTCCAAATCGTTCTGTTGCAATCTAATAAAAAATCTATAAATTGATGTTCTTCGGCGAAAATCGTATCAATTGACATTCAAATATTGAAACAAATGTTTATTATTGCCCTAAACAGCGAAAATGCGAGCCCGACTGTACGATCAGCTGCGCGCTGAGCGCTTCTGTCCCATCCGTTCTGTTCTAATCAGGTAAAAAATCAATCAATAGATTTTATCCGACGCAAATCATATCAATTGACTTTCGACCACCTAAACAAATTTTTGTTATTGTTCTAAGCAGCGAAAACGCGCACTCAAGAGCGCGATCAGCTGTGCGCTGAGCGCTTCTGTCCCATCCCTTCTATTCTAATCGGGTAAAAAATCAGTCAATAGATTTTATCCGACGAAAATCATATCACTTGACTTTCGGAAGCTTAAACAAATTTTTATTCTTGTCCTGAACAGCGGATATGCGCACTCGACCGTGCGATCGAATCGCGCTGCGCGCTGAGCGCTTCTGTCCCATCCGCTCTATTCTAATCTAGTAAAAAAATCAATGAATAGATTTTATCCGACGAAAATCATATCAATTGACTTTCGAACACCTAAATAAATTTTTGTTATTATCCTAAGCAGCGAAAATGCGTACCCGAGCGCGCGATCAGCTGTGCGCTGAGCGCTCAGGTCCAAATCGTTCTGTTGCAATCTAATACAAAATCTCTAAATTGATGTTCTTCGGCGAAAATCGTATCAATTGACATTCGAACATTGAAACAAATGATTATTGTTGTCCTAAACAGCGAAAATGCGAGCCCGACTGTACGATCAGCTGCGCGCTGAGCGCTTCCGTCCTATCCGTTCTGTTCTAATCGGGTAAAAAATCAATCAATAGATTTTATCCGACGCAAATCATATCAATTGACTTTCCAACACCTAAACAATTTTTTGTTATTATCCTAAGTACCGAAAAAGCGCACTCGAGGGCGCGATCAGCTGTGCGCTGAGCGCTCAGGTCCAAACCGCTCTGTTGCAATCGAATAAAAAATCTATAAATTGGTATTCTCCGGCGAAAATCATATGTATGAACTTCGCAACAATCCTTTTCATTTGGAACGCGAGAAACAATTGTTTCGAACCAAATGAAATGGTATGGAACGAAGGCTCTTGCCCTTTTCATTTTCAATTGACCTACAGGGCTCGTTTTACGCGGAAGCGTTGTTGTTTTTTTTTGTTCCGCCGTACACGAACATTGTCTGCTATGACTCCAAAGAAAAAAACTATCGATTTTTGTTTTGCAGCACCCTTACATTTATATAGATCACACGGCAGTGATACAAGATCGTGTAGCGTCAGACACGTACGAATCATCCCTCTCCGGATTACTACCCCTCTGTTTCCGTCTCGCTACGATGAAACACTGCCCCTCGTGTACACGTGCGATTCAACGAATGAAAATTCTCCTCGTGCGCACGCGTGTGTGTGTGTGTGTGTGTGCAGTGATCACGCACACACAATTTCCACCGAACGGGGGAGAAAAAAGCGGGGGAGGGAGAGGACAAAATTGCGTTACACTTTCGAGAAAGGAATGCAATTCGAGCGACGTCTGGTGGATTTGGTAAAAAGAGCGGAAAAATGGAAGAAAAAATTCAAATATGTATGAAGAAACTGATCGAGCTCATCGAGCCGATCGAGACGAGAAGTGAACGACTAAAAACTCGTTGCAAACGAAATCGGTTCGTCCGATGTTCTATTTAGTTTTTTTTTTTAATGTTTATTGCGGTTTTCCTCAAAGCCTGAACACGCGGTGAAATTCGAAAAAAAAACGCACGCGAATAAATTCATTCGCAAATTTATAATTTTTTCGTCTGCCTATCGATCAAGGCGAATAAAAATTGGCCTCCTCTTTGCGAACCAGCTCGATATTTTATCAAATTCGAAACATAGTAAAACGAGTGCAATGAATATTTTTTTTCTACTCACTTTGACGGTGTCCTGGGGCGAGTACCTCGCCTGTCGCTGAGCCTGCAAGCTCATCGTTGTAACATAACTGCGCGTCAGCTTACGGTATCCTGCGAAAGATAAAAAAACGAAGCATGACGAACAAACGAACAAACAAAATATTGTCAAATTCCGTATTTGCATTATTTGATGAAAGGACCGGATTGTAAAATCTCTAAAGGGCATGAAGAGGAATATTATAAATAAATTATGTATATAATGAGTCCCCCCATGAGAAGAGCCCTCCTCCCCCGCCTCCCGCGGCGTTCAATGGACGAAGGTTTTTTTCTTTATTTTTGACCTCCCTTTTCCACCACGATCCAGAAGGGTTAAAGGATTGATTATATACCCATTCAGGTCGGCATTATTCACTAAATAGAAGGCCGCGCGGAAATACCCTCTTTTGAAAATTTACTTCGTTCCTCTTGAGCGCTGCATGAGAAGAGAAAAAAGAAAACGCAAATCGTGCCCTGAAAGGTGGGGGTGGTTCGGCCTTCAAGAATGTATCGGCACATTATTCATATGTATATGAATTTTGCGATAAAACAAAAAATATACCAATATAGATATTTTTAGTGGATTTTAAAAGTTATTGAAAATCTTTTTTATCTATATTATTATTTGTAAATTCTTTAAAAATTTATTTTTAAAGTTAATTTTTTTGTTTTCTTATAAGAAAAACAATAATTAAAAAATGTAATTTTTATATTATTACATGAATTAAAAAAAATATATATGCATGATTTGTGGAGGCTTTTAAAATCAATGAAAAAATTAACATAATGTTCACGATCTGTTGTATACATAAATTTTTTTACGTTTTTGAAAATAATTGAGTGATCATTTCGCCAAAAATTCATGACGCCATTTAAAAAAAACATGTCGGCCATCTTAACCTCTCAATTTGGAATTTTTTACCGAAATAATTTTTTTGATTTCCCCCCATTGAACCCAAACATTTTGATTTTACTCAATACTTGATCGAAGCATTATTTTTCGGGATAAATCGGATGTAAGATTAAAATGGGACTTCCAGTATATAGAGGGTGGGGCATTTAAAGTGTTGCAGAGCAACAGCACTCAAACAATTGGTGATATCCTGGATAGTTTCCGATAAAAGTTGTATTGTTCGAGAAGGACGTCATACGAAATCATCGTATTTTTTTCCGAACGAGGCGCCCAAGCTTCTTTAAGGCCAACTGCACCTTTTCAAACGAAACATGTATTTTTCTGTTCATGACATCATTACTGACGTTGGGGCGAGTTCAGTGATCTACCATACAAGGTCATTCCAGTCACGCAAAGTATCAACTCAATCGAAAAATCAAGTAAAGTCGAAATAATCACTTTTAAACGATTAACAAACCTTCGTTTGGGTCAACCTACGGGAGATGCTTGAAATAATGAGCCTCGACCCCCGAACATTGTTTACGTCGTTGGAATAAATAATTCTAAAAATAAGCTAATATTCCATTATATATAAATATATATAGAGGATGATTCAGGGATGAAGAGGACATCGTATGCTCCAAGAATTCATGGTGCTGCTATAAACCACAGGGGTGAAAGAGCGTGGGCGAGAGTGAGAAGGCTGAAGGGCTCAGAAGGGAAGCTGAAATTACAAGAGTGAGGAGCTAGTTCTGGGTATGCTGAAGAGGAGAGAGTGAGAGGGGCAGCGGGGAGGGTTTGCATCGAGGATAGCCTATGTATGCTGGTTGCCTTGTCAATACGAAGAGGTACGTGACTCAGGTACAAAGTGACAGCGGGGTCGTGTTCGAAGGGAAAATGCGAGGGCGAACAACGGCTGCCGTAGTGGGGGGTTGCATGGACGAGGCTCTCCTCGGATCATACAATTATTGGCAATTTTCCGGACTGTGGCCGAGGCCGCATGCTCTCGCTCCTTTTTTCTTTAAGGCCTTAGGCCACAGTAGCGGGTATAAAATCATGTGCGGATTTAACCATTTTTTTCGTGTGAAAAAGTGATTCACTCATAAAATTAATTACACATCTATTTAGTATGAATATCAAGCTGTTAGAAAAAATATATATATTTTTTTTTCGATTTACAAAATGGCCGACTACTAATATTTTCGTTTGTTATCTTTTTTTTAGGCACTCCGCGGCGTGACATTTAGCATCCATAATTTTTTCAAAATTATCGTCAATCTACATTAGAATACCTAGAGAAGTACATACGGAATTTAAAAAATATTGTTTTATTCAAAAGTTGTAGGTGTTTGAACTGAAGAAATGAATCTTCAGTGAAAAATTTCGTTACAACTGCTCATAAAATGTAAAGTTTTCGATTAATCAGAAATTCCGTACGTACTTCTCTGCGAAATGCAATTAGGTGCATAACTTTTAAATTTGAAGTAAATCGAGGGAAAATTGTTGAAGTTATTTGTCACGCCAATTGGAAAGAGCTGTTTCGAGAAGTTTCGAGGAGTCGGACATTTTTTACATCGAAACAAAAATATATATTTTCTAACAGCTTGATATTCATACTAAATATAGATGTGGAATTAATTTTACGAGTGAATCACTTTTTCATACGAAAAAAAGATTGTTAAATTCGCACATGATTTTATACCATACGTCAATGTCATATAAAATAAAATGTTTACTTTCAATTTCTAATGCAAAAAAGCAAACTTAAGAGTCGTCAAAATAAAAAAAAAAAAAAAAAAATTTTAAATGTCATATTTAGAAATTGGAAAACCAAAAAAACGACACTGTCAAAGCTTAAAAAAATAAAATCCAAATCGCCTGCCAACTTCGAAGCAATAAATCATTCGAATCCAATCAATAAATTTCTGTAAAGAGAAAAAAGTCCGAGTAGGTCGAGATTTCCAAAAAGAAGACAAAAAACGTTATTTCATTCAACGTAATCGTAATAGGATGGTGACCGCGGCGGTGCCACCGAGGTATGTCCAATAACTGTACATCCTCGCAATGTCTTGTGTCACGCGAACGGAATGAACGGAGGAACCTAGAGAGATTTCGTAGCGAGTGCTTCCCCCGCGCGCGCTCTCAGCGAAGCTCACAACCCCTCCGACAACAGCTCCCTCCTTTTGTACAATATCCTCTCGCTGCGCTTTACCAACATCTTTCCCAGCTTTCCGCTCGGTCTTTACATTTTTTTTCATTGCGTTTTTCCTTTTTTGCTCTCTCGCGACCGAGCTAAAATATCCCGGATAATCGGACGGTATTGCCGAAAGAAAGATGAACGCGACGTGCTACTAGCGATGAATCGTGAATCCCTAACGATCACGGGAACGAAAAAAATGGAACTAAAGCCGCGAAACGCAGAAAGTATACGGCTTTCATTCCGTTATTCTTTTCAAGCCTTAGGAACCCAAAGATAAACCCAAATGACCTAAGGAAATCCGAACAGCGAAAAAACCGCCCAAACAAACCCTAACGACCTCAAAACTCAATGTAAGCCAAACAAGCTTGGCAATCCCAAACCAACCCAAGCAACCTTGAACATCTTAAGCTGATCGCAAACAATCGAAGCTAACCCCAACCAACATACGCCTAAACCACATAAGTCAAGCCTGAACAACTTAAGGGGTTGGACCAGTCTGGAATTTTCGAAAAATCGATTTTTTTAAATAATTTTGATCCGTTCAGGCCACATCACTCCATTGTGGCGTGATCGGTAACCCGTTCGATGACGAAAATAATACGGTGTCCCTGATTATCGCCCGAAGAACGGTACAGGTAAATATGCATTATCAGATGATGAATAAATACTACACAATTAATCAAAATACATCGTCACCTTATCAAATTATTAGTGCAATATTAATATGCGAAAGCAATCAAATGTGCTCAATATCGATTTATTATTATTTTATAGGCGATTCATAAAAGAATGCTCGTATATACAGTCTTACTCCAATTCTATCGGATTAATGGGTGTCACGAATTTTCCTGTGAGAAAAAATCTCACAGGAAAATTCTTAAAAAATGCCAGGCTATCCAGTGTAAGCTTACGCGAGGTTTTTCATCCTTGACATTTCTTCTTAAACCCTCTAGTTCTTGAGTTACATTGCATTATCTAGAATTAGTCTTTTTTAATAAAAAAAAAATGAAATAACATTGCGAAAAAAAAACGTACGAAACTTTATAAAAAACGAAAATGGAGCTCCTGCCACCCCGTTCAAGTTTACCATGGATAAACGTAACAATTTTTTTTTTTTTGCATAAGTCATGCGCCCAATTCTCGATGGTCGAAAAAAAGCCGAAAAACAGTCACGTATAAAAATCGGGTCTGAAAGTATGTCTATGAAATCTATAGCATGTTATTCGATAAAACTCTCTAATTATCACAATGATATTAACTAATTGATATAGCTTATGTGATACAACAAATAGTTATAGGTATTAATTTGGTCTCTTATGCCGTATCAGCGACCGAATTGCTATAAGCACTCGGTAGCACAGGGGCAGCGTGCCTAGCTATGAGTAGGTAGGTACTAGGTTCAATTCGCATATAGGGCAAATATTTGCTTTGAAAAAAACCATTTCTAAAGGCCAGGGAATGGCGAATTACGATGAAAAATCCTTGTGGTACAACTCTCAATTAAGGAATTCATTTTATTTACGATTTATGAAATATTTTATGCATATAGTACACTTAGCTTTACAGTGTACATTGTACGCAAATAAAGATTCACTTGAATCTCATCTTTATCAACATATATAAATATCTTTGAAACAAATACGATCGTAGTAGGCTGCGAGACAAGGAAAAAACCTATTTTATTTAAATTGATCCTATATAAGTTAATTTTTTTGTTTAGCAGTGTACAGTAGACCGAAAGGGGGGGCAATAGGTTCTGTGAGAGCGCTCCAAGTAGGCCCACCTGAGGTTCCGTAGGTTCAGTTGTGATCCTCGCTGACCTCCTTTGAGTCAAAAAGTCTACTTTCTGCCATGCCGGAGATTCATCGGAGGCCCTAACGCATGGTATTTCCAAACATTGTACCCTGCTTTAGATACCCGATAATCCGCTCTCGCCGATTTCTGCTCGGGGACGGAAGCCTTCATTTTGTGGGTTGAACGCGACTCAAAAATTCTGCCTCGGGGTCATCGCAAAAACGCTGCAAAGCCGCCATTTTGAAATTAATCGCTTAACAAAAATTATTGTATACAGTCACTGACGTGTATGATAAACACCCTTTTTTGTAATCTCGATTTATGCGTAGTTTTGCTGGAAAAACAACTCCAAACGAACTTAAGCAGCCCCAAACAAATCCTAAACAATCCCAAACAGAACCGAACAATTCCGAACGATTCCGATGCAAACCAAACAAGTCCAAACAAACGCGAATACAGCCTCCGATGAAAAGACGAAGGGGAAGTGACAGCAATGGCAAAAGTGAGATACAAATTTCCACCCTCCTCTTGCTCTCTTTCTCTCGTGATGCTCGCGCGTTGTATAAACCGTACGATATTACGAGAAAGCTAATCGAGCGGAGAGCATAATTAATCACGACGAATTCGTCGTGATTAACGATGCTGTGCACTCCGGGTCCCCGTTGGCGGCTGCGAACGCGCACATAAACGCACGTTTAACGCTCGCTTTTTCTCTCTCGCTCTCTCTTTCTCGTCGAGTCGACAAATGGACTGTTGCTCTCGTGTACACGAGAAGCCTCTCTCGTTTCTCGCTCTCCGTGCTCGATGAACGCGGACGCGCGTTGGAAAAGCGTTACAAATCGTCACTAATTAAACAGAAAAAAAACCCGAATTCGAGAAGCGAAAAAAACAAGTATTTCATACGAAAAAGAAACGATCGTGCGGGTGTATACAGGGTGTCCCGTTTCGAGTGTCAGCCAGCCGCTATCTCATCGAATACGCATTGGAACGAACAACGTCTCGAACAAGAGTTGTTTGGTTATGACAGGCGGAAATCACTGAAAATGTTGCTAGTAACTGATAATTTTGAGGCAAACCAGGCGTATTGAATCATGTCTCGGAATATTGGTGACGATAATTGATGGTGAATTATTATTATTATAAGGAGTACAACTTTGCAGTGACCGTTTTTTTCAAAAGTTTAAGGCTTTATTATAAAAAAGTGGCTACATATTTTTTAATCAAAGTACTGCCCGTCGCTAGCTACGACCTCGGCCCATCTTTCAGGTAGCATTCGAATCCCGCGTCGATAAAAGTCTTGGTCCTTGGAGGCAATCCAGGAATCGACCCAATTTTTGACTTCTTCGTAAGTACCGAAGTGCTGGTCAGCCAAATCGTGTGCCATTGACCGGAACGAGTGATAGTTGGAAGGGGCAATGTCTGGAGAGTACGGCGGGGGGGATAAAACCTCCCATTTCAGCGTTTCCAAGTACTTTTTCACGACATTTGCAACATGGGGTCGGGCATTGTCATGATGCAGTATCACCTTGTCATGTCTTTCATTGAATTGTTGCCGTTTCTCTTTGAGTGCCTTACTCAAGCGCATCAACTGACGTCGGTAGAGTTCCCCTGTGATGGTTTCGGATGGTTTGAGCAGCTCATAGTACACAACGCCCAGCTGGTCCCACCAGATACACAGCATCACTTTGGATCCGTGAATATTCGGTTTGGGCGTCGATGACGGAATATGACCAGGCAGTCCCCATGATTTTCGGCGTTTAGGATTATCGTAGTGAACCCACTTTTCATCTTCAGTCACAATCCGGTGCAAAAATCCCTTCCTTTGTTGTCTTTGGAGCAGTTGTTCACAGGTGAAAAATCGGCGCTCGATGTCTCTCGGCTTCAACTCATGCGGGACTCAGTTTCCTTGCTTTTGGATCATACCCATATCCCGGAGACGTTTTGAAACTGCTGGCTGGGTTACTCCTAACGTCTCGGCGAGTTCCTCTTGAGTTTGGCACGAATCCTGGTCCAGCAAGCTCTCCAATTCTGCGTCTTCAAAAACTTTCTGCCTTCCGCCACCATGCTTGTTCTCGACCTCAAAATCTCCACTTTTGAAGCGTTGAAACCACCGCCGATACGTTTTCTCACTAATAGAATCCTCCCCGTAAGCATCTACAAGCAAACGGTGGGCCTCAGCCGCAGATTTCTTGATGTTGAAGAAGTAAATCATAACCTCCCGCAAATGCTGAGATTCGTAGGTTGCCATGTTTGAGTGCCTATAACTTTATAATGCATACACGTATCCGTTAGCTTTTTTAAATTGTTTACATTGGCAGAGCCTCTAGTTTAAAATGCCACTTTTTTATTGAGCTAGGGCCACTACTTCGGCCGCAGTGGCTCTCTAAGTAAAACGGTCACTGCAAAGTTGTACTCCTAATATTATTATTTTTCCCTATTTCGTTAACAACTATAATCTGTCCCAGGGGACATTCAATGGTTCTGATGGTAGGAGTTTATCTTTGTTTAGGAGGATGAGCATTGCCGTCCCCGCTATTGGTGTCGTGATTTATTGTGTCATATTTGTCTGTTTGGTAGATCTAAGGGCTTGATGCGTTTGAGTCGCCTGATTTCGTTTCTTCTATCGAGGATTTCTCGGGCCAGTGTGTTTGGGTGGTTCTGCAGCCTTTTTGTGTAACGCGCGCTCGTCTCTTGGATGTTTTCCGCTACCCTTGTTATTCGTAGATCGTTGTGTAGGGTCTTGTTGCTGACGTACCAAGGAGAGTTGGTCATTATTCTTAGCATTTTGGATTGAAATCTTTGAATGATTTCTATATTTGATCTACTGGCCGTCCCCCAGAGTTGAATGCCGTATGTCCACACTGGTTTGAATGGTGAATTATTGAATGGATTTTTATACAATCTTCCCGGGAATTAATTTCACGATTCTGCTCCAACAATTCGCTGCAATTTTTCAAGCACTTTGTGAAATTTTCAACTTGTCTGTAAACGTTTGTCTTGTCTAGAAACATTTTCATGGAATGTTAATGGGACATGTTTTTGTATTGCAAACTCCCTGCGATTGTAAAAAATCCGCTTTTATATGTTGCACAAGATGTCGCAAAAATTATTGCTTTGTTTGTTTCTACGATAATTACCACTGCGGTTTTTTTATATAATTATTATATGAAGAAAAATTAAATTTTCCCTAACTTTGTTATTCTCATTAAAAACCCAATGTTCCTCCTCATATACTTTCCGATGAAAAATAAAAAACCCACCGTTATGAATTGTTTTATTGGAAAAAAAAGAAAATAATTATAAAAAAAATAATGTAAATAAATTTTGAAAAATTATGTAAGGATGAGAAACGTTTTTAATAATTGTTGGGATAACAAAAAAAGAAAAAAAAATAAGATCCGAAGGAGGAATCGAACGCGAGACCTCCGGAGCAAAAGACCGAGCCCTAACCGTCTAGATTAGACGGCGGCTCGACGAGTGCCTGACATTCTAAATTCATAAGGCGCCTAAGAAACTTTGAATCGATTTTTCTCGGAATTTTCCGAGTAGTGCGTCCTACTACTTTAACCATGTGAGGTGCTAGGGGTCCTCTTTCACCACAAACAAATTCGGCCAAATCCCCGACCCCACGGTCGTGCCGTCTCCTTGTTAGATCAAACAGCAAAGGTCCTGCAAAGGTCAACGTCAAAATGTTCAACAGGAAGCCACCTTTTTTATTGCATATTCTAGTAGCTTGACTCGAGACTTTTACAAAACACTACAATTAAGTATTATTTCATCGAGTGCTTTCCGAGATTTTGGAAACACGAAATTTTTTTTTAACTTGCGTTCCAATAATACAAACTTCGGAACCAATTTTTTTTTCTTTTTCCAACGAGTTGCCGAACGATGCTGCATCGATCTTCGGACACCGAAAAAGATGAAATCGAAAAAATCGGTTCTAAAACCGTATGCTGATTCGCTCCCACAGGATCTAACCTCAAATAGATGAATATCGGTGTACACACTCGGGCGAATCATAATCCTGTGGAAAGGCTCGCGCGTGTACATATAGAGGGGGTGTTGGCATGCGGGGGTGTACGCGAGGGAAATATACTCGTGTGCAAGGCATAGACGAGCGGACAGCGAGCTGTGGTTGTCCTCCGGAGTCCCATGTGACCCCGTACCCTCCCTTAGCTTCTCTCTCTCTCTCTCTCTCTCTCTCGCTCTCTCTCTCTCTCTCTCTCTCTCTCTCTCTCTCTCTCTCTCTCTCTCTCTCTCTCTCTCTCTCTCTCTCTCTCTCTCTCTCTCTCTCTCTCTCTCTCTCTCTCTCTCTCTCTCTCTCTCTCTCTCTCTCTCTCTCTCTCTCTCTGACCCTCACGCCCCACGCACCGTACAGGCAAAATACATAGATTACGGGGGGTTCCTGTGTGCTGTCTAATGAGGCTCGACACCCGTCCGCCGTTGCAGCAGCGATGCTGCTGCTGCTCTCTTCCGCCACCCCCGCTTGACCAGCGAGCGGCCTCTACTGCTTATAGTGGTCGCGCGCGATACGGTACTTTCGTTCTGCCGTGTATTGTATCGTCGCGTTTATCCCGTATTATACAGGGTGTCACAAAAGTAAGGGCACGGCTGAATATTTCCGCAGGCAAGACAATTTCCCAAAATGTTAAGGTCGTTCTTGAAGTAACTTTTTCCAAGGAATTCAATGGTGACCTTCATTTTGACCTTGGCGATGTCCTTAAAGGTTATTTCAAGGTCAACTTTTGTTTTTCAAATAGGAACCCCCTTTTTTAAGATCGGCAATCGATAGAGCGGGAAATTTTATGTACAGATATGTACTTAAGTCACCGGTCCCCTTTGACCTTGAAGGTCACTGCAGGATTAATTAAACTTAAACACAGTATGGATACCTCGGACAAGAATAGAAGCTTCTTAAATTCTATCGTTAAGACCAAAGTTATCAATTTTAACAAGGCGCATCTAGTAGTGACCTCGATCGTGACTTTGACCATGACCTTCAAGGTGATTTCAAGGTCAACTCTTTTTTTTGTAATATAAACTCCCTTTTTGACATCCGCAATCGATAGAACGAGAAATTCGACATACAGAGGTGTTCATACTGTGTTCAAGTTGAATTAACCCTACAGTGACCTTCAAGGTCAAATTCGACCGATGACTTGAGTACATATCTGTACGTGGAATTTCTCGTTCTATCGATTGCGGTTGTCAAAAAGGGAGTTTTTATTACAAAAAAAGTACGGTCAAAAAAATGTACCATTCTGTTTACAAAAGTGGAGGTGACCTTCACTCTGCGTCAGCGCTTCTGCCGAAATGAAAAAAATGGTCGCATTTGACCGTCGCACACCGTACGACTTTTGCCTGGAACATTTTTTCGCGACGTCGATAATTACCGAGTTATTTCGGATGGCAGGGATAAGAGGGACACCCTGTATATAGGGTGCCACGAAAAATGACATGCAAAAGGTAAACCTCGACGCCTCGTATCAATACGTATCCGCGACTTTTTATGCTCGTTTTATCGTTATGAAGTGCACTGTTGAGCAATAAATAAATGACGAACTGAAAAAAGGTATGAGAGGATCAGTCACTAAAGTTCTGATGATAAAAAAAATACTTATACTGGTAAAATGCTTATACTAGTAAAAATTCTAATATTCTAGTCAACTAGTAAAATACTTATATTACTAAAGTACTTATACTAGTACAAATTCTTCTTTCGAGTTTTCCTGTACGTTAGGTTTTTCTTCACTTTCTCTTTTGTGTATCTACCATCTCTTTGAAGCTTGAAAGAGCAATTGAGAGTCAAGTTTACTAGTTTACTCAATGACTCTCAATTGCTCTTTTAACCGTTTGAAGCACACACTTTTCTTTCCGTGCACGTTTTTTTTGCACGTTTTGGTAGTTATTGAAGTACTATTATGTATACTGAAGTACCTACGAATCTTGAAACGCATTTACAACCGCCACATTTAATTAAAAAACACTTTTAAATCGTCAAAATCTGAATTGAATTAGGTGTAACGCCAGTGTTACACTATGCCGCAAAGGGTTAAGCTTCTAAGAGGAAAGTACATACACGGAAGAGACAATTTGAAAAAACCTAGATACAGTCGAACCTCGATATAACGAAGATTTGTCCATTTCCTTCCGATAGACACCCGAAACCTTTATACAACAACATAATAATCTACATTGTACCCTAATTGCTAATTGCTTGTACAAGTGGCTCCAATTTGAACCTTTCTTTCTTCATAAAATATCCCAATATTTATACAACTAATTTTTTTCTAGACCATTTTAAACAACATGATCTCGATGCAACGAAACCTCGATATAAGGAAAACTCGATATAACGAACTTCTCTAGAGATTCGTTATATCGAGGTTCGACTGTACAAGAAAACTCGCAAAAAGATGTTTTTTTTTAATTTTCCCTCGAAAAGTAAGAAATATCGTAAAGCATACATGGGGGTGATGCGGATAGGTATCGATACGAGGCCATCAGATTTTGCTTTCGGGCCACCTTGTATGTGTGTGTGTGGAGGGGGAGGGGGGGCGCGCGCGCGCGCGCGCGCGCGTGTGTGTGTGTGTGTGTGTGTGTGTGTGTGTGTGTGTGTGTGTGTGTGTGTGTGTGTGTGTGTGTGTGTGTGTGTGTGTGTGTGTGTGTGTGTGTGTGTGTGTGTGTGTGTGTGTGTGTGTGTGTGTGAAATAACATATACAAACACACACTATGCTCAAACAACCCCTAACGCATTCTATCTGAGCGCGTAGGCATATAACGCGTGAACGAGTGCTATAATATACCAGACCCAATGCCATGTGTATATATATATGTGTGTATATATATATATACACACACACACACACACATTTGCGAGTATGCTAGAGTATACGGTTTATACGTGTGTAAAACATTATGGGGTCGTCTATACACGCGGAATGGCACACGCCCATTTAATGCACTCTACAATAGACGACGATAATGTTATATATATATATATATATATATACACACACACACACACACACACACACACATATTGTGCATGTGTATAGGATATGCGACAGAGTGGAAAACGTTGCGAAATTGTCTCGCGTGTATTATAACCCCGTAAACAGATTAAATGGCGTGGTGACGATTAGCCAGCCGGAGCCTACACACAGATACGCACATACACACACGCATTGCACGTCGGGTAATAGTCGTACAACGCAAATAAAAAAATAGTTATTTCAGAACCGAGGGAGGCAAGATTTTTTTTCAACCTTCACCGCCCCTATGAGGGCGGGTTGCGTTGTTTTAAAACCCTCAATTTGTATTTTAGGATCTCTTTTCAGCGACTGAATCCTAATTGTGCAAGATATTTACTTGGAGAATATAGAATAGAATTTTTTTGCGTTTTCTTACAGTTCAAAAACATTATATTTAATATTATTATGACAGCGCATCAACAACGAAAAATGTCAATAAATATTTTTTAAAGATTTTTTAAAGTTCACGTCGTCCGAATTTTGGGATATTACCACGAGCATGGCGCCAAATTCTTTCGATGTGTTGTGTATATGCTCTCGAATCTGGATCGACCCAAACAAACAAACCCAAACGAACCCAAAAACATTATGAGCCATTAAAATGTAACTTAATATAAGGTTTTACAATCATAAAGAATTGATAAAAAAATTGACAGCCTCTTTTTAGTAGGAGTGACACTTCCGAATATTTACCACAATAACGATGCAAACTTCCGACCAGGTGCTAATGCACCTAGTGAGCGAAAAAAAATTAGTAGGTAATGAAAGAAAAGCGTAATGAAGCTATATTTTTCACTTACGGTTATTTATTTATTTACGATGAAGTTTATTTATTTATTTATTATGAAGAATGTGTGATATTATTATTATCATATTGTATTGGTAGTTCGATACTAATTTGACCATTACTCCGAGCCTCTTATTTTTGAGGCGAGATTTCCAATTTTTCGTCTCAACTTAAAATTTGCAAAAAAAGAAAAGACATATTTGTAGTAAACAAAATGGGCCGTCGCAGATCCTCGCATAAATCTCGGAAACTTGCGCTTACAAGATAGACAAAGACCACAGGAGGTCCCCTTATATTCTAACAGTTGTTCCGCTTTAGTCCACCACGTGTACAACGTGTCTCGGTCCGCCTAAGTAGTCGTTTTATACCAGCGAAGACTGACAGTGATCGAGAACTCGCGATACGATCTGGAATCCGTTCTCTCTCTCTTTGTCTCTCTCGCACACACACATACACTCCCTTCCTTACGTCCCTCTCTCGATAACGGCAACCGGAAGTATCGTTTTAATCACCACATCCGCGCGCGCTGGCGATCTCGTCGAATCGCCGAGAACGCAGGCGCATAGGTGGTGAAAGACTATCCAAGGGGTTTAGGGTGTTCTTTCGGTTTTCCATTGTATTACGTAACAGAGAGGCCGATATTTCTGTAGAATTGGATATAAAAATTTTATATAATTTCTAAATGTTATTATCATGTTTATAAACTATTCAAAATTTGATTTTGAATTTTGAAATGTTTTCGAAATCTTGTGCTCATACATAGGGTATTAGGAAAGTCGATGCAAAGGCTTAAGGGGGTGATAGATCACCTCGTTGAGAACATATCTAGCCTAAGTTACCTTAGTCCAAAGTCTAAGGATGTTGAGTTATTATGGTAAGTATGATTTTTGGAAAATTTCCCAAATTTAGGTACGAACTCGTTCATAATGTTCAAATAGACAATAGTTGGCAACTAAAAACGTATTTGCGTCTTAGCTTAATGTGTATTCAATCGACAAACACCAATACAATCATCTGTATCCACGCGACTAACTAAACGGGACGTGTTGATTAATTAAAACCTTGTCAAAAAAAATACCTCATATGTTAATGCTATCTTTTAAAAAATAGCATTGATATAAGAGGTAAACGAGTTAGTACCTAATTGTGGGAAATTTATCAAAAATCATATTTACCATGGAAACTCGAAATCCTTAGACTTTGGACTCAGGTAACCTAGGTTAGATATGTTCCTAACGAGGGGACCTATCACCCCCTTGAGGCTTTCCATCAACCTTCCTAACACCTTGTAAATACAGAGTGTCCTTCTTATCTCTGCCATCCGAAATAACTCGGTAATTATCGACGTCACAAAAAAATGTTCTAGACAGAAGGTGTACGGTGTGAAGGGAGCCATCAAATGCGACCAATTTTTTTTTTTTATTTCCTTGGAGGCGCTGACGCATAGCTGAGGTCCCCCCAATTTTTTTTAATGGAATGGTACATTTTTTCAACCACCTTGTGGAGCACCTCAAGCCACATGAAAAACATTAGGGGGTGAAAGTCGTTCAAGGTCATTTCGAATACCTATTAAAATGAAATACAAATCTAAATATCTCGGATCACTACCATATATTTGGTAGTGATCCGAGATATTTATATTTCTATCATCGATACTGACCTTGAATGATCTTGAACGACTTTGACCTCCTAACGTTTTTTATGCGACTTGAGGTGCTCCACGAGATGGTTGAAAAAAAAATGTACCATAACATTTAAAAAAGTGGAGGTGACCTTGACTGTGCGTCAGCGCCTCCACCGAAATAAAAAAAAATGGCCGCAGTTGATGGCCCCCTTCACACCGTACAACTTTTGTCTGGAACATTTTTTTGTGACGTCGATAATTACCGAGTTATTTCGGGTAGCAGAGATAAGAGGGACACCTTGTATATAGAACCTATCGTAGTATTACATTTGAAAACATTTCCAAATTCAATTCTGAAATATTCTTGAAAACAAAAAAAATTAAAACATACAGTGTGACCAAAAAAGTGAGATGCAAAAAAAACTAAATGCCTCGTGTCGATATCTATTCAAATCATCCCCATCCATGTTCTACGATCTTTATTACTTTTTCGAAAAAAAAGCATTTTTTAATTTTTCTCTTTTGTGCATGAACTTTCCGCGCAATTTTTTTCTCCTGTTATAGTAATGAAGTTCACGGTTGGGCAATAAATAAATTACTGAACACTAACGTTGATCACTCAAAATTTGATTAACAGTTAAGCAAAATACGTTTGGAAAGAATCAGTCAACAAAATTCAAATGATAAAAAATAAATGCTTACACTAGTCCAAATAACTCCCATGTGCAATTGCTTTGAGAAGCTTCTAATAGAAAAGTACATACACAAAAAAGAAAACAAAATAAAAAACTATGCTAAGGAAAAAATTGAGAAAAAAAGGGTCTTTATCTTGAAAAATAAAAGAGACCGTGGAACATACATGGGGGTGATTCGGATGTGTATTGGGATAAGGTTCCAACCCCCCCCCCCCCCCCCCCCCCCACCGATCGAGCTTCAATTTTGCACAAACTTTCCTTTTAATATTTAAAGACAACCCCTAAAGGGATTTTGCACAAATCTTCCTTTTAATATTTTAAGGCAACCTCTAAAGGGATTTTCAGCGACTCGCAATAGTATTTGAGATATTGAATTTTTAAGTTTTTTTTTTACGCGCTCCTACTATATGTATATCTGGTTACGTCTCCGTTAGTACCTATGTATGTTATCGCGCTCTCCGTTTTATCCCAACACACCCAAACAAACGGAAACCCAAAAATTATGGCGCCTCGCCAAAAATTCGTTCAGGGGTTGTCTTAAAATATTAAAAGGAAGGTTTGTGCAAAATTTCAGCTCGATGGGGGGGGGGGGGTCGGAACCTCACCCGTGTATTGTTGCGAGGCATCCAGATTTTCCTTTTGGACGACACTCTTCGGGCCACCCTATATATATATATACATAGTTTTTGGGAAGAAGTTTTTATTAGAAATGATTGCAAAGAAAAACCAGAATTGTCTCATTCAATTGTCATATATATAAATATATATGGGTGATTACCCCGAAAGGATAATTCTGCAGGACAACGAAATTTATAAGCAATAATATTTATTTTTTTCATTTAAAAACTGCAATTGAATTCAGATCTAATCGATATAATAAAATTCCTTATGAATCACACTGACTTTCAGTTTTGCGATATTTATCACGGTGGAAAGAAATAATAGGGCTAGAGAAATAATGCAAATATACTCCTATGAAATATTTATTCTTTTATTAAAGGGTCTTCTCACTTCAGCCACTAAAAAAGATTATCTTCATGCATTTTTTAAAAAGGTTTATATTATAGATGTTGATATAAAAGTTGTTACACTTAATAAATATACTTTCGAAATACATAAAAAAAACCAATGGAATCAAAAAAATATATTGGTTGATTCAAATAAATGTCTGATCACGGAGTGCCACCGATATATGAGATTGTTACAATTACTATAAAATATTGAAAAATGTGATTGATTCAAATAACATATTATTTTATTTGAAAATCTCTTCTGTTTTCTGAATGTCTTCAAATAAATTATCCTTCAAATAAAATTATATTCTATTGAAACCATTCTATATACAACCCATAGATGTATGGATGAAACAATTAAGCGGTTGCTACATTTTTTATTTCGTACAAAAATATAATCAATAGAATGAATAATTTATTTACTACATCGTAGCGAATATGCCATGAGACGTAAGTTTTTCAATTTGTTTTAAATCTTAAATAAAAAGTAAGCATTAGAATGATCATCCACGATAATAGTGGAGAGAATATCAGATATCCAATGGAATATCCATAGAGAGAATATCAGATATTCAACTGATAAGAACTTTGATCTTAGCCACAGGCCAAGAAGCGATACTCTTTAGAGTTTCTCCGTCGTTTAAGTAGATTTTCGGTTCGCGCTACGCTTACGAGAAACGAGCGCCCGTGCGGCTTCTAGCGGTTACCCCGAGAACTACGGGTTTCCTCACACCTATAATTTCGGTGGCACTCGGCCGTGAGTCGGTTGAATTTTTTCAACCAAATGCGCAAGAAACAAATTTCATTTTCCCATAATTTTTTAACCAATTCAGACATTTGCTTAATATTTTCAATCAAAATAAAATGTTAATATTGTAACGGATAATATACGTACAAATCAATATCGGATATGGTGAAAAAAATAAAATAACATATTTACTCAATAGAAATTTTACCTGAATCAAACGAGCGAAATTCAATTTTTCTTGTGTACTCGAATCAACAATATTCATGTTATGAATTGAAACGCTTTATTTGTTCGTTGCAGAAAATGCATTTCGAACTATTTATTTTGTACGCGAAATTTTTTTAGATAGTTTCAATAATATAATAATAAATGCAATAATATAATTTCTGATAAAAATTTCTTCCCAAAATACTTCTAATTTTAGTGCCACAATTGTCAATTACTTAAGGTTTGAAAATTTCAAATATCGAAAGCAAGCAAGACTTGAAGAAATCGACGATGATGAGCAATCAGATGGGATTTTGTACGGTGCAGGAATTGCCGATTGAGTTTAGGTAAGAGTTCTTCATAGTATAAACTTCAAACGCGTTTTTCTCGAAACAACGTTTTCAAAATCTAGCTCCATCGTATCTCTAAAACTGATAAACCGATTCTCTTGAAATTTGAACCACATATTGTAAACATGATTCGCAACAAGATGACCCTCGATGATTTAAAAATTTTGATCTTTACTCTTTTTTTGCGAAAAACTGCGAAAAACCGCGTTTTTTAAACTTTTTTCGTTTTTCATCTGCCATTTTTTTATTTTTGATAAAACTATATCCAAGGGTCATTTTGTAGCTGGTGTCATACTGAATCTAATGGACTTTGATTTTTTTGTTTCGGACAAGTCGTTGCCGAGTTGTGATGGAGCTTCCTAACCCACCTATTTTTTAGGCGTTACGTTAAACTATAGTTTTTGTACTTAAAAATGAATGAAAATTAATTTAAAAAATTATTTTTATGTATTTCAAGGCTTTATTTATCAAGCCCAACAACTTTTATACTCATTTCTTTCATAAAATCCTCAAAAAAAAATCGCGAAAATAGCCTTTTTTAGTGGCTCCAAAATGGACTGGCCCCTTAAATGTTAGTATATTCTTTCAATCGCATATCTCCTCAGACAGGTAGATTGTATATATAAGTATCACCCTAAATATTCAATCAAAAATACCTCCCTAAAAATTGAATTCTTCATAAACATCTTTCAATATAAAAAAAAAACCATCAAATGATCATCAAAAAACCAGCATAGCCCCATATAATTTCGACTTTCCCTACACTTGTCTTCGCGACGCCCTACTTTTTTTCGCAACAATTGAACTCAGTCAGCTCGACCTTCGCTCAATTTATCGTTCGAGTTATCCACCCTCCTTCTACGAGCCCCCACCCCAGGTACGCTTGTTTTCCTAAGACGCCGGAACTCCGTGAAAGGGCTGCTTCACATGCGATTCTCATTAGTTCGTTTATTAGATTTAAAGGAGAAGCTTCGACGGAACGTGCCAGAGCTCGTAGAGCAGTGACGAGAGAGGGGTACGAACGGAAGGGGGTGGCCGACAAGCAAGGGCTGCCGAGGAATCCTATACGAAACAATGGGGTGCCATCCATAAGGGGTGGGGTGCAAATCGATCTAGAGAATCGATAAGGTGTCCTGAGGCGATGGTGGTAGGAAAAAAAAAGAAAAGCATCGCCGAGCGAGTGTGGGAGAGCTAGGGCTGTTCCGCATATATGTATTGTAACGTGTTTTTTTTGGTAACCCTCCGCCGCTCGGCGAGGGCGTCCTCCGGCTCGGGGCCACCATCGCCGCCACGACACGATTCCGTAGGGTCCTGAATAGCTGTATATTATTTACTAATCCCGTCTGTTTTCTCTTTATTTTTATTATGTAATGTAAACCCGATGTCGAGGTTTCTCCCGCGGGAGGAAGGATGCGCCGTCAAGAAAGGGAACATCCGAGGCAGCGGTAACGGCAAGGTAGAACGTTCACCCTGGGCTGAAGATCGGGAAAACGCAGGAGGCCCTTAAGCGGCCGAACGATCGGAGTGGCCAAGGTTCATGCGAAAATTCCAACGTTCGCGACTCCCACATTATCCGGAGGAAATAATTTATCGGGGCCGGATCCACGCGCAGATCTTTCGTCCCCCCCCCTGCGAGGTTTCTCTCAGCCCATGTAACAAAGAGGATAAAAAGGGTTGCGGTTATTGTTCCTGCCAAGACCCGAGATTCGTGAGAGCGAGCGCGCGGATTTTATTCTTTCATTCCGGGAGTTACGAAATTCGAAATTCGCGCTGGGGTCGTAGGCGAACTCCCGAAAGAATTGGCACGAGACTGCCCTCTCGCGCGAAGCTAGAGAAAAAGACGAGGAGCGGGGAGGAGCAGGGGTACGCGTCTCGCACGCCGGCCGGCTTGCCGGACAGCTTCTCGCAAGGTACCGAGCCGGAAGGACGTGCGACGACCAACATAAAGTGGCCAGCTACTCTCTCCCGGTGAGCCCAGCGTTGCCCGCAGCAATATACCGCGTAGATTTCTGACCGCGTGGTCGATCCTCGATCTCGGGTATCTTTTTCGTGGCCACGGCCTCTGTCGCGTTTCTGTAATTTTCGAGCCCCGTCGTACGTAGCTAGCGCGTATTGTCGGGAAATAGCGTCGTGGTTGCGCGCGGGAAGCTCAATTTCGTGTCGCGACGAGCTTCGGCTCGAATATTTCGTTAGTCTGTAAAAAGTGTGAGTGAATGTGTGCCTGCTGAAATTGGGACGTGTCGTCTTCGGTGATCCCTTGGCCTGCGGCGAGGCTTGTGCAAGGGGAAAGGGGGAGAGATCGCCCTTAGGTCGGGACTTCTTTACGGAGAGTCGGCCTCCCGTTTATCATCGGGTCGCGGGTTCGAACCCGTGCGGACTCCCGTCTACCTTAACTGTATCTACCGGGTGCCCCTTTCCCCAGTGTGGGGATTTATCCCGGCTTCGTCGTGGGGGAGAGGTTGCTGAGCATCGACGTCCATGTAAGTAACGACCGGGGTAATTTTCCGGGATAATTCTGTCTTTATTTTAACGCTCGGCCGGGTAACCGATTAGCGGGGGCCCGGTTTTATAATATTAGTGTGGCCGGTAGGGGAGAGAGGAGAGGCCAAAACGAGCTCGACGTTTATTGTGCGTGTGTGTAGGCCCCGGTCGGAATTGGTGTGTGTGTGTGCGCGTATTAGATCTATTTTCTTTGTGTTCCGATTTTTGTCCCGTGTTCCTTGCGAAGGAGAGGAATTATTAACGACAGATAAAATAAATTTTCTGACGATAAATTTTTCTTGCCGCGCGTGATTGACACCTGACCCATCCCCTCTACCTTATCCACGAGGCTGCAGTTTGGCCGGACACTGCGTTCCCTTTTCTTGTCCCGACAAGCCGATTTTCGGCTGGCGCCCTATATAAATTGTCGGGACGGGAGGAGGGGAGTTTTGTGACTCTCTCGGTCCTTTTTCCCCAGCTCCCTCGATTTTGCGGTCACAAATTTGGCGCCCAACGTGGGGCTGTGTCATTGCGCGCGGAAAATTTTATTTTACCTCGACGAAGTTAAATTTGAATTATTTCCCGATATTTCGTCTCCTTCGCAACCGTCTTTATCGTGTTCGTGTATAAGTCTGTTTTTTTTTTGTGTCAATATCGTGGTCGTCCCTTTGTTTCCGTCCTTTAGAAGACAAGTTTCAGCGAGAGATCGAACGAAATATTTTCGAGGCCTCGAGTATCGTGTGCTCGAGGTTCCTCGCGTCGCTAAGCCGAGTTTTTTTTTCTTCTGCTTGGCCGGTGAGTCCGGTGCGAGCTCTGGCCGCATGGCTTGACACTCGCGCCCATAATACGAGAATCTTTGTTTACATTTTGTTGGCGCTCGCACATTTAAGATCCCGAACTGGAGACAGAATACTTGCCGACGTATTGAAAAATGTACGAAAGATTCCTGAACTCCCGAGTCTCGTTGAATATTCCGATCTACAGGGTGATCCAGAAGTGGGACTATAAGTGGCACCTAAGACCAGCCTTTAGTCTTTCCGACCCCGCTTATTTATTCGTTCAGTTCCGTTACGTCGAGTTTATTTATTTATTTATTTTGACTTCGGTGTTTATATGGTTTATTTTATGTTATACATCCAACATCTTTTAAAAATCTTTCTTTTTTTTAATTTACCGTGTCAATATTATTATTGCATGATAAATTTTGGGTTTTCGACTTGAAGTTTTGTTTTCTTTATTTTCTGACTGACATTATTTTATCTAATTTATTTATTGACTTTATTTAATGTAATTCATTTATTGACTTTAGTTTAACGAACTTAATTGACTTCCTTCCCTTTTATTTGTTTATTGGCTTAAATTCGTTTAGCTTATTTAAATAATTTATTAGATTTCCTTTAACCAAATGGTATTTTGGCTTAGATTCATTTTTTTTAATTTTTTTTATTTTACCGACTTTTTTCTATTTAATTTCATTGTTGTTTTCTTTTGCGGACGGTTTGATTTTAATTTAATTTATTGAGCCATTTTTCTTTTTATTTTATTTCTTCCTTTTCTTTGTTTGTTTTTCTTCGTTCTTTTCTATCGCTCTTACGACGTACTCATGGTACATTGTTGTTTTTTTTAATTATACTTTGGTTCACTGGACCTGAATTCCAGGCCGGTGGAAAGAATCTGTTCGATGAATCGATTTTGCTAGGACGAGTTGTCGTGGGCTTTTGCGGGGTAACATGTTCCCGGAAGCACCAGCACAAGTATTCTATTACTTCACGAGTAGGCGGACCTGCGTTTCAGGCCGGCTAACTCGAAGAGTATTTCAATTTTTCCGATGGTAGCTAATTGGTCACGAGTATTTTTTTCGCGGGGTAACATGTTCCCGGAAGCGCCGAAATAGCGACTTATGTGTTTGTTTGTCTGTGAGTAGTATCGGACATTATTGCTGTTATCGTTTTCATTTTTGTTTGATTTTCTTCGGTTTTGACAATTGGATCAATGTCGTTGTCTTGCTATCATTATTTTGTTTATTGACTTTCGCTCTGACTTGCCACCTGCACTCCTTCCCTCTCTTGAATCCCGTTGGGGAACAAAAAAAAAGATAAACCCGGAAAGAATGGTACGTGACACCCTTGGTTCTCCCTCTCCTTTCGTTATCCTGGAGGCATGGAGTTCCCGTGGGTATGATCGCGGTAAGGCGGATGAGACTCCCGTGAACTTCGACGACGCGAATCGGGTGTGTAGCAGATATGAACATCCTTATTTTGATTTGACCTGACCATAATGATGACTTGAGGGGGCACTACGGAATCAGGCGTGATGGAGGTCGTTGCCGCGTGGCGCGATTGACAGAATAGCCGGGCAGGGCTGAGATCTCGGCCGGGGCGGCCGATGTCTGGGGAGGGGGTGTTGTAACGTGTTTTTTTTGGTAACCCTCCGCCGCTCGGCGAGGGCGTCCTCCGGCTCGGGGCCACCATCGCCGCCACGACACGATTCCGTAGGGTCCTGAATAGCTGTATATTATTTACTAATCCCGTCTGTTTTCTCTTTATTTTTATTATGTAATGTAAACCCGATGTCGAGGTTTCTCCCGCGGGAGGAAGGATGCGCCGTCAAGAAAGGGAACATCCGAGGCAGCGGTAACGGCAAGGTAGAACGTTCACCCTGGGCTGAAGATCGGGAAAACGCAGGAGGCCCTTAAGCGGCCGAACGATCGGAGTGGCCAAGGTTCATGCGAAAATTCCAACGTTCGCGACTCCCACATTATCCGGAGGAAATAATTTATCGGGGCCGGATCCACGCGCAGATCTTTCGTCCCCCCCCCCTGCGAGGTTTCTCTCAGCCCATGTAACAAAGAGGATAAAAAGGGTTGCGGTTATTGTTCCTGCCAAGACCCGAGATTCGTGAGAGCGAGCGCGCGGATTTTATTCTTTCATTCCGGGAGTTACGAAATTCGAAATTCGCGCTGGGGTCGTAGGCGAACTCCCGAAAGAATTGGCACGAGACTGCCCTCTCGCGCGAAGCTAGAGAAAAAGACGAGGAGCGGGGAGGAGCAGGGGTACGCGTCTCGCACGCCGGCCGGCTTGCCGGACAGCTTCTCGCAAGGTACCGAGCCGGAAGGACGTGCGACGACCAACATAAAGTGGCCAGCTACTCTCTCCCGGTGAGCCCAGCGTTGCCCGCAGCAATATACCGCGTAGATTTCTGACCGCGTGGTCGATCCTCGATCTCGGGTATCTTTTTCGTGGCCACGGCCTCTGTCGCGTTTCTGTAATTTTCGAGCCCCGTCGTACGTAGCTAGCGCGTATTGTCGGGAAATAGCGTCGTGGTTGCGCGCGGGAAGCTCAATTTCGTGTCGCGACGAGCTTCGGCTCGAATATTTCGTTAGTCTGTAAAAAGTGTGAGTGAATGTGTGCCTGCTGAAATTGGGACGTGTCGTCTTCGGTGATCCCTTGGCCTGCGGCGAGGCTTGTGCAAGGGGAAAGGGGGAGAGATCGCCCTTAGGTCGGGACTTCTTTACGGAGAGTCGGCCTCCCGTTTATCATCGGGTCGCGGGTTCGAACCCGTGCGGACTCCCGTCTACCTTAACTGTATCTACCGGGTGCCCCTTTCCCCAGTGTGGGGATTTATCCCGGCTTCGTCGTGGGGGAGAGGTTGCTGAGCATCGACGTCCATGTAAGTAACGACCGGGGTAATTTTCCGGGATAATTCTGTCTTTATTTTAACGCTCGGCCGGGTAACCGATTAGCGGGGGCCCGGTTTTATAATATTAGTGTGGCCGGTAGGGGAGAGAGGAGAGGCCAAAACGAGCTCGACGTTTATTGTGCGTGTGTGTAGGCCCCGGTCGGAATTGGTGTGTGTGTGTGCGCGTATTAGATCTATTTTCTTTGTGTTCCGATTTTTGTCCCGTGTTCCTTGCGAAGGAGAGGAATTATTAACGACAGATAAAATAAATTTTCTGACGATAAATTTTTCTTGCCGCGCGTGATTGACACCTGACCCATCCCCTCTACCTTATCCACGAGGCTGCAGTTTGGCCGGACACTGCGTTCCCTTTTCTTGTCCCGACAAGCCGATTTTCGGCTGGCGCCCTATATAAATTGTCGGGACGGGAGGAGGGGAGTTTTGTGACTCTCTCGGTCCTTTTTCCCCAGCTCCCTCGATTTTGCGGTCACAAATTTGGCGCCCAACGTGGGGCTGTGTCATTGCGCGCGGAAAATTTTATTTTACCTCGACGAAGTTAAATTTGAATTATTTCCCGATATTTCGTCTCCTTCGCAACCGTCTTTATCGTGTTCGTGTATAAGTCTGTTTTTTTTTTGTGTCAATATCGTGGTCGTCCCTTTGTTTCCGTCCTTTAGAAGACAAGTTTCAGCGAGAGATCGAACGAAATATTTTCGAGGCCTCGAGTATCGTGTGCTCGAGGTTCCTCGCGTCGCTAAGCCGAGTTTTTTTTTCTTCTGCTTGGCCGGTGAGTCCGGTGCGAGCTCTGGCCGCATGGCTTGACACTCGCGCCCATAATACGAGAATCTTTGTTTACATTTTGTTGGCGCTCGCACATTTAAGATCCCGAACTGGAGACAGAATACTTGCCGACGTATTGAAAAATGTACGAAAGATTCCTGAACTCCCGAGTCTCGTTGAATATTCCGATCTACAGGGTGATCCAGAAGTGGGACTATAAGTGGCACCTAAGACCAGCCTTTAGTCTTTCCGACCCCGCTTAT
Source organism: Ophion slaviceki (assembly GCA_944452715.1). Taxonomy (NCBI): domain Eukaryota; kingdom Metazoa; phylum Arthropoda; class Insecta; order Hymenoptera; family Ichneumonidae; genus Ophion; species Ophion slaviceki. The sequence goes on from OX101791.1 coordinate 1,984,780, forward strand.
TTATTCGTTCAGTTCCGTTACGTCGAGTTTATTTATTTATTTATTTTGACTTCGGTGTTTATATGGTTTATTTTATGTTATACATCCAACATCTTTTAAAAATCTTTCTTTTTTTTAATTTACCGTGTCAATATTATTATTGCATGATAAATTTTGGGTTTTCGACTTGAAGTTTTGTTTTCTTTATTTTCTGACTGACATTATTTTATCTAATTTATTTATTGACTTTATTTAATGTAATTCATTTATTGACTTTAGTTTAACGAACTTAATTGACTTCCTTCCCTTTTATTTGTTTATTGGCTTAAATTCGTTTAGCTTATTTAAATAATTTATTAGATTTCCTTTAATCAAATGGTATTTTGGCTTAGATTCATTTTTTTAAATTTTTTTTATTTTACCGACTTTTTTCTATTTAATTTCATTGTTGTTTTCTTTTGCGGACGGTTTGATTTTAATTTAATTTATTGAGCCATTTTTCTTTTTATTTTATTTCTTCCTTTTCTTTGTTTGTTTTTCTTCGTTCTTTTCTATCGCTCTTACGACGTACTCATGGTACATTGTTGTTTTTTTTAATTATACTTTGGTTCACTGGACCTGAATTCCAGGCCGGTGGAAAGAATCTGTTCGATGAATCGATTTTGCTAGGACGAGTTGTCGTGGGCTTTTGCGGGGTAACATGTTCCCGGAAGCACCAGCACAAGTATTCTATTACTTCACGAGTAGGCGGACCTGCGTTTCAGGCCGGCTAACTCGAAGAGTATTTCAATTTTTCCGATGGTAGCTAATTGGTCACGAGTATTTTTTTCGCGGGGTAACATGTTCCCGGAAGCGCCGAAATAGCGACTTATGTGTTTGTTTGTCTGTGAGTAGTATCGGACATTATTGCTGTTATCGTTTTCATTTTTGTTTGATTTTCTTCGGTTTTGACAATTGGATCAATGTCGTTGTCTTGCTATCATTATTTTGTTTATTGACTTTCGCTCTGACTTGCCACCTGCACTCCTTCCCTCTCTTGAATCCCGTTGGGGAACAAAAAAAAAGATAAACCCGGAAAGAATGGTACGTGACACCCTTGGTTCTCCCTCTCCTTTCGTTATCCTGGAGGCATGGAGTTCCCGTGGGTATGATCGCGGTAAGGCGGATGAGACTCCCGTGAACTTCGACGACGCGAATCGGGTGTGTAGCAGATATGAACATCCTTATTTTGATTTGACCTGACCATAATGATGACTTGAGGGGGCACTACGGAATCAGGCGTGATGGAGGTCGTTGCCGCGTGGCGCGATTGACAGAATAGCCGGGCAGGGCTGAGATCTCGGCCGGGGCGGCCGATGTCTGGGGAGGGGGTGTTGTAACGTGTTTTTTTTGGTAACCCTCCGCCGCTCGGCGAGGGCGTCCTCCGGCTCGGGGCCACCATCGCCGCCACGACACGATTCCGTAGGGTCCTGAATAGCTGTATATTATTTACTAATCCCGTCTGTTTTCTCTTTATTTTTATTATGTAATGTAAACCCGATGTCGAGGTTTCTCCCGCGGGAGGAAGGATGCGCCGTCAAGAAAGGGAACATCCGAGGCAGCGGTAACGGCAAGGTAGAACGTTCACCCTGGGCTGAAGATCGGGAAAACGCAGGAGGCCCTTAAGCGGCCGAACGATCGGAGTGGCCAAGGTTCATGCGAAAATTCCAACGTTCGCGACTCCCACATTATCCGGAGGAAATAATTTATCGGGGCCGGATCCACGCGCAGATCTTTCGTCCCCCCCCCTGCGAGGTTTCTCTCAGCCCATGTAACAAAGAGGATAAAAAGGGTTGCGGTTATTGTTCCTGCCAAGACCCGAGATTCGTGAGAGCGAGCGCGCGGATTTTATTCTTTCATTCCGGGAGTTACGAAATTCGAAATTCGCGCTGGGGTCGTAGGCGAACTCCCGAAAGAATTGGCACGAGACTGCCCTCTCGCGCGAAGCTAGAGAAAAAGACGAGGAGCGGGGAGGAGCAGGGGTACGCGTCTCGCACGCCGGCCGGCTTGCCGGACAGCTTCTCGCAAGGTACCGAGCCGGAAGGACGTGCGACGACCAACATAAAGTGGCCAGCTACTCTCTCCCGGTGAGCCCAGCGTTGCCCGCAGCAATATACCGCGTAGATTTCTGACCGCGTGGTCGATCCTCGATCTCGGGTATCTTTTTCGTGGCCACGGCCTCTGTCGCGTTTCTGTAATTTTCGAGCCCCGTCGTACGTAGCTAGCGCGTATTGTCGGGAAATAGCGTCGTGGTTGCGCGCGGGAAGCTCAATTTCGTGTCGCGACGAGCTTCGGCTCGAATATTTCGTTAGTCTGTAAAAAGTGTGAGTGAATGTGTGCCTGCTGAAATTGGGACGTGTCGTCTTCGGTGATCCCTTGGCCTGCGGCGAGGCTTGTGCAAGGGGAAAGGGGGAGAGATCGCCCTTAGGTCGGGACTTCTTTACGGAGAGTCGGCCTCCCGTTTATCATCGGGTCGCGGGTTCGAACCCGTGCGGACTCCCGTCTACCTTAACTGTATCTACCGGGTGCCCCTTTCCCCAGTGTGGGGATTTATCCCGGCTTCGTCGTGGGGGAGAGGTTGCTGAGCATCGACGTCCATGTAAGTAACGACCGGGGTAATTTTCCGGGATAATTCTGTCTTTATTTTAACGCTCGGCCGGGTAACCGATTAGCGGGGGCCCGGTTTTATAATATTAGTGTGGCCGGTAGGGGAGAGAGGAGAGGCCAAAACGAGCTCGACGTTTATTGTGCGTGTGTGTAGGCCCCGGTCGGAATTGGTGTGTGTGTGTGCGCGTATTAGATCTATTTTCTTTGTGTTCCGATTTTTGTCCCGTGTTCCTTGCGAAGGAGAGGAATTATTAACGACAGATAAAATAAATTTTCTGACGATAAATTTTTCTTGCCGCGCGTGATTGACACCTGACCCATCCCCTCTACCTTATCCACGAGGCTGCAGTTTGGCCGGACACTGCGTTCCCTTTTCTTGTCCCGACAAGCCGATTTTCGGCTGGCGCCCTATATAAATTGTCGGGACGGGAGGAGGGGAGTTTTGTGACTCTCTCGGTCCTTTTTCCCCAGCTCCCTCGATTTTGCGGTCACAGTATATAGAACATGACATTTTTTAAGGGTTGAATATATATATTACACACGACACGCCACTGTGACAGAGGGTTCGCGTGACCCAGTTGTCTCACCCAACGTTTCTTGGCTCTCTCTCTCTCTCTCTCTCTCTCTCTGTCTCTTTCTCGCTCTCCGTCACTCATTCTCTCAAAAAATTGCTACGGAAACTTTTCCGTTTGGCCCTCGTTTAGCCTGCTTTGTCCTCCATTAATCAACAAGCACGACGAAGAGAGGGGAGGGAGAGAGAGAAGAGGGGGGATGGACTATTTGGTAAGAGAGAAGGCTAATCGGGAAATTTTTCAGAGGATCAAAATGAATCGAACCCAAACAAACTTGACCAGTCGCGAAGAAGAGGGGTATTGGGAATTGGGGATTTCGAACGTTGAAAATAACGAAAATAACATTCAGATTTTTTCAGGATGCTCTTTTTTCTTTATTTTTTAGATTTCAGACCATGAAAATCAGTCGAGAGATTTTTTATCATCCTTATTGAAATCCTTATCTTCAATAAGGATGATAAAAAATCTCTCGACTGATTTTCATGGCCTGAAATCTAAAAAAATTAAGGAAAAAGAGCATCCTGAAAAAATCGGAATGTTATTTTCGTTTTAACGATGTAAATTTTGCCATCGTGATCTCCACGTTCGAAATATAACGTAAATGCGCAAAAAGTACATTTTCGATTACCGTAATAATAATCATAATAGAAATTAAGAAATTTGAATATTGAAAACAATTTTTAAGAATGCCATACAATTTTTTCAAGTTCAGAAGAATTTTTTTTTAACAAAAGAAATTTCCCAAATAAAAAAAAATCAATTACCATAAAATAAAATAAAAACATACAAGAAAAATATATTGACTACGAATAAGAACTGAAAAAATACAAACATTTTTTTAGTAAGAGCAAAAAAAAACATTTTCAACCCAAAAGAATTTTCGTCGCGTTTCACCAATGCAGAATCCAGCACCATTGGAATTTTCTCTCACTATATGAAATCAATTGCTCCCAAACCTAAACAAACCCAAACAAGATATGAAATCAACTGTCCCCAAACCCAAACAACTGTGAAGGTATTTTTTTTTCCATTTTTTCCAAACGAGCACAACAAAGCGGCAATTTGTCCAAACGACAGAATCGATCGTTCCCCCTTTCAGAACACTCCAGCATCGTTGCTTTCCTCTTCCGCTGAACAATTGGTGACGACATACGTCGTCTTTGACGCGACCGCAAACGCGGCGCGGCTGATACGAAGGCTTGATCGTTTTCGTGGTTTTGGGGGTGGGGGTGGTGTGCACGCGTCTTGAATGCAAAACAGGCGTGTTGGTTTTCGGAGTACAATGAACAACGTACAAGTACGCGGAGGAAGACAGAAAAACCGAGAGAGAGTGAGAGAGTGTGAGAGAGGGAGAGAGTGAGGGAGAGTGAGAGAGGAAGAGAGGGGGGTACCAGAAGCCAAATGAAAAGGGTATCGGGAGAGGGTTAAGGCTGCATAAGGGACTTTGTCAAAGGGACGAACAGAGAGAGGGAGAGAGAGGGAGATGGCGAACCATTTGACACCGCAAAGTGCAAGTGCAAAGGAGAAAGAGCCCCATGGAGAGGAACACCCCCAGAGAGAGAGAGAGAGAGGGTTAAAGAGTGGTATGGGGAAGTCGGAAATGGATGTGGGGGAGGCACCATAAGGTCTAGAGGCCCCTTATGCTATCGATCTGTCCCTACCACGAGTAAGGCTCGTATACGTGGCCCACTACCACATAAAACTCCGACCCAGGTTCACATAGTGATTGGCCGGCCAAGCAGATGCGTATATAAGAGGGAGAGAGGGAGTCAGAGCGGGGTGTCGTTTCCGTACCCGCGTCTCTTTCCATCAAAGAAGAAGGTTCGCGTGTATTTGAGGCTGACGTGAAAAAAAAATCGATCTTTCTACTTCGTATGCAGAGCAAAGAAATCTTAGTGCACGATAAAACGAAAAATTCCCGTTGATCAACTCGAAAAGGGGGCGCAAGCCATTTTTGGTCTTATAATTATGATGTCCACGTGTTAAATAAACAAACGAAAAAAGTTCGGAAAATATATTTAAATATGTTGCCGCGCCACAAGTCCCGTTTGCAAGCGCAAAAACACCTTTTTTATCCCCCTAGAGCGTGCGATCTGCTGCGTGATGAGCAGCCTGCTCCTCGGTGCGTTGATCCAAAAAAAAATCAATATACCCTTTTTCCGAAGGAATTCCATTGATTTTCGAACACACGACAAATTTTTGTTTTCACCGAACTATCGAGCGGAAACGGGCACCAGAGCGCGCGATCTGCTGCGTGCTGAGCGCCCTGCTCCGCAGCGAGCTGACCCAATCGATGAAAAATCAATAAATCGATTTATCCGACTAAAATCACATTTACTCACTTTCAAATGCAAAAAGACACTTTTTTTATTGTCCTATTGAGCGAAAACACGCAGTAGAGGGCGCGATCTGCTGCGTGCTGAGCTTTCTATTCCCAAGCCCGCTGATTCAATCGAGAAAAAAATCTATAAATTTATTTTTCAACGGAAATCACATTTCATTGGTCTCAAACACATTTTGTGACCATTCTTTCATACAAAAGACCTGAAAAAATCGTTTTTGAGCAAAAATGGTTAAAAAAATACGTAAAATTTGCTTGCGCCATCTGTTAGAACTGATCTACATGGCTCACTTTCCGCAAGCATTTTTTTCTTGCATTCTCAACGTACATCAACATCTTTTCCTATAGCCTCGAAAAAAAAGTACAATTCGTGGCACATCTCTCAGCACAGCCTCAAGTACCATACGAATGCGCGATCTTTTTTTCACCTTCTGCATTTCTCATTCGTTGCTTAGTCGAAAGCCTGGTTTGCCTACAAAATATTCCATACGAACGCTCTGAATAATGTGAATGCGATGTATGTTCAGGTGGGATGAGGGGTGCGGAGGGATGAAGGTAGGGCGGAAGCTAAGTTCCGCCGTACTTTTGCATTCTCGAATAAACGGAAAAAAAAATTCTACTCGGTCGTACTTTCATGAATGTACGTACATGCACGAGATCCTATGAAAGTCTCACACCTGCCCCTTGCCCTGCACTCACCCCCTCCTCCTCCCCCACCCCTCCAACGCAGCTTGGGGTAGATTGCGTCACGTATTTTTCACAGCCAAGCTCATCACACATTGAAGACAGAGAGACAGACGGAGAGAGAGAGAGAGCGTGAGTGCAAGAGAGGAGGGAGAGGGGTGTACTTGTGCACGGAGTACTCTCGAGTTCCACCCCCGTTGCACGATCGAGTGAGCGCGTTTTAACGCGCGAGAGAAAAAAGAGCGGGGCCTTAAGGGGTGCTTAAAAAAATACAGCCACATAAGCACGTGACGCAGCGACAAAATTGAAGATCAATTTTTCTTTTACATCATTTTACTTGAACCGTATTACGATGCAGACCGCCATAAACCCAAACAAACCCAAACAAGCCTTAAAGCACGATACTCAATTTTTCAAGCAATGCCAGACTGTTTATCACGGAAAAAAAGAAACAGCGAAAATCACAGTATAAACCGCATAGAAAACAGGGTGCCATATTTCATTTTACAGTAAAACAGAGTAATGTAAATCCTGTCCTACAAAAATGACGAATTTTCCTGTACACACAGAGATTTTTACAGTTACACTGGCTTATTTACAGTTCGGTAATGTGAATACATCAGTGTTGTCAGTAAAAATATTCAACTGTAAAATTTACACGAGATCACTGATTTTTATACTGTACGCAAACTGCAAGGGTTACAGTGTACACTGTATTGAGTACAGAGTGATTCATTAAATTTCACAGTGAGGCACGGTAGTTTTACTCTTCTTTCGACAGTTCGTGACGTAATCTGTGCGCTCTGAGACTTTTACAGTTACACTGATTTATTTACAGTTCGGTATTGTGAATAAATCAGTGATTTCAGTAAAAATATTCAACAGTAAAATTTAAATGATGTCACTGATTTTTATACTGTACGTAAAGTGCAAGGGTTACAGTGTACACTGTATTGAGTACAGAGTGATTCATTAAATTTCACAGTGTGCCACGGTAGTTTTACTCTTCTTTCGACAGTTCGTGACGTTATCTGTGCACTCAGAGATTTTTACAGTTACACTGGTTTATTTGTAGTTTGTTATTGTGAATATATCAGTGATTTCAGTAAAAATATTCAACTGTAAAATTTAAATGCGATCACTGATTTTTATACTGTACGCAAATGAGGCACGAGGTGAGGCACGAGGCCAGGACACAAAGGATTGCCAGTTAATAGTGCGTGGTTGATGGGACGCGGACATCGAAATTTGTGCGACAGAATTCAAGAAATTATAAAGAAAGAGAGAATTTTTTTGTTAAGGTACGTTCTTGTCTAATTAGGACTTGTCTCGCGCGTGGGGTGAGGCACGTGGCCAGGACACAAAGGATTGCCAGTTAGCAGTGCGTGGTCGATAGGATGCGAACATTGAAATTTGTGCGACATCATTCAAGAAATTATAAAAAAGAGAGAATTGTTTACAAAAAGGTACGTTCTTGTGTATGTGACTGATTTTTTAATATTTTCTACACATTTTGATCAAACTTCTTTTATGTATAAACTTTTTTTTGTGTGTCTACATAAACACTGTCGATATAACTGGTGCATTCATTGTACATAATACAGATTAACCAACTGTCAAATTGCAAGTTGTGTTAAAATTATATTACAGTGTTGAACTGTCAAAATTTACTTTTGACTGCACTGTATTTTGGACTGTGTGTTCCAGTAAAATATACAGTAGAGCGGTTCGAGTCCAAGGAGGACAGTATAGGAACTGTAATAATTTACTTTGAGCACACTGTATTTTGAGCACTGCGTTTCAGTAAATATCGCTGTGCAATCGCTCGAGTCCAATGCGAACTGCGTAGGCCCTGTATTTTGTACTATTTCTTTTTTCCCGTGTAAGTTTGTTATTCGGACATGTTGACGACCAAATAAGGAAAGTTATCGCAACGTTTTTATTTGACTTGATTACAATTTCATATGCGCAACGCCAATCTTCTCGGATTGCGATTAATTATATAATTAATAAGTAAATATTCGGACGTAGATGCTACAAAATTTATAACAAAATTTAGATATGCCATTGTGCAGTGAATATTGGCGGAAAAAAAATCGTACACAAATAAATTAGGTACAACAACTAAAACAATCTTCTCCCCTTTAAGGGGGTATTTATCGTAACGTTGTAAAGCAAGAAAATTTCTCGAGATTTATTTATCGAGGTCAATAAATGCCTGCGCCCCAGCGTTATGAGGCGAATTACGTCACTTTCGGTTTTCCCACGTATCCCCAAATGCGTTCGTGTGTAAAATACCCGGTATGCTTATTGAAAACAAAACAAAAATGTTTTTACGATTTTGCTCGCGTCATTTCGTCAATTTTTTGTTGTTAACAAGAAATATCCCTGTGATGTCCAAAAATCCTAGCAATACATCTCGAGAAACATTCTTATCGGCAACCTTACAACAAGTAAAAACAAACAAATCCGTCTCTACCCGCAATTTTGTTATAAACAATTAAGCGTTAAAAACCAATTCCCCAGAATTTCCCCATAATTCCTCAAATGAATTTTCTTTCGAATCGAACGCGAAGATCCCTCCCTTCCGCTCTCTACTCGTGGCGTTTCAAAGTTGCAAGACGCGAGCATGAAAAAAAAAGAAAATAAAAAACGAGAGTCGCGTCCCTCGTGAACGAAAACAGAACGAGAAAACTCCGGTCGGGGAAAAACGATAAAGGGAGGGGGGGGGGGCAAGACTAATGGTAATAACGAAATAAAGTGTAACGCTCGAGCGAAAAGGAGAACGGAATATTCTTCGCCCATGTCGGACGTGTAAGGGCCGACTCGATCGGTCTCTCTCGCGCGCGCCCTTTCCCCCCTCTTTGACGTGGACATATGGTATTCTACTTTTCATAAGACAGGAGAGAATCCCCGAAGAGGAAACGGAGAGAGAAAGAGAGAGTGAGAGAGAGAGTGAGAGAGAGAGAGAGAGAGAGAGAGAGAGAGAGAGAGAGAGAGAGAGAGAGAGAGAGAGAGAGAGAGAATAAAAGATACGAAGAAAACGAGCAATCCCAGAGAAATATAAAGACGGATGAATGGAGATTAATCGTCCTGCTCTGGATCAACATACCCCGCGAGCGAATTATGCGGAAAGGTCGAGAGGAGAACGCCGCAAGACGGAAAACGAGATGAAGCTCCGTTATCCGTGCAGAAAATTGTCAGGGCGGAGTCCAGGAAAGTTTTCGCCCTTTGACAAGAGCTCATAGGTGGCTGCCCTCATAAGAAACGCCACAACGGAACCTAATTGTAGGTCTCGATTGGGGGATCTATTATCTTCATATTTATTATTATTATGATCTTCATTATTTTATCGTATTTATTTATTATTTATATTTATTGTCATTTATTTATTATTTATTACCTATCATCTCTAATTGTTATTACTTATTTATTGTTTATTTGTTATACAAGCCTGTTATCTCTATTATTTTTATTTATCGAATTCTATTGCCGAACAGAGCTTTCTCTCTGCGGTCTTTCGTTCTTTTTTTTTTGGCTTTTCTCATGGCTCGCTCCATGTCGCGCTTTTCTATCGAGATTGAAATAATAAAGTGTGGGTCGATAGAAGATGCGAGAGAGAGAGAGAGAGAGAGAGAGAGAGAGAGAGAGAGAGAGAGAGGCCAGAGAGAGGTCCAGGGTCGAATCAACGAAGAGCCCCGAGAGGAACGCACGCATGAAAAAAAAACTATATATATATATATATATATATATATATATATATATATATATATATATATATATATATATATATATATAGGAAAAGGCGATTCCGAAGACGACTTCAGGTCCTCAAAGTCACCTTTGCATATATGTAAGCATCTTCGTAGAAATACCATTCCCAGGACAGTCCTGTCCTTAGATAAATCCAAACAAACTCAACGATTTTTTCGTATATATATATATATATATATATATATATATATATATATATATATATATATATATATATATATATATATATACATGGTGAAGGAGAAATGGCGACATTGGCAGGACCAAAGGACCAAGGGGCGAGAAAGCGAGCGTGTGTGCTACGACACCGTAGGTAGATAGATTGCCTGCTCTCCTGAACTTCTCTGATAGAGATATTAATCTTTCTCCGAGACTTTCTATCCCATTCTCTCATTCTCTCCTTCTCTCTCTCTCTCTCTCTCTCTCTCTCTCTCTCTCTCTCTCTCTCTCTCTCTCTCTCTCTCTCTCTCCTCGCTCTCTTTCTCGCTTTCTTTATGCTGCCTGCGTCCGCCCTTCGTCTTATCCGGTAACGTGACCACTCCGAGCACACACCATTGGACTAAGGCCTATATATGACTGTCTACGGATATTTTTTTCGCACCCCCTTTTGCATTACAGCCTTCTCTTTAGAGAGCGGTACTATTTGGTGGGGTGGGGGGTGGGGGCATTAATCTTAATGCGTTCGCTTCTGGGCAGCTACGAAATGAACGGACACGGTGTGCAATTATTATCAATGGAGGGACTTTAATGAGAATTGATTCAACAATTTTTAATATTTCTTCGCGCGGTTTTTTCTTAAGCTCCAGCAATATATTTTCATTACAGTCTGTGGAGAAGCTTTCTTCTTCGTTCATTTTGTTACAGGGAATATTTTTTGAGTATTCGGCGCATGGGATTTGGCGATGAAAATGGGAAATTAATGAGATAATGACAACAATCAAGAAGTTATGAAAAATCAATACGATAATACAATCAATAAATAGCAAAAAAACATTATAAGACAATGAACTTAAAAAATTGCAAACAATTAATAGATAATAAATTTGATGAATTTTGAAAAACGAATAAAAATGTATTAAAAACAATAAAATCAATCAATTGAAAAGAAAAAAGTCGATGAATTACGAGAAAAAGGAATGAGACAATAAAATTTAAAAATGATGAAAAACTAAGACGCGATCAAATCAACAAAATACGAAAAACTAATGAGGCAACGAAATTAATAAACTACGAATAATTAACAAAACAATAAAGTTAATAAAGTACAATAAGCAATAAAATGATAAGCTACAAAAAAAAACGCTCGCGGATCCAGAGTACCAATAATCCAGTCGAGATAGGTCTAAAATTCGGTTCACCTGGAATTAATTCGGGGGTGCGATTTTTTGTTTTATACTTAGGGGGGAGTGGTTGGTAGTGTAAATCTCGATTTTCGGGAAAATCTCCCCAGTGCGTTTGCCGCCATCTTGATTTAAAGAGGGATTTTTTTTGTTTTTCGAATAACTCGCTTATTTTTAACCTTCGAGTGTAAATGATATAATTCCAAGTTGTGGGAAATGTAATTCCCTACAAGTTTGGTGGTTATCATTTTTACCCTAGGGTCGATATTTATAGAGTTAGACTGCTAATAGGGGTGAAAAATGTTTTTTTTAACTTATCTCGTTTATTATCAAGTTTATTGTAAAAATAGTAATGAATAATCACATAGGAAATTTTATTTCCTTTAACTTTGGGTAGTACCATTTTTACCCTAGGATCAATATTTTGGGAGTTATAATTAAAATAGGGGTGTAATTTTTTATTGTTTATTTTTTTAAATTTCATTTATTATTCAATTTGTTATAAAAATAGTGATGGACAACCAGGTACGTAATTCAAATTTTTTCGACTCAGGCTGTGTTCTCTCATCGTAAAGAGCCATTTCAGCAAGTAGAAACCTGTGGATTTTAACACCTGATTAGTTCTTTTAACTTGAAAGTTACGTCAAATTCATACTAATGTTGTTTCCTCCCATAAGATACGTACCTCCAATTTTAATCCCACGTAGGCCCCCACGAAGGATCCCCCGTAGGTTGTCCTATGCCAATTTTGCTCGTTTTACCAAGGGCCCTGCGATATTTTGATCTGCAATCTCGTCCTCTCCTACCTCGCAGTCGATCAAATAATCGCGATCGTCGTCAGCAGGGTCGGAAAGTTTTTCCGAACCGAGATCCTCTCAGCAATCAGGTTCTTCATCGTCGAAGTCGTCCTCCAGCATCAGGTCCCTTATATGTGTGACGTTGTCACACGTCTCTCCGTTGCAAAACAAACATAAAACAGAGCACTTGAGGCCCGCTTTACAGCAGCCGCACATTTTCCCGCATTTGCATGATATCAATTTTAGCAAAGACTCTGGTGTCTCTGTGATATCGCGCTCCAACCACAGTAAGATCTGGAATATTTCCAATGCGCCCTTTCATTTCGTTTGCAAAGTTGTCGTTTCGATCACTTGAATGTTCGAACAATGTATCCCGGAACGAAGTTTTAGTTACCACCGAAATACGGGTATCCATGAGGGTGTCCAAAATAACTATATATTTTTTTCCCCCACCTTCATTATAACTCTCAAAATATTGATCCTAGGGTAAAAATGGTAATAACCAAAGTTGAAGCAAATAAAATTCCCTACCTGATTTCCTCATTACCATTTTTACGATAAACTTGATAATAAACGAAATAATTGAACATAAAAAAAAAGTTCACCCCTAAATTAAGTATAAGTCCGAAAATATTGATCCTAGGGTAAAAATGGTGATAACCAAAGTTGAAGGAAATAAAATTTCCGACGTGATTATCCATTGCTATTTATACAATAAACTTGATAATAAACAAGATAATTAACAAAAAAACTGTTTTACCCCTATTAGCAGTCTAACTCTATAAATATCGATCCGAGGGTAAAAACTATAATCATCAAACTTGTGGGGAATCACATTTCCCACAACTTTGGATATTATCATTTTCACTCTAAGGTTGAAAATAAGCGAGTTATTCGAAAAACAAAAAATCCCCCTTTAAATCAAGATGGCGGCAAACGCACTGGGGGGATTTTCCCGAAAATCGAAATTTACACTACCCCCCCCCCCCAGTATAAAAAAAGAAAATCGCACCCCCGCATTAATTCCAAGTGAAATCCTATCTCGACTGGACTATAAAAATACAGTACAGTCAATATTTTCCCAGACTTTAAACTTTTTTTACCCTCGAAAGAAAATTGCAAAAAAACGGGCTTTTTTGCAGGAACCCAAAGCAATGATTCCTCGAGGTACGAAAGTTTACTCGATTCTGCACGAGGAGCATGCTAAGGAAAGCAGCAAATAAAATTACATATACGGGGACGAGAGAGAATGCTCTCTGATTGACCGACCGGACACCCCCCCCAAGGAGGTGGCACGAGAGGCGAGGGACACTGAGTGGGGCATAAGGAAGCACAATGCAAGATTCAATTTGACACCGGACCAGCCGACATCATTTTTCCCATCCAGGCACTTTCAGTCACCCTCCTAGCAGTGCCAAACGCGCTCGACCTTTTCCTTGGCCTCGCAACAACACCCCCGCAGCCATACACACAGCAATTTTCTCCCAAATTTATCGCAAAAATTCCATTTTGTCAAACTTGATTTTCCATTTTTTAAGGCCTTAGGCCACAGTAACGGGTATAAAAATCTCATAAAATTGATTACACATCTGTTTAGTATGAATATCAAGCTGTTAGAAAATATATATTTTTTTTTTCGGTGTACAAAATGGCCGACTACTCGAAACTTCTCGGAATAGCTTTTTTCCAATTGGCGTGACAAATAACTTCAACAATTTTCACTCGATTTACTTCAAATTCATAAGTTATGTTCCTAATTGCATTCCGCAGAGAAGTACGTACGGAATTTCTGATTAATCGAAAACTTTTCATTTTATGAGCAGTTTATGAGCAGTTATAACGAAATTTTTCACTAAAAATTCATTTCTTAAGTGCAAAAACCTACAACTTTTGAATAAAACAATATTTTTTAAAATTTCATACGTACTTTTCTAGGTATTCTAATGTAGATTGACGAGAATTTGTGTTTTTTGTTCTGGGTAAAAAATTGTGAATGCTAAATGTCACGCCGCGGAGCGCCTAAAAAAAAGATAACAAAAGAAAATATTAGTAGTCGGCCATTTTGAACATCGAAAAAAAAATATATATATATATTTTCTAACAGCTTGATATTCATACTAAATTGATGTGTAATTAATTTCATTTGTGAGTCACTTTTTCATACGAAAAAAAATGTTAAATTCGCACATCATTTTATACCCATTACTGTGGCCTAAGGCCTTAAATCATTTTTAAACATTTTTTTCGAACTCATTTTTAACCTCTCGTCTTTAGGAGGCCAGGGAGGGATTAGCCTCGCATCATATTGGTACGAAAATTCATACGTGAACTTGGAACTTAGGAGGGGGTAAAATATCGAAGAAATTGTATCCACCGATGTACGTACATCACACTTTTACTTTTTCGATATTTACATCAAGAGCTCAAAAGACTAGCCCACAAAAATTCAGACCATTTTCGAGTCGCGAACGCCGTCCTTTGGAGGGGGCGAAATATCGAAAAAATTGTATCTACCGATGTACGTACATCACACATCAGATTTAAAGCGAGTGAATTGAACGAAGCCATTTCCGACGAGGAAGAGTTCACCACTTCCGCGCGAATGATTCTTCCCTCTGACAGTTTTAATACCCTACCCTCGAATATATTTCCCGTCCGAGCAAGGAATGATCGATTGCGTTTCCTATCTCTTGGGCGCGCAACAAGGAGAGTGTCTATGAAGCGAGTAAGGGGTAAATTAGGGCCATACCGCGGGCGAGCCGCGTGCGTCAAGGCCTTTGTAGTTTGCAGGACTTTCGACTCTATTGCGAAAGCAGTTGTTTTGCGCACGCGATATCCTGAATCCGTGCGTCCTGGTGTTCAGGATTTTACCTATCTATCCTCTCTCTCTTTCTCGATGTCCCTTGCCATGTATACCGGGTGTCCTATTTTAATCTTACGCTCGATTTATTTCGAATAATGCTTCTCCGATAAAGTATTTGAGTATAGTTAAATTTTGAGGGTTCAAATGGGGGGGGGGGGGGGCTAAAAAAAACTTGTTTGGTTGAAAATTCAAAGTAGCAACGTTGAGATGGCCGACATGTTTCATTTTTTACATGAAAGCATGATTTTCTTTAGCAAACATTTGCCAGTCCAAAACTAACAACTAATAACTATTGTAGACATTTTTTTTATAAAGTTCATAATTTTCAGGTTAGAACATCATCTTTTGGTATTTTCGCGCTATCCAAGATATACCACGAGGAGGTAAAGTCTTTAACATCCGAAGTGTAAGTGTGCGTGTGTGGGGTGGATGAGTTTGTTTGGATTTTTTGATAACAGAAGTGGCGAGCAGCACAGACCTGAGCCTTGTTTCGGTTTGTTTGGATTTGTTTGGGTCATCAAACAAACACAAACAAACAAACCCACACACACACGCACGCTTATACTTGGGATGTTAAAGACTTTATCTCCTCGCGGTGCATCCTGGATACCGCTAAAATAGTCGAAATTGCGGTTCTAACCTATAAATTAAGGACATTATCGAAAAAAAAATTGCTTAGAAAAGTTGTTAGTTTTGGACTGACGATTTTTTTGCTGAAAAGGGCTATGTTTACTTTTTTGTAATATATCGGCCATCTTAACGTCGCTATTCTGAATTTTGGACCAATTTTTTTAAACGTACCCCATTGAACCCTTCATATTTCAATTCTTGATCGAAGCAGTATTTTTCGAGATAAATCAGGTCTAAGATTAAAATGATACACCCGGTGTGTGTATATGTGTATATACATATATATATATATGGAGTATACCAGCTCAACTCAGAAAACTCTTTTCCTCACGATCGTTGATTACTGATTTCCATAGTGCACCAAGAGAGAAAAGTCCATGGTATTTACGAAAGACGCCCATGTTAAAAAAGGAGATAGTACAAATCTCTATAGATTATTAACACCGCAATTATAATATGGTTAACAAAACTACAAGCGAATAATATATCTAAACATGCGCCTTGGGTGGCCTGTTTGACCATATAGTATTTCCAGAACAATTACTAACTACTGTAAAAGGCTTGACAATATAGATATGGTTAATTCAGCGCTATCACAAAATCGCCGCACTAATAGTTATGTTCTATAGGAGACTGTGTACTAGGATGTTTCTTATTTGGCTCAAAAGCTCAAACCTGAAAAACGGTTTAATTTTTTTTCGCCATCTTAATGTCATGTTTCGGGGTCGGTACCAGCATTTGAAACAAATAAAAAATATATTTTTAAAATATGTTTTACTTATATAGAATTTTTGAATCGTAACATAAAAAATTCTAATATTTAACCAATAAGTAAATTAACGTAGTAAACTATGCTATCAAAGTATTTTTTTTTGTATTGGGGTACTTTTGTCGATGTTATTTCACAACTAGAAGAAGGTATTGCTTTTGCTCCTCGTTTGTGGTGATTAATTTATTATATTCTTCGATTAACACCACGCCTCGCTCCGCAATATAGTTCACAACTCGAATGTACTACGTCCCTGGCAGCTTTGTAGTATTCATCTTGAGGCTAAAGGTGAGCTTCTTTTTTTTAATTGCTGACAAAGTTTCAAGCCAATTAAAAAATCGCAAAGTGTTCGTGAAAACAAAGTCCTCGATATTTGTTTTCAACTATGTGATTTGCATCCAAGCTTAGGCGTTTGGGGCTGTAGTCTAAACCTCCTTCATTTAGCGCGATTGCCATTTTCTGCTTGGCATCCAACAAAATTTCTTCGTCGACAAAAGTCACTGCACCAAGCTCCTCCGACAGGTTCCACAGATGGCCTGAGATCTTTTTAAAGGCTCCTTTTGGCATAGTTTTGTTTATGCTTCCAAAACTTTTTTTCAAAAGCCACAAACCATTTCTTGATGCTGAACTTGCCACAGGAGCTTCAAACCAGCATCTGACATAAATCACAACATCGGAAACACATATTTCAGTAGTCGCTTTTAATTCCCTTTTTGTCAGTTTAAGGGGGGATTGTCTTTTTTTTCGCAAAATTTACCGCTTTTGGGGAATTTTTTTGTGAAGAAAGTATACAACGGAAAACTTGTGAAACTTGGCATATAGTTTTATTGATCTGTTTACTACATACAAAAAATTTTTTAAACAATTTCATCAAAAAATCCGCCTCCCACCCCCCTCGACGCGCGATGGTCCTTTTTTGATGGTGTGCACGATTTCTCAAAAACTATTCAACCGATTGCCTTCAAATTTGGACAGAATGCTCAGCTGACATCCTTTTATCGTTTGATGAAGCAAAAAAGCAATACGTTTAATAGTTTTTTATTTATAACAAAAAATCGATCAATTTTTTTCGAAGAATCGATACTTCAAGTTCAAAACGTCACCAAATCGTCAATTTTTTTTTTCCCTTCATCGAACGATAGCTATATGTGTCTAAAGTAAAATGCTTTTTGGGTTTTTGTTGCAGGATGAACGTGAAGGCTGTAATCGTGCACACCATCAAAAAAGGACCATCGCGCGTCGAGGGGGGTGGGAGGCGGATTTTTTGATGAAATTGTTTAAAAAATTTTTTGTATGTAGTAAACAGATCAATAAAACTATATGCCAAGTTTCACAAGTTTTCCGTTGTATACTTTCTTCACAAAAATTCCCAAATCATTGTATACTTTCTTGTATACTTTCTTCACAATCCCAAAAAGCGGTAAAGTTTGCGAAAAAAAAGACAATCCCCCCTTAAACTGGTTTTTAAACATGAAAAGTTTAAAGCAGTATACTGCCTTTGCCATGCATCGAGCTTTATGAAGACCAGCTGGTGCCCTGAATGATATTACTTTGTTAGGCACACCTCCGTAAAATGTAACAGTAAGATGTAACAACTCTTTGTAGTCATCGCGAGGTTGACATTCGTTTAGTTGTTTTTCGGCGAATGAAATCGTACTGCTTGCTACCCTTTCAACGCATCTTAACGCCTCGAGATCTGACGAGACTGTGGTGAAGTTGTTTTGATTAATATTAGGCCAAGCTGTTTTGAAATGTTTGAAAATTAATATGTCTGGCCGGCCAGACGGACCGTGAGCTTGTAATATGGCTCTTTCTAGCATTATTCCCATTATACAGGGTAGGTCAATAAGTATTAGCACCTTGGATATCTTCGAAACGATAAGGTTCACAGAAATATTTGCTGAAATGAAATTGCACAGTACGAAAGGGGCCATTCGATCGCGATAATAGTTTTTTTTGCAGGTGGAGGTACTTCGGACATTTGAAGGTCAACTCCATTTTTTTAAATGAATCGGTATGTTTTTTTCTGTATTACGAAAGAGGAGCTTAAAACAAGTTCAACGACCTATAACATAAGGTCATTGAAGGTCACAGAAAGTACAGAAAGGCGATAATACTTACAGTTTCGGTAGTAAATAAAATTATTACGTTTTTAGTAAGTGTTCGAGATGACGACCATCAATATTAATGCGTACGTTATTATGTGCGTTTACACATTTCATCATGTTTATCTTATCCTGCAAACTTATTAACACGTTGACTGCCACGCGTGTTTACAGCGAAATCCCCGTCAGGCCACCCGTGCCTGACGGGTGCCGAATACGGGTGACATGGCCTGATGAGAACTTTTGCTGTCACCCGAATACGGGTGACACGGCAGTCAACGTGTTAAAGTGTCCTTGAAAAAGTGTTTATTTTCAGTGAAGTAAACCGCAAGTATTATCGTCTTCTAGTATTGTCGACCGCAAGTATTGTCATCATTTCGAACACTTACTAGAAACGTAGTAATTTTATTTACTACCGAAACTGTAAGTATTATCGCCTTTCTGTACTTTCTATGACCTTCAATGACCTTATGTTATAGGTCGTTGAACTCATTTAAGCTCCTCTTTCATGATACAGAAAAAAAAACATACCGAACCATTTAAAAAATGGAGTTGACCTTCAAATGTCCGAAGTACCTCCGCCTGCAAAAAACGGTACCACGTCTAATTAACAACCGTTTATGTTGACATTTACAAATTCAACATACAAATTCAACACACACACATTCAACACATCCAACTTGAACACACCGTATTTTCAACACATGTTTATGTTGCCATTTACAAATTCAACATACAAATTCTTCAAAAATAAGTTTGCTTTATTTCAAATTTAATTTCAAAAGATTCTGTCACAGTCCTTTCAAATCATAAATGTTAAATGTTATATGGTAATTAGTATTTTTTAATATTTAAATGTCCATTAGAATTGAATGTTATGCGATTGGCCGCGTAAATACTCAACGACGCTCCCGTAAACGTCAAAGTTTTCTGTTACCCTCTTAAGACGTTCATCAAAGTTGACGTACTTTTTGCGTTTTGCCGGTGCAATGTTTCTCCCAGCGAGATGGTTCTCCCAAGCAATCTCTGTGATCTTTCGTTCCTTTTCCCGTGAAAAATTTGCCGGCGCTTAAGATACGGCCGACGCTTGGTACGATATTCAGCACCAACCACTAATACCCAGTGTTGGTCCGTTATACGGGCCAATGATTTGGCCATGATTCTGCCAGTGCTCATTTGAAGCATGGCAAACCAACGCACACCCAACCTTGGGCCAAATACCGATTACCAACTGTCAGCCAACTATTGGGTCCCAGTGTTGGCCCCGAACATGGGCCAATCAGTTGATCATGGATTTGCCAGTCTCGAATTCAAGCTCGGCACACCATCGAAGAGCCAACGCTGGACCCGTACTAATTAATGACCGTCGGCCAATTGTTGCGGCGAGCGCAGGCCCTGAGTCTGAGCCAATCGTTTGACCGCGGTTTTGCCAATGCTTATTTTTAGCATGGCATTTTTAGCATGGCTCATAATGACTGTTATCTGAAATTCACTTTATTAAAAGTAAAATTGATTTATACTAAAGTTTTGTGGTGTATTAAAAAATGCCGAGTTATTATGATAGTATTAAGAAACGTCGAGTGTTAAAACGACGACAAAAATTAGAAGACTCTTTACAGCAGGTTAGGATCAGAGGCAATGAAATGAAAAGACAAGTAGATAGTGAAAGAAATTTGGAAACATTCCACGAATAAGTGATTGTGCATAACGATGTTAGTGAATAATTTTTTCGATGAGCAATCATCGAGCACAGAAACTTGTGAATCTGATCGATTGTTGGCTAATCGTTGGGTTGTTTTGACAGCCCTACACTGGGCCAACACTAGCCCGAATATTGCGCCAACAATATGAAGCCGACCTTAGCCCTACTGTGGGCCGGTGATCACGCCAACCGTCAGTTTAGTGTTGCGCCACGGTAGGAGTGATCTATTTGGCTCAACGCTGGCATGTGTGGTTAGCCAATAGTAGGCTTACCGGAAATCCTAACAGTTGGCTGGGTATTGGCCCAACATTGGGCCCGTGAAAAACCGCCAACCAAACCCGGCCAAACCGCCAACTGTTAGGATTTCTGATAAGCCTACCATTGGCCAACCGTACATCCCAGCGTTGGGCCGAAGAGGTCACTCCTACCGTGGCGCAACACTGAACCGGTAGTGCTGCCGTTCATCGGCCAATGGTAGAATGTGATTGGCGTGACGCTGGCTCGAGGTTGGGTCGGTTGCGTCGTTTTTCACGGGCCCAATGTTGGGCCAATATCCGGCCAACTGTTAGGATTTCCGGTAAGCCTACTATTGGCCAACCGTACATGCCAGCGTTGGGCCGAAGAGATCACTCCTACCATGGCGCAACACTAAGCCGATAGTGCTGCCGTTCATAGGCCAATGATAGAATGTGATTGGCGTGACGCTGGCTCGAGGTTGGGTTGGTTGTGTCGTTTTTCACGGGTTTAAGGGTTTCGATGAATTTTCCCATTGAAGCATGTGCAACGCGCATGCGGCGGTTAAATCCAGTGTGCCATCCTTCTACTCCATTGTTTGTTCGTGGTTCATCATTCATTATTGAAGAGTAACAGTTCCACAATTCCACGGCGAATAGAGGAGAGCTTCTCCTTCTCGACCGTTTTAAGCCGACCCACGTAACTTCAAAATACTGAAGTATCGGTTGCAATTCCTCCACGTTGGTAGAGAAGTAATTCGTGGTGATGAGCTCCTCGTACGCTTTGACTACTTTGTCGCTAGGGACAAAAGTGAGCGCCATAAGCATTTTTATGCATTGTGCAAATTCTTCGTCTTCTCCATATCGCTTCTGGAATCGAGATCACTCTCTGTCGCGAATATCAGAAATCTTTTTTTATCGTAAAAAAGGAACTATGATCCATTGTCGAGTACTTGAAATTCTTCGGGAATTTGCAATTCCTCTATTGTTGGCGGGATTGGAAATTGCGGATTGGCCGAATTCCGAATTCGTTGAATCGTACGCGTAAGAAGTCCTGGGTTCGGCAAGAGAGTTGCTGTACTGGTCGACGCTCTTGTGATTGTATTTGTAACGATCGTAGTCGTTGGCTCTAATGATCGTTCGGCTGTTTTCTTCATTGCAGCCAACATTTTCTTGGACTTTATTTGAGACACATTCGGAGTATGATTATGATCCTCCGCATATCTGATTATAACACCTATATATAATAATTGTATATGAATATAAATATGATTTTTATATTTGTCGAAATTAAATTATTATGATCCAGCTTTCCATCTAACAATAGCAATAATTGTTCAATACGTTGGACAGTACCTGTCGTTGTTGCTGACGTTGTTTCCATTGTTTGACCGCAACTTATGCTCGTGTGATATTGGCTTCTCCAAATAATTTTGGTTTTTGTATCACGAAGCTTGCCATATATAAATCCATCGTGTGCGAGTTGTCGTTTTCCTCGTTGACTGAGGACGAAATGTAGCGGCATTGTTATTCCTTTTAACCGTATCACAGTCGTAACGATACTAATTGACTGTACCGAACCATCGGTTACAGATAGTATTTACTTATTACGCTTCGATGATTGCGTTGAATGTGTTGTGTCCAACAGATATACATTACAGACACACATACAGTAAACAATACTGTACGAGTATTAAGTTAGTGTTTACTTTCGACGGTTTGACGATTGCGCCGAGTGGTATTGCACTGAATTCGTGTGTATATTGAATTTGTGTGTGTGGAATTTGTTTTGTATTAATTAGACATGTAATCCAAAAAAACTATTATCGCTATCGGATGGTCCCTTTCGTACTGTGCAATTTCATTTCAGCAAATATTTCTGTGAACCTTATAGTTTCGAAGATATCTAAGGTGCTAATAGTTATTGATCCACGTTGTATGGTCGCGACAGGCTAACCAAAGCATATCTTTTTCCATCTTCTGCTGCAAATAGGATGCAAGCACCATTTCTTAATCCGGTGTTGACCGCAGTAGTGTTGAAGCTCAAGCATTTTATTTAGTCACTTAAGTTCCATCCCAAATAGGGTTTTACAATCGGCACAGTAATGGCCCACGACTGGTTGCCAGAGACCAAACGATGGCGCGGTAATGGCTATACAAACGGGCCAGATCCGCACCATGCATGGTTGGTAATGGTAAACCATGAATGGCTGCTAAGACTGGGCCAACTATCATACGCCCATATTGGCCCAGCAACAGCTGCCGGATCTTCTGCCGGAAATGAAAAACAAAAAATTGACAAATTATGAATATAAAAATTCTAGTAGTATCTTTTTTGTTTTCTTCTGCTTTACTTATGTCCATGTACATAGAATAATTGCATTAAAAACGCTTTCTGCATTGTTCAAGTTTTTACCTTTCATCGGGATCGAACCTGCGCCTTTCGTTCTAGTGTCGAGCGCTCTACCCACTTAGCCATTCTAACACTTACAGAATCCATCGTTTGTTCGTTTCTTACTTTGATGCCGATAATTTTATTCGTGACATTAAAGTTTACCGACAATTTTTTTGGTCCATTTAGGCTGTAAAAATAACTCGCTCGTTTTGGGTGAAGTTCCGAAAAGTATACTCCTCTGATCGAGCTGAAATTTTGCACCGAACTTCCTCTCATTATCCTAAGAGAAACCGTTAACGGATTTTTGACGACTAGCAATAGTTTTCCATATATCGCATTGCAAAGTTTATTATTTCACGCCATACGAGTATATCTATTTATCCGATAGATACCCCCCACTCCTCCGGCCGCGCTGCTTCCTGGCAAACAGTGCTCGCCCGTATGTGCATATCACTTGCCATGTGGGATGGGTTTGTTTGGGTTTATTTAAAATAGTAGAAGCGCAGTACAATAAATAATTTTCAATATACGATATATCCAAAACTATTGCTAGTCGCCAATATCCTTTTAAAGGTTCTCTTAAAATATTGAAAAGAAGGTCGGTGCAAAATTTCAGCTTCATCAGTAGGATATGCTTTTCGAAACCTTATCCCTTGTTTTTACGTGTTAGAGTTTAACGACCTGCATTTGCAAAACGCCCAAAAACAAACCATCAATGGCTGGAATAGATCTGGCAAGCCGTTCATCCGCCTACGATACCCCAATGCTGATCGCCATATTATCGGTGCGATGGTATTGGCCCACCAATGGCTGGCATAGATCTGGCAAGCCGTTCATCTGCCTACGATACCCCACTGCTGATCGCCATATTATCGGTGCGATAGTATTGGCCCACGAATGACTGGCATAGATCTGGCAAGCCGTTCATCCGCCTACAGTACCCCAATGCTGGTCGACGAATTATTGGCCGATTATCAGCAAGCCGTTTAATGGCTGAATGCTGGCATTTTTGTTACGACAGGCGACCCTATATGGGAATACGCAAAATAATAGTAATAAAAAAAACTTATTTTTATGTCGAAAAATCGATGCACCCACATAAAATGTTCGACGCTCTCGGAGCGGGGGCGTGAACTAAGCGACAGGTTCCGATATGCAAAGCAGTTCCTTCCCCCCTTGGGCCCCCACCGCTATCAATAACCATCTTCGAGTTACTCAACTTGTTTCATTTGACCCGTGTTTCTATCGACCCCAGCCTCCCCCACGCTCGAAAACACCATACGTTTCTCTCAGTAGGGAAAGCCTCACGCCTGGTGTCGAAAAAAACCAATTTTTTTTTTCAAATTTTTCTCCGACCCCATATCCTTCTGCGACTGCAAAAAAAGCGAAACGTCCACTGGGGCCAGTTTTAAAATTGTGAAAAGATTTTGATACGTTTTAGGTCTATTTTGTGCAATTTTCACCAAAACTCAACTTGTGCTTCCGATATTTACTAATTTTCTTTGTGAAATTTCCCTTATGGGGATGATTCCCCGTCACTTCGGAAGTCGGAAGAGTACTTTTTCGGTCGTGCAGGTAATTTGAAAAAGTATTTGTACATGTCACACGAAACTGTTGTTAATTTGGCTTTATTTGTTTATTCGTGTTTTCCCAAGATTTTTGTAAACAGCCACCATGTACATTTAGGATAAGTTATCGAATACAGGAACTTAATAAAGCATTCCATTTTTTTCGTAGGATAATTTCGAAAATACGATGTGTGCAAATACTTTTTATACCCACTGTATTCTTTCCGATAAAATTCTATTTGGGTCGGATATCCATGCAGGCTGAAAAAGTTCCGATTTCCATACTGTCGAATAATCATCCGCAAGATCGAAATTTCCCATTAAAAAAGTACATACCTATTCGAGGCACAAGTTGAGATTTGGTTTATAAAATGCACTAAGAGGGGTAGAACTAAAAAATTAGGTGTTTTTTCGACACCAGGGGTGTGATTTTTCACTATGGATATCTATAATCAACGATGGTGAGAGAAAGAGTTGTCTGAGTTATGCTGGAATACCTCATAGATATGTATACACACCAAGTAAAAGTTATAAGGTGGCCGCGGGTTTTTTACGGTTCCGCGCGGAGATTTTGCGTCTGAGAAAAATATAATTCCGAATGGTTGATAAAGTGCCCTTCGAAAGAAATATAGCGTATTTTTGTGACGAGTAGTATTTGCCAGAAAAAAATGAGGACTCGAAAAAAAACAAAATTCAATTCTGAGTACAGCAGAACGAAGATAAATAAATTCCGAATACAAGACGCTCCTGCAAAACTTTTTTTGTGCACTCGTCATCGAGCAATCGGAAGCATCGGAAGTATCGAACAAAAGGATTGTAATTCCATTTTAAAAAAGTATTTGTTTCGGGATTGTTTCGTGTTCGGAATTCGATTATCCTCACTCTTCTGAACTCAAAATCGAATTTTGATTAATTTCCAGAATGCTCTATTTTTTCTGGCAAACAATACTCGTCCCAAAAATACGCTGTATTTTTTTTCAAAGAGGAATTGAGAATTTTCAGTAAAAATAAACAATCATATTTTCCTCAGTCGCAAAGTCTCCAGACCCTTAAAAATCTGGATCTTAAAAATCAGTCGCAAAGTCTCCAGACCCTTAAAATCCAGATCCAGACACATGGACATCTTATGGCTGTCATCCTGTATGTGCCCATAATTTGATTTCAATTCTGACCATTTTCACTTTTTTTACTTTTCCCCCGTTTTGATTATGCCTGTCACTAGCCACCCAACACACACACACACATTTAATTTTGAAATCGAATATTATTATTATTTAAACGATCAAACGAACTCACCTGAGTGAAGTTCGATCGTAATTATCTGTAGAGTCTCGTTCGAGATGATTACAATGTAGTACCGCCTACTTCGGTACGCTGGGCCACGATTTTTTAGAGCTGATAAAAAACAAAAGATCTTCCAACTAGCCTCCGTCCACCATCTCCCACCATGGTAACGTCATATTGTTTAAAGCTGCTCCGGGTCGATACAAAAGTAATAGAAAGAATCCAAAAAGATTATAGGGCGGGGGTGATGAAGGAATTGAATCTTTCCTGTGGTAGGGAGTAATCATCTCGAACGAGACTCTACAGATAATTACGATCGAACTTCACTCAGGTGAGTTCGTTTGATCGTTTAATTATCTTACGAGTCTCGTTCTCGTGATTACAACGTAGATGTTTAGAGATAAACGGAGAAATTTTCATCAAGAAAATTTATTTTTTATTACTTTTGGATGTAAAGGGGGCAACATGAACGCACAACATTACAAATACAACAATTATAAACGTAAACAGTTATAACCGCAGACAATTATGGCAGAAACAATTATAAACCAAAAAAATTATAATTGATTGAAGATAGTTTTTGCAAAAATCTGTCTTCCCGCCTGGATGGGGCGATTATAAAAATTCGCAAAAACCTGAGAATCGCCAGACCATCCTGCCGTTTTCTTTATTATATTTACATCTACGCCTTTGGCTAATGCTCCTGACGTTGATGCATGCCTTGTAGAATGGGCTGTGAAAATCGGGTCAATACCACTTTTTGCTAGGATTGATCTAACCCATCGGCTTATTGTTTGTGTTGTTGCTTTTTTATATGGTTTTCTCGACGTTATGAGAACATTCTCGCAATTACCCCTTAGCGTTTTTGTAATTTGTAAATATTTATCGAGTGTACTCGCAATACAAATTTCAGGCTTGTCTTTAAAATATGGTAATAAAAGTAAAGGTTGTGAAGCCCCTGGTCGTGATGTTTTAATTAAATCGGTGATTTTTATTTCCAATCCGTCTTCATAATACTTTATGTTTCCTAACTTCATTAAGGAGTACGTTTGAATTCTATGAGCGGTTCCTAAAGCCATTAGGGTTACGAGTCTTTCTGATAACTCTTGTAGGGTTAAACTATCGAACGGATACATTTTTGTGATGTACGTAAGGACTGTATTAATATCCCAAGTTACGTCGTATTTTGGTTTGATTGGTCGGAGTCGAAAGATACCTTTGAAAAATCTGTTAATGTTCGAGTCGTTGCTTAAATTATTTGTCGATATTAATGAAATAGCTGAACGCATTGTATTTAAAGTCCCATAGCCCATGTAGGTTTCGCCAATCGAACCGTAACGGCCAATACTTGGGCCAATGTTGGCGGGGCGATGATCGATTACCCAATTGTACGCCAATGCTCGGCTGAGTATTGACTAGCCAACATTGGTTTGCCGATACGAGGCCAATGTTCGGCCAAATATAGACTCGCTAATCATTGGCTTGTCGATACGAGGCCGATGTTTGGCGAAGTATAGACTCGCCAATCATTGGTTTGCCGATACGCGGCCAATGTTCGGCCAAACATGGACTCGCTAATCATTGGCTTGTCGATACGAGGCCGGTGTTTGGCGAAGTATAGACTGGCCAATCATTGGTTTGCCAATACGAGGCCAATGTTCGGCCAAGTATAGACTCGTTGATTATTGGTTTATCGATATGAGGCCGATGTTTGTCGAAGTATAGACTCGCCAATCATAGGTTTGGGGATACGAGGCCAATGTTCAGCCAAATATAGGCTCTCTAATCCATTGGCTTATCGATACGAGGTCGATGTTTGGCGAAGTACAGACTCGCAAATCATGTTTTTCCCGATACGAGTCCAATGTTCGGCAAAATATAGACTCGCTAATGATTGGCTTGTCGATACGAGGCCGATGTATGGTGAAGTATAGACTCGCCAACGTTGATTCGCCGATACAAGGCCAATGTTCAGCCGAGTAACGCATGATCGAACCGCAATTCGTACATTGACGATTCATTGTTTCGCGTTGAAGTCATTGAGAGACGAGATAAATAGTTTTCACGAGTTCATTGGACATTAC
Organism: Ophion slaviceki; assembly: GCA_944452715.1. Taxonomy (NCBI): domain Eukaryota; kingdom Metazoa; phylum Arthropoda; class Insecta; order Hymenoptera; family Ichneumonidae; genus Ophion; species Ophion slaviceki. The sequence goes on from OX101791.1 coordinate 2,012,546, forward strand.
TCTTAACAAATATACTACCAAATCAAAGCACTCATTGTTGGCCGATTCTCGAACGAGCTCATACGCGATTCTCTGCCGATTTTTATGAACCATCCTACACTGACAGAAAAATTCTATAAAAATTAACTAACCGCGTTTATTTACTTATTTTTTATTTGAATTAACTAGATTTCGTGAAATCAAATTTTTCCTATTGCATTCAATTATTGGAATTATTCATTTTAAATATATTTATTTATTGAAATTAAACTTGAACTGATAAACTAATGGTCCGTCTTTATTGCACCACACATATTAAAGGGTTGTGGGGGTGGAGAGGGTGGAGAGAGAGGAATTATATATACATATATATAGGTTATGTTTAAAAATTCTATAACATGTCATTCGATAAAACTCTAATTATATCACAATGATATTAACTATTTGATATAGTTTGTGTGATAAAAATAATGTTGAGAATCCATTTGGTGTCTCATGCCATAACTGCGATTCAGATGTTACAAGTACTCGGTAGCATAGGGGCAGCATGCTTAGCTATGAGTACACTCAGAAAAAAGATTTATTATGTTTCAATAAATTGGCACATTAGAATATAATTTCTTAGAAATTAATAAACGTTTACTCGTATGGAGACAGTTTTTATGTGATTGTAACTACAGAATTTATTCGGCGTCACTAAATATGTCTCTTTACGTGCCGATTTTTCGCATCAATTAAAAGCCATATTTAAAATAGAAAATTTGAATAAATATTTCCTCAAATCAAATAAATACTACTTTCCAATCACGAAAACCTCTTATTTCGCGACTATGATACTAATGCGCGCATGCGCACTTTGCCCTTCAACGCGACGGGCCCGACAGCAGGCCGCTCGTCAGATGTAGCTCACGCATACGCTTACCATGTAGCTTCTTCCTATGCCAATGCTTTTGGCACAAGTGTCAGTGTTGCGTTTCGGAAGTGAGAAACTCGACAGTGAGGAATGATTTGAGTGTAAGTAAGAATATTAAGTGAGAAAAAAACGATCAAGTGAAAAAATAATGACGGACGAAATGACACAATTCCTCGAAGAAAACCAGCTGGGGGATTATGAAGAATCCTATTAGATGTTAAGAAAAACTCTATTTATCGGACATAAAAGACCTATTTCTTCTAACTTATATATCGTATTAGATGTTAAGAAAAATTCTTAGTAAATCTTAAACATAAAGTTAAATAAAAAATGTTCTTAGCTGTTAATACAATCGTAGTAGGCCGACATACTAATAAGAAAACTTATTCGCCGGGAGACAAAATTCTTTGTCCTTAATAAATCTTTTTTCTGAGTGTAGGTAGGTTCAAGGTTCGAGTCCCATATAGGTGAAATATTTTCTTCGAACTAATCGTTTCGAAAGACGAGGTAATGACGAATTACAATACAAAAATAATTAATTTTTTTTTGTCAATGCAGGACCAATTTTGTTGATCTATATCGGGTCACAATTATCCGCCAAGATTCGGTCGATAATCGGGCCAAGCTCGAGTGCCAATGATGGCAATCTTAGCGGGGACTTATTGTTGGCCGATTCTCGAATGAACTCCTACGCGATGCTCGGCCGATTCTCATAAGCCATTCTAGGGCCAATATTGATTGCGAATATCGGGCCGCTCTTATCATCCGAGGCTCGGTCGATGATCGGGCCAAGCTCGAGTGCCAATGTTGGCAAGCTCGGCGTCGAGCATCGGCCAATCGTTGGCCACTACCGATCACCCTACATGGGAGCTAGCGCCGTCCTTGAATTGATTTCGTAAAAATTCTAATATTTCATTTGGATTTCCATTGTAGATGTCCGTGTTCATATTTTGACAAAAGGATACCCATAATTTTAGCGGTCTCGAATATTGTTTCCAGGTACTATCTGCTAGGGATGCCAAAAGGACCTCAATTACCGATTCTGACAACTTTTTCTTGCGATAGGCTTCGCGGACAATCTCCCGGCAATCAACCCGAGGGATTTTTCCAGAGGATGGTGAAGAGTTCTACAAGGGGATAGTAGCAGTCCTTTAGTTGGTTGAAAAAACATTGGTTTTTCTACGAGTAGCTCTGTAAATAGCGGGTACCATGCTTGAGATGGCCAGTTTGGTACAATAGCAATACCACAAGCTTGATAGGATATTACTTTCCTCAGGAACCTCAAAATTAATGCAAACGGAGGGAACGCATAAAAATCATTCGATCCCCAATTTAACGTGAATGCGTCGATCGTAAATGCATCCGGATCTCTGTGCCAGGAGCAATATTTTTCACATTTTTTGTTGATCCGAGATGCGAATAAATCTATGTCTGGTTTACCAAATTTCTTTACAATTTTCTGATAAATTGAATTCGCGAGCTCCCATTCTGTGTCGATATTTTTTATTCGGGATTCCCTATCTACTTCTATGTTATCTTTGGATGCTATATAGGAAGCAAAAATCCAATTGTTTCTACTTTCGCACCAAGTCCAGATTTCTTTTGCAATTTTATGGAGATCTGAGTGTTGTACGCCTCCCATCCGATTAACATATGCTATAGCCGTAGTATTGTCAATTCTTAATAATATCTGGCAGTGGGATAATTTTGCAGCTATAGACTTTAACGCTAATAATACTGCAGTCAACTCTAATTGATTTATATGTAATTTTCTTTCATTTTCATTCCAAAAACCGTGAGTCTTTTCTCCAGTGGTATAAGCTCCCCAGCCCGTTGTTGAGGCATCGGTGAATATTTCTTTTGTAAATCTAAATTCTCGTATTTTGCTGACAGAGGTTTTTATATTTTTAGACCACCAGCCAAAATCGCTTCTTAATTCATTAGATAATAAGAGGGGGGCATCATAATCCCCACCACTTATTAAGAGGTGTCGAAATTTCTCGCGTTCGAATTCTTTTGTGTGCAACCACCCATATTCAATTGCTCGGCAACAGTCAACTATTCTTCCAATAAAATGTGCAAATTGTCGAATAGTGCACGATTTTTTGTTGCGAAATTCATCAATTAGGATGGACATTTGTGATCTTTTTTCGTCTGGAAGTTCTAATGTCATTTTTTGAGAATTGATAACGAAACCCAGGAACTTGCAACTTTTTGTGGTATTAAATTACTTTTCTTATGATTTATTAAAAAACCAAGAGATTCTAGTAGTTGTACCGTAATTTTGACGTTCTTTGAACATGCTGATGAACTTGATTCAATACATAAAATGTCATCCAGATAAATTGTGGAACGAAGGCCTTTTTCTCTCAAATGGTTTACGACTGGTTTGAGAATTTTCGTAAAGATAAAAGGTGCTGTACAGAGACCGAATGGGAGGCATACGAATTCATATATCCTTTCCTCGAAAATGAATCTTAAGTATTTTCGGCTCTCCCGGTGTATGGGAACTAAGAAATACGCCTCTTGTAAATCGATATTAGACATGAAATCGTGAGGTGAAATCAATTTTGTCGCCGTTCTTATGTCCTCTAATTTGAAGTGTTTTGTCGCGATAAAACAGTTGAGCTTTTTTAAATTCAATATAAATCTCATTGATCCGTCTGGTTTAGGCACCAAAAAATACGATGAGACAAATTGGTCTTTGCATGGACGGCAGATTCTAATTGCACCCTTTGTTTGTAAGTTGTTAATGGCAAGTTTTATTTGTTCGCTATCTATTTCGGACTTAATGGTCGAATTCGAGGGTATTTCATTCTGAAAAACCGGCTCGTCAAATTTAATTTTATAGCCGCTTACGCAATCGATTACGAATTGATCGTTTGTAATATTTTTCCATTGTGAGATAAATTTTTGAAGGCGACCCGCACCTTTCTTTACCTCCAAATGTTCTACTGAGGTTTCCTCAAAATGGTCGATTTGCGGTTCTGAATCTGTGATTTGTATTGATCTCTCCGGCGAGGCTCTTGTCGGATTTGACTCGGCCGGAATTGCATTATTTTTCGTTTTTGAATGATGCCCGTCGGAAATCCAGTTCGGTTGAAATTGGGGGACGGGCGTTTCCAGTTTCCCGGATTAAGTTGTGTGGGAGTTGTTTTCGTATTTATTTGTGGCTTTAGCTCTGAGGCTACCTTTTCGATTGATTTTGCGGCTTTGATTTTTTCGCCTACATTTTCACCAAATAAAAAAATGTCTGGCTTTGTTCCTGCTAATACACTCTTAACTTTCTTGTCGAGTGCCGGTATTATTAAGCATTTTCGAGTTATCGTTTCGAGACGATACGTGCCGGCCAGGATTCTTCCTGCATCAGCAAGATATTCCAGCAGTTGGTATTGATCAATTTCGTCTTTTTGACTTAATAACAGGGAGATCGCTGTACCCAAAGCAGCCATTGCTGTACCAAGGTTATTTTGGTTATTCATTAGGTATTTGTCCCGCTTGATAGCTGTTTCGTGGAGGCAGGAGATAACCTCCGGGTTCAATTTCGGCGCTTCCAAGCGACAATTTCCTGTGCGACCATATTTTTCTGAAACGCTCGCTTGATCTTCCTTTTTTAAACCTTCCGTCATCCATTTTTCCCAGTTTACGGCGAGACTGGGATTTAAGTTTAGTTCGGGTGCTTCCGCTTTGGCTGTTATGCCTAGGATGCGGAGGATTTCTTCGTCAAATGCATTGCTTAGGTCGGTAGACGGAGATTCGGGGCTATTTATCCCGTCGATATTGTCTTTTTCACTTATTTGTGAGACTTCTACGATAACTGGATCGTGTTCATGCTGTCCGCTGACATTTGATGACATGTCTGTAAATACATATTTACGTACATCTCCAAATAACCAGCTTGTTAACACAAGGTGATAATTTTAATTGTGCAAGGCATATCTGCCGCCGCCAGGTATTAATTCCCGGTAGTACATTTTTTTTTTTTTAATATCTTCGTACGGTATAAACCGCCAACTTTTGAAACCCGAGGAAGCACATGTCACAATAGAGGACTCATGGCAGGGTGACTTTGTGCATTGTAACAACGTCGGGTCTTGTTTTTAAAGGAATTGTATGATTTATGATATGGCCCAAAAAGGGGTCTGTCTTTGTATGATTTACAATTCGCCAAATGCAGTTTTCAAAGGAGTTGTATGACTTTCGACATGGCTCGAAGGAGTCTGTCTTTGTACGGTCTAGAAGACCGCCAAGTCTCAATTTTCCGAGAAGATGTGTGACCCAAAACAGTACTCAAAAGAGTCTGTTTTCGTACGGTATAAACCGCCGAGTCAACGCATCAATCCAATAATTTTGTTAAATGTTGAGATTTTTTTTCTTTTTTTTTTTTTACCTTCTGTTTCGTCCACTATTTTCGCCTTTTTCATTTTGGACGCCGGTTGATGTTCGTCCTCATGTCCCCGCTTTAGGTTTTCCGGTTCCGAATCAGATGAAGAAGCGGAAACATGTTTGGTCATTATTTTCTTCAACTTTTTCCAAAATTTATCTTCTTTTTCACGTTTCTTTTTCTTCTTCTCTGAATGACCCATTTCAAAAAAAATTTACACAATTGAAGGCTCTTAGATCGTTTCCCTGCGCGCACGAAAAACGTTATGACGTTACCATGGTGGGAGATGGTGGACGGAGGCTAGTTGGAAGATCTTTTGTTTTTTATCAGCTCTAAAAAATCGTGGCCCAGCGTACCGAAGTAGGCGGTACTACGTTGTAATCACGAGAACGAGACTCGTAAGATAAATATTAATATTAAAATCATTATATACTATATCAACAATTCTATTTTGTCCCCTCTTTGTGTGTGTGTGTGTTAGTTTACCTCATTTTTGGTTGAGCGATTGCCCCGGCCAGTAAAAAAAAGGATTGCGTCGCCGGGGAGGGGGGGAGAGGTCCAAACGTTTCAGGTGAGATAATGGAAGTGCCATCGAGCCGCGAATGTATATGCCTCGGTCCTCCCAACCCCTGGTACATTTGTACGGATGTCTTTATCGCTTTATGAGACCCATAAAGTGTCCCGGGGGCTACTACGGTACAACTAACCACTACTGATATATCTCTCACTTTCTTTTTGTCCCTCCCTATATATATATATATATATATATATATATATATATATATATATATATATATATATATATATATATATATATATATATATGTTCCTAAGTACAGGGTGTCCAATTTGAAGATTCCAGGCTGCTATCCGAGAAAGTGCGCACTGCAATAAAAAATGTTTCAAACAAAAGTGATTTGTTTCCATCGGGGAATGAAACACAAGATTCTTAGTTTTAACTTGAACGTACCAGCAGAGCACATGAGAGAGTCAAGAGCTACCCACAGAAAGGACAACAAATAATAATATAATTAATATTATATGATCGGTAATAATAATAAATAATGATCAATAAAAATAAGTAATGAATAATTATTTATCTATAACTATAAGAAAGAGCGAGAGGGGCGGGGGGTGAAGCTACCTAGAGAGAATCTTGAAAAATAATATAATGAGTATTATATGATAGGCCATAATAATAATAATTAGAAATAAACAACAGAAATAAATAATAAATCTTTCTCTGTCTCCCTGTCTTTCTTGCGAGAGAAAGGGAGAAAGAGATTTCCCAAACCCCTGTAAATGTGAGTGTATTTTTTTTATTTTTCATCCAGCACAATTCGAACCAAGAGAATCGTAAACATTTCGAGGCTCTTACGCAGCTCAAAAAGTACTTCCTGAGATAGGAGCATGTCCATCGCTCCAAACGGGACACCCTATGCATGTATAGAGCTTCGGTGTAAACCGCAGCCGGTGAGGTCCTATCGCCGCAATTGCAACAACGTCGAGTTGAGAGAGAGCGAGAGAGAGCGAGAGAGAGCGAGAGAGAGCGAGAGAGAGAGAGAGAGAGAGAGAGAGAGAGAGAGAGAGAGAGAGAGAGAGAGAGAGAGAGAGAGAGAGTGAGAGAGAGAGAGAGAGAAAGAGATATTCCCGCATTGTTTATGCGTCTCATTAGGTATACGCAACGTTGTCACCACAATGCGAATAGCGTACACCTCGAGTGTAAGTACGGACCTCGTAAAGACTACGACGGTGCAACGCATGGAAAATTATACAGGGTGAGGCACATAAAGTGTTACAGAGCAATACCACTCAAACTATTGATCATATCCAAAAATGTTTCAGACAAAAGTTTCAGTGTTCGAGAAGGCCGTCAAGGTCAACTCCACTTTTTTTAAATGGAATGGTACATTTTTTTTCAACCGTCTTGTGGAGCACCTCAAGCCGCATAAAAAACATTAGGCGGTCAAAGTCGTTCAAGGTCATTCAAGGTCATCTATTAAAATGAAATACAAATCTAAATATCTGGGATCACTACCAAATATTTGGTAGTGATCCGAGATGTTTAGATTTGTTTTTTGTGGGGTCGATAATTATCGAGTTATTTCGGGTGGCAGGCATAAGAGGGACACCCTGTATATATATGCGGTATTTCACGTGAATCCGGTGGACTTTTTCCCTGACCCCCGCAATTCGATTTAAAAATCCGAAAAATTCAAGAACCGCTTACTACGGGCGGATACTTAAATATTTTGACACCCACAAGGAATTTTTTTGGAATTTTTTTAACGTCAATCGTTCAGAAAGCACTGAAAAAATCATACTTCCACTGCGGGTGATAGCTTGAAAATTTTTACATATAATTACACATTTTTGGGAATTTTTTCAGATTTTTAAATCGGGGCGTTTTTTTCGGAAAATGTTTTTTTTTTTTTTACTAAGGGTTGTTTCGAAAAATGTAAAAAAAATCAGGGTGTCTTTTAGTCAATAGAACCAGATTAAAAAAATTAATCGAATTGGCGGGGGTCAGGAAAAAGTCCACCGGATTCTCGTGGAATACTTCATATATATATTTATATTTATCAACTTATTTTACTACTATGAGAAGATGAACCCTACGAGTGCCAACTAGTGTAAAACGTATTATTACTATGATTATTATCAAATTATATATATATATATATCTTTTTTAACAATGAATTTTTTTTAATATATAAAAACCGAGGGCAAGAAAAGCAAGCAATAGTCCGAGTAAGAGATCGAGACCTCGGACAAAGCGGGAAGAGAATGAGACTAAAAGACGCACGCGGCCCGAAGGCTTATAGCAGAGGCACGCGGTGTATGCCCTTATAATTATGCCGCGGACGAATGTTAGCCCGTTCATCACTCGGAGTGTGTGTTTAATGTGTAGCCGTTAAATATGTTCTCGTGGCACGCTAAGCCAGTTGAATAGACACGCGCATGCGGCAGAAGAATTGAGAGAGAGCGAGAGCGGGAACGAAAATGCGTTTTCGAATCGAATGAGCCCAAACAAACGCAAACAAAATATCCACACGCATCGAACAATAATTTATCACGCATCCGAATGCATAATCTGATGATAAATGTGCATGATTTTTTTTTTCGAAATAAAGAAAAAAAATTCTGAACTTCAACGATTTCAAATAAAATTCAAATAAACTTTCAAATTTTAACAATTTGAAAGAAATTTAAATAAATTTGCGAATTTAAAAATGTTGAAGGAATTCTAATAAACTTCCAAATTGCAATCATTTCAAAGAAATTCAAAATAACTTCCATATTTCAACGATTTTAAATAAAGAAAAAAAAACTTCCAAATATGCATGAAGAAAAAAGCGTTGCGCAATGAGCACTAAAAAGCGAGGGTGTGAAGCAATCGTGCGATTTTCGTTTCTTTTTAAATCTCGTATACGTTCGTATTTAAGTAATTTACGTACGAGAATTAATTGAAGCGTTAAGGCGAAGGAAAAAATGAACAAAGATTTGCATAAAATTGATTAAAAAAATAAATAAAAACTAAAAGTCTCGCAATGATAATGACGATGAGCGAAAGTCTCGAGAGTGTCTCGTTATGCATCGCACAACAAAACGAGAAGGTACCCACCGTTTCTTATTACGAAATCGCGTACAAGAAGCGGCGACTCCCGCAATTGCCAAATTTGGTGTGAATCGACGGCGCTGCTCTCTTGCAAATATCCACACGCGCACAAAGACGTATGTGTTTACCTGTATTTACGTTCAGGCGTAACGCATCTGGGGCTACGATTCGTGTGCGAGCGCGGCCAAAGATAATAAAAAAAATGCGAGTCTTCGTCCAACGATGTAACGACCGATATAAAATATTTACGCATGTAGAATATGTACAGGGTGTCCGAAAAGTGGCGGCTGAACTTTCGAGGGTAGGTAGATCGTGATATTCTGAAGGGAAAAGTCCTCTGCTATTTTTCTCTGGGATCGATCGTTCCTTGGATATTAAGGGGAAAGATACCTTTAGGCGAGGAAGAAATTTGCTGATTTTCATCATTTTTTTTTCAAAGAAAAGATTTCGTCACCATTTTTTGAGACTTGGGGTATGTATTATTAGTACTTTTGACTTTTCCCTGGTATTTTTGTTATTAATCGTTAAAAATGGCGGAGGTACGGCACGGTCTTCTAAACTGAATTTTCAAAACTGGCGTGACGTGTCCCTAAAAAACTAATCCACCGATTCTGATGAAATTTGGTATAAATCTTTTTAACCTCATTGACTAAAACGTTATCCCAAAAGTTTTAGAAAATAAAAAAAGAATTTTTTATTGCAAAATGAAGCATTTTTTCGGAAAAGTCAATCTTTTTCTATCAGAGCGTACCATTTCATCAATTTTCAACATTTCTCGCTTTTTCATGGTTTATATTCTGCTCATGAATGTTAATAAAAGCAAAATCTTCGTTGGTTCTTTTTCAGATTGATTCCGCCGACGCTACGTGTCACGCCGTCTAACTCTATCCGCAGCAACCCGTTTAGAAGACCGTGCCATAACACCGACATTTTTAAAGATTCATCAAATAAAAAAATAACATGTAACAGCCAAAAGTAGTAATAGAACGTCTACCAAGCCTGAAAAATGGTGAACAAGTGTTTCCTTTAAAAAAAAAACATGAAAATCAGCATTTTTTCTTTGCCTCAAGATATCTCCCCCCTTAAAGGAGACTGCCAGTTTGGAGTCCGGAAATAAGGTGAAATTCGACATGCTCTATGGATTTCTAGTTGATAGAATGAAAATTCCACTTAGCGCACTTTGTACTCCATATGTTCAATTATCTTAAAAATTTTCTTCGCAACATTTTGTTAAAAAGTGGCGGTGCCGAAGCTGGATGAAGCGAGTCACGTTTGTCTCGTAGTGTCCTGAGACCAGCAGCATAAAATTGCCAAATCATCACCGATCGAATTGAATTTTTTTTTCGTAACCTGGTAATTCGATGTTACAACATTTTACATCGAAGAACGTAGGGGATTTTTGATAGGTTGAAAACTTCCCGAAAATGCTCATCTTTGGCCAATTTTTTTGTTTGTTGCAAAGACATTTTTTTCAAACACGCACCATTTTGTCAAAAATCGATATTTTTCTATTTCCTTGCGTACTTTGAAGGAAAATCTTATCTAGAACTCAAATGATGTAAAAAATTGTTCCGTTGTTTTGGACACTGATAGTGTCCTGCGGCCGACAACATAACAGCCAATTCTTCACCGATTGACTTGACATTTTTTGTAACCTTATGTGTCTATCTGGGTATAATTCGATGTAACAACATTTTACATCGAAGACCATAGGGGATTTTTCATAGGCTGAAATCTTTTTCCGAAAAAACTTATTTTCAGCGATTTTTGTGTACCGGAAACTTGTTTTATTCAAACACGCACCATTTTGTCAAAACATCGATATTTTTCGATTTCCTCACATACTTCGAAGGCAAATCTTGTCTCGAACCCAAATTATTGAAAAATTTCCCCGTATAAAATTTGCTGAGAATTCTTGCCGGACAAGGATCCCTCGTTTCATCCAGCTTCAAGGGCGTTCTTACAAAATTGAAAAAATTGTGATAAAAAGTCACAAAATTTGTGCAGATACTGAAGATATGTAAAAAAAAATCCCCAAAGCGAAATGTTCATTCCATCAACTGGGTATCCATAAAAACATTGTCCAAATTCTTCAATTCCGGGCTCTAGACTGGTAGTTCCCCCTTAATATCCAGTCAACGATCGATCCTAGAGAAAGACTGCAGAGGACTTTTCCCTTCGGAATATCACGATCAATCTACCCTGCAAAGTTCAGCCACCACTTTTCGGACACCCGGTACATCGACACAAATATCGTGTACGCGCAACGACGTAACGAGCGCGCGCGCGCGCGCCGCAATTTCCCAAATTGAAGAAAATAAAAAGCACGCCGCATTCATCGATCCCATTTCTACCACCCCCAAATTTGATCTTTCGACGAAAAGCGTTGGCTTTTTTTCGTTTCGCACAATTTGTCTTAATCGTCAAACAGTTGACAAATTCGGTGGGCGAAAAAAAGCGCATGCAAGGACGTTCGTTTAGGGGGGCGGTGTGTGAGGGAGTGAGAGAGAGAGAGAGAGAGAGAGAGAGAGAGAGAGAGAGAGAGAGAGAGAGAGAGAGAGAGAGAGAGAGAGAGAGAGAGATTGATTGATTGATTGCATTTATTTATGCCATGGTTATACCTTAAGTCAAATTAATTACAGAACTAAGAAGTTTGTGTACGTTGTAGAAGAAAAGCATATCAAAAAAGCTGATAAAGATACGTTCAACAGTATAAAGATAAACCGAGAGAGAGAGAGACAGAGAGAGGGAGAGGACTCGTTATTGCGCGCATAATTGGCACGAGAGGTTTCACTCGCAAATTAAATCCACGTCCAGCCTGGCTGGACGTGAGAGGAGACGATTTTACGAAGAAGAATGGAAGAATGAAAGAATGAAAGAATGAGAGAGAGAGAGAGAGAGAGAGAGAGAGAGAGAGGCGGGAGCGAGAAGACTGCGAATAAGTCTAGAGTCACCACTTGACTCCACAACGTATGCATTTAATTGGTTCTAGTACGCGTCGTTGATAATTTTCTCAAGGTGTTCATTTTCTTCGTTTTCTTTGTCTCTTTGCCCCCGCGTAGAAATTTGAGTCGGGAAAAAGTAGTTTGTTTGGGTTTGTTTGGGTTTGTTTGGGCTTGTTTGTTTGGGGCGTTATGCAGCGTGAACTGAGCCGCTATCCGGACGAATAACACGCTTATTCGTCCGATAACCGGACGGCTAGCCGGAGCGTTTTAATAATTCCCCGTGATAATGTGATTACGTTTATCGCAATTATATCCTCCATTACATCAGCATATAATTTTCGCCAACTATCATAATTTATTCTTTACGAAAGCATTGTCAGGCGTCGATTATTGTTGAAGAAAATAATATGATCATAAAAAGGAGCATACAAGTACGCTAAATGTAATCATATTATTACATTCAATTATCAATGTCTTAGGGGGTTGAAGTTTGCATCGTAGGAACGCACCGATTTTTTTTCTTTCAATTTCTCTTTTTATTATTATCCAAAATTGCAATTTGCCAATTTGTTCTGGATCGCTAAATAAGAATTCTAAAAAGGGTTTGCTCAATTTGCGTGGCTCAAATCTGCCAAACGAAGTTTAGGATATTTAAAAAATAAAAATTTTCGTTGCATTGCAACGAAAGTTCTTTTCTATTTTTTTAAATTTCTTCATTTTTATCGTGATCTGTCATTTTTTTTATAGATTGAAATCGTATATCTCTAATGAGGATAAGGAAAACCGTTTGTATGACGTTCGTATCCTAAATCGGCAAAACAATTGTGAGCAACAGAAGAAAAATTGACTTTCGTGGCACTCCAACTATGCACACTTTTACATCATCTGTTATCGAGTTGCAAAGAAAAATCCAATCTCCAAGTTTGCATCGTTGGAACGCAACTTTGCATTCGAACTGAATGAAAAAAATTGATACTTTTTAATTGCTGAATTTTTTCTGTTCGATTTAGGCTGCTGAATTCACTGAAACGTTTTCACATACTCTTATTAGAGACTTATGACCTCGATTTGGAAAAAAAAGAGGCTTGGGATAATGATAAGAATGAACAAATATCTCTGCATTCCAACGATGCAAACTCCAATGTCATTCTTTCGATCAATTATTGTCACAGTTGTGTAATTCATAATTCCGTCGAAGTTTCCATCGCTGGAATGTATCGCTCTTTTTTGTTCATTTTTGTTTCTTTATTCTTATCATTATCCAAAGCCTTTTTTGCAAATTCCGGTTTATAAGTCTCCAATGAAAATACTAAAAACGTTTCATCGTCATTCGATTTTTATTCATTGTTTCTTGAATCGATACTATTCTTTGTTTATATGATTATTTTTATCATTATCATTATCACCTCGGTAATCATCATTATTATATTTAGGAATAATAATCACCATTATTATCACAAATAGTCAACAATGTTGAAGTTTGCATCGTTGGAATGCAACAAAATATTCTATTGCCAAATTTAAACTACAATAATCCTTAAACATTTTTTTTCATTCGCTCATCCAAAAATCTATAATGTAAATATGCTAAACAGGTTTTATTGAAACAACGAAAAGGAAATAAAAAATCATTTTCGCTGCATTCCAACGACGCAAACTCCAAGAGCATAATATTCCTAGGAACAATAATAATGATACTTGTTATTATTGTCGTTATTATTATGCTTATGAACTGAAATCATGCTTATAATCATTGATATTCCTAAATTGATAATAATGATAATGTCACTAGTTACTATTATCGGTAATATTCCCAGAAATAATAATGATAATAATGGCAGTAATTATGTTATCATCATTAACATCTCCAAAAATAATAATGATGATGATAATAATTATCATTAATATTCCTAGAATTGATAATAATGGTAATTATGATTATTATCATTAATATTTCTAAAAATAATAATGATAGCCGATGTTAAAGTTTCCATCATTAAAACGCAACGGTTTTTATCGTTGATTTTCCATTTCTTCATTTTTATGAAGAATGCTTTAAAACGTTAGAGTGACTTACACAGCCATAGAAATAAACAGTTAAAAATAATTATTTTTCGTTGTATTCCAACCATGCAAACTTCAACGCCATAATGACGATAATTTCAATTATTATCATTAATATTCTCAGAATTAATAATAATGATAATAATAAGAATTATTATTCTTAAATATTCCTAGAAATGACAATAATGGTAATGACGCTATCATTATTATCATCAATATTGCTAGAAATAATAATGTCGATAATTATTATGATTAATATTCTTCCAAATAATAATGATTCTAATTGTAATTATTATTGTCATCATCATTCCTATAGTTCATATAATCGGTCGAAATGCCCTACAATCTAAAAAATAAATATATGATCATTACTTCTTCAAATTATGATTATTTTATTTTCTGCTATTAGGGACAGAAACCTCGCACTTCCCTTTCGACAAGTGCGAGGTGGTGCAAGCCGTGAGATCTAAGAAAGCGCTAACCTGATCGAGCAGCGGTCGATCCCGGCAGGCTCGAGTGTCACGTCCACGCGATGCCCTCGGAAGAAGAAAAAAACCACGAAGATCTTATCTCCTCGAGATCCTTGACGATATCACGGAGCACGGAAGAGCCATTCTTGACGTTGTTGCAAAGATGCACCTGCACATCTCATCACTGACACCACGCACTTTTTTATATTTCAAAAGGGATGAAAAAAAGAGCGCGAAAAAGTCACACTACGAGTTGCACATCGATTGACGATGAGGGGGGGAAAAAACGAGTAACGAGAAAGATAAGCATGTGTCACACGTTAAAGTGAGTGAGAGGGATACAGAAGGGTTTTATTTGCCGAACAAGCCGGCAAACGAAAAACCACCGAGCACCGAAAAGATCCGCGTGCCGCGCGAGCCACGAGCGTACTGAGTGACGGCTCGGGGCTCACTGGAGCCAAACATTCGAAACGCGGCATCCCAGGCGCTGCGCGTGACACTCGCCGGTTCGCGCAGGCTTGCACGGCACATCGCGCCCCGCTCTACATATATATACACGCGCTTTCCCGCGGGTCGTGTTTATATCGCCACGCTTGACTGCGCGAACGTATCGTGTAGCAAAGGCACCGCGTAAACAAAGATTATCCGTCGTCGAAAGTTTCGGCTGTGCGGTAAATTTTCGTACATCGTAACAACAGCTCGATAAAAACTTCACGTCGTCGCGCGATTATTCTTTACGACAATATACGGTCTTGAAACTTGCCCATATTGCCGAAATTCGGACAATCTGACGACTAACACAAACTTTAAGTTTTCTTTTTAATGGGGGATACCTTTCGGCGAGAAAAAATTTGCTGACTTCCATGATTTTTTTAAAGGAAAAATTTGAAAAGCAAAATGTATTCACCTTTTTTCGGAAAATTAAATCTTTTTTCTTCAAAACGTACCATTTGATCGATTTTCAACATTTCTCATTTTTTCTTGGTTTATATTCTGCGTATGAGTATTAATGAAAGAAACTCTTCGTTTTTTTTTTTTTCAGATCGATCCCGCCGACGCTTCGAGTCACGCCGTTTGACAACATCCGCCGTAAACAGAACCTCCGCCATTTTTAAAGATTAATTTCTTGCAATATATAACCTCGAAAGAATAAAACTCTTAGACCTGATGTTTCTTAAGGCTTTAGGCCTCAGTAACCGTTATAAAATCATGTGCGAATTTAACATTTTTTCGTATGAACAAGTGACTCACTTATCAAATTAATTACACATCTATTTAGTATGAATATCAAGCTGTTAGAAAATATATTTTTTTTTCCATGCACAAAATGGCCGACGACTAATATTTTCTTTACATTAGAATACCTAAAGAAGTACGTGCGGAATTAAAAAAATATTGTTTTATTCAAAAGTTGTAGGTATTTGAACTTGGAGAAATGAATTTCAGTGAAAAATTTCGTTATAACTGCTCATAAAATGAAAAGTTTTCGATTAATCGGAAATTCCGTACGTACTTCTCTGTGAAATGCAATTAGGAACATAAGTTTTAAATTTGAAGTAAATCGAGTGACAATTGTTGAAGTTATTTGTCACGCCAATTGGAAAAAAGCTGTTTCGAGAAGTTTCGAGTAGCCGGCCATTTTGTACATCGAAAAAAAAACATATATTTTCTAACCGCTTGATATTCATGCTAAATAGATGTGTAATTAATTTTGAGTGAATCACTATTGCATACGAAAAAAAATTGTTAAATTCGCACATGATTTTATACCCGTTACTGTGGCCTAAGGCCTTAATGACGCCTTCCTTTGTAAGAAAAATTGAAAAAAAAAAGAACAATGAAAATTACATACTCGTCGGTCGCTAGTCTATTCTCTACTGTCGCGCCATCTCTCTACGCAAACTACTCTCCGCTATGAGCATCATCTCTGTCCTTCGTTAGAATATTACAACAAATAAAAAAATACCATGTAACAACCAAAGGTCGTAATAAAACATACCCAAACGGTCAATAATGGTGAAGAAATGTTCCCGTTTAAATAAAAATAATGAATATCAGCCATTTTTTCCTCCCCTAAAGGTTTCTCCCCGCTCAAGTCGTTTCGCGGCTTCGGTTAAAAAAAAACGTGCGAATGTGCACGTCGCTTCTTCGGTAGCTCGACCGCCGGAGAAACGAAGAAAGGGGAGGGGGCCGGAAGTATCGCAATGTATCCCGGACGAACGAAAATATTCTTGTACTCGTGTCTTTTAATTGCGAACTGCCTGTGAGCGTATACAAAAATGAAGCTTTACAATTGTTTGTTTTCCGTTGTTCTTGTCGCGACCGATGGCGCTTCGATCGCGGAAACTTCGATCTTACGGTGATCGCCATTGGTGGCGTGAACTCGTCGCTCCATTGGCTGCCTCCAGCAGCGCTCTTCTCGGCGACCGTAGCGCGAACTTCTTGCCGGAAACGGAATTGAATATTTTTTTCGTTCTTTTTCATGATTACGGATATCCGGCGGGAATGAGCGCGAAGTTCACAATTGGACATACGGAACACGAAATAAACGCTCGACAAGTGATGAAAATATGTACTTACGGCGTTTTCCGTTTTCGGGATTAATGTTTGTTTGTTTTTTTCATTTTTCGTTTTTCAGTGTATAATAGTACTATTGTATAAATACATCCTTCGTGAATACTGGATTTTTATTTTTCTCATCGTTTCTCTCAATATTTGGCGCGAATCACGTTATATGTTTCGTTTTATAAATGTTCTTTTTTAAAACCTACAGCCTACGTAGAGTGCGCGAGGGCGCGTATTTTATTTTCTTTCAAATGATCGATTCGTCACATCGCTTAGAAGTATATCTATAGGGTCATCCCATAAGTAACGCGGTTTTTTATACTTTGATTTTTCAAAATTAAGGTAAACAAAGTGGTTCTCAAATCTAAATTAAACTCTCCTCCATTTTCTACAACGCACTTCCATCTTTCTGGTAGACTTTCAGGACCCGTTTCGAAAATTCACTCGTCTGTGACGAAAAATGCAATTGAGAATGCATTATTTATGGGATGACCCTATATCCATAGATATATGCACTACCGGGCAAAGGGGTGAGGACGTTTTACGAATTTTCGATTTCAAAACCAAATTTCAGTGGAGATAAAAAATGATAACATTTTTTAAAATCATCATTAAAAAAATGATAACATTTGTTTTAATTCTTGTTACTTTCTTTTAATTCTCGGTCGAAAAACGGCGGAAAGTATTTTAAGACGATATATATATATATCGACGATATATATATATATCGTCTTAAAATACTTTCCGCCGTTTTTCGACCAAGAATTAAAAGAAAGTAACAAGAATTAAAACAAATGTTATCATTTTTTATCTCCACTCCATATATATATGGCAAAAGCGTGGACAGACTTTTCGAACTTTCGATTTTAATCTTAAATCTCTAGGAAGAAAAAAAAGATCCATTGAAAAAAAACTCAATAAATTAGAGTTAGGAAAGCAGAAAATGGTTTTTAATTTAATTTTTCCTCAATTTCTATTCAAATTTAGTTTGTTAAAAATTCTCTATCGAAAAATTGCAAAAAGTGTATTTAAACGTTTTCCCCGTAGATATACATAGATATATATACCTATACGCACTATCAGCGAAACGAATGAGTACATTTTTCAGTTTTTCGATTTTAAATTCAAATTTCTAGCGACAAAAAACTATACATTTTCCAAACAAATCCCTAAAAGAAAAAGGGGGATAAAATCAACAGACTAGAGTTTAGATAGGATACAATTTTTTGTTCAATTTTGTTTCTTCAATTCCCGATAAAAAAAACCCCGAAAAATGTCTTCGAACTTTTTACCTGGGTACACATATTTATATGAGTTGCACAGTCGTTCGTTGATATTTCACACGCACTCTCTACCCACCACTAAACGCAAAACATTCACAGCAATATCGTTACTTCACTTGCAAGCAACATCACTTAAGTGTCCGTCTTCGATTTCGTTGAAACTCATGTACGTGATAAAGCATTAAAAACTATTAGACACGAATTTTTTTTATTGGCGGACAAACGTTTTTAAGGGGTTAGGCCAGTTTGAAAATTTCAAAAAATCGAAAGCAAGCAAGACTTGAAGAAATCGACGATGATGAGCAATCAGAAGGGATGTTGTACGGTGCAGGAATGGCCGATTGAGTTTAGGTAAGAGTTTTTCATAGTATAAACGAAGATGACCCTCGATGATTTTTAAATTTTGATTTTTACTCTTTTTTTGCGAAAAACTGCGAAAGAACGTTTGTTTTTTACTTTTTTCGTTTTTCATTTGCCATTTTTTTATTTTTTGATAAAACTTCATATCCGAGGGTAATTTTGTAGCTGGTGTCATACTGAATCTAATGGACTTTTGTTTTTTTTTTTCGTTTCAGACAAGCCGTTGCCGAGTTGTGATCGAGCTACCTAGCCCACCTATTTTTGAGGCGTTACGGCAAACTATAGTTTTTGTACTTAAAAATGAATAAAAATGAATTAAATTTTTTTTTATGTATTTCAAGACTTTATTTATCGAGCCCAACAACTTTTATATTCATATATTTTATAAAATCCTAAAAAAAATCGTCTTTTTTCGTGGCTCCAAAGTGGACTGGCCCCTTAAGGGGAAGCGGCCCCTAAAAAACGGGCGTGTCATCCCTTAATTTCATTTCTTTTCAATACTTCTATAGTGGATTTTTCATCGCTTTACATTGGCAGAATTTTGGTTTTTGTTTCATTCAGATCGGTGGACTGCTTGTGGGTGAAACTGCAAAACCACCCTTCGATACGCATTTATTTGAAGGGTGGTTTTCCCCCTTAAAACCGTTTTCCGCAGATAAAAAAATACGTGTCTGATAGTTTTCAATGCTTTATCACATATATGAGTTTCAACCAAATCGAAGGCGGACACTTGAGTAATGTTCCTCGTTAGTTATTGTTTTTTTTTTTAATTTAACCCTTTCTTGACACCCTGGGTCATTTTGACCCGGACGAATTTGAAATAAAATGCTCACTTGCCCAAAATTGAAAGTTTCAATAATTTTTTACAACAATTCAGTTTTATACTTTTCGAATTTTAATAATTCAGACGTATTAAGAAATGTTTAAAGTGTATCCCGGATTTTTTTCAATAAAACCCGACCGCGTGCTTGTTGAGTCAATTATAATCGTCAAATTGACCCAGTGTGTCAAAGCCGTGGCCAAATATATGTGTATCAAGGAAGGATGAAATTTGTATGTACGTATACGAATCGCCTATTCTCTCCGTTTATATTAATTAATTAAATACGCGAACAAGGATCGTTGAACGCTCTTACTCCTCTTACTGTTAATAATAATAATATTGATAATAATCACTATTTTCGTGTATTTACAACATTCATCGGACATATTTAATTTGTATTGTTCGTTTCATTTTTTTTCTTTCTTTCGTTACTTGCGTTAGAAAAATCGAGTATGCGGTACAACGGCAGGTATGGGCGCAAATTTAATTTGCAGAGGTAGTGACGAGGAGCGTCACAGGGCAGACGTCTCGAGACGGACATTTCGTGGAGCTTACTACAAAAATAAATTGTGAAAAAATGTCCTACGGATTTTTCGTGTGTTTCGCTCTCTGTGTCTTTTTGTCGTCGAATATCAAAGAGACGAATTTTGAGCAGGGAAACGTTGGTGTACTGATTTTTTTTTCAGTTCAAAATTTTGAACTGAAATTTTCTTTTTCAAGCTAAAATTTTGTAATTTTTTAAACGCATATCTAGCATTTTTTTACTTCTCGTAGAATTGCAGAGTTTAGATTTTCGGTTTTTGTTTTATTTTCTCGGGTGAAAGAAAAGTTGCATTTTACGTTCGAGTGGTTTATTAAATATTTGGTTTCTTTTTGTTTAATTTTGGTGAATCAATCGAATTCGATTTGGGTGGAAAAAAAATAAATACGGGAGAGTAACAATACTAATACGGCTGATTAATTTTACACATTCGCACACACGGTTGTATCGTATATCGCTAATCTTTTTTTTTCTCTTCATTCGCTCACGACGTTGAACGAACGTTTTACAAAAATATTCACTCCGAGTCCACTTGCGATCGAGCGGAAAGGGACGAGTTTATTTTGCCTCTTTCTTTTTCTCTTTGGGCATTGGAATCTTTCTTTTCGCTAGCAGAAGTCAAGAGCAAACATATATTTCTTCAAATTTTTAAATATTTTTTTTATCAACCGGAAGTGAAGGGTTTTTTTGTTGTTTAAAAAATATTTTTTAAAAGTCTTTATGCTCGATTGCTCATCTTCGATTGATTCAAAAACTCACACTCTATTTTTTCTCTCTGCCGCTCTCGTTCCTCGTCACCGTTGTCCGAAAAATTTGACGTTTTTTTAAATATTCAAACGAATTAGTTTGTAAAAAAAAAAACAGAAAAACCTGCAACAACCCGTCGAGGGTTTTAGCGACTGAGACAAAAGGGCTCGATAAGGAAATTATTTGGGTTTGTTTGGGACACCAAACGAAGTCGGACATTGTCGAGCGGACTATTATTTTTCTTCCGCTTTTCGAATTAAATAATTTAGCGGTATAGATGCGGCAATCCGATTATTCCTCTGGATTTTTATTATTTATTATTATTCTCTTATGATTCATTATTTTTATTTCTTTTCATCACTAGCCAAAATCTCTTTTTTTTCAGCAGATCTATTATGCGTAATCTTTTTTTTGCAGATTTATATTCAATTTTTTCTCGTTGTTCATGAAGATTCTGAAAAAGTTCGATGAGGATTGTAAAAAAATGTAACGAGAATGTCGAAAAAAAACGTGATGGAGTAATATTCTTAGGCTGAATCTGCCAAAAAAAATGGGCAATTTACGTAGTTTCTTTGGGGTTGGAATTTTAGATTTGTTTGCTATTAAATTTTGGGTCTGTTTTGTTTTCTGCTGTTTTGTTTGTTGGAGTTCGAATTTTTCGTGCGTTAAATTTAAAATTTGAAGTTTGTTTGGGTTTAAAGCCGAAGTTTGTTTTGGTTTGAAATTATGGTTTGTTTGCATTTGAAGTTGAAGTTTGGGGTTGTTCGTTTGGATTTTAAGTTGAAGTTTTTTTGGGTTTGAAGCCGAAGTTTGTTTTGGTTTAAAATTATGGTTTGTTTGGGTTTGTTTGTTCAGGTTTAACCTTAGTTTTTTTTAATGAATTTTTCCGATTTTTTTATTTTTTCGAGATGAGTTTTGTTTGGATTACAATGTTTTTCTGTTGAATTTTACGTTCGGGTATTATCTTGGGTTTTGTTTGGATTGACTTTTTTCATTCGCTTAGCTTCAAAATTTTTCTTTCTGTCTTTAAATTGATCGTTTGCTCGACTTAAGATTTTCGTTAGTTTGAGCGTACATTTCTTATCTGTTTGGATTAAAATTTGTCTTGCAATGACACAAACTCGACGTTCACATGTCCCTCGTTTCCGGGGCCTTTTCTCCGAATTTCCTCTCCGTTCACGCAAGTGGACACCTCACTCGAATCTTCTTATTTTATTTCTTTTTCGCACCCGCACTTACACTACTATCGTCTAAACCGCTAAACTACCGAAGAGTCCTCGCATAAACTCGCAAAGCCGCGTAACATTCGAATACAAAATAATTCTAATTAAATGCATTTGGCATGTCACGATAGTCCGTTATTATCTTCTGATTTCTCCTCCTTCTCGCACTTCGAATTCACGAAATTGCACTGAACGACGATCGCGAAACCCGTTCCGCAAGTTAAAAATCACCACCTCATTGTTCTACATTTCACGTTTGGAAAAGAAAAAAAAATTCCAAACACGATTTTTTCGTGTCTAACATTTTTATGCGTTTTCCGTTTTTTTTTTCTTTCCCATTCCGACCCTGGCTCGGCCAGAGAGCTAAAAAGGAGTAACGATTAATGAGGAATACTATTTGGACGAGGAGGCGCGACGGGAAATTCACTGCGCGACTTTTTTCGTTCTTCTGCCGAGCTATTGTCACTTCCGGTTCGACGACGGCCACGTTTTATTGCACTTGGAGGTGAATCGAGCGGGGAACAATACGACGTGGATATTCGCATCGTTGGAATGCAAGGGAAATTCATTTTTATCCATTCGATCGTCCAAATTTACATTGTCGTTCTTATTGAGGGCTTATTGAATTGATTCAAATTTTGCTTATTCGAATTTACTTTTCTGTAAATTCACCATCGCTTCCCGAAAATTTACACGAAAAAGAGTAGCATTTTTTTTCTTTATTTCTTCGCCAAAATAAATCGCGATCGATTTTTTGCAATTTTTGGCATCTAAACTGGAGCCAAATGCGGAATTGTTTGTCTTTAAATGTGGCTCGAAAAAGACGTACCGATGATTTCGACGAAGTATTGAAAATTATATACATTTTTTTAACGCAACTTTGCGGAGATAAAAAAAAATCAATACTTTTTGAAAATTCTCGTCACTTTGGTCTTTTGTATCTCAATGGCGCCAAGCATTGAGATTTTTTTCGTTATTTTGCTCCAGCCTCAATGCTTAAATTTCGAAATATAGAAATTGCACGAAAAAGACCTTGAAATAACTGTTGTACTCTTTTTCGTCGCAGCGCGAATTGTAAATTTTCAATATACTTTGCCATTAAAAAAAAAAAACAACTCAAACTTAAAGTCCCCGCCTCGATTTCGAACGCCTGAGGGCAATTATTTTCGACATTCCGAGCAACGAGAGCGCAGAAAGCAAAAAAGGAACGAACAAATTTTCGTCGCCTCGGAGAGCATCGTCATAAAAGAAAACGTCCAAAAGAATGTTTCGCGTTCCAACGATACGAGCAAATCCCGGTCGACAAGCTAAAATGTTCCGGCCGCGTGGGGTGAGTTACTTCGTTCTACCAGGTGGCAAATTGGAATTTCTCGTTTGCAAATTTTGCCGCGTGATTTTATTTCGGCTCGAGACGGTGGTCGATTCGACGACCGATTTCCTATTGGCTCTGTTCGTTTCCCTCGACCCGTTGATCCTCGAATCCTCCACCGTTCTCCGGCTCGTTTCCGGTGTTTTCCAGCTGACGGGTCGTCCGTCGGGGGTTTTGCTCGCGACCCTCGAGTTCCTGTTCTCCGTTTCGTAATTCTTTCTCGCCGGTTGCGGCGTGTAATAGAGACTGAAGCGTTTCGTTCTCGCGACGTTTGTCTTTCTCTGCTGTTCATCCCGGAGTTCATCGCTGGAGCTGCACTTCCGGCCGTTGTCGCACGCGGTGGCAGCAGCAGCGTTATCGTTGATTCTCGCGTTGCACTGGCTATTAACCGAGCTGAATCTTTTGCTCCTGTCCTCCTTTCTAGCCGAGCTCGGGACATTTTTCTTCTCCCGAAGTTTCACGCCCTCGGGAATTTTCGAATTTTCGAGGCTCTTCCTGAGTCCGTTGGTGTGTACGGGAATGAGGGACGGTCTCGGGTTTTTCGTCGCGCCCGATACGATTTTCCTCGCGGACGCCTCACGGTGGTCGTTTCTCGCTGTTTCCTTCGCGTCCCGGAAGTCGGGGAATCTCGCGTTCTCGAAGCTGTCCGAGGATTGAAGGCTCCTGGAGGATGCGGTGGTCGAGTCGTTGGCTCGCCTCGCGTTCTCCGCTAGCTTCACATTGACAAAGCTGTCCGAGCTCTCGATATTATTGTCGGAGCTTCCGTTCGAGCGTGACGACGGATCGTCGATTGTTCGCCGCCAGGTGGCCTCCTCGTTCGAGCCGTTACGCCCGAAAATTCGTACTTTGCAGAGATTCTTTCGTCGCTGTTTGCCGGTCTTTGGAGTCTCGCAACGGGCCTGACCATCGCGCGCGGGTGAATTGCCGTTTCTACGATTGGCGGAATGTTCCGTGATGGGTGACGAGTCTTTGAGCTCGCCGAAGCTGCTGGATGAGCTGTCGGGTCTGTCGAGCCGATTTTCGCTGTCGGTGATGCCGATCACGAGATCGTTCAGCGAGGTCGTAAAGTCGCGTATGCCGCGAAGACAATCGGCGCTCAGCGAGAGCGGCTGATCCTCGTTGCCGTTTCCGTTTGCCCGGTCAACCTCCTCGGGAGCGTTCGTCGCGTTGCTGTAACGACGATACGCCTGGTTCACCGTGATCGACGCGTCGAACCACTTGCTCGCGTCGAATCTGCCTGACGCGTTAGCAGCCTCCTCGGTCCCGTCGCCGTTCGAGTCCCGAGCCTCGACCTGGCGACACTTCTTGTAATCGAACTCGAAGGTCGCCACCCTTAACGGCTGACACTGCTGATCCCTGTGTTGCTTCGACGATTTGGCAGCTGATCCTCCTCCCGACAGGGCCTGGTCGCCTCCTGGAAAGCTCTGCTGATGTCACCGATCGGCAGCGCGCGACCGCCCAACCGCGCGTACGGTTAACAAAACAAAGAAAAAGAGAAAAGCACCGCTACAGATACGAACAAACCGCTACTTTTGGTGCGTGGTACAAGCGTTGCGCTACGTGTGTGTGTGGGGGTTTTTTTTTTGGTAATTATGCAGTATGATAATATATTGAGTGATATTCCGTCGGGGGAGGCTGACATTTCCCATTAAGGAGGTACACCAGCTTCAGCAAAATGGTGATAGATCAATAAAATTTGGTGAATATATTCTTTAGTATTATTCATGTAGATACAAATTTTTTCAGATTTTTTGGTTATGCCGTTTTCTTACAAATAATTCACAAGCGTTTATTCTTATACCCGGAATATATACCTATATCTATAAAAACGCTATGCTTATACACGTGAACTTCAATGTTCAATTACTCGATAACGGCACAATGAAAAAATCTGAAAAAAATTGTATTGACATATATAATACTAAAGATTATATTCACCAAATTTTATTGATTTATCACCATTTTGAAATTTTATCATGGTTTAGCATGGCAACATTGTATGAAGCTGGTGTACCTCCTTAACGGAGACTTTGTCCTTGAAAGCAGCGGGAGATGTTAGCGGCTCAACATGAGCAGCTAGAAGAAGAGGAGGGATGCCTCTATGGACCAGGCATTGCCGATTAGCGGTAATTATAAACACATTACAAAACTTTAAACGCGTTTTTCTCGAAAACACGTTTTTAAAAATGGCTGACATTCTCCTGACCGCTGTAATTAACATATCGACCTGAAATTTGGAGAGCATACTCAGAAAATGTGTCTTCGCGGAATGACGGATCCTTTTTTCGATAGATACATTTTTGCATTTATTATTTATCTTTTTATGCGAAAAAAACGCGAAAATTCGATTTTTTTTTAAATTGCCGCCATTTTCCGAAATTTGTACTAAACGAAAAACCCATCCGTCATTCCATGACCAAAGGGTCACAGATTGATAATATGCTTTGAATTTGTGTTTCAGATCAACAAGGAGGGGGCAGTGATGTCAGCCGTTTACCTCCCGCGATTTGAGGACCTGTTTTCGCGGAGCTGCAACGGCCGACATTTTGGTTATTTTTTATCAAAAAAAAAAAAATTTTTTGTCGTTCTGTATATCATGAATAAAAGCAAGAAAAAACCGCACTCAAAAAGCTTTACTCGTTTCCGTTAAAAAAAATAAAATGCAAACACCTGAAATATGGCACTCCAAGGACAAAGTCTCTCTT
Source organism: Ophion slaviceki (assembly GCA_944452715.1). Classification (NCBI taxonomy): domain Eukaryota; kingdom Metazoa; phylum Arthropoda; class Insecta; order Hymenoptera; family Ichneumonidae; genus Ophion; species Ophion slaviceki. The sequence goes on from OX101791.1 coordinate 2,038,536, forward strand.
AATTTAAGGATGTATGGCAACTAAGTTATTTACTACTGTTCGAATTGAAACTCACTGATATTGTAAAGGAAAATATCGAGAACTTTTTGAGATTAAAAAAACAAAATTTGCCCACGTGAATGCTGAGATAAACGAATTCAAAGTTGGGTCATTTAACACGGGGAACATAGGACTGTACGTCCAAAATTCCCTTTACATTGGCAAAAAAGGTATTTCCGGAGTACTCTTTTGTAAAAAAAACTTTTGTGCGGTATCGCTGTAATATGCATGATACGTTAAAAAGAAAATCGACATGTGCCCATGTATTTTGCGAGATATTGCGAGTTAAATGGGACCGTTTTCGTATTTCTTTAGCTCGTATGTCGTAACCACGACAACGTCAGGGAAAACGTACATCAAATCAGCAACTAAATTTGCAGTTAAAAATTGAAAATTCTTCTTTCTGTACCGCATGTTTTACTTTGAGCTGTGGTAAATCTCCTTTTTAGCTTCAATGAATACTACAATTATTTTATTTAGTCTTTAAATGCGATTTTTGCAAATTGCATAATCAGTTCTGTAACGACTCTGCAGTAGCTGCCATACATCCTTAATTCCATAAGTTATGGGGTTTTGAAGTTCGCGGAAACACGTGATAAAATAGGGAATTTCTTAATATTTCGACGCCTATAGTGGGGAGTTTGTTTGGGTTTGTTTGGGTTGGCCCTTAGGAACACGTAGCTGTTTAGCGACAACACACAAGAGGCAGCGAAATATTACCTGTTTCCGGAAACAGAACAGCTGTGGTCACGAAATCAAAGCATATACATCGTTACCTTCATAATAAACTATCTATAAGGAAGCACATAGCTGTTTAGCGAGGCGTCGAAATATTACATGTTTCTGGAAACTTCAAAATCCCATAACGTATGGAATTAATGGGAAGAGTCAGCAGCCCCCGACGGAATAACACTTACTATAATGAAATAAACAACATCATGGCGAAAAAAAAATGTTTCTCGTCGTTTTTCGGAACTCATACTGCATAATTACCGTTTTTTTTTATTCGATATTCGTCACGAGCTCTCGCACTTCGGACGGGGAAATTCTTTTTTCGGAGATGGTTATCGGGAGGTTTGCGCGTATTTTGGGAAAAAAATAATTCCGAAATGTTAACCCTCACGTCATGTAGGGGGGTCGTTTTAGTCCGGGCCGAAATTTCTCGAACACCGGCGACTTCAGCGCCACCAAAGTGGTACTAAAAAAAAAGTATAAAAGCAAATCGGAGCAGGACGTTTTCGACCCCGGTACATGGTTAACGTAAGTAAAAGTGACTTTTTTTTTAGCATATTTTGGCATTATAAACCACGAGAAATATGTTAAAACTTATATATTGCATTTTACAGCATTATGGCAGTGAGAAACGCCGAAGAAATTTATGCGCTCCGGAGGCGTGAGCGCGTCGAGTATTTTGGCGGCGAGGCAAAAAGGAAACGATGCTCTTTGTGTGTGCATAAAGAAGATCGCAAGACTAACCAATGTTGCGCCCGATGCGGAAAACCGATTCACGAAGAACACCGAGTTAACCTGTGTCTCGAATGTTCATAAAAACGCTTTTTTGTAACGAATTTGTATTGTTTTCAATGTCAACAAATGTTATTTCGACTACAATAACATGAATAGATTTTTTTTTTAAATGATCGCTGACGTTGAGCGCTTCTTTCTCTTTAATACCTAGTTCTGACCTCCCGAAAACATACCGATGTTCCCGTAGTTGAATAGTGTATCTCGTTTAATCTCACACTATGTCATATTTTTTCCTTAAGGGAGACTTTGTCCTTGAAATTTTCAAAAAATCAATTTGAGCTAAACATGAGCAGCTAGAAGAAGAGGAAGGATGCCTCTATGGACCAGGCATTGCCGATTAGCGGTAATTATAAGCACATTTGTGTCAACACATTACAAAACTTTAAACGCGTTTTTCTCGAAAACACGTTTTTAAAAATGGCTGACATTCTCCTGACCGCTGTAATTAACATATCGACCTGAAATTTGGAGAGCATACTCAGAAAATATGTCTTCACGGAATGACGGATCGTTTTTTCGATAGATACATTTTTGCATTTATTATTTATCTTTTTATGCGAAAAAAAAACGCGAAAATTCGATTTTTTTTTTAATTGCCGCCATTTTCCGAAATTTGTACTAAACGAAAAACCCATCCGTCATTCCATGACCAAAGGGTCACAGATTGATAATATGCTTTGAATTTGTGTTTCAGATCAACAAAGAGGGGGCAGTGATGTCAGCCGTTTACCTCCCGCGATTTGAGGATCTGTTTTCGCGGAGCTGCAACGGCCGCCATTTTGGTTTTTGTTTTTTTTTTTTTTTTTAACGTTCTGTATATCATGAATAAAAGCAAGAAAAAAACCGCACTCAAAAAGCTTTACTCGTTTCCTTTAAAAAAAATAAAATGTAAACACCTGAAATATGGCACTCCAAGGACAAAGTCTCCGGTAAAGAGCAACCTTTTTACTTGAAATAACCGGCTTTTAAACTTCTTCTCCATCATTTGTACTCAAACTAGAATTTAAAAAAAAAAAAGCGTTTTTTCCGCGCATTGCTTGATATTTGATGAAGTATTTTTTGTTTAAATAACAATATCCGAAAAATTCCTGTTCGCACTTCAAAAGGACATTCTAAGGATCAGCCAAGATTTTTTTTAGATTTTTCTATTAATAATTATGGGTGGTAGCGCGCCGACGAAAACGACCCCGGTACATGGAATTAGGGTGCCCGAAACACCTACATGGAGTGAGGGATTTTACTCTATGTAAGAAAAATACAAAGAATGTAAATATCGCAATAAGCAATCAAATAATGTTGGTTTTGATTTATAAAAACACAAAAGAAATTTTATTATTAATTCTTTTAAAATACTTTTTCCACCTGTTCAACCATGGAGCCTAGATACCAGGAGGTTCAGCGAGGCCTTTCAACTCGTCCCCAAAACGGGAACAAGAAATGATGGCGCTGGGGTGCTCCGGCACCTATATGTATATAGATATACGCTAAACATGGGTGCGATATAAGACAGATCACAGATGACGTACCTAACCCTCATTAGTGTCAAGGGATAACACCACTCTAGGATTTTGGAAAGACGTTTTCTTTCCTAAAAATACTTTGGTGTCATAAAAACAATATGCAATTGGTCCTGTAGCAATTTTTTTTATTTAAAGGTTCAATTACCGATTTGGCCGCAGCGCCTTGGAACGCGCTCTGAGTTGCTCGTACAACTTTAAACGCGTTTTTCTCGAAACCACTTTATTCGATCTCGGAAGACGGATTACTCGACCACCTTTGCCTGCATCGATTTGAAATTTTGATAGCAGCTTCACAATTATATTCTTTATGGGAGTACGTAGCCGTTTATTGATTAAATTTAAACTTCTTTTTATAAACAATTTACTGCTTTTTTTTGCAAAAAATCGATTTATTTCCTTCAAAGTGCGCTATTTTTGCAAAATAGTCTCATAAATAATAATATATAAATTATCATTTTTTTTGGTTTTTTTTCAGGTCTTATATTTTACGAGAAAACCGTTCTCCCGTGAAGCTATATGTAAAAAAAACACGATTTTCTAGATGGGCTGTATCGCCGCCATTCTGAGTTTGAGTTTGAGATATTTTCTCGCTTTTGCGTTTTTTTTCCCGAACCGTCATGAGGAAATTATGAATCGGCGGATATTTCGACGTTTGATGTCACGATCGGTCTGTCGTGAGGTTAGAAACTCATCCGATCACTTTCACCTCGTTGACCAATATATTACTATATATGTAGGTGCCGCTGCACCCCAGCGCCATCACTTCGGGCCATTTTCGGGGACGCTTTTTTCAGCGCCTTTGCATTGCCGCTGAACCTCCTGGTATCTAGGCTCCATGTGTTCAACGAACATGCGAAACGGTAACCGCCATAATGGATTCCGACGTGACGTCATTGACATAGTAAACAAAAGAAAGCGGTAGACGCATTACTCTCTAACCTGTGAAAGAAAGCGTCAACGACTACATATTCTCGTTTGTCATAGTTAAGGGGCTATACCAGTGTGGCACTTTCAAAAAATCGATTTTCTTTGCCTTTTTCGACAGCTTATACTTTCAAGAATATCCTGTAAAAATGTCAAGGCCGTATCTCTGATACTCCCCGAATGGCAGCCTTCTAAAGAGCAACCGCTCGTAAGTAAAAAATGCGATAGTTAAATATTTAAACGCGTTTTTCTCGAAGTGAGATTTTTCAAATTTGCTGACATTGTAACTCAAAGAGCAATTATCCGATTGGCTTGAAATTTGAACTGAGTACACTTGAATATGTTTACTCTACAATGACGCAGGATATTTTTGATTGGATGAAAATTGACCATTTGGCATTGGAAAAAACAACGATTTTATATGCAAGAAAACAGACTTTTTCATAATTACGCCATTTTGTTAGATTTTGACATTTTTCGAAAAACCTACGTCATTGTACAGGAAATACCTTCCAGTTTAACCCTTAATAGTCACACTGGGTCCACGGGACCCAAACAAACTATTTTGATGCTGTACAACTTGTTTTTTCCAATAAATTTTTTTTATATGCGTGAGCGTTTCATTCTTTCCTGCTAAATGGCACCTGCGTTGGATGAAATAAATATACTTTTTGAAAAGTCCACAGAAACCGCTATGTCTATTTCAAAGTACATTGTTTCCAGATTATGAAACCATTTTTTTATTTTTTTTGTCAATAATTACAAGAATTACAGCAATTTTTTGTAAAAAAAAAGTAATTTTTCACGTTTTTTTGCATATTTAAAATTTAATTTTTGATTTCTAACCAATATCCCTGTATTCAACAAGGTTAAAATTAGACCTCACTATTTATTTCATATCGCTCAATGCATTATTTCATTATTTATAAGAATTTGAAAACGCCTGGTTCCCATAGACCCAGTATGACTATAACGTGATTCTAGCTAAGTGTGACTACTGAGGATTAACGACGTTTTTTCCTTTTTCGGTTTCAGCTACTCAATTGGCCGGAATCATGTCAGCAGTGGAGGAACTTTTTTTCGGGGGCTCCGAAGGCAGCGCATAAGTCGCTTGGTTCTCAATATTTTTCTACGAAAAAATTATGTGATATAGGTCAAATATAGCCAAATATATTCTTAATTTTCCGAAACATTCAATTGAGTACTTTTCTTCCAAAAAATTCCCGAAAATCACCCAAATTTTCAGCGTTCACACTGGTGCAGCCCCTTAATTGCACATTTGCAAATAGTTATCTGTACTTCAAAAAAGAACAAATGAGTTTTTTTTTTTCGGACTGTGACTTTGGATCTCTTCTCGCAAGTTTTAACCAAGTCTTCCTCATATTTATATCAATTGGCATTTTAAGGATGTATGGCAACTAAGTTACTTACTACTGTTCGAATTGAAACTCACTGATATTGTAAAGGAAAATATCGAGAACTTTTTGAGATTAAAAAAACAAAATTTGCCCACGTGAATGCTGAGATAAACGAATTCAAAGTTGGGTCATTTAACACGGGGAACATAGGACTGTACGTCCAAAATTCCCTTTACATTGGCAAAAAAGGTATTTCCGGAGTACTCTTTTGTAAAAAAAAACTTTTGTGCGGTATCGCTGTAATATGCATGATACGGTAAAAATAAAAAATCGACATGTGCCCATATATTTTGCGAGATATTGCGAGTTAAATGGGACCGTTTTCGTATTTCTTTAGCTCGTATGTCGTAACCACGACAACGTCAGGGAAAACGTACATCAAATCAGCAACTAAATTTGCAGTTAAAAATTGAAAATTCTTCTTTCTATACCGCATGTTTTACTTTGAGCTGTGGTAAATCTCCTTTTTAGCTTCAATGAATACTACAATTATTTTATTTAGTCTTTAAATGCGATTTTTGCAAATTGCATAATCAGTTCTGTAACGACTCTGCAGTAGCTGCCATACATCCTTAATCCACAACTTTCCCGGTGTTTTTACACTAGTATTCATTCAAGAACAACACACCAATGACACGGACCGTGACTCACTTTTGACCAAAAAAATTTACGTATTCACAATTGACGCAGCGTCGTTTTTACTATGCAAGTGACGTAACGAACCGAAGCAGCATGGCGGCTGGCATTTTCGCGTGGAAATTTGAAGTGTAAAATTTAAATGCATTTTCATGGCACTTATCGATTTTATAAAATAGAAATGAAGATTCCAGTAGTTTATTACCACCAAAGGATCAGATTGAGTCACCTTTCAAAAAAGGGTGTAAAACCCTATTAGGGATGGAGTTGAGGAAATTGTGGGAGTTGTTGGGTCTATCGGGTATGGAAGATGTCCCGGAAGTGACGAGCGAATTTTGGGGTGCCGTCGACATGGGCGCTTACACGCTTATTAGCCGTGCTTACGCTTTCCGGAACTCAAATCGTTCGGGTTGGCATTATAAGTATCAAGATGGCGGACACAGCAAACAATTTCCACAGCATCCACATCCACAATCCACAAATCCACAGCAAATGATTTTTGTGGATTTTCAAATTATTGACGAGTTGTTTAACATAATTAACCATGAAACTGTGGTGAAATTTACTGTCTAATGGAAAATAGCAGTGATGAGAAGATTAATTGGAAACGTTTTTCCCAATTTTTGGACATCTTCCTAAAGGGGGGGGGGGGCGATACCTTTAGGTGAGAAAAAGTTTGATGATTGTTTTTTCGAGGAAAGATTTCCTCATCGTTTTTTAGACCTAGCGTATGTTTTCTTACTATCGGCTGTCACATGGTATTTTTTAAATTTATTAATCTTTACAAATGGCGGCGGTATGGCACGGTCTTCTATAAATACATTTTTTCAACATGCATGACCTATAGCTAAAAAACTAATCGACCGATTCTAATGAAATTTGGTATAAATCTTTCTAACCTTAGTGCCTAAAACAGGATCCTACAGTGTGTTTTTCGTCGATAACGTTATCGTTCTCATCTCCAATGTATAGTACGCGAAAAAATAAACATTGTTGCAATTTGAATTTTTTAATATCTCGTACGGTTACAACGCTATCGACGAAAAACGAAAAACACCCCAATTTTCGAGGGTGCGTTTCAACCCTTAAGGAGGGGAACCTCCTCCAGATATTAATTTTTTTTATTGCTTTAAAAATTCATTTAGTATCAGAACAATATATTTCCAAAGTTTGAAGCCCAACAGAAAATCTTGAAGGTCCCTAGGAAATCACCGAAGTGATGCCCTCCAAAACTACCGAGAGTAGGTAAGCGCGCGCCCTTTGCGGCCTCTACCTTTTCATTTCTTAGCCAAACAAGTTTGCTAATTGACTTTTTGAATAATAGGGGGCACTTCCGACGATGGTAAAGAAAAATGTCGACCTATTTGAGTTTTTCTCAAAAAATTTTTTTTCCGTGCCGTGGAATGTGACTCAAAAAGTAATGAACCAATCAACTCGAAATTTTGTAGATATTCTTCAACTTATCGGCCTTTGCACAAACCTAAAATTTCGTATGAATTGTTTTAATCAATATTGTTTTCAACGATTTGTTTATTTAAAACAAGTGTATTTTTTCTTTTTGTCCTCAAATGTTCAATTTTTTTGCTACATTTAGGTTCATGCAAAGCGGAATGACTTATTTTAATGAAAAAAAAAATAGTTTCGTTGATTTTAGTTAACTACAAAGACCTGGGCGTTCCACGACGCAAACTCTAGGAGCCAAGTTCGAGTACCTCTAGCGCCGCCATTTTGTTTTTATTTCACTCATGATTTTTTTGTATGCATTTAAACGTCAATATTATGTAATTTGATTCATTGCAATAAATGCTCTCAATTAAAAAAGAAAATATTGAAAAACCTGTTGTCTAGAGGAGGTTTCCCCTTAAAAATCGGTTATCGCAGATATAAAAAAATACGTGTCGCCTATTTTTACCCATTCTACAAGCATGAAAAATTTCATCGCAATCGGAGAGATCGACCTCTCGCAACCTTTCCTTGTAAGTGTCAAATAGGGTGCGGAAATCTTTCCTTTAAAAAAAATCATGAAAATCGGCAACTTGTTCCTCGCCTAAAGGTATCTCCCCCTTAACGTCACGCGTGACGTCATAAATGCTTCTGTAAGCGCGCACAGTGCCAATTCGAACGACATGAGGGATCCTCAGACATGGTGAAAGCGTGTCAGCGCCCAAGTCCAACGCCACCCTATTAGTCCAGTCGAAATAGGATTTCACCTAGAATTAATTCCGGGCTTCGATTTTCTTTTTTTATACTTGGGGGGAGGGGGTGGTTGGTAGTGTAAATCTCGATTTTCGGGAAAATCCCCCCGGTGCGTTTGCCGCCATCTTGATTTAAAGAGGGATTTTTTTTTGTTTTTCGAATAACTCGCTTATTTTCAACCTTAGAGTGAAAATGATGGTATTCAAAGTTGTGGAAAATGTAACTCCCGACAAGTTTGGTGATCATAATTTTTACCCTAGGATCGATATTTATAGAGTTAGACTGCTAAAAGGGGTAAAAAAAGTTTTTTTTTACTTATCTCGTTTATTATGAAGTTTATTGTAAAAATGGTAATGAATAATCACATAGGAAGTTTTATTTCCTTCAACTTTGGTTATCAGAATTTTTACCCTCGGATCAATATTTTCGGACTTATACTTAATTTAGGGGTGAACTTTTTTTTTTGTGTTCAGTTATGTCGTTCATTATCAAGTTTATAGTAAAAATGGTAAGAAGTAATCGGGTAGGAAATTTTATTTTCTTCAACTTTGGTTAGTACCATTTTTACCCTAGGATCAATATTTTCGGACTTATACTTAATTTGGGGGTGAACTTTTTATTTATGTTCAGTTATTTCGTTTATTATCAAGTTTATCGTAAAAATGGTCATGAATAGTCAGGTAGGGAATTTTATTTCCTTCAATCAGGGCCCTCGGTAAAACGAGCAAAATTGGCATAGGACAACCTACGTGGGGGCCTACACGGGATTAAAATTTGAGGTACGTATCTTATGGAAGGAAACAACATTAGTATGAATTTGACGTAACTTTCAAGTTAAAAGAACTAATCAGGTGTTAAAATCCACAGGTTTCTACTTGCTAAAATGGCTCTTTGCGACGAGAGAACACAGCCAAAGTCGAAGAAATTTGAATTACGTACGATTGTCCGTCACTATTTTTATAACAAATTCAATAATAAATTGAAGAAAAAAAATGAAAAAAATTACACCCCTATTTTAATTATAACTCCTAAAATATTGATCCTAGGGTAAAAATGGTACTAACGAAAGTTGAAGAAAATAAAATTTCCTACCCGATTATTTATTACCATTTTTACGATAAACTTGATAATAAACGAAATAACTAAACATAAAAAAAAGTTCATCCCTAAATTAAGTATAAGTCTGAAAATATTGATCCGAGAGTAAAAATGCTAATAACCAAAGTTGAAGGAAATAAAATTGCCTACGTGATTATTTATTACCATTTTTACAATAAACTTGATAATAAACGAGATAATTAACAAAAAAAAACGTTTTTTACCCCTATTTGCAGTGAAACTCTATAAATATCGATCCTAGGGTAAAAACTATAATCACCAAACTTGCGGGGAATTATATTTCCCACAACTTTTGATATGATCATTTTCATTCTAAGGTTGAAAATAAGCGAGTTATTCGAAAAACAAAAAATCCCTCTTTAAATCAAGATGGCGGCAAACGCACCGGGGGGATTTTCCCGAAAATCGAGATTTACACTACCAACCAGCCCCCCCCCCCCCCCCCCCCCAAGTATAAAAAAAGAAAATCGAAGCCCGGAATTAATTCCAGGTTAAGCGAATTTTAGACCTATCTCGACTGGGCTATAGTGGGTATGTGGATTGGGACATTCTGGAGAGAAGAGACCTCTGGTATTTTTCGCACCGAACGATCGTTCGTCAGATATTAACCCTTTGCACTCGACGCCTTTTTCGCTCGGATAGAAAGTGGTGAGCGAGAGTCACCTCCCAAGTGCAAAGGGTTAAGGGCTTACGCCTAGTTGAAATTTGAGAAAATATCGAATTTTAGGTTTTCACGGATTCTCAAGATAGAGAATTGCAAAAAAGAAAGAAAACTTCAAGTCGTTGAAAATCGAGGGAGTTATGGGCGTTTATAGGTAAGTTCCGCGAACCGGCGAACTTCAAAAGCATTTTTCTCAAAATTATCGTTAAAATCGATGATCGCGTGTCTCAAAAATCACTGCACCGATAAACTTCAAATTTTGCAAACTTTTTAACGTATCAAAAAGCAGTGCTTGAACGAAATAATTTTATTCCGTTTTTTAGTTTTGTATTATCGATGAAAGTAGAGCGTTTTTTACCGAATAATTTTTCATCAACGAAAATGGAGGGTTTTTTTCACCGAATTATTTTTTTGGTTTTTTTTTTATCAACAAAAGTAGAGGGTTTTTTTTTCTCCGAAAATGGATAATTTCACTTTGGACTGCGGCAGTTTTTTCAAAAATCGATATTTCACTAAATCCTCCGTCCAAGCCCTAGATAATTTCGTACAAAAACTAAATGCGTTTGATTTAAAAAAATTTCGAATCTTTTGTTTCCGAGTGGCGAAGATCACCTCCAAAGGAGCTTTTCCAAACAGCGCTCTGCAAAAACCATTTTATCTACCACATTGATAAATATATTGCGATAAAAAAAATTGCAAAAGATACTTAGAATCATAGTCTTCAATGTAAAAAAAGCAAAACAAAAATTGGAAAATCCGCACGCGTTTTCCCAGAAAAAAAAATCACGAAAGTTCCTCTTTCTCCCGCCACGTACTAGATGTAACCCGTTGATTGGTTCGTGTCGGTCTGAACGCTCGAGCTCGAGCGATGTTGAAATTTGCATCGTTGAAACGCAACGAAAATAATTTTTTTTCCGGTTTTTGTTTAGAAAAAAACGCTGAAACGTTTTTTCAGAATCTTTATTAGAAATCGGCAACGTGAATTGACAGGAAAGTTATTTTCGATAATAATGAAAAAAAATACATTAACGCCTCAGGCCACAGTAACGGGTATAAAATCATGTACGAATTTAACAATTTTTTTTCGTATAAAAAAGTGATTCACTCATAAAATTAATTACACGTCTATTTAGTATGAATATCAAGCTGTTAGGAAAAATATATATATTTTTTTTCGATGTACAAAATGGCCGACGACTCGAATTTTCTCGAAACAGCTTTTCTCCAATTGGCGTGACAAATAACTTCAACAATTTTCACTCGATTTACTTCAAATTTAAAAGTTATGTTCCTAATTGCATTTTGCAGAGAAGTACGTACGGACTTTATGATTAATCGAAAACTTTTTATTTTATGAGCAGTTAATGAGCAGTGATAACGAAATTTTTCACGGAAAATTCATTTCTTAAGTTGAAACACCTACAATTTTTTAATAAAACAATATTTTTTCAATTCCGTACGTACTTCTCTAGGTATTCTAATGTAGATTGACGAGAATTTTTGTTTTTTGTTCTAGGTAAAAAATTGTGGATGCTAACGCGGCGGAGCGCCTAAAAAAGACAACAAAAGAAAATATTAGTAATCGGCCATTTTGTACATCGAAAAAAAAAATATATTTTCTAACAGCTCGATATTCATACTAGATAGATGTGTAATTAATTTTATGGAGGAAGCATTTTTAAGGATTTATTAAGGAAGATAAAATAATTCGTTGCATTCCAACGTTGCAAACTTCGACACGGTGAGCTCTCGATGAAGGAGTGGCCTACGCTACAGGAAAGAAGCCGACGCGTGCGTTTTGCGGAAAGCGTGACTCGGCGCGTGACCGGAGCTTGCGGAATTCTTCTACGACGGTAAAAAAGCTTGCCACCAGGAATGGATCGATCGACGGCGTGATCAAGGACAGAGGGATCTTTGCGAAGGTCCGGAAGCAGAGAAAAAAACCGCAGCAACTAGCATTTGATACACGAACGAAGAATAGCCGAGCGTGAATAAACATTGCCATTTTAAAGCCGTGCATAGTGCCTTGAGCGGCAATCGACGTGATGGAAGCGGACCGAAGGAACCGCGAGATCCTCGGAGGATCCTGCCGTCCAGACTGGGACTCCAAGATGGCGGCTCGGGGCACCTGGGACTATGAAGGTTAGGGCTACAGAGTCCAAACTCCGTAAAGCGTTCGCAAAATTGTAAATGACATGTTACGGCGCTTGCGTATATCGCGGTCGATATTTCGATGGAAACGTAACCTTACTTTGATTTCGATATTCATCGATGGTGTGCGATATAAATACGGGTATAATGTAAAGTATGAAGAGTGTATAAAACTGAGTTTCCAATATTTTTAGTGATACTTCAAGGCATGTATGTGTTTTTAGTTTAAACGCGATTTCCCTAGTAAAAGCTAGTTCTTGGTGGACGCCTTCGTAACAACTAGTTTTTACTCGGCAAAACAAGAATTTACTGATAAATAAATTTGAATGTTAGTTAAAATTGTCTGAACTAGGAAAGACTAGGACTAACGACATAAATCAAATGCAACTGTTTCTGAATGAGGTCAAATATTGGCTTTCTTTGGACAAAACTATCTCCGAATGAGGTCAAAGTTTTGGTTTGCTTGGGGTAAAACTGTTTCCGAATGAGGTCGAAGTTTCGGTTTGCTTGGGGTGAAACTTTTTCCGAATGAGGTCAAACATTGGATTTGTTTTGGTAGAACTGTTTCCGAATGAGGTCAAAGTTTGGATTTGTTTGGGTGAAACTTTTTCCGAATGAGGTCAAACATTGGGTTTGTTTTGGTAGAATTGTTTCCTAATGAGGTCAACGTTTGCTTGGGTCTGCTTGTTTCGGTTTTCAGGGTAAACCTGTTTCCTGATGAAGTCAAAGTTTGGGTTAAACTGTTTCCTCGCGAGGTCGACGTTGGGGTTTCTTTGAGTAAAACTGTTCTCGGCTGAGGTCAACGTTTGGGTTTGTTTGGGTAAAACTGTTTTCGGATGAGGTCAAAGTTTGGATTTGATCGGGTAAAACAGTTTCCGAATGAGGTCGAAGTTTGCGTTCCCAGCGGAAAATTGTTTTCGAATGAGGTCAAAGTTTGGGTTCCCAGCGGAAAATTGGTTCCGAATGAGGTCAAAGTTTGGGTTTGTTTATTCGGGTTTCCAGGATAAAACTGTTTGCGAATGAGGCTAAAGTTTAGGTTTGTTTAGGTTTCCAGGGTAAAACTATTTCCGAATGAGACCAAAGATTGAGCGTGTTTGGATTTCTAGGGTAAAGCTGTTTCCGAATGAGGTCAACGTTCGGGTGCCCAGCATAAAACTGTTTCAAAATGAGGTCAAAGTTTAGTTTCGCTTGGGTATCCAGGGTGGAAATATTTTCAAATGAGGTCCACGTTTAGGTTTCTAAACATAAATTCTAGTTTTCACTAGGAAAAATTATTTGCAACGAAGGCGTTTCTGCGTAATATGCGTTTAAACGAAAAACGGGTTTTAAGTGTACCATATGTAATGTAAATTTGTAATGCTTTCCCAGTCTTTCTCATTGTTGGTATACGTACAATACAAAATAATTTACAATTTAAAAAAGTATCAATCTCAAAGCCAATTGTTTACATCCGCGAATGATTTTCTTCGTTTTCCAAATACTCGCGATTTTCGCGCTTCCGTTTCCGGTATTTTAGCAATTCGTTACGAAAAACGTTTTCAGCATTATTTTTACAGATAAATCAGTCCTATAATTTCTACTATTGAATTTTTACTTTTTTTGCTCGTTATCGGATCTGCCGATGAAATTTTGTGCCTGAATTTTTACATTTCACATCTCCAAACTCAGCCCCCCCCCCCCCTGCACTTGAACTATCCGAACTTTTTTTTACCAATCGTTTGGTGACCGTCCGTTAGTGTACGGTAGCGCGTTAAGCTCGTTTAGTAGTTTTCCATTTTTTGTAAATTCGATAATCGATAATCGGGCTTCTACGATTTTTCTAGCGCGTTCCCCATGGAGTTTGGGCTCCCTAACCTCAATTCCCAGAAGCCTCGGCCGGGATCTTGCGCCGGGTGCTTTTTTCACGCTTCCAGCGGCCGCGAGGCTCCACCCCCGCGGCCGTGTGCAAGACCGCGACTGACGAAGATGAAAAGGGGACGGAGGAACGTTACCACGAGCCACGGATGATCGAGGACGTCCTCGGCGCTGAATCGGAGCTCGGGCTGCGGCTGGAGCATGTTCAGGATGAGGAGCTTCGCCGAGTCTGATACCGGGTCCCAGTACGGGGCCGTGAACTCGTACTGGCCGCTCAGTATACGCTCGAACAGCTCCTCCTGGTCGTTCTCGGGCGATACGAACGGCGGAAAACCGCACAATAGGATGTAGAGAATTACGCCTGCCGCCCACACGTCGATCTGTGGAGAAAATAAAATTTATCGAAGTAGTGCGATCGCCCGAGAATTTCGTCTCCGAAGTGTTCTTGCAGTCCGAGTCCGATAGAAGAAGAAATATAGAAAACGAGTATAAAATCATGTGCGAATTGAACAATTTTTTTTCGTATGAAAAAGTGATTCAATCATAAAATTAATTACACATCTATTTAGTATGAATATTAAGCTGTTAGAAAATTATATATTTTTTTTTCGACGTACAAAATGGCCGACTACTCGGAACTTCTCGAAACGGCTTTTTTCCAATTGGCGTGACAAATAACCTCAACAATTTTCACTCGACTTACTTCAAATTTAAAAGTTATGTTCCTGATTGCATTTCGCAGAGGAGTACGTACGGAATTTCTGATTGAACGAAAACTTTTTATTCTATGAGCAGTTTATGAGCGAATTTTTTTACTGAAAATTCATATCTTCAGTTCAAATGCTTACAACGAAATTTCATTTCTTCAGTTCAAATACCAACAACGAAATTTTTTACTGAAAATTCATTTCTTCAGTTCGAATACCCACCACTTTTTAATAAAACAATAGGGTCTTTTCTAGGTATTCTAATGTAAATAGACGAGAATTTTTGTTTTTTGTTCTAGGTAAAAAAATCGTGGATGCTAAATGTCACGCCGCGGAGCGCCTAAAAAAACGATAACAAAAGAAAATATTAGTAGTCGGCCATTTTGTACATCGAAAAAAAAATACTTTTACGAGTGAATCACTTTTTCATACGGAAAAAATTGTTAAATTCGCACATGATTTTATACCCTGTACTGTAGCCTAACGCCTTAAGGTGGTCCTATTGCCAGGCTTCAATCCATAGGATTTTCATATTTTTTTTTGAGCTTCACTGAATATATTAATAATCATCTCTGTAAAATGTCAGGGTCGTTTATCGACCTAATTACCGAGAAAAGAAATATTAAAATTGCGTATTTTTGTAAAAAAATTCCGAGACATACAAAAACCCAATTTCCGGTTGCTACAAAAATGTATATGATAGTGGGAATCCGTCAAATTCTTAAAAATAATTAGATTTACATACTTCACACTTGTAGTAATCTGGTGTCCTCAGAAAAAATTACGCTTATTGACCTAATTTTTATGTCATATCAAGTTTTGTTTGAACTTCCGGTATTGGATTTATTACCAGTTGCTGGGATAAAGAGACGTGACAGCAAGGCAACAGCTGACTGTAGTCCTAACCTCATCTCACTCGTTCGAATTTCCACACGTATTTCATTTTCAACCGACATATTTCGCCGACGCAAATTTTACGCGCTTTTTACCAGTCGTGGCCCGAATACAATGCTTTGTATTTGCCGCACCTGACATTGTTTCGACAGATCGACGTTGAAAAGCACGGAGGTTAAACTCGCCTGGTTGAGTCAAAAGAGACGGAGATAGAACCAATATTGCCAAATATCAAACCTAGAAATACTGCGCGAATCGTTGGAACAACTGGTTTTTCATTTTTCGAATTAAATGTGAACATTAGTTAAACAGATTACACATGGAAAATTTAGGTATTAACATTTTTTTGCATATGTTAAAAATATAAATTGTACAAGTCTCAAGTATGATCAGTGGTATGACTAATGTGAAGCGATAGAACTACCTTAAGGGGTTACCCCCACTTGCGATTTTGAAAAAATCGATTTTTTTTATTGCATTTTTTTGAAGTGCAATTTGAAGTGCAGTTTTTTTTGATGCCCGGAATAGATGACTCTATGTAAGTTTACAAAAAAAAATATTTTCTTCGTGTAAACTGAAATTGAAACTTTAAACGCGTTTTTCTCAAAATGGCATTTCTGAAGTCGGTGACCAAGATTACTCGAACACTAATGAACCGATCTTCTTGAAATTGTGCAGGCTTATTTAATACATAAAAATGTAGTCTTTAATCGTTCGATTTTTTTTTTTCGTTAAAATCGAACCATTAACTTTGACTGTCCGCCATTTTGTGAAAAATGGATATTTTTTAAAATCCTTCGATTAAATACTAGTTTATACTTATATTTGACTAAATCCATCCGCATTTTTTTTCAGATGATCCACTTCGCCGCAATGTTGGTCACCGCAAACCGTGTATATAAAAACATTATTTCATTGACGGCCATTTGCCACTAAACAATGTAATATTTTTCAATAAAAAAATTACTGAAAGTTCTTCAAGATGTGTTCTTTAAGATGGTATATTGATCGATTAAAAAAGTTTTGTAGTTTTCTTTAAAAAAATTCATGAAAAAGGCCTTTTTTGCGCTACAAGTGGGGGTAACGCCTTAAGGGGGGATTGTCTTTTTTTTCGCAAAATTTACCGCTTTTTGGGAATTTTTTTGTGAAGAAAGTATACAACGGAAAACTTGTGAAACTTGGCATATAGTTTTATTGATCTGTTTACTACATACAAAAAAAATTTTAAACAATTTCATCAAAAAATCCGCCTCCCTCCCCCCTCGACGCGCGATGGTCCTTTTTTGATGGTGTGCACGATTTCTCAAAAACTATTCAACCGATTGCCTTCAAATTTGGACAGAATGCTCAGCTGACATCCTTTTATCGTTTGATGAAGCAAAAAAGCAATACGTTTAATAGTTTTTTATTTATAACAAAAAATCGATCGATTTTTTTCGAAAAATCGATACTTCAAGTTCAAAACGTCACCAAATCGTCAATTTTTTTTCCCCTTCATCGAACGATAGCTATATGTGTCTAAAGTAAAATGCTTTTTGGGTTTTTGTTGCAGGATGAACGTGAAGGCTGTAATCGTGCACACCATCAAAAAAGGACCATCGCGCGTCGAGGGGGGTGGGAGGCGGATTTTTTGATGAAATTGTTTAAAATTTTTTTTGTATGTAGTAAACAGATCAATAAAACTATATGCCAAGTTTCACAAGTTGTTCGTTGTATACTTTCTTCACAAAAAAAATCCCAAAAAGCGGTAAATTTTGCGAAAAAAAAGACAATCCCCCCTTAATGGGCTAGATCTATCTAGGGGCCCAAAAAATTGCATGTTCCAAAAATATTTTTATTCGATATTATCACCTTTTAGCTATACACCCTGAAAATTTAATTTCAATATTCCTAAAATTGAATGAGCTTGAGTGCTCGCGTTTAAAATCGTCGCCACTTTGTTAAAAAAGAGTATTTAAAAAATCGTCGATTGTCAACGGCTCGTATTTATTGTCAACTTGAATAACCCGTTTGGTTTTTAGATTTCCGATGGACCGTTTAAGCTAGAGCGGTCCACCGCCAAACGTCGCGAAAGAAATTTTATCGTCTACAGGCGGCCATGTTTTTGTCGTATTTCTGTGATTTTTTTTAAGGCTCTCAAAATACGAACCTTCGTGTTAAAAAAGAAACCGTTTGCCAGATATTTTTTTTCGGAATTTGGCCATTTTTTTCGAGCCTCTAGGTAGATGTAGCCCCTTAATTTTTTATTCGAGACAAAGTTTACCTAACGCTGTCCAGTGCCAGCGGGCGGTTTCATATGCAACCGCCTGATATTTATATATTTATGGACGAGAATGTAGGAAGCGGTCTTTGCCATATATCGAGTGTGCAACGACCAGCGGGTTTTTTCTCAATCCGGTGACTTATGGCGCGTTCGCGTACCAAACGTTTGTTTCGTTGTTTCTTTTATTTTTTATTATTTTTTTTTTCTTCTCAGAGCGAACCTTTGACTCGTTTGGCTCGGCCTCGCTTCGTTACGAAACACTCAATCTTGTTACCGTCAATTAAGGATGTATCGCACGTACATTCGCGGCCAAAAGTTTCATTCTAGCACAAAAGCAAATACAGGATTCGAAATTGTTGCGGTGATTTATGTCGAATAACGCTAATGCCGAAAAGTTTTATTTTAAACAAATAATTGCGCGAGGGATAATCAAATTTTTTTTCGGCCCTAATGACGTTGTCGATTTTTCGAAATATTCTCGTTTTTTTAAAATTATTTTTATTGACACAAATACGATCAAGATAAAAAGAATTTAAAAAAAGAGCCCGAATCGAATAAACCCAAACAAAAAATCGGGAAGAATTTTGAAGGGCCAAATACAAACAGAAAATCGGGTGCAATTTTAAAGAGCCAAACCCAAACGAATCCAAACAAAAATCAAAACGAATTTTCAAAAGTCAAACCCCAACAAACGCAAACAGAAAATCGATAAGACTTTTCAATACTCAAACCCAAACAAACCCAAACAAAAAATCGAAAAGAATTTTCAATAGCCAAACCCGAATAAATCCGAACAACAAAAAATAGTGAATTAAAAAAAAATTTGCTTCATCACAATGACTGTTGATTTTTCTCTAAGCTTGTGAATTTTATACGACGTTGAAGTTTGCATCGTTGGATCGCAACGAAAATGATTTTCTCTTAATTTCCCAAACTTTGACAGATTCGAGCTACGAGAATCATGCAAACATTTTTCAAGATTTTTTTTCGCGATCTACAACAAATTCGCAAAATATTATTTTGGATATTGCTGAAAATGAGAAATTGAAAAGAATTTTCGTTGCATGCCAACGATGCAAGCATCAACACCATGAATTTTATTCACAATATATCCATTTTTTAAATCTATTTATTTCAAAATTCTGAAAAATGTATAAATAATCGCGATCTTTGGGTATTTTCTGTCGAAAAGTTATCCTCAAGTTCCCAAGTCATTAGACGAACAGCTCCAAAAATAAAACCTTCCAAGCAACGCCGAAACGAAAATCCCAAAAACAAGGTAGAACGTTGGGAACAAAGATCACAATTTCTTTCGAAAAATTGATTATTACGTTCAACACGAAACATTATTTTGACTGACTAAACATCGAAAATTAATTTTAAAAAATATTCAGTAACTTTTTTGTCGTTATGATTGATCGCAATCGAAAATCTCGCGTACGTCGAAATTTTCCAAGACTTTTTCCAATCGCGAAACACTGCGATTCGAATAGATCAAAATTTTCGCCGTGAATGTACGTGCGATACATCCTTAAACGATGCCCCCCCCCGTTTCTCTGACTGTTTTTTTCTTCTTTTAATGTAATTACCTTGAGCCCGTAGCCACTTTCCGCTAGAATTTCTGGCGCGACGTAGGTGGGCGTACCGCAGACCGTGTAGAGAGGCTCGCGAACGACCTGAGCTAATCCAAAGTCACCGAGCTTGAGACAGCGCACACGGCTGCCCTCGAGCTCGACCAACAAATTTTCGGGCTTCACGTCCCGATGTACGATCTGATGGGAGTGAAGATAAGCCAGTGCCGAGGTCAAGTGGCTGATCATGACGCTTGCCTCGGCCTCGGAGAACTTCGTCGCGGCTGCTATCGCGTCGAACAAATCGCCACCCTGTGCCATTATTATTGTCGTTATATCGACGATGTACACATTGGGCTGAAGTTGTGAGGAAAATTCAAGAGAAACACTTTTATCCATTTTTAGTAAGGGTCAGCCACCTACACCGATTGTTCATCAATATTTTTCAACTTTCCAACTTCATTGTTCACCAATATTTTTCCATGAAAAAAAAAAAACTCAAACTTGGCAAGACAATGCATCAATTCTGTGAAAAATCCCGACCTGGTCATCCAAATGAACTCTTCGAAGAAAATTCCCGAAGATCAACTTTCGTTTTGGACCCAATCAGACCGTTCGATTTTTATTGAATTTCACCGAAGCTTCGCAATATTCGCTAATACGATCGATAGGCCGGTAGATCGACGTTACCTTGACGAGTTCCATGACGAGAAAGAGTTGATCAACGGTCTCTTGTTCCCCGATCAGGCTGATGATATTCGGATGGCAGACTTGCCTCAATATAGCAACTTCGCTCGCGAGCATCGTCTCCTTGCCCTGGCATTTGTACTTGTCGACGATTTTCATCGCGTACTCGACGCCGGTGGCTCTGAAAATGCAAACGCATATATGGCAAGTCGCGTTACTCATTTATCTCATGCGAAGCGCGTTCTTGGAAAGTCGTTCGTCGACGAACAGCGCTCACTTGTGAATGCAGTGTCGAACGACGGCAAAGTTGCCATCGCCGATGACGTGTCCGACGGCGTACTGAAGGTGCAGCGGTTGCGGGAGCACGAGAGTGGACGGACTGGGAGTTCTGACCTGAGGTGCGGCGAGGGTGCGCTTGCCGGACTTCCTGGGCATGACAGGCATGGGTCCGCTTTGCCTCTTGGAGATCCACGGTCCGCGCCTAAAGCTCTGAACGGCCTTGGACTCCTCTGCATCCAGCTCAAAGTCCTCCACTGCCGATTTCTCGCTGCCGTAAGCGACAAAAATTTCGTCCGTTTCGAAAAATTGTTCCAGGGCTATGACGGGCTTGCCCGAGATGGCGTAGACTCTTCTCACGGCTCCGGAGTCGAGTTTGACCGCTTCGGTGATGGCCTCGAAGACGTGCTCGACGCTGGCGGAGTTTCTCTTGTTCAGAAGAAGGCGAAGGATTTTCCTGGGCCTCGAGCCGTTCCTGACGAGTGTGACGATCCTGGCGCGTACGCAGCTCGGTACGGAGCTCGACTGTCTGCCCGTACCGGCGGGCAATTGGGGCAAGCCCGACAAGGAGCTACCTCTGCGCACTTTGGACGCCGAGTACTCGACCTTCTTGAACATCTCGCCCTGGCCGGAAACGACGTAACTCTTGCCGTCCTCGAGATCGCCTACGTCCTGCACTTTCCTCCCGTCCATCGTGTAGATGGAACGCACGCCGTTGGGCAACGTCACGCTGGAGAGCAGCGCCCTCGTGAGATCAGACGCGAGACTGTCGAAGTTGCGGTAGCGCTCGGGCGTCACAGCCATCACCACGCCGGTGTAAAATTTGTCGCCGTTGCGGAAGAAACGCACTCGTTTGGCTTTCTTGGTGGGCGGAGTCTTGTACGAGCCCAGGGATACTCTGGTTTCCGCCCATCGCTCGTCCAACGAGGCCGTCGTACACGCCTCGGGTACCTCGCGGTCTAGGGAATCGTCCCGGGAGGGCGACCCTCCGCCGCTCGACGCCTCTTCCATTTCTGATGAGAATCGTTCCTTTTCAATGACGGACAAATAAGGAGTCGGACATACGACGAAAAATTAGGTTAGGTTCTCAAGAGGGCAGGTAACGGGTAACGGACAGTGGCTTCCTGATTCTACTTTAACGTCTGTTAATTTCTAAACTCTACGATCAACTCTAACGTCTACGGGACTGTTTATCGTACGGTTTTTAATCCTAACCTATAATTTGAGATCGGCTTGAGGATGCGTTCATTTCACGTTCTCTATTCCTAACCTCTGACGTTGGATTGTGTTGCAGATTCGTTTATCTTAAGATTTCTATTCCGAACTTGAATTTTTTAAAGAATTTTCGGGTCTGTTTATTCTACGTTCGTTATTTGTAACCTGTAATCTTCAATTTATTCTCGGCTGTGTTTATTCTACATTTTCTATTCCTAACCTCCAATCTTCAATTACTTTGCGACTCCGTTTATTCTACGCTCGCTATTCCTAACCTCTGAACTTCAATTACTTCGCGACTTCCTTTATTCTACGTTCTCTATTCCTAACCTCCAATCTTCAATGAATTTGCCGCTTCGCTTATTCTACGGTCGATATTCCTAACCTCCAATCTTCAATCACTTTTGGACTTCGTTTATCTTACGATGTCTATTCCTAACCTCCAATGATCAATTACTGCTCGGCTACGCTTATTCTGCGTTATTCATTCCTAACCTCCAAACTTCGATCGGTATCTGCTTTCATTCATTCCATTATCGATCTCAAACCTCTAACTTGCAATAAATTTGCAAGGTTCGTTCATTCTGCGTGTCACTATCCATTCGAGATATTTAGTCTTCAACTTCCGGGTTTGTTCTTCGTTATCTAATCCTAACCTCTAGAAACCATATCTACGTTGATTACACCCATTATCCATCCCTAAACAATTTCTTCGTTTACGTTGAATCTCTAACCTAACCTCTAGCCTCCCATCAATTTACACGTCCGCACACTCTCGCACTTCGCCCGATAATCATTTTTTCTCCGCCCACCCCGGCGTACAAATTTCGAAATAAACAAGCGCGGACTTACACGAGACGCCGCGAAATTTCGCCTTTTCCATTTACATTTGCGAAAGACACGAAAAATTTAGCCCGTCGACGGGGCAGCCGAAGATCATGGCGGAAAAAAGAAAACTGATGAGCCGTCAAGGGTTCGTAAACATCGCGCGAGAAAGCCGAAAAAAATTTCGCTGGCTACGACACATCGCGTGAGATTTGACAGGCACCGAGACCGGCGAGTATTTCTCTAACCTCCCAAAGGTAGACACCTTGTCGACAACTGACAAGTGCTTGATCCGCGCGCGACAAAAACGCATACTTCCTCCAAAATGATAAAAACACACGCGATCTACGTACACTTGTCGCGCGAATAATTCTGACTTACCACTGTGCGCTTCGGTGATCCGGTTAGAAAACAAAAATAAATAAACGAACACGCAACTTTCGCGAATATCGCGGATTTTTACGCAGGAACGCGCTCGTTTTGTGAGTACGCGCGGCGCGGAGATCGCGGGACGCGTACGAATTGGAATGAATCACCAGAGCGCTGACATTTTTAACGAGCGAACGCAACACGGAGACGAATGTCCCCGCAGTGCATGCACGTAATAATAAGCCTTCTCTCTCTTTCCGCGCGCCCGCGGACCGAGCGTTTATACGTTGGAGAACTTAGCGGTCAAGATTGTGTACGTGCGTGTGCGTCGCGCACAGGATGACTAACGCATACTAACACACTGCGGTATAGATATCGGGCGTCCGGCAATAAGATGCTGCCGCGGAGACCCCCCACTCCCGCACTACCGCCCTACTCCCACTTCCTCGCTAGCTCGTCGCTTCTGATACGAGAACTTTTACTCCTGTGTACTATATACATAAATATGCATAATATTCGCTCTATGAACGAAACGTACTCGATAGCATGGAAAGTTTACGGCTCTGAGCTTTTGATAGCAAAAAAAAACAAGTTGGCGGAGTCTCAATGAAAACCGGATGTGAACGTGGGAAGGGCCAGTTACGCCGTACAGGCGAATTCAAAGGGATATATTATTATTATTATTATCGCGACAGTTCAAGCTCGTTTGCTCAATAGGCACAGGTACACAGTCTTTTTTGTTTGATTCGCTTTTTTATTGAATTTCAGCGGTTCCCAAAGTTATCGGCTCCGACGTTATCGACCGTTTGGCGCGTCGAGGTTCCTTCTTCGGTCGTGAGATGTCACCACCTCATGCATCGTTCGGGTTAAAGCGAAGGAAACTATAAAAAAACATTAACGCCTTATCTCCCAATATTATACAGACAGCTGTTCTAATACTCGCGGAAAGACTCATTTCTATGCCTGATCATGTCAAATACGCAATGAGCATGCATCGACGAAACATCGATATCGAAGTGCCGGTAGTGTACGGAAAATAAAGCCAGTTACTCAAGTCCTCTGATAGCCGTGATCGTCTAGTGGTTAGGACCCTACGTTGTGGCCGTAGTAACCCAGGTTCGAATCCTGGTCACGGCAATGTCTCGACAGATGACATTGTCACGGCAGAGGTTTTTTTTTACTTTTATTTCGCATCAGTGCGTCAAGGAAAATCTTATTTCAGCGAGAAATGATTTTTTCCGGCATATTTAGCCATGTATTTCAGGGAAAAATTCGAGGGGGCGGAGTGCCGTGGGATCGGTCGTGGAACGCCCACCTCTGATACATACGTGGATTCGGTTGAGAAAAAAGTCACGAAAATGTTCGTACACGCATGATGAATCATAACGAAGCAAGGATCGTTATCAATATTGTGTGTTGCACACGATCTCGCAGGCTAAATACTCGAGTGCAGGTTCTAATTTCCTCGAATGTATACGAGAATGGGTAATACGATTACAGCGCAAGTTTGAAGTTGCAAAAAGATTTCGAATCGTTTCGTTACGTTGGCAAATTCTTAGGCGTGTAAACGCGCTCTCTGCTGGAGGCAGAAAGAAAGAGACGGAGAGAGCCGTTGCTGGCAACGCGACTGGCGGAGAAGAATGAGAACTTCGAGAGAAGAATGGGAAAAGTAAGGATGGAACATAAAGAAAGAGATTGTGTGCAGTTGACTTTACGAGACGTTCGAAAGAGACAGGTACAATGCATAGCAGGGATGCAGAGAAGAGATATCACTCGAACGGTAGCGGGAGAGAGAAAGCGTATCCCGCCGCATTGGCTTCGTGCGGCCGGTGGTGGGGGAAACACCGCGCTGTCCGAGCGCGCCACACGACCCCGCAGTCTCGCGTCGCATTTGGCACCGAGCGTGTTGTACGTCAGTGGTGCGGCTTGCAACTCGTGCGAAAACGCAAAAACAACCGTAAACAATCCTTTTGCCGAAAACCGTTTGCCCGTAAAAACGCGTCCCCAATACGTTTTCTCCAAGCAACAAAATTACGCGTTAATTTTTTTATACCCAGAGCTAAAGAACGAAGAAATGCAAATTTGGGTCCGACGCGTCGGCGATTTTGCTTCTCGTTTCGCGATGTATCGCTCATTGTAATACGCGCCGATCAGGTTTTTATTTTATCTTTTCCCTCTTCGACGTGTGGTGCCTGTGGGTGCGCGGGTGTTGCTTTTTCTTTCGCGACAAGTTCATTCACACTGTGCGAAATCAGCGAGTGAAACGACAGATAGCGGCGAACGAAGACGCGCGGCTCTTCTTCGCTGCGGGGAGACGTTTTTTTTCCTGTGAAGTTTTACTTCAATAAGTCGGAGAGTCCGCTACGAGATATCACAACATGCGGGTTCCCGACGTCCTCGCAGGTGAGTCTGCTTTTTTTCACGTCTCGCGGAACTACGCCACGAGACCTTGTGTTAAAAAAAAAACAAAGAATGCGAGAACAATATTATGAGTGAAGGATTATTAGTATTCGAATTAATGTCGACATTTTTAGAGATGAAAATAACGTCTGACAGTAAACGGAAATTTTTGCTTAGGTTTTTTTTACACGTTTGACGAACATGAAGCATTCGTTTCGCATTTACATAAAAACATATAGGTATATGTGTATAAAACTTTCCGCCTTCTCCGTTTATCGGACGCTCTCGCGTTCGCCGCGCGCGTACACACCGGATGACTCGTACCTCCGCCTCCCGTGCGGTCCCCGTACCTGTGTCGCTTCTCAGCCCCCTCCCCCGCTCTCCCCTTTCGCGTAGCCCGTCTCACCCTCGCGGAATCTCGAGCCGACGAGTTTTTCGCAGCGAAACGAGGAGAATATAAAGAACAAAAAAGAAATGAAAACCGCGTGCTCGTAACATCGAGAGTAAAATTATTGCGCGATTTTTTCTCTTTGTTGCTTCCGTGAGAGGGCGCCACCGAGGCAGTCGCGTGCCCGGCGGCGAAAGTAATTTGAACTTTGCCGTTCTCGTCCCTCCCCCCTCCCACCGTTTTTATGCACGCGAAATTTGGCCGGGGATCTGCGACGTGGGCTACGTCGCGGAATGTTCCCATTAAAGTTTTTCTCTTCATTACCTTTCGCCGATCGATAAAAATCTACAAAAATGCGAGGAAAAAAACGAAAAAGTTGTCACGTTCGCGCAAGTCCGAGCAGAAATGAAATCGACGCTGGGTACGCTCGGGTCGGTCGGTCGGTAGGAAAAAAAAAGACAGTTTGGAATAGTAAACGCAGGTGCGTTTGGGGTTCAGCCGCGGCGCAGGGGTCGAAGGAAAATAAATAGAGTCGGGCAGCTCCCTCGTCGGCGGTGGCGGTGCGTGACAGGTGAAAAGGCTCAGCCACGTTGCACGAAAATACACACACTCGACAGTGGTTTATATATATATATATATATATATATATATATATATATATATATATATATATATATATATATATATATATATATAATCTAAACATTTCATAGTTTACTGCTTTACAAATTCCTTTTTTGGAGAAAAGGTGCGATTTCCTTGAAATTAGTTGTTGTATTAACCAAAAATATAAATAAAAAGACGCCAATTTATATATATATATATTGATATAGTAGTAGTAAATTTATGGTTTATTGAGAGAACGAAATTTTTCCATAACTTATATATGTAATTAAAAACTGTATTGTTTCGGAAAATTATTAATAAAACGAAAAAAAAATATTCATGTGTTTTGAAATTTTAATCAACAGTAAACATTAAAAAGTAACTTCATGAAAATTGGCGTCTTTTTATTTATATTTTTGGTTAATATACCAATGAATTTAACGGAAATAGCACCTTTTCCCTAAAAAATGAATTTGTCGAGCCGGAAACTATGAAATTTTTTAATAATCTCATGACATAATTTTATAGAAAATAAAATTATCTAAAAAAAAAGTTGCAGGACATTTTTTGACAAATTTGGTGGTTGCACCGGGAAAGTGAAAAGAATCTTAAAATGTACTATAAATTCAACTTCGACCTTGAATAACTTTTGAAAGTGTCGATTTATAAAACGACACGAGACCTTTTTATAGGGCGTCCAATTCCTTACAAAAATATGTCTTGGGCATTGTTATACGTTAATTCGTTGGCGAGTTATAAAATTTAACCCTTATTCGGCACACTTTTGTTTTTGGGGTTGTTTGCACCCCAACGACAAAAAACGTTATTATGAATAAACTATTTAATATTTAAACTTAAATTTTTTTGGGGATTTCTTGAAAGCTTTTTTTTTAAAGTAGTGTAGGTTGTATAGCCGAAAATGTGATTTGAGTTAAAAAAATGTTAATTGCGAAAAAAAAATGAAAATGAAAATTGAAAATTTCAAGCAGTTTTCTAAAAAAAGGCTAAAAAAATAATAGAAAATCGCAACGAGGAACCTCTTAATATCGCTCATGCTCTAAAAAACTGTCACAACACAGAAAAATCGCGTTTTGAGATTGCCTAAATATCATTTATAACCATCAAAAAGGTTAATCAATTTCACAATAAATAAATTCATTGCGGGCTAATTTACATTAATATTTATGCCACAGTGGCCTCGGGAATGTGGAGAAAAATAAATTAAAACGCGTTTTTCTCAAAACAGCATTTTTGTGTTTGCCAGTTTTATAGTGGATGTGCGATTTTAATATTAAAGGCTCACATTTTAACAGGCGTCTTATTTCACCTCGCTGCAACTACTGAACAGGGGAATTTAAAGAAAAAAAGAAAATAGTCGATTTTTTTTTATCACGCGGCACGATTACGGTATCCGGGGTGCCAAGATTTGACGATGAATTTCGAGTTACCGACTAAAAATAAACAAAATATGAAGAGTGGTTTAAGTTGATATTTCGCTTATTTTGCGTTAAAATTAGAAGTTTTCGTTAGTTATCGAAAATGACGACTTTTTCGAATTTGAATATTTCAAAGAACATCAAGCACGGTAACTTGGAAATATATAGTTTCAACAGTGTCTCGGAAGCCAAAAACATATATGTCAAATGCCACGCCATGTTTTCCTCGCTTATAGGTGCGACTAGACAGAAAGTAAAGTAGTACTTTTAATCGCTAGGTGTCCGAAGAGGAATTAAAAGTGTACGGTTCATCTCTCTTCGGACTTGTACGGCTTCAAGTTTATGAATAAAATATATCGTTTAGTAATTTGGTGTAGTAATTATATGGAACAATTTTTATTGTTATAAATAAACAAAGATTATAAATAAATAAAGCATTGTAATCTCGGAATTGATGTTGAAAATAATATAAATACTACGTTCAGTAGTATATCACTAAACAAACCCAAATAAACCCAAACAAACAAAGCATTATAATCTCGGAATTTATTTTGAAAATCATATAAATACTACGGTTACCGGTATTTATATAATACCACTAAACAAACCCAAACAAAGAAATACTTTTTGAAGCTCGCCCGGTCAATTTCCATTATTCGTGATAAAATAAAGATTTTGTACCCATGAGCCACCAACAATCGTTGAATTTTTTGCGTATTTCCAATTACCGCTAAAAGCGCTCATATTTTCTTAAGGAGTTGCCCCCACTTGCGATTTTGAAAAAATCGATTTTTTTTATTGCATTTTTTTGAAGTGCAATTTGAAGTGCAGTTTTTTTTGATGCCCGGAATAGATGACCTATGTAAGTTTACAAAAAAAAATATTTTCTTCGTGTAAACTGAAATTGAAACTTTAAACGCGTTTTTCTCAAAATGGCATTTCTGAAGTCGGTGACCAAGATTACTCGAACACTAATGAACCGATCGTCTTGAAATTTTGCAGGCTTATTTAATACATAAAAATGTAGTCTTTAATCGTTCGATTTTTTTTTTCGAAAAAAATGGCCGTTTTATAGCCAAAAAACGGCCGTTTTTTTTTCGTTAAAATCGAACCATTAACTTTGACTGTCCGCCATTTTGTGAAAAAGGAATATTTTTTAAAATCCTTCGATTAAAGACTAGTTTATACTTATATTTGACTAAATCCATCCGCATTTTTTTTCAGATGATCCACTTCGCCGCAATGTTGGTCACCGCAAACCGTGTATATAAAAACATTATTTCATTGACGGCCATTTGCCACTAAACAATGTAATATTTTTCAATAAAACAATTACTGAAAGTTCTTCAATATGTGTTCTTTAAGATGGTATATTGATCGATTAAAAAAGTTTTGTAGTTTTCTTTAAAAAAATTCATGACAAAGGCTTTTTTTGCGCTACAAGTGGGGGGGTAACGCCTTAAAAAAGCCTAAACGACAAATTTTTATTTTAATTCTCATCATTTTGTTTCAAATATCAAGAATCAACACACATTATATTATATTGCACTAAAATTGTGCACGACTTATTCGGGACACAGAGGTATTTCCTCGTAAAATGACTTCTCAAGTGTGCCCCAAAGAGGTCGAACATTATTGCGAGTTTAGGTTTAGCTACACGGTATGGGGTGGCGGCAAGGAAAGGAAGGGGGGGGGGGGGAGAAAAACTCATTAGGCTAGCGGAGATTGCCATTGAGGCGCGTGCAAAGGAACTCCCGTCTGATAGAAGCGTGACACAAATTGCTACGCTAAATTATAACGAAAATTCAACTTTCTCGGATATTGACGCATATTGTAGAGCGCGCGCGCGCGCATATGGAGATTTACATTGTTATATACCGGGTGTCCCGTTTGAATCTTACATTTGATTTATCCCGAAAACTACTGCCCCGATCGAGTATAGAGTGTAATAAAACTTTTAAGGTCCAAAGGAGGGCGTTAAAAACGAAATTTGGTGCAAAAATAAAAATGGCGATGTTAAGATGGCCGACACGTTTAAGAAAAATTGGATCATACATTTTTTTTTCACCGAAACAATTATCAGACCAAAGCTCAACTTTTGTAGAAATTTTTTTTTGATAACGTTCATAATTTTCAGGTTAGCCATTTTTAGCCGAAGTGACATTGTCCTTGTTTGGGTTTGTTTGGGTTATCAAACAAACCCAAACTCACACGCACACTTACACTAGGGATGCCGAAGACTTTCAGCCTCGTGCTACATTTTGAATAGGGCTAAAAAAATTTTTTTTAAATGGTTCGTTATATCGACGATGGTCTTGAAATTTGCATCGTTGGAATGCAACGAAAATTCTTCTTTATATTTTCGTTTGCCAATTATCTCTTTTTACAGATAAAAATTCTAGATCTCTAAATAAGCGACTTAGAAAATGATTGAGGACCAAAAGAAATTGGAGTAATTGGGAAATAATATCTTTTGTTGCATTCGAACGTTGCAAACTTCAATCTCATATATATCGAGGATTCGTTGGATCGAGATCATGTTCTTTAAAAAAAATTATTAGTACTACAAATTATGGATATTTTTTAAAGAAAGAAAGGTTCATATTAGAGCCATTTTTGGGTGTCTATCGGAATGACGTTGAAGTTTGTATCGTTGCAATGTAACGAAATTCTTTTCAATTTCCTAAACTTCGTTTGGCACATTTGAGCTACGAAAATCGAGCAAACCCTTTTTGAAATTCTTATTTAGCGATTCAGAACAAATTTGCAGAATGTTATTTCGGATAATAATAAAATGAGAGCTTGAAAGAAAAAAAATCGGTGCGTTCCAACGATGGAAACTTCAACCCCATCTATCGGAAGGGAATGGACAAAACTTCGTTATTTCGAGGATTTCGTTATATCGAGGTTCGGTTGTATTCTAACCATAAAATTGTGAACGTTATCAGAAAACTTTTCCTACAAAAGTTGTAAGTTTTGACCTGATAAAAGTTTTGGCGAAAAAAATCAAAACACGTCAACGAAAAAATTTTTTTTTTTTATTTTGAACATCCCTCTTTGAACTCTGAGAGCTTTATCACAGTCGAACCACGATATAACGAAATTCTTGATATAACGAAGATTTGTCCATTCCCTTCCGATAGACACCCGAAACCTTGATGCAACGACATAATCATGTAGGGGCGAGTGAGGTACAATGTATCACGGGGCACTGTGAGCTAGATGCGATTTCTCGGAGGTTTGTAGCTCGTAAACTCCGAATTTTTTTTGTGTTGGACCGCGATTTATATTTGGTTTCGTCAGGCCTAAAACAAAGTCGATAGCAGCTCACAAAGAATTATTGAACATTACAAATTGATTTGAGGCTTGGAAAAAAAATATTTCGCTCGTCAAGCTCCGAACGCTCCGACGCTCCGAACAAGCGCAGGCCAGTAAAAATAGAATTTCACTTCGCACTAAATTACCGATCCAATTTTTCGTTTATAAGGTTTGGGATCACTTACTGAGTAGAAAATCACAAAATGCTGACAGATTCCGGTGAAGCTTCAGGAGCCATATTGAAAAAAACGTTTTTGGCCGATATCTCGGAAACTATGCACTTTAGGGCAAAAGTTCTAGAGATCATTATTGTAGAGGATAAAATTTCGCATCTTTTATTTCCCGTAAACTTTTTTGTAAAACTTACCGCTTACGTTTTATGGCTCATTTGATGAACAGATTTTTCTTCTCGGCCGATAACTCTTATAATATTGGATTTATCAATAAAATGCGTCTATCCATTTTTAAAGATCAATCTATTCTCCACATCTTTTATTTGAAACTTTTTTTTCTAACGTCCATACATTTTGAGCTATAGGCCGTTTAATGTTGGACTACCGGATGCAAGGTCTAAAATTGCCAGGTATGCGTAGAGTATAATGGTAAAAATTCAACAAATAAATTTTTAAAAATATCCCGAATGTCGATGTACTTAACAATCAAAAGTTCATCTCCTTACCTGAAATAGTAACGAATTTTTTTTTTCTTTCAATTTATTATATTTCGTACAATTAAAAAATATTTAGTGCTGTGATTTGATCCTGGATTATTCAGTAATCATTATTAGTTATGTTATGTTCAGATGCCATAATAAAATGAAAGGAAAGGAAAAGGGAATATTTATTAAAAATATATTCAAAATTTATTGTCAGAAAAAACGTAATACCAAAAAAAAATTAAAAATTGTATCAAATTTTTGAGCGTTTTGGAGGCGGCGAAACTGCAATTATATCCGATTGTGGTCCCTTTTCATCTTCGTTACCCTCTTCGGATGGATACAAAGAAGACTGTAAGGCCTCAATGAACTGTTCATTCTCGTGGTCAAAATCGTCAACATCTACCGACTCCTCGTTGAAGACGAGGTTCACTGTTGGCTGATTCGAGCATGTTTCCGTCGTGCAATTCCCACAAATTACAGTGCAGTCCAAGCCTGCTCTTCGGCATCCACATGCTCTTCCACAGCCAGTTCGGCATTTGCAGGGCATGTGTAGAGACATAAAAAAAAACGGTTACCTTATAAGAAAGAAAGCGTCGGCATTTCTACATTAAACGTCCTATAGCTCAAAAAGTATGGACATTAGAAAGAAAAGTTTCGAATAAAAGTTGTGGGGAATAGATTGATCTGTAAAAATGGATAGATGCATTTTATTGATTAATCCAATATTATAAGAATTATCGGCCGAGATAGAAAAACCTGTTCATTAAATGAGCCATAAATCGTAACCGGTAAGTTTTACAAAGAAGTTTATGGGGAACCAAAGATGCGAAATTTTATTCTCTACAATAATGGTCTTAACGACTTTTGCTCTGAAGTGCATAGTTTCCGAGATATCGGCGAAAAACGTTTGTTGAATATGGCGCCTGAAGCTCCACCGGAATCTGTCAGCTTTTTGCGATTTTATACTTAGTAAGTGATCCTAAACGATATAAAAAAAAAATTCGATCGGTAGTTTAGTGCGAAGTTGACCAAAAAAAACATTTATTTTTACTGGCCTAATGGGCCGCTGTCAACGACGTGCGATTTGCAAAAATAAGACGTTCCTGTGATATTAATGATTTCATAATGATACTGATTTGCTGATTTTGTTTGGGTTCGTACTGTTATGTGCAAAAATCTGTTATCTATGTTCGAAAAATATAATAGTTTCAACCGCGTCATTGTACCCTACGTTTCGCAGTAGTCGACACACTGTACCCACCTTTATGATAAATTGTACCCCACCCATGGGGTACAATGAGCGCACATTTTTTTCGATCCCATTATTTTGATATTTTTAATCTTTTTGCAAAAAATATGGGAGTTTCATTGTACGTCCAAAGGTCTATAAAATCAGTTATAACCTTTTTTTTAATCAGCCTATCTTGATTAGAAATTCGTGAGAAAAAAGTGACACACTATAATCCACTTTCTCCTAAATTATCCTTTAATGGCTAATTGATTGCAAAAAATGCTCCAATTTAAACCTTTCTTTTAAAAAATTCTTTTTAAAAAATCTCCCCATATTTATAATACTAATAAATATTTTTTGAAGAATCAAGGACCCTGACCTCGGTTATAACGAAAACTCGATATAACGAATTTCCCTTGAGATTCGTTGTATCGAGGTTCGACTGTATACTCAATACTCGATCGGAGCAGTATTTTTCGAGATGAATCAGGCGTAAGATTAAAATGGGACACCCGGTATAACGACGAGCGACGCGGTTCTTTGCCGTGTCGTCTCAAAGATAATAATCGTATGAAAAAGCAGAGTATTTTTTTTACAGTCATCAATCATAATAATATTAATATCATAATAACAATAATGGGTATGAGAACAAATAAAGAAAAAAGACCGGTTTTCGACACGGTTATTATTTTTCCGATGACATCGTGTGACAAATTGCATTTTTTCTTCTATATTCACTTATTGTTATTATTACTATTAATTATGCATGTACATGTAGTTGAACGACCGAGGTCGCGGTAAATCCGAAGAACAAAGGGAGGAAAACGTCGCAACTTTGAGAACAAAATAATTTTTTTTCGCCGCATAGACGATTCTCGGTAGCGTCCCAAATACAACAGGTGTATAAAAGCAACACGGGGCAGGACGAATGCACCGACTTTTCAAAGTACGACGGACCTCGCTCGTTCTCCCCATCTCCGTTTATCCTTCATGCTCAGGTGATCGAGTTAAACGTCGCGAATACAATGCCAAACGCGCTCCCGTGTGTGTATACACACATATGTGGGCAAAGAATATTGTAGTATCGAAGTGTGCATCGTTGTAATGATACGAAAATATGTTTTCTTTCAACTATCGACTTATTTTTTTTTCTGCTCATTTAGGCTACGGAAATCACCGATTTTTTTGTTGTTGAAAATCATATTCTCGATCCATAACGGGCACCTGCAAAAAAGAGTTAAAATGGCGGTGAAAATGAAGAAGTGAAAGAATAAAAAAGAATTTTCGGTGCATTCGAACGATGCAAACGCCAACATCATAGAATATTTTGAATTCGTTATTTGTTGGCTTTTTCCACGACTGTCACTGAAATGGCGTTCATGTGAATGTGCTTACTTTTATTTATTTCATTCAGTATAGGTTATGAAATTATTATTATCATTATTATTATTATATATACACTACCGGCGAAAAGTTTCCGGACAAAAATTTAAAAAACGTTCGGGAACGATTTTTTTTGCCATTTCGTCGATAGTTGACATAAATGAATTTAATAAACGGCATTTTCAAGGGGAGGAATTCACCTTCATTCCGCTTTTTTTTTTTGAAATTTTTTACTATTTTTTTTTACGACTGGTACCCTTTTTTGAAAACGACAATTTTTCGCCTTTTTTGTTCCTTTTCTGGTGGACACCGTTTACAGACAATATTTTTTCTAATGCATTTCCTTGACCGGAATCATAAATGGGGATCTCAAGGTTCAATTTTGTTTTTTTAAAGCTTCGTACGATTGTTTTTTTTTTTTCTAAAGATACGTTGATTTAAAAAAGCGAGACAATTTGAAAAAATGTCGCGAAAACGACAAGGATTCAAGGAAAACCTCGAGATAGTAAAATAAAAAGTTGAGACGGTTTTCGTCGAGTACGCGAGAATTTTTTCATATTTTTTTTCGACATTTTTTTCACCTATTTTCGGTAAAAAAATGAGATTATTTGATGACCGTAACTCCAGAGGTTTAGAGGAGGACTTAGAGAGCAACTAAGAGGCTTGTGGTAAAATTTCAAGAGGAGAAAAAATTGTATTTTTTTTTAATTTTTAACGCAATAGACCTTATATGCCCTTCTCATTTACAGAAATTATTTTACATTAGCTAGCTAATTTTACATTAACTAGCTTCTCAAATTGTTCGATGTAATCGCATAGTTGCTTAGCCGCTTGCATTTTCAGTTGCGTTTCTATATTTCGGTAAATTTCTAACTTCCCTAAACCCGCAAATGTGTCGCAAATTTTCAATTGCCTGCTCGCATATTCTACATTTGGCGTCTACATGTCCCTTTTTCCAGTCTTTTCCGATATTTCCACTTCTTATCCTCGCCCACGTTTCTTTCAATTCTCCGCTAATCGTCCTGTCCTCCCAATATTTGTCCATGTGTATTTCGATGTTTGCCGATGTTTATATTCCTCGCTGTGTGTTGACGCATCGATCTTGCTCCAATCGCAGTATATTTCTCGTTCAAATTTAATGTCCCATCCGTGTTTATATTTTTCTTTCGAACTCATCATTATCATCATTATTATATGTGTGCATTAAGAATGCGTGCGTGTATGTGTGTGTGTGTTCAGTTATTCACGTATTTACTTACTTTATTTAGAATAAGTGACGAATTTACAAAATATATGGAACTCATACTAAATCGAGTAATTGTTTCTTATCATTTTATAATTTTTTGTCACTAAGTAATAATAATAAGTTTTATAAATAATTAAAACCAAATGTATTACCGCTCAGGCATTCAATACATATTACTGAATTAGTTGAAAAAATTATTGATATGATTTAAATTATAATTTGGGTTATTATTATATGTACATTAAGGCGTTACCCCCACTTGTAGCGCAAAAAAGTCCTTTTTCATGAATTTTTTTAAAGAAAACTACAAAACTTTTTTAATCGATCAATATACCATCTTAAAGAACACATCTTGAAGAACTTTCAGTAATTTTTTATTGAAAAATATTACATTGTTTAGTGGCAAATGGCCGTCAATGAAATAATGTTTTTATATACATGGTTTGCGGTGACCAACATTGCGGCGAAGTGGATCATCTGAAAAAAAATGCGGATGGATTTAGTCATATATAAGTATAAACTAGTCTTTAATCGAAGGATTTTAAAAAATATTCATTTTTCACAAAATGGTGGACAGTCAAAGTTAAGGTTCGATTTTAACGAAAAAAAAAACCGCCGTTTTTTGGCTATAAAACGGCCATTTTTTCGAAAAAAAAAATCGAACGATTAAAGACTACATTTTTATGTATTAAATAAGCCTGCAAAATTTCAAGAAGATCGGTTCATTAGTGTTCGAGTAATCTTGGTCACCGACTTCAGAAATGCCATTTTGAGAAAAACGCGTTTAAAGTTTCAATTTCAGTTTACACGAAGAAAATATTTTTTTTTTTGTAAACTTACATAGAGTCATCTATTCCGGGCATCAAAAAAAACTGCACTTCAAATTGCACTT
The DNA here is from genome assembly GCA_944452715.1 of Ophion slaviceki. Taxonomy (NCBI): domain Eukaryota; kingdom Metazoa; phylum Arthropoda; class Insecta; order Hymenoptera; family Ichneumonidae; genus Ophion; species Ophion slaviceki. The sequence goes on from OX101791.1 coordinate 2,074,946, forward strand.
CAAAAAAATGCAATAAAAAAAAAATCGATTTTTTCAAAATCGCAAGTGGGGGTAACCCCTTAAGGCCGGAGCCTGACGTAGAAAGTCGAAAAAAGCGTTTTTTCGGTAATTTTTTTAGAAGGGAAAAAACAAGTGAGCTCAGTAAACATTGAGGTATCTGTTCATGTATATTTGAAATGTATAAAAAACATTTCGACATGAAACAATAAATTACTGCAGATTTATCGGCCTATTCGATGTGCGTCTTGCCACTGCAGTCCCCAATCGGCGCGAATGCAGCTCGTAATTCTTGACTGAACCAAATAAACCAATAAACGTTCAATTGTCATATTTTTCTTATGAGTAAATTAAGGAAAGGTTGAAAGAATTGTGAAATTATAACTTTTCTCAGGTTTGAAAAAAAAATGTGTAAACACACACACACACACACGCGCGCACACACACACACACACACACACACACACACACACACACACACATATGAGCGCTTTACCGACGCTTATATACTTGAGTATACATTGGCAAAAAATCTCCATTCTTTGTTGGACAAAACACAGTACAATTCGTACAAAGAGTCATCGAACGCCCGTAGTCGCGTTTTCGTTCTCAATGAGCATCGACCGCGAAGCTCCACTACGCAATGTACACAACAAACACTTTTTTTCGCTTCCTCCCGGCTCCACAACTATCATTGCCATCTCGTATATATACGTGTACACTTTTACATCCAAGTGCGTCGGCAAGTGTCCGTAGAGGTCAAAAATGCGAGTGGTGTCGTCGCTCGTTCGAGGCAAACGTGCATATGAAGAAGAAAAGAAAAATTAGAGAACAAATTAAGCTATATGGCTTATGAATAAAAAAAATAAATAAAAACGAATTTCAAAAAATGAATAAAAACGTATTAAATTTTGTTTCTAACTCGTTAAAAATAAAACGAGTTTAAAAAAATTGTTGACGGTTCACGAAAATCGCGCAACGTCCGCGTTTTTTTGTCACTCACTCTCTTTCGTTGAACGTCGAAGCGTTGCAGTTCGAGTATGCACCTCGTCAGCGTAAGCGGAATCGTTTCTGGCTTTGTATGTACGATAGTTCGCAGACGAGCGTCTGCGAACTATCAAAAGTCAATAACGGGACAGCAAGGACACGGTACAAAGAGCACAAAGAGTAGAAAGAAACAAGAGGTCCTTTGACCGAGTGGTACGTCGTCGGGCTTGTCGCGGACCTGTTTCCTTCGGTCTGAGCGATAAGTGGCGTGGACCGTATCGGTGAACACGCTCGGGGGGGGGGGGGGGGGGGGGGGGGGCTTGCGACACAAAAATACAAGTGACCCTTCGCCCTGCTACACGTGAAACGAAAGAAAAAAGTGCCTTTGGATTTTGGGCTGTTTTTTTTCTTCTCTTTTTTTCTCCTCTTTTTGTTCGGTGCGCCACATCTCGAGTGGGCGCGCCTGCCGAGTGTCAACGACGGGGGTTCGACGAGAACGGGACAGCGATGTTGGAGTGCACGCTGAGATTTGATGCGCGTGGCGCGGACGGGAAATGAGGACAGAACAGGAGACGGAGAGTGCGGAGATTCAATATGTTTGATACGGAATGGGAATTAGGTATAGATATAGAGAAAGAGACTTATATGTAAACCTTGGAACGATCCATTCAGCAAATTAGGAATAATACGTATCAAAAGTGTAGCAGTAATATAGAAAAATAAATTTAAAAAAAAAGGGTAATTCTTTAGATAAGTGACTTTTCCGAAAAGTGAGTTTGGGTCATTGGGTTGAACCCGAAAAAAATAGTTCGTTTGAGTTGAATCCAAAAAAATGAGTTTGTCCGAGTTGGACCCGAAAAAAATGCGTTTTTTTGTTTGTTGGGTTGAACCCGAAGAAAATGAGTAAAGTAGGAATAATACATATCAAACGTGCAGCGGTAATATAGAAAAATAAATTTAAAAAAAGGGTAATTCTTTAGATAAGTGACTTTTCCGCAAAATGAGTTTGTTTGGGTGAACTCGAAAAAAATGAGTTTGTTTGAATTGAACCCAAACAAACCCGTTTTTAAGAAAAATCACTTATCCAAAGAATTACCTAGAAAAGAACCAGAAAATAGTAATATTAATACAATGAATATGATTGGTGACAATATTAACAATAATAATAACAGGAAAAACAATCCAAACGAATAGGATCTAGTAATAATAATAATATGATAATAATAATAATAAAAGGAATAAAATCATATGCAGTACATTTTTTAAACATTTAGTAACTATATAATTACTAGATAGATATATTTATTGAGCCATTTTTGCCTGTCAGTCGTAAGGGGGGAGATACCTTTGGGCTATCATGATTTTTTTTTAAATGAAAGATTTCTTCCCCATTTTTTTAGAGACTTGAGGTATTTTTTATTACTGCTTTTGGCTGTTACGTGGTATTTTTTTTTATTAACCTTCGCTACCCCTTGCCACACTTCGCTAATCTAACCTAAGGTTCCAGATGCTAATGAATCTGAAGAATGAAAAAATAATAGAAATGCAATTTTTGTTGCGTTCCAACGATGCAAACATCAAAATCGTACAGACGGCCCGATATTTTGTCCGATTCTCTGGTGCACAGACGTTTTACTCAAGTATCTACACCCAAGGTCTCAAAAGAATCGGCCTTCCGCTGACTGGTTGATGCGCCAGCCGGTGCACGGCTAAGCGGTCACCGCTCTTGATATTGGCCATGCACAATACTGCTTAAGGCGTTACCCCCACTTGTAGCGCAAAAAAGGCCTTTTTCATGATTTTTTTTAAAGAAAACTACAAAACTTTTTTAATCGATCAATATACCATCTTAAAGAACACATCTTGAAGAACTGTCAGTAATTTTTTTATTGAAAAATATTACATTGTTTAGTGGCAAATGGCCGTCAATGAAATAATGTTTTTATATACACGGTTTGCGGTGACCAACATTGCGGCGAAGTGGATCATCTGAAAAAAAAATGCGGATGCATTTAGTCAAATATAAGTATAAACTAGTCTTTAATCGAAGGATTTAAAAAAATATTCATTTTTCACAAAATGGCGGACAGTCAAAGTTAATGGTTCGATTTTAACGAAAAAAAACGGAAGTTTTTTGGCTATAAAACGGCCATTTTTTTCGAAAAAAAAAATCGAACGATTAAAGACTACATTTTTATGTATTAAATACGCCTGCAAAATTTCAAGAAGATCGATTCATTAGTGTTCGAGTAATCTTGGTCACCGACTTCAGAAATGCCATTTTGAGAAAAACGCGTTTAAAGTTTCAATTTCAGTTTACACGAAGAAAATATTTTTTTTTTCGTAAACTTACATAGAGTCATCTATTCCGGGCCCATACAGAAGTATGGGCCCGGATACTTATACTTCAAAAAAATGCAATAAAAAAAAATCGATTTTTTCAAAATCGCAAGTGGGGGTAACCCCTTAACTCGATGTACCGCCAGAGCCGAACCTCGATCACCCATCCGCCAGTGTCGGTTAATATTAAGGGGTCTTCTCACTTTAGACGCTAAAAAAGGCTATTTTCATCAATTTTTTCGAATCGTTTATATATTATAGATATTGATATAAAAGTTGTTACACTTAATAATTACACTTTCGGAATGAATTTTTAAAAAATTTAATATTAAGGGGTCTTCTCACTTTAGACGCTAAAAAAGCCTATTTTCATCCATTTTTTTAAATTGTTTATATTATACATCTTGATATAAAAGTTGTTGCACTTAATGAGTACACTTTCGAAATAAATATAAAAAAAAATTATGTATTTATGTAGCCCAAACAAACTTTAAACGCGTTTTTCTGCAAAGAGTACCTATAAAAGCAGAAAAGGAACGTAGAAATGGAAAAACACTGGGATATAAAGGAGCTGAGTGGGGAAACGAAGGAATCACATGGGCGAAGGATAAGGTGCGGGGGAGTGTATGGAAAAAAGGGAATAAGGGATAAGGAGACAATAGCTGCCGGATGTGTAGAGAAGAGGAGGAGAGTTTGGAACACATTTGTGGCTGCGAAGCGGTGGAGGCAGAAATCAGAGCGGAAGTAGTGGAAAAACTATAAGTGCCGGAATATACGGGGGGGGGGGGGGGGCTAGACAAAAATGAGAGAAACTGGTGAGGAATAAGCCAGCCAAAAAGCTATGTGCGTTTGTAAAAGAATTCGAGGTTTCCATAAAACAGATAGCGCCAAGAGAAGGAAAAACCAGTATACAAAATGTGACGAAAACGGAAACACGTGTATATAATTTGTAAGAACAAATACAAAGGCAAAGAGAACGTGAGGGAGGAGGGTGGTGTGCTAAGTGTAAACACCCATAAAGGAAGAATAAATACCCTGGAAATAAAGACTAAGACGATGACTATTAACATTGATAATAAAAATAAATCGGAGCAGTTTAATATGGTGGGGAATGTAATAAGGGGGAAGACCCTGTACAATGGAATCTACGATAAAATAATAATAATGACTCGAAAAATAAATAAAAATTAATTAGAAACTGACTAATATTAACATAATAATGATGACGATGATGATAGTAAAATTAAAATGTAGTAAGAATTAAAAAAATGTATTAACGTATGAAATAATAATAATAATAAAAAAAGAGGATAAACTAAAATGTGGTCAAAGCAGAAACACCTAATTTAGAAGTATATACAAGCACTAAAAATAATAACAAAAGATGAAGAATAAGAAATCGAGAGAGACCTCTCGGTAAGAAACACTCGTGCGAGAATTTCCGGAGCCAGGTACTGGATATATATATACATAAACTCGCGTAAAAAATGTTGGCACTATTGCGAGTTTTTCCCGGGCAATTTTTCCCGCACTCGGACAAATTTTGCAAATTTATTATCATGCTTTTGGAATGTGCTTGGAATTGCGAACTGCACTGATTAAATTTTTGGACCACATGCACGAGATGGTTTTGGATCGCTCAACAAATTGCTTATTTATTTATTAAAAAAACTTCATTATTTAAATTTATTTTATTTTATATTATTTTTAAATTTTGTGTTTAACATTTTTTTTTCTTCCAAGGACAAGTTGCCTCGTGAGGCGCCGATATTGCAACGTTGCGATACAGGCACCGTTTTTTTTTCGATAAAAAATAGCCGATTAACATTGACACGAATCTTTGATTTTTGAGATTCCGTTTGTCTTTGCGTCGAAGCATAATTGCTCGCAACGTCGTGTTTCGTCCTTCCATGCCATGCATGAAAGTTCAGGCCTCGCGGCTTAAGCACCTAAAAGAAATAGGCTTCTTCACACGAGGAATATCTTAAAGTCGTTAAGAATCGAGAATTTCGATATCGCCCACTCTCGCGGGTTTCGGCGATGTTGAGGCGCCCTACACGGTGTGGCACTCAACTGGCACGGATAAATATCCCGAAAGGCATGCATCTGGGAAAAAAAACTAAATGTTTTACAGTTTGACGAAACAAAAATGATGCCGTTGTATATTTTTCATTTGGTGGCGTTCCTCAAGGTTTTCTAAGGGTCAACTTAGATTTATCAAATGGGAAGGAATATTGTCTATTTCGGAATAATTTTGTGCGTGCAAAAATGGATAACTTTCGTCCGAAACTTTTTTCTCCTTGACTCTTATTTTCGAAGATATTGAAAATATTCTGTCCGGTTTTTTAGGTTAGGTTGAATATTCATATCTTGGAAAAATTAGGTCGAAGGGGAAAATGTTTTGGACAAAAGTTTCTCAGTTTGTCACGCGAAAAAAGAGTCCGAAATAAAAAATATCGGGTCTCATTTGAAAAAAATTGAAGTTCACCTTTAAATAACCTTGATAATAATACTCGAAATACCTTCGAAAATTGAGCTCGAAGGGAAAAAAAAGTTGCGAACAAAAGTTACGTATTTTGTCACGCGAAAGATGATACCGAAATAAAAAATATTGGTTCCTATTTGAAAAACTCACGTTGACCTTGAAATAACCTTGTTCGTTGCCACTAAATGAAAAATAACCAAGATTATAATTATTGTTGCTTAATGTTGTAAAACTTTTATTTAAAACATTTATTTCCCAAATGCATTCTCCTCGAGATAATTCGTTGTGTCGCTTGACTGGGACACCCGGTATATGTACATTGATAAGTCGCATTGGACGTTTCTCGATGGAAATTGGAAACTCTGCTTTGCATACGTATACGACTTGTCGTTTGGGCAATCTCGATGGGAGGCTAGGACGCGCTGCCATTGTGCGGACGTCGCGACGCATATTTCTGCCTCGACCAATGAAGGATTTTTCGACCGCGACAAGTCAGGCAATAGGGTATTACACCCTTTTTTGAAAGGTGTCAATTTGATCGTATGGTTGTAATAAACTACTAGAATTTTTATTTCTATTTTATAAAACCGATAAATGCCATAAAAATGCATTTCAATTTTACATTTCAATTTTCCGCGCGAAAATGCTAGTCGCGATGTTGCTTCGGTTCGTGATGTCGATTACATAATGCTGCGCCAATTGTGAAAACGTAATCACAATTTGTAATCACGTGAATACGTAATCACAATTGTGAATACGTAATCACAATTGTGAATCCGTAATCACAATTGTGAATACGTAATCACAATTGTGAATACGTAATCACAATTGTGAATCCGTAATCACAATTGTGAATACCTAATCACAATTGTGAATACGTAATCACAATTGTGAATTCGTAATCACAATTCACAATTGTGAATTCGTAATCACAATTCACAATTGTGAATACGTAATCACAATTCACAATTGTGAATACGTAATCACAATTCACAATTGTGAATACGTAATCACAATTCACAATTGTGAATACGTAATCACAATTGTGAATCCGCAATCACAATCGTGAATACGTAATCACAATTGTGAATCCGTAATGACAATTGTGAATACGTAATCACAATTGTGAATCCGTAATCACAATCATAAATACGTAATCACAATTGTGAATACGTAATCACAATTGTGAATCCGTAATCACAATCGTGAATACGTAATCACAATTGTGAATACCCAATCACAATTGTGAATACGTAATCACAATTGTGAATACGTAATCACAATTGTGAATTCGTAATCACAATTGTGAATACGTCGCATAATGCTGAGCCAATTGTTCTGTGCCAACATCGATGCTGCGCCAATTGTGAATACGTATTTTTGTTTTGGTTAAAGGTGAGTTACAATCCCTATCATTGGTGTGTTGTTCCTAAATGTAAGAATACTAGTGCAAAACACTGGGAAAGTTGTGGATTAAAATGCCAATTGATATAAATATGAGGAAGACTTGGTTAAAACTTGCGAGAAGAGATCCAAACCGAAAAAAACTCATTTTTTGAAGTACAGACAACTATTTAAAAATTTACAATTAATTATGACAAACCAGAATATATAGTTGTTGACGCTTTCTTTCACAGGTTAGAGAGTAATACGTCTACCGCTTTCTTTGTTTACTATGACAATGACGTCACGTCGGAATCCATTATGGCGGCTATCGTTTTGCATGTTCGTTGAACAGATAAAAAAAGTATTTTTTTGAAATGAATTATAAAATTTACTTTCCGTTTTTATAAATTAAAACCAACATTATTCGATTGCTTATTGCGAAAAATACCTTATTTATACATTCTTAGTATTTTTCTTACATAGAGTAAAATACCCTATTTTGGCTCGTCTGTACTCTGCCAAATGTCTCATTTGACTCGAGAAACCGATTTCTTCGAATGCACGATGAGGAGTTTTTTTGTCTTCTTTTTAACGCCGTGTATTTTGACAGAGATAAACAATGATTTCTCGAATGATCGGGTGGGTCGTGGTGTTGGACGCGCCCGACGATGAGTGCCCCTCTTGATCGCTCATCATCCACCCGAAGCGAAATATTACACCCACTCGCGTGCATACAACACTCGGACCTCCTTGATCGTCTATGGCCCGGAGTTGCCGCCGAGCCAAGTGACTGTCCTCTCCACGACTCCCGTAATTCAACACTCCGTGAGGAGAGAGTGACATCGAGTCCTCGTACCAACGAGACGCGGATCAAGCATGCAATGCACGGACGCGCATCCGAGACGACCCAAAAATTGCACTTGTCCTGATTTCAGCCGTTTGAAATTTAGGGAAAAAATTGAAGGAAAATAATTTATTGGACGATCCGCTTAAAAAAATCGAAAAGAAAATCCAGCCGAAATATTTTCGAAAAGTTGACCGAAAGATTCGACTGAAAATCGGGAGAAAAATCGACCGATCGATTTTATTAATAATCCTGGGGGAAGAAATTTTTACCATAATTGAAAAAATCTAACCTAAATTTGAAGAAAAAAACGACAAAAATTGTGAAGACAAAAAAAATGAAAAATTCTGTCAATTATACGATTTGCAATCACAACCATAGCGAACATTTATCAGGAACATCGTTCAAACAAAATATTCTCGAACCAACAATCGGATAACTATTATTCTTGTCTTAGGAAATTCATTTATTAAATTTTTTCCAACTGTTGGGAAATTCCTTTAGATTTTTTATCCCTTTTTGTTTAGACCTTCGGTTTTGTGTCGATTTAAATAAATCTCATTTTGTGAAACTGGTGGACAAACTACAGTCTAAAAAAAATGCCCTTTCAACAATGTTGAATTGACTAAATTATCTTCTTTGAAAATTAAAAAAGGGCAAAAATGCTAAAAACTTTGATAAGCGTTTCGAAAAATTGTCTTTCATTTCTGAAATTTTCGATGAATTTTCTAAAATATCGCTTCGCCAAACTGGTCGACAAACCCAAACAAACTCAAAAGTTCAAAAAAAAACTTATTCAACAACCCCAACAAACATGGGCGTCGCTGGGGGGGGGGGCAAGGGTGGGCACCGCCCATCCTACAAAAATCATCGCCTACCCTAGAAAAATCGACAGTAATAAAGAAATATCCTGTTTTCATTCTTTTCATCTTGAGAAAAAGATTCAATACTATTTCTCGTAAAATTATTTTACAATCCCCCGAAACCCTCGTCAGCCAAAAAAGAGTGAGGTGTCGTGGGACACCCGACAGAAGCGCAGCTTCTCACGCATTGTGTGTCTCGAATTTATCAAATCTGTAAAAAATATAAATAATTAAAAAGAAGATATATAAATAGGAATTCAATTTTTAAAATAAAAGTAATATTACATTCCATATCCAAAAAAGTAGTCTAGTAGTGCAGTAAAATTGGGCTATTTCATTGATTTTACTGGATACTGATGGGCATTTTTTTGCTCGAAATAATAATACCCAACCGGATAATATTAGATTCCAGTAAGGGCGCTCTTGATTTGTTTATCAATAATCGATAAATAGGAAACTCCAATTTCAAAGAGTTTATATCTCAAAAATTAAAAGTTCTACGTCGTTGATACCAAGAGATAAAATGTAGAAATAAAAAAAGCTACAATTCTTTTTTTTGATCATCCCTTTCCAATAAACAGTTCATTATTTATTAATAATTGAAATTTTTCCTGATTTAGTTAACAATCTTGCCAGAGAGCTGAAAAATAATGTAATCGTTTTGAAATTTTGACCAGGTATTATTAAAGACAAAATAAAAATGTGGATTCCGAAGCAAATTTTTTATTTTGAAAATTCGATTTTTTAGAAACAAACAACGTGTTCCAACCTTAAGAGTCAATATCTGAACTACTATTTGTGCTATGAGATTCATTTGGAGCTTAAAAATCAAGAAAACTCTAGATTAAAAAGTGTATACCTCAAAAAAAATATCGAGCAGTTTGCTGAAAAGCATGGAATTTCCCTACAACCTGTCAGAGTATCAAAAAGGAGGCGTCATCAAAAGGAAGATAAATATTTATAACCAGACAACATAATTGTCAACTTAAAACAGCGGTTTGCAAACCTCTCATTGGCTATTGCAGTAGACGCTTTTCTGAAATTAGATATGGGGAATGCCGATAATTTTATTAATAATTATAAAGATATTTAAAAAATTGATTCCGCAGCACTGAATGCCGGAGCTATAATAATGAAAAACACGTTCCAATTGAAAAATGGTGAAATAAGTATAGAAAATTGAAAAAAAAAAACATATTTGAAAGGAATTCTGCCCCAACGTGCACGAACTGCTTCAGGCAGCATTAGCGCTCTCAATGAGCTCCGCCAGCTGCAAAAGGAGTTTCTCGGTAATGTGGCGAATAAAAACCTGGTTAAGAAGAACTATGCTCCAAAATCGTTTTTCGCACATGTCTTTGCTGCATATAGAAAATGAAATAGTGAAAAACATAGGAAACTAAAACTTAATAAACACATTAAAATTAAAATGCTTAATGTTGTGAGTGTAATAAATATTAAATTTTGATTGCTTCTTTATTTATATCTTTAAATCTCAACTTTTCTATAGCCAACGGTCACGTTTTATTTTTAATTTAGCTGCATCGTCAGACTTTCAACTTTACTACAGAGTTGAGGAAGGCGCCACTTTGTACGAGGAGAGCGAATGAACTCCATTATTACGCGGCATCACTTATATACCTCGCATTAAATTGCTTCGTTACTTCCAGAATTGGTCAATTCTACTAAAAAGTTAGTTGATCTTTGATCCGATTAGCGAAAATGAAACCTTGCGATGGCTAATCAGCTGGCCGGCTGACTCCACCCAGGAAAAATCCCAAGCTACGCCAATGCCAACAAGCAAATCCTGAATGAATGTTTAAGGGGTTACCCCCACTTGCGATTTTGAAAAAATCGATTTTTTTATTGCATTTTTTTGAAGTGCAATTTGAAGTGCAGTTTTTTTATGCCCGGAATAGATGATTCTATGTAAGTTTACAAAAAAAAATATTTTCTTCGTGTAAACTGAAATTGAAACTTTAAACGCGTTTTTCTCAAAATGGCATTTCTGAAGTCGGTGACCAAGATTACTCGAACACTAATGAACCGATCTTCTTGAAATTTTGCAGGCTTATTTAATACATAAAAATGTAGTCTTTAATCGTTCGATTTTTTTTTCGAAAAAAAAAAATGGCCGTTTTATATCCAAAAAACGGCCGTTTTTTTTCGTTAAAATCGAACCATTAACTTTGACTGTCCGCCATTTTGTGATAAATGAATATTTTTTAAAATCCTTCGATTAAAGACTAGTTTATACTTATATTTGACTAAATCCATCCGCATTTTTTTTTCAGATGATCCACTTCGCCGCAATGTTGGTCAGCGCAAACCGTGTATATAAAAACATTATTTCATTGACGGCCATTTGCCACTACAATGTAATATTTTTCAATAAAAAAATTACTGAAAGTTCTTCAAGATGTGTTCTTTAAGATGGTATATTGATCGAATAAAAAAGTTTTGTAGTTTTCTTTTAAAAAAATCATGAAAAAGGCCTTTTTTTTGCGCTACAAGTGGGGGTAACGCCTTAAAAAATTTACCCTCTGGTTTTAATCCAGCGTTTTTCCCCTTTAAAAAACGACTATTCACGAAACTCAAAATTCTCTCGATCCGACCCCGAATTTTTTAATTTCTCACGCAGAAAACAATCTTCCAACTGGTTGCCCGTCAATTTCTTCATTAAAATAACTCATCAACGATTTTGGACCGCAGGCTGCAGGGACGATTTTTCAAAATTGATTTTCGCAAATGAAGATTAAAAAAAAAGGCAACGTTGAAGTTTGCATCGTTGGAATGTCCAACGATATTTTGTTTTCTTCATTTTTTATTTCTTTATTTTTATCTTCACCCGAAGTCTGTTTTGCAAATAGAAGTTGTAAACTTCTAACAAGAGTACGTAGAAACGTTTAAGCGTCTTACGCAGCCTAAATCGGCCGAATGTTTTTTATGTAATTACGAAGAATTAATTTTTGTTACATTTCAACGATGCAAACTTGAACGTCATAAAGGGAAGCTTTCCTTATGGACAAAATTACCGAACGCTTCGCACACGCATCTGCATATTAATATCTGGCATTTCGCGCGACAATTACGTTATCGCACATACAGATTCGAAATAATTGGCGACGTGTATCGAGGCGAATGTCACGGTTCATTGGTACTTTCGTACTTACGGGCAATTCGAGACCAGATCGACCACATTTTGGCCTCGTATTTTGTTGCACTTTTAATTGCACTTCAATCGTGCTATATTTTTATTTGGCTTTATCAATTTAAAAGTTGGGGTTTGAGAAGTTATTTGTAGAATTGTTTAGCGGATACAAGATTCGGCCCCAAAAAACAGGATGTACATGAAGTTTGCATCGTTGCTATCCAACGGTTTCATTTTTTTTTTTTCGATTTTGTTTGTTTCGTCCCGGTGGCCGTAAATATTTTTTATTCATTTTACCATATTTCTTTAGCAACTAGAGCCGAACTGACCAAGAAAAAATAGGAAATTACAAAATCGACAAAAAAAATGAAACCGTTGGATAGCAACGATGCAAACTTCATGTACATAAAAACAGGTCGAATTTCATAATTTTTATCTGACGCGAGTATTGGGCTGACGAGATCGGGATTTTACACATAATTAGTACACAGTCTGGCCAACGTAGATTTTTTTTTGCATCGAACAATATTGATAAACACTGAAGTTATTATTATTCAAACAAAGTGCCGCCGTTGCTGCATAGCCAATTCGCGTAGGTAATTCTGTCAATTAGCGTCACACGGAAAGAAAAAGAAAAAAAAAACGTACATTTGTCATTTTAATAAAACTTTCGGATTTTTTGAAATTTTGAAAACTACCCAATGTCAAGCTGTAGAACGAAATTCTATTTTCGACAACGAAGAAGAGCAACTTTAATAATTCGTTAATAAACGGATAAACGTATCAAAGGATCATGCTGTCATGCGATAGAAAATTATATTGCTTATGCTCTGTTCGGATTTGAAGTGAATCGGACGGATCGATTTTGAGATACGACTCACATCGTTTTGTAAAACATTGTTTCGGGAAAAAAGTCAGAAGAAAAAGGGTACATCGCAGCTGCGTTGCTCGCCAGGCGCAGGCCCTTTCACAAAAATCGTTATATCTTGGTCAATTTTTGAAATTTTTACAAATTTTTGTTGCCAATTAACGTCAACTCCCCAGGCTACATACCTGTGTAGCAAAAAATTGTATTTTCGAAATTCGAAGATTTCCAGACGCCTTAAGGGGTTACCCCCACTTGCGATTTTGAAAAAATCGATTTTTTTTATTGCATTTTTTTGAAGTGTAATTTGAAGTGCAGTTTTTTTTGATGCCCGGAATAGATGGCTCTATGTAAGTTTACAAAAAAAATATTTTCTTCGTGTAAACTGAAATTGAAACTTTAAACGCGTTTTTCTCAAAATGGCATTTCTGAAGTCGGTGACCAAGATTACTCGAACACTAATGAACCGATCTTCTTGAAATTTTGCAGGCTTATTTAACACATAAAAATGTAGTCTTTAATCGTTCGATTTTTTTTTTTCGAAAAAAAATAGCCGTTTTGTAGCCAAAAAACGGCCGTTTTTTTCGTTAAAATCGAACCATTAACTTTGACTGTCCGCCATTTTGTGAAAAATGAATATTTTTTAAAATCCTTCGATTAAAGACTAGTTTATACTTATATTTGACTAAATCCAATTTTTTTTTTTCAGATGATCCACTTCGCCGCAAATCGTGTATATAAAAACATTATTTCATTGACGGCCATTTGCCACTAAACAATGTAATATTTTTCAATAAAAAAATTACTGAAAGTTCTTCAAGATGTGTTCTTTAAGATGGTATATTGATCGATTAAAAAAGTTTTGTAGTTTTCTTTTAAAAAAATCATGAAAAAGGCCTTTTTTTGCGCTACAAGTGGGGGTAACGCCTTAAGTTAGGCTCGTATAATAATTCTCAATCGGAACTAAAGGCCCGTCCAAGTTATCCAGTAATTGTCCACTTGTTTAAATTGCATCTATCTAAGAGGAAAACTGGAGACGGCGTTCATCAGATCGAAAGTTGGCCTGAAAACGCCCATACATTTAACATTCATGTGGGGTTCGTGAGTGGCGACGGGGGGGGGGGGGGGGGGGGCACGGACCAAAGCGTTGTCCAATGTATACCCAGCTCGTATCCGCGCCTTCGTTAACTCCGCGTAATAATTGACGCGGACGAGGGGCTCGCTTCGAGAGACCGAGATAAAAAAAAAAGAGAAAAAAAAGAGACACCAAGAGTGCTTCAATTATCCGGTGAACTGTCGCCGTTCCATGCGCGCAGAAAGATCGCCTAATAATGGACGAACAATGGAATGTGCGATGATTGATTTTTGGCGCGAGGATATCTATGGGTACGTACGTTTGAAAGTGTATTACCAGTTGGGATTAACGTTGATGGAATAGTTTTGGGGAGATGTGGAGCGAGAAACGCGAGCATAGTGAAGGAAATAGAGAAAATAATTAAAAAAAAAGGATAATTGCGCGTGTTTCGTTGGGGTAATTCTCCTTTGGGGTTACCAAATTGGTAACCCATTGATAATTTGGTAAGGAGTTATGGCTCCTTTTTCTCCATTGCCTACTTTTTTTTACGGATTTCTGCCACAAGAAACATTTTTCCGTTACTTTTTTTATTCCCAGTTTCTTACCGGACTGAATAATCCGGTTGAATAACCGGTTATTTAACGGTTAAGTCGGTTAATTAACCCGAAAAATATTTGGTTGAATAGTCGGAAAATTTATCGGTCAAATTACCGGTCATTTTACCGGTTGAATAACCAGACAAATATCCGGTTATTTACCGGACAAATATCCGGATATTTAGCCGTCCAATGTCCGGTTATTTACCGGAGAAATATTCGGTTATTTACCGGACAAATATCCGGATATTTAGCCGTCCAATGTCCGGTTATTTACCGGAGAAATATTCGGTTATTTGGCGGACAAATATCCGGTTATTTACCGGACAATCATCCGGTTATTTAACGAACAATGCGGTTCGTTAAATAGCCGGATTACAACTCGCACTAACGGATACCGCGGTTAATTGAGCGGAAAATTTCGGGTTAAATAACCGACAATTTTACCGGTTAAATAACCGACAACTTTACCGGTTAAATAACCGGCAACTTTACCGGTTAAATAACCGGCAACTTTACCGGTTAAAAAAACCGGCAACTTTACCGGTTAAATAACCGGCAACTTTACCGGTTAAATAACCGGCAACTTTACCGGTTGAATAACGGGCAACTTTACCGGTTAAATAACCGAAAACTTTACCGGTTAAATAACCGGCAATTTTACCGGTTAAATGACTGCTAATTTTACAGGTTAAATGACTGGTAATTTTACCGGTTAAATGACTAGTAATTTTATCGTTTAAATGACTGGTAATTTTACCGCTAAACTAGCCGGATATTTCGCGGTTAAATAACCAGTCATTTACCGGTGAAACAACCAGTTATTTACTGGACAAATATTCGGTTATCTACCGGACAAGTATTCGGTTATTTACCGGACAAGTATCCGGTTCTTTGCCGGACAACGCGGTTACGTAACCGGAGAAATATCCGGTTAAACTACCAATTATTCACCAACCCGCGTCACAAGAAATTAAAGCTTTATCGTTTCGTTCTATTCGCTCGTAATTGAAATGTGGCCACCGTCTCAAGGACATAATTATCACTTCAAAGATTGTCACGCTCAAATAGTGAGGTCTTTCTCTTCAGCGGACGATATCATCCTCCGGAAGAACTACCATAAAAAAGGGGGGGGGGGGGGTATAAATCTCGGTGTTGGGCAGGACCATTTCGAGGGCCCTAATATAAAGAAAGGCCACCAAGGGGCACAAAGAGGATCACAGTGCGCACGGAGCAGTCACGCAAGCCCTCGAACGATATCTCGTTAGTCTCTTCTCTCTCTCTCTCTCTCTCTCTCTCTCTCTCTCTCTCTCTCTCTCTCTCTCTCTCTCTCTCTCTCTCTCTCTCTCTCTTTTATCTCGAGTGGATCCATGCCGGGTCGCCTACCTCTCGTGCATTTGCATCTTAAAGAACAAGTCCTTTGAGGGCTCGGCCCGCGTCCGTTTAGTTTTCCCAGCGCTTGTGCTTTTCAATGCCGAGCCGCCGTGGGAGTTTGCGATGGGAATGAGAGGATAAGCCCCAGCGACTTTGAGAGGATTCTCCACCGAGTGCTCGACTTTTCCGAAGACCACAATAAGACGATAATAAGAGACAGCCTCCTAGAACAGATTTTGTTTCCATTTCATTTTCTTTCTCTTTCGTTTCTTATTTGAATTTTTTTTTTTTTTTCGATCATCCGAAGCCCTTCTACTTTCACAAATTGATCACATAAAGATCGAGGCTTATGAAACTGCGTTCGGCTCGGAATATTTACCGAAGAGCTTCCTTACATAAATGTCGAAGGGTGACGGTCGCGCCACTCTCGGGCCTTTCAAAAGGAAATTGCATTTTCTCAGATTCCATTTGACGGGAAAATTTTACACACACACCCACACATAGGCTTTCGCCGTTAAAGTCTGCATTGCGGAAAGCAGCGGAAATAATTTAATTCTGGGAAAACGTTCGTGGGCTTTCAATTTTTTTTTCTTACCATTTACCATCGAGTGAAAATTGTTTTGAAAAATCACAAGTATTTAAAAAAAAATCCACTCTTTCATGTAACACGGAGGAAAAAAAATGATGACGAGCAATTAGCGACGAACGATTGCAAGATAATTAAGGTCGAGGAGCTTAAGGGGGGAGATATCCTTAGGTGAGGAAAAAATTGCTGATTTTCCGGATTTTTTTGTTAAGGAACGATTTCGTCGCCATTTTTTATACTTACGGTATGTATTTTTACTACTTTTGGCTGTAATATGGTACTTTTTAAAAATAAAAATTTAAAAATTGTGGAGGTGTGGCACGAGTTGCGGCGGATGTTGTCAGATGGCGTGACAGATAGCGTCGGCGGGATTAATCCGGAAATAAAACGACGAAGATTTTTCTGTCATTAACACTCATACGCGGAATATGAACCAAGAAAAAGTGAGAAATGTTAAAAATCGATGAAATGGTAAACTTTGAAACAAAAAGATTGAATTTTCCGAAAAAAATTGCTGCATTTTGCAATGAAAAAAACTTTTCTTAATTTTCAAAAACATTGAGGGTCATGTTTTAGACAATAAGGCTTAGAAAGATTTATACCAATTTTCATCACAATCGGTCGATTCTATTTTTAGCTATATGTCACGTCAATTTTGAAAATGCAGTTTTGAGAAGACTGTGCCATACATTCGTCATTTTTAAAGATTAATTTGAAATAATAACGTTTAACAGCCAAAAGTAGTAATAAAACAAACCCTGAGTCTCAAAAAAAAATCCACACAATCAGCAAATTTTTTCCTCTTAACAGGTTACACCTAGCTCGTGGCCGGGAAGAAGCGGAAGTTTCGTGCATTTTTTTCTGGAAGAACGTCTGCAGGTTTCTAAATAATTTTTTTTATATCGAAGATTATGGCTCTAGCAAGAAAAGGCTGCGAGGTCGATCTCTTCGATTTCGATTAAGGCGTTACCCCCAATTGTAGCGCAAAAAAGGCCTTTTTCATGAATTTTTTAAAAGAAAACTACAAAACTTTTTTAATCGATCAATATACCATCTTAAAGAACACATCTTGAAGAACTTTCAGTAATTTTTTTATTGAAAAATATTACATTGTTTAGTGGCAAATGGCCGTCAATGAAATAATGTTTTTATATACACGGTCTGCGGTGACCAACATTGCGGCGAAGTGGATCATCTGAAAAAAAAATGCGGATGGATTTAGTACAATATAAGTATAAACTAGTCTTTAATCGAAGGATTTTAAAAAATATTCATTTTTCACAAAATGGCGGACAGTCAAAGTTAATGGTTCGATTTTAACGAAAAAAAAAACGTCCGTCTTTTGGCTATAAAACGGCCATTTTTTTCGAAAAAAAAAAAATCGAACGATTAAAGACTACATTTTTATGTATTAAATAGCCTGCAAAATTTCAAGAAGATCGGTTCATTAGTGTTCGAGTAATCTTGGTCATCGACTTCAGAAATGCCAATTTGAGAAAAACGCGTTTAAAGTTTCAATTTCAGTTTACACGAAGAAAATATTTTTTTTTGTAAACTTACATAGAGTCATCTATTCCGGGCCCATACAGAAGTATGGGCCCGGATACTTATACTTCAAAAAAATGCAATAAAAAAATCGATTTTTTCAAAATCGCAAGTGGGGGTAACCCCTTAAATTTAACATGCTTGTAGAATGGGTAAAATCAGGCGACAGGTATTTTTTTATATCTGCGGAACCCGATTTTTAAGGGTTAAACCTCACCCTCGAAAATTGAGATGTTTTTCGTTTTTCGTCGATAACATTTTAACGGTACGAGATATGAAAAAAATTCAAATTGCATCAATGTTTCTTTTTTTCGTTTCCTATACATTGGAGTTGAGAACGATAACTTTATCGACGAAAAACGAAAAACACCCGTATTTTCGAGGGTGCGTTTCACCCCTTAAAAATCGGGTTCCGCAGGTATAAAAAAAATACGTGTCGTCTATATTTACCCATTCTACAAGCATGCCAAATTTCGTCGAAATCGGAGAGATCGACCTCGCAACCTTTTTTTGTAAGTATCTTTTACAATTTTTGTATTGAAAAATATTCATAAATGTGGTAAGTACAATGGTTTGTGCAGAGCGCTGTTTGAGAAACCTCGTTCTCGAACACAAAAAATCATCTGAAATAAAAAAATCAAACGCAATTCTTTTTTACCTTAAATTATCTAGTGCCTGGACGAAGGATTGAATAAAATATTGATTATTGAAAAAAATGCCTTAGTCCAAAGTGAAATTATCAATTTTCGGTGAAAAAAACTGGGTATCGAAAAAAACCTTCGTTCTAGCACTGCTTTTTGATATGCAAAAGGAGCTTCTGAAGCTTAAAGTTGATCGGCGCGGTGATTTTTAAGATACTGTACTCACCGATTTTGAGAAAGCCAGCAAGAAAATAAAAAAGTATATTATAAAAATTAAAATTCACCGTTTCGGGGAACCTCCATAACGCCCCCAATTTTCACAGCATCGACTTGAAATTTCGAAGGAATATTTTTCATACGTTACATTATGAGAATCCGTCGAAAGCCAAAAATCCCTATTTTCAAAAATTTCCCCTAGGCGTGAGCTTTTAATTCCTCAATTTTTTTAGCCGACTTAGACTGGGAAAATCTCTCAAACGTCTCTGCGTATTCGTATTGAAAATGTACGATCTCAATTTGCAAAAAAGGTTCTTCGGGCATTGATAATAATAAATAAAAAAAAAAATTACAAAAATGTGTGTTTGTGTGTGTATCATTCCAACGATGCAAACTTCAACGTCATTTCGTAACTTCTTGAAAATTTGGCACAATCGATTACTTCCAAATATAACTATTCCACGTCCTTTGTCGCGTACATAAATGAACGGATGCCTACATATCTATATGTATACATACACATTTATTAATGATACAATATAGCTACTAGTCTCGCGGGTCGAAGAACCGTAGCTCTCTTTCTCGGATGGAAATATCGACTTCGGTTTCGAATGTGACGACAATATACGCGCGCACATTGTGTGTGTGTGTGTGTGTGTGTGTGTGTGTGTGTGTGTGTGTGTGTGTGTGTGTGTGTGTGTGTGTGTGTGTGTGTGTGTGTGTGTGTGTGTGTGTGTGTGTGTGTGTGTGTGTGTGTGTGTGTGTGTGTGTGTGTGTGTGTGTGTGTGTGTGTGTGTGTGTGTGTGTGTGTGTGTGTGTGTGTGTGTGTGTGTGTGTGTGTGTGTGTGTGTGTGTGTGTGTGTGTGTGTGTGTGTGTGTGTGTGTGTGTGTGTGTGTGTGTGTGTGTGTGTGTTATACATACATATATATATATATATATATATATATATATATATATATATATATATATATATATATATATATATATATATATATAAAGGAGCTACACACGTCGTTGAAGCCCTAGATGGAAACTTTTCAAGCGTGTTTCACGTCCATAGCCTCGGGGGGGCTTTGTCCTCGGAGCTAGAATTTAAACGTGCATTTACATACACACAACCGACCGAGAAAATTCTCAACCTACACACACACACACACACATTCACATTTATGTATGTATGTATTTACATATATGTATACATACATATACATGTATAATATTTCCTATATGCATATGAATACATCAGAGACACACGTACACACCCACCTACACGCGCACGCACTGCAACGAGCGCTACAGTCGATGACGTATGCACTTGCACTCGCCCGAACACGGAAATCCACGCTCTATGAGCGGACGCTCTTTTGCGGGCTTCTTTCTGGTGCAAAAAAAAAGCCTAGTAGTGCAGAAACAAATGGGAATGAGGGGAGAAAAAAAACGAAAGAAAGAAACAAGCTCCGCGGGGGCATGACTGAAAATTAATGAACTACCTTGCGTGCGTGTATATGGCTGCGATAGGATCGGTATTTCGCGAAGAAAACGAAAAAAAAATCACTGTGCCAACGACGATGGAGTCTATCTGCAAAATTGTGACGCAACGCGAAACTACGGAAGACAATTTGTATACGAGTCTCTCTATCTCTCTCTCTCTCTCTCTCTCTCTCTCTCTCTCTCTCTCTCTCTCTCTCTCTCTCTCTCTCTCTCTCTCTCTCGAGATCTCGCTCGGTTTCTGCTCTTGTGCTCTCTCGCGGAGCCCACACGTGTCGTCGTTGGACGAGGCCGGGAGAGGACGCTCTGCACGCGGACAGAGTCTGGGCGCGGAGAATTTTTTACATAATTTCAATTCAAATTTACATAATTAATATATATATATATATATATATATATATATATATATATATATATATATATATATATATA
Source organism: Ophion slaviceki (assembly GCA_944452715.1). Taxonomy (NCBI): domain Eukaryota; kingdom Metazoa; phylum Arthropoda; class Insecta; order Hymenoptera; family Ichneumonidae; genus Ophion; species Ophion slaviceki. The sequence goes on from OX101791.1 coordinate 2,095,815, forward strand.
TATACATATATATATATAGTAGGGTGGCTCAAATTTGAGCTCTAATGTTCTCCTTTTTCTCACCATCCAATCATCTTCTTTGAAGAAAAAAAAAAATTGTCACGAAAGCTACGAGCGGTGACAAAAATATTTAGAGGTCGCTCAAGCCCGCCAAAAATGTAAATTTTCGTTTAAAAAATCAATTTTTGTTTTCGTTCACTTCTCACCCATGAATTTTACGCTTCACAATTTTTAAATTAACCTAAAGAAAGCTCTAGCCGGTCAATGAATATTTAGTGGTCGCCCAAGAGCTTCGAAATTTCCAATTTCCCCCAATTTTTTTTTACTCCTTCCACTCCTAAATTTGACGCTTTGTAAATTTTTCAAAACAATTAATCGTTTTTATTTACAAACAGATTTTTCAAATTTACCTCACACCACTAACCCAAGAATTATAATCTTCGTTCACATAAAATAATTCTTCAAATCTCTTGTCCGTAAACAAAATTATAGGTCCCCCGTTTTATCGGGTTAGAAGTGTGAGGTTAATTTAAAAAATTCGTTTCTGAAGAAAAAAAGGATTAATTGTTTTTGAAATTTTACAACGTGTTAAATTTATGAGTGAGAAGAGAAAAAGAATTGCGACAATGGGAAATTTCGAAGCTCTTGAACGACCACTAAATATTCATTGGCCGGCTACAGCTTTCGCGAGCTTAAGGCGTTACCCCCATTTGCAGCGCAAAAAAGGCCTTTTTCATGAATTTTTTTAAAGAAAATTACAAAACTTTTTTAATCGATCAATATACCATCTTAAAGAACACATCTTGAAGAACTTTCAGCAATGTTTTTATTGAAAAATATTACATTGTTTAGTGGCAAATGGCCGTCAATGAAATAATATTTTTATATACACGGTTTGCGGTGACCAACATTGCGGCGAAGTGGATCATCTGAAAAAAAAAAAAAAAAAAAAATGCGGATGGATTTAGTCAAATATAAGTATAAACTAGTCTTTAATCGAAGGATTTTAAAAAATATTCATTTTTCACAAAATGGCGGACAGTCAAAGTTAATGGTTTGATTTTAACGAAAAAAATCGAACGATAAAAGACTACATTTTTATGTATTAAATAAGCCTGCAAAATTTCAAGAAGATCGGTTCATTAGTGTTCGAGTAATCTTGGTCACCGACTTCAGAAATGCCATTTTGAGAAAAACGCGTTTAAAGTTTCAATTTCAGTTTACACGAAGAAAATATTTTTTTTTTTAAACTTACATAGAGTCATCTATTCCGGGCCCATACAGAAGTATGGGCCCGGATACATATACTTCAAAAAAATTCAATAAAAAAAAATCGATTTTTTCAAAATCGCAAGTGGGGGTAGCCCCTTAAGATATACACCTAGGAGCCGCAAAAAAGGTCATTTTTGTGAATTTTTTCAAAGAAAACTATTTGAAATTTCGGATTGGGGTTTTAATTATCTAAAAGTATATACATTCAAAAATATGTTTAATTTTTTTATTTAAAAATATAAAAAATGTACAAGGATATTGTATGATCCTTGAAGCGTCGTAAAAAATCTGCGTACACGGTACCCACTGGCGTTGCTTCAAAAATCATCTGAAAAAAAAGAACCAAAAAGATGATTGAATTAGATACTATAATCTAGTACTTGGCATAGCCGATTTTGAAAATATCGATTTATGACAAAATGGCGGACGTTTGAACATAAATAGTGATTTTTGGGCCAAAAATTAGTTATTATTTTGCCTATAAAACAAAAACTAAGTAACGGGAAAAAAAAATCCTATGACAAGTACTAGATAATGGTGTATAGAATGACCACAAAAAACCTCAAGGCAATCGGTTCGTTGGTTTTCGAGAAATTTTGGGTACCGATTTGAAAAACGTGGTTTTGAGAAAAACGCGTTTGAAAATTTGGGAATGAATAAATCATGTAATTTGTCAACTTACATGGCATCATCGATACCAGGCCCATAGTGCAGGTCTTCTACAGTCGACGGAATGTTCATAGCTTCTAAATCCTCAACCTCGACCATCTAAGTGTATATCTCTCGTTAATTTCAAAATTATAAAGCGTAAAATTCACGGGTGAAAAGTGAATGAAAAAAAGATCGATTTTTTAATGAAAATTTGAATTTTGCGAGGCTCCAGCGACCTGTAAATATTTTTTGAACGGCTCGCAGCTTTCGCGACAATTTTTTTTCTTTCTTTAAAGCAGATAATTGGATGGTGAGAAGAAAGAAAAAAATAGTGCTCAAATTTGGGCCACCCTAATATATATATATATATATATATATATATATATATATATATATATATATATATATATATATATATATATATATGGAGGCATAATTTTGTTGATTCGATTTTGTGATGGCTTTGCGATCTGTCGGTCTTATACGGGGATTCAATTCGGAGAGAGAAGGATTGAGGGCGAGAGAGGGAGAATAGGAAAGCTGTACGAAAGAGGAGACCTCAATGCAGAAAGGAAGAAAGCGAGAGCAAGTGAGTGGCATCTTCGATAATTGAGCTTTTAATTGAGTTCTGTCAGTTGTACAAATGGAAAACCGGTTTGCCCTGAGGAAAAAAAAAAATTTTTTTTTTTTACTCGATCCGTGAAGTACGAAATGTCTTTGTATACGTATACTTGTTGGGCGTGTGTGTCCAAATATTCACCAGCTTTGCCTGAGGGCTCGGCAGTGTTGATCATATTTTCCCTCTTACATAATATGTTTCATAATACTGTTTACAAGGTAGTGTTTTTCTTATTCCTCACCATATAATCATAATGATAATAATACATTTTCGTAGCTCAAATCTACCAAAAGAATATGCAGAAATACAAAAGAAATGTTGCACTCCAGCGATGCACCGAACATTTTTTTTCCGTAGCCAATTTTAGCTTCGATAATAACTTCAACATTTTTCAGGATGTTCACTTAGAGATCTAAAATCTAGATCTGGAAAAAGAAATGTTTCCGGATATTAATAATAGTAAGGTATCAAAATTAGGGAAAAAGCATCCGATGCAACGGGAAAAAAAACTCTGCACACGTCAACACCATTGATCATATACGAGGGACTCTCCGTCAATGCAGCCACTTTTTTTTCGACCATCTCAGATCTGCCCCATAATTGGTTGTATCAAAGTACTACTAAAAGGCATTCTATGTGAATTTTTTCAGATTTTTCAATTCAGCATTTTAGAAAATGCCGTTTTTTTTTCTAAATGAATATATCTCGGAAACTAGAAGTAACTGAAAAAAAATGTCTGCACAGAAAAGTTGTAGTTTTGTGTTAGGTTTCGAGCGGGCGACTTGAAAGAATTTTTACGTTCCGGTAACGCTGATTTTTTTTACCAAAAAAGGGGGAAATTATTTTTTTAATTCAAAAACAGCCGTTTTTTTGGCTGGAAAAATTACAGAGGCTTCCAGTATGTCTGACGATATTGCAAAAAAATCGCCAGAGTGGCACAGAGCGAGGTTCGAGTATAAAAAAATTAATTTGTGCGGTTTCATTTTTTTTACCGTAGAACCTCGATCCGTGCCACTCTGGCGATTTTTTTGCTATATCGTGAGACATACTGGAAGACTCTGTAATTTTTTCAGCCAGAAAATGGCCGTTTTTTGAATAAAAAAATAATTTCTCCCTTTTTTGGTAAAAAGTCAGCGTTATCGGAACGTAAAAATTATTTCAAGTCGTCCGCTCGAAAGCTAACACAAAACTACAACTTTTGTGTACAGATATTTTTTTTCAGTTACTTCTAGTTTCCGATATATATTAATTTGGGAACAAAACGGCATTTTCTAAAATGTTGAATTACAAAATCTAAAAAACTTCACATAGAATGCCTTTTAGTAGTACTTTGATATAACCAATTATGGGGCAGATCAGAGATGGTCAAAAAAAGTGGCTGAATTAACGGAGAATCCCTCATATATAGTGTTGACGTTTGCATAGTTTTTCCTTTTTTCGTTATATGTATATATTAGGGTGGCCCAAATTGGAGCTCTATTTTGTCCTTTTTCTTAACATTCAATTATCCTCTTAAGAAAAAAAAATTGTCGCGGAAGCTCCGAGCGTTAATGGTCTATGGTCAATGGTTAATGATCTAATTTGTTAATAACCATTGATGAGGAACAGAAACCATTCGTACTCCAAATCGTTGAGGATCGTCGGCAAAGGCTTCCACACCCGAATAAAACTATCGTCGTACAAAATTTGTCGAAGACTTCAAATAGAAAATAAGACCGATAATACATAATAATATGTATCGTCCAATTGGTATTTGTTATAAATGATTATAATAAATTATTCAGAAAATGTAACACTTCGCTGTTTATTTTGTTTTTACGCTACAAGGAATTACATTGCATGCGAGATTTATTTTTTTGCGGAAGTTCTGAATTTCGAAAACCTTGAGCGACCACTAAATATTCATTGGCCGGCTCGAGCATTCGCGAGTTTAATTTTAAACTTGAAAATTTTCATTGAAAAATCGTTTTTTTTTCTCGTTCACTTCTCATCCATTAATTTTACGCGTTATATAGAGGGTGTCCCTCTTATCTCTGCCACCCGAAATAACTCGGTAATTATTGACGTCACAAAAAAATGTTCCGGACCAAAGTTGTACGGTGTGAAGGGGGTTATCAAATACGACCAATTTTTTTTTTATTTCGGTGGAGGCGCTGACGCACAGTGAAGGTCACCTCCACTTTTTTAAATGGAATGGCACATTTTTTTTCAACCATCTTGTGGACCACCTCAAGCCGCATAAAAAACATTAAGGGGTCAAAGTCGTTCAAGGTCATTCAATCGCACCTATTAAAATGAAATACAAATCTAAATATCTCGGATCACTACCGAATATTTGGCAGTGAACCGAGATGTTTAGATTTGTATCATCGATACCGACCTTGAATGACCCTGAACGACTTTGACCCCTAATGTTTTTTATGCGGCTTGAGGTGCTCAACAAGATAGTTGAAAAAAAATGTACCATTCCGTTTTAAAAGGTGGAGTCGACCTTCACTGTGCGTCAGCGCCTTTACCAAAATAAAAAAAATTGGTCGCATTTCATGGACCCCTTAACACCGTACAACTTTTGTCTGGAATTTTTTTGTGTGGCGTTGATAATTACCGAGTTATTTCGGGTGGCAGAGATAAGAGGTGTCCCTCTTATCTGTGTGTTCGTGTATATATGTATGTCTTATCTGTATGTATGTATATATGTATATATATACATATACATACATACATACACACACACACACATATATATATATATATATATATATATATATATAATTGTGGAATTTGTAATTGAATGACAAAATTATAGCCTGCAATTTGCACGAGTTTCCGAGTGATTTAAATTGTTGTGGCCTCGCTCGTTGGCTCGGTCAGTGCTCCACCACTGTCCCACTATATATTTCTCTCCCGTCCTTCTTCCTTCCTTCCTTCCTTTCTTCCTGGCAAATAATAATGAATCCTGAAAAACGCGCACTGCTTCAAGTTGTTTGAGAGGTATAGCGGTTGAATTTATGGTCCAGTCAATAATATATATATATATATATGGTACCGTTATATGATGTCTCGTCCGCCTCAAGATCGAGGGAGTGAGCGCGCGACATAGAAATAGGTACAGCGAATTTACTGTAAACGCCGGGGGACGATCGAGTGTCCTCGGCGGGGCTACACACGTTTCCCGAAATTTCTGCTGCAAGGATTGGGAGAATTAAAAAAAAAAAAATTATTTAGAGTAAGTGTTCAAAAACGTGAGTAAAGAGTAAGGGGGACGAGGAAGAAATAGACGGGAGGATTAAATGGAGAAAAAGAGATAAATGTTATATGGTACGAAGGGCAAGAATGTGTGGCGTAGTAAATAAGTGAAGGAATATGTAAGTGGAAAGTTATTGTTTGGTAAAAGAAACTCTTTTAAAAGTCGTGCAAATAAAACTCGATTCGATTGATCGATGCATTGATCCATTTTTTCAAAAAACATAAAATTTAAACAACATACAGCAAAAGAAAAATGAAATAAAGTGGAATTTACAAAAAAAAAAATCAAAATAAAATGCAATAAAAGTATAATAAGATTTGATTGCAGTAAATTATCGATTAAATTGTCGATGGTTGATTATAAGTAATTGACCGAACTAGAAATGTGTATCTCATATGTTCCATTGAGTGTCAAACGAAAGTACGGTAGGCCCAGATCCGAAGGAAACTGCATTCCAATCAAACAAAGCGTTTCTCCCAGTGAGCTAGAGACGTGCCGGAAGTTGGAGAAAAGAGTACTGGAAAAAAAGACGAATTTCTCTATACGTTTTCGCCGTGCGTAGCGCACGATGCAGATATCCGTAGATTTGTTCTAGGTCATATATATATATATATATATATATATATATATATATATATATATATATATATATATATATATATATATATATATATATATATATATATGCGCGTGTGCAATCTCGACTTTCTCATCCCATTACATTGTGGCATGAGACAAAGCTGAGAAACAAATAAATCGAAGAATGATTTCTCTCTGCGGTACACACGCGCATATATAGGTCCGAATATTTAGGACACGTGACAAATGATCTGAAATGTTTTTTTTTTCTTTCTTTTCGAACATATATGCAGTTGGGAATATTTCAGACAATTGATGAAAGTTGCGAGAATGGGTATATACTCTATACGAATTAATTGAATATCTATAACACTATATACGACGAACTTCCATCATATGCCCGATTTAGTATGCGCATAGTCATCAGATAACACACACGGCAGATTTCGTGAGGAATTTGAACGCTAGGGTCCATAAATATTTATACACACGCATATATATATATATATATATATATATATATATGTATATATATATCCACGGATAATAAATACGTAATACGTAACGCGGCTATATCGTGTATATGGGACGTATTTCGTGCCAAGTGAATCGCCCCCTAAAACGAGATTTTATCATTCCTCGGCGATAAATCCATGGAAGTTTTTAAAACACGAAAAAGAAAAGATTTTGAAAAATTGCGCGAATATGTATCCAAAGAATTCACACGCACACACACACGCGCGCGCGCGCGCACGGACATATATATGCATAATTATTAAATTAAAATAAATTTTGAAAAAAATGGTTTCTATGAAAATAATATACATGTACATGATGTCGATGGGACATTCCACGCCATTTCACCTAGCCCGTGACCCCGACCATTTTTTATTTTCCTGATCTTTTTTTGTAAAATTTGACCCCATGAAAGAAATATCCACACCAAATTTTAGATTTCTATCTCTTCTTTTAGGAGTTATAATTTTCCAAAACATCTCGATTTCGCAAATTTTGGAAGCGTTCAAACGCTGATTGTTGGAATATGGCAAAAATAATCTTTTATAATAAGAGAATATAAATAAGAATATTAGTTATATTATTGAAGAGTATGTGTGTATATATGAAGTGAGAAGAAAGAGCACGTGTGGCCTATCGATAACTATCGACGCGACGCAGTTTACATTAGTAAAAGAAAATATACATAAGAGTATATATAAGAAGTCGTTTTGGGTCTGCTTTGTTCTTGAAGCATATGTGACTCTTTTCTCCTGCAGTCTCACTCTCAGTCTCAGTCCTTCGACGACTCTTGATAGAATAAGAAGTCGGAATAAAAAGATATTGCTCTACATTAATAAGACGCTGTATTTTATTCATTAAACCGATCCCATAATCCAATAGGTTATGGGCCCAGGCACAGATGAATCGAATATTCCTCTTAATTTTATAAACTAAATTTAATTAAAAAAAAAAAAAAAAAAAAATGAATAAACTATAGTGTCATAAAATAAGTTCAAAAGTGAACAGTGAAGTTAACTCAACTGAAATCAAACTATAACAGTGACAATGAGTGACGATATTAATAAGAAAACGAAAAGAAACATTACGCCATTTAACGGTGAAAAGTATAGCATATGGAAGATGCGAATTCGAGCATTAATCGAAGAAGAAGACGCGTTAAAAGTTCTTGACAGTGATCCACCAGAAACTGTGAATGATGACTGGAAAAAGAAAGAAAGACTTGCAAAAGGTGCAATCATCGAACATTTAAGTGATGCAACACTCGGGTTTGCCACTAACAGTGATACCGCACGAGAAATAATAAGGAAATTAGATTCGTTATACGAAAGGCAAAGCCTGGCAACTCAACTGGCTATCGAGAAAAAGTTAATTACTTTTAAATTCAAAGAAGATGTCGTATTAACGAAACATTTCATGTACTTTGATGAAATGATTGTCGAACTTCAAGCAGCCGGAGAAATTTTAAAAGAAACAAGTAAAATCGCAAGATTACTTCTCACTTTACCGACTTCGTATGATCCAGTAGTCACTGCAATTCAAACAATGGCCGATGACAAAATGACTCTTGCATTTGTCAAAACAAGACTACTGGACTATGAGATAAAATTAAAAAACGAAAGAAATGACACAAGTGGAAAAGTTCTCCAAACAGAGGTTCAGCAACAACAATCAAAGAAACAAAACAACGGAAATAAAAAGAAATTTAACAATCCTTCCCAAAAGTTTAAACAAAAATCTTTCAATAAATTCACACGAGCTTTTAATCCTCAGCAAAATCAAAGAAATAATAATTACAAGAAAAATAATTTCTATAACAACAATAAAAAGTGTGAATTCTGTGGACGACGAAATCACGAGAAAAGGGATTGTTACTACTACAAGAAATCGACACAAAATTCGGAAGACCGTCAACGAACGATCCAAACTGTTCAAATTCAAGATTCAGACAGTAGCTTCGCATTCATGGGCAGAGTTGGAATGTCACCTAATAATGAAAATAATACAACAGATAAGTTGACATTCTTTCTGGACTCAGGAGCAACGGATCACATCGTTAATCGAGACGACGTATTTTCAGTCGCAACGGATTTGCCGGAACCAGTAAAAATCTCCATCGCCAAGAAGGACGAGGTCATATGGGCAACCAAAAGGGGATCCATACACGTAACCACAGATCAAGGAATATCTGGGATTCTTGAAAACGTGTTATACGCATCCGAAGTTCCGTACAACTTACTATCAGTACGGCGAATTCAACAATCTGGTATGAAAGTAATTTTCGATGAGAACGAAAAGACTACCATTAAAAAAGGTGACAAACTCATAGCTAAGGGTAAGTCGCTTCACAATCTACACGCTATTGATTTCATTATACAAAAGATAATGTGCAATAGTATAAATACAAAACTTGTGACATATAAACTTTGGCACGAGCGCTTGGGTCACATGGGCAAATCAAAATTCCTAGAAATAAAAAGGAATAATATGCTTTTTGATAGTAAAGAAATAGAATCTATAAATCCCACAAATGAAATCTGTGAAGCTTGTATATACGGAAAACAAGCACGTTTGAGTTTTTCAAAAGAAAAAGACCGATCACACGTTACAAGACCTTTGTTTATCATTCATTCAGATGTCTGTGGACCGATCACGCCCACAACAATCGATAACAAAAGATATTTTGTAACGTTCATAGACGAGTTTACCCATTATACTGTTGTTTATTTACTCAGTCAAAAATCCGATGTTTTCAAAACATTCCAAGATTATGTTGCTAAAAGTGAAGCACATTTTAATTTAAAAATAGCTCACTTATATTGTGATAATAGGAGAGAATACTTGTCGAACGAATTTAAGTCTTTTTGTACAGAGAGAGGAATTCAATATCACTTAACAGTACCCTATACACCTCAACAAAATTCCGTGGCAGAACGCATGAATAAGTCTTTAACAGAGAAAGCACGTGCTATGATACACGGGGCAGAAGTAAATAAAGAACTTTGGGGAGAAGCAGTTTTAACTGCAGCCTATCTACTCAATTTGACACCCACTAAAGCCCTTTCAGTAAACAAAACTCCTTATAAGTTATGGCACAGTAAAAAGGCAAGAATCGAACATTTAAAAGTTTTTGGTAGTACAGTCTACGTTCACGATAAAAATCGAAAAAGTAAATTCGATAAGCGTTCATTCAAAGGAATACTTGTTGGCTACGAGGTAAATGGCTATAAAGTACTGAATACAGAAACAAATAATTTTATTATTGCTCGCGATGTTATTTTTGATGAAATAAATTTCAAAACATCACGTCCTCTCGTACAGATTGGAGGAATTGAAACAGAAAATTCCAATTTGAAAAGACAACTTGAAAAGATAAATAAAACCGATCATTACGAAAATTCTAGTGTCGATAAAAGACAAAAACTAGAAGGTAATGAACACGCAGAAACATATAAAAGAAATGAGAGTCAAATCGAGAAATCTGATATCCAAGCAGATAAAGTCGATAAATCATCATTAACAGATGAAACAAACTCTCAAGAAAGCCCGGATGAAAACGAGCTGCGACGAAGTGCACGTATTAGAAGCAAACCCGCTATCTCTTACAATGAAGAATATTATTCTTATATGAGTGCACAGTCGGTTGTTTCTGATGTTCCTAAAACTTATGAAGAAATAAAAGATCGGGATGATACATTTGAGTGGGAGAAAGCAATAAAAGACGAAATTGCTTCCCTTGTAAAAAACAATACTTGGGATATAATTACCTGTCCATCAAACAAAAATATTGTAGGTTGCAAATGGGTGTTTACAATTAAGAATGATGCACAGGGAAATCCGACCAAATATAAAGCGAGACTTGTGGCCAAGGGTTTTAGTCAACAATATCTTTCAGATTACAATGAAACTTTTGCACCCGTAGCACGGATTACAACGTTTCGGTTTCTCTTAGCTTTCGCGAATCAGAACAATCTATTGATTCATCAAATGGATGTAAAAACAGCCTTTTTGAACGGCCTGTTGGAAGAGGAAATTTACATGCAAGTACCTGAAGGAATAAAAGCAAATGAAAATTCCGTATGTAAATTAAATAAAGCAATATATGGTTTGAAACAATCAGCTCGATGCTGGTTTCAACATTTCGACAAGGTTATAAAAGAACGCGGCTTTAAAAATTCCTCTGTTGATCATTGTTTATATATTCTTGAAAGAGGACACGTGAACCGAAACATTTATGTAATTCTATACGTGGACGATATTTTGATTGTGACTTTCGAAGAAAATACAATGACGAAATTCAAACGTTATTTAATGAATCAATTTTCAATGGTTGATATGAAAGAAGTAAACTTCTTCCTGGGTATAAATATTGAAAGGAAAAACAATATGATTACGCTAGATCAAAGCGCATACCTTCAAAGAATTCTTAAAAAGTTCAACATGAACGATTGTAATGCAGTTAGTACTCCCTTGCCAGTCAAATTAAATTATACTGCATTGGATTCAGAGGTGACTTGTAAAGCACCATGTAAAAATCTAATAGGATGCTTAATGTACGCAATGTTGTGTACTCGACCAGATCTGAGCGTATCTCTTAACTTGTTGAGCAGATATCAAAACAAAAATAATCAAGAATTATGGCAATGCTTAAAAAGAGTTCTGAGATATGTTAAAGGAACATTAAATCTCAAATTGATTTATAAAAGAAGTGAATATGAAAATATGCTTGCTGGCTTCGTGGATTCCGATTGGGCAGGCAATGAGCTTGACCGTAAAAGTACATCGGGATTCTTATTTCAATTATATGATCAAAATACGATTTCGTGGAATACTAGAAGACAAAATTCAGTTGCCACATCTTCTACAGAAGCCGAATATATGGCGCTGTATGAAGGGGTGAAAGAAGCCTCTTGGCTAAAATCTCTCATGAAAAGTATTAATATAGAAATCATGACTCCCATAGTTATTCACGAAGACAACAACGGATGTATAGCGATAGCTAATAATCCTACTGATCATAAAAGATCAAAGCATATCGATGTGAAATATCACTTCACCAGAGAAAAGATTGAACAAAAGGTAATAATCTTACAATATGTTCCTACAGGTCAACAATTAGCGGATGTATTCACAAAGCCTCTACCAGAAGTCCAGTTTACAAAATTCCGGAAACAAATGGGCCTGGAGGAATTATAACTCGGAACACTCGAACCATACGAAAATATTATTATTTTATTTTATAATAAATAGTCTGATTGGGTTTTTATAAAAAGGGGTTTTTCCCAATCCTTGCAACAAATGTTGGACTATATAAATTTGTAATCCCCAGTTAAAACAAAAGAGCAAAATCCGACATTAATTTTAGTAGATTACTTTTGAGTGGGAGTGTTGGAATATGGCAAAAATAATCTTTTATAATAAGAGAATATAAATAAGAATATTAGTTATATTATTGAAGAGTATGTGTGTATATATGAAGTGAGAAGAAAGAGCACGTGTGGCCTATCGATAACTATCGACGCGACGCAGTTTACATTAGTAAAAGAAAATATACATAAGAGTATATATAAGAAGTCGTTTTGGGTCTGCTTTGTTCTTGAAGCATATGTGACTCTTTTCTCCTGCAGTCTCACTCTCAGTCTCAGTCCTTCGACGACTCTTGATAGAATAAGAAGTCGGAATAAAAAGATATTGCTCTACATTAATAAGACGCTGTATTTTATTCATTAAACCGATCCCATAATCCAATACTGATAACTCCAGAACCAATTGAGATATCGACAAATGTCGATATACAATTTTTTTTCGTTTTGAAACATACTTTCGTTAAAAAATATGAAAAAAATGATCAATTACCAATGTCAGCTTTTCGTTTGCTTCTAAAGTGAAAACTCTTTTTTTTTAAAGATGATTTTTTATTTTTTCATAATATTCTCTAAAATAGAGTGACTCATTCTATGATTTTTAAGACTAGTCTCATGGGCCCATTTTTCTTTTTTTTTCGAAGTAATCATATTGTTTAGAAGATTTTTATCATTTTAATCTCCAATAATGCTATTAATGATTTTTTTATTTCCAATTCGGCTTCGAGAGGCCTGAAACGGTTTATTTTTTATTTGTGCTGCATGTAACGAAATTTTTCTTTTTTTATAATTTTTTTTTTAAATCGATTAAATTGGTAATTGATGATTTAGTCGAAAATTCGGGGTTAATGCGTGTGCGAGCGGAGTAGACATATCGCTGCGTCCTTGTCTGGGTCAGTGGTGCTCTCGAGATTTTGTGCCGCTATTTTAACAGATAGGGCATTGGACGTCACATAACTTTATTCGTATTTTATTATTCCAATCAACTTTCGTTTGAAATATTTTTTGATCAGGCTATTAACTATCGAGATACGGCGATCTTTAAGTTTTCAACCCCTATTTCTTAGGGTTGGGACGAGTCGAGGGGCAAGATTTTATTGGGGTTTTCGTCTCTTTAACTGGACTAATATGCATGAGGTTATATAAAAATGATTCTCCTAGATTATTGCCATGCCGCTACCGAAAGAAGAAAGGCTCCGTAGAGAAGAAGAAGCTAAAGAACGAATACACGAAAAACTCAAACAGGTTCTGTTGCAGGAGAGAAATTTAAGCAAAGAAAAGTGAGATCAATATTCAAAGAAAAAGGAGAAGATATTAATAAATCAATAAAAGCTTGATAGGGAAGGATTTACATCACTCCTTTGGTCGTACTATTTCTCTCGACCATGATAAATCTTTCAAAACTGACAAATCAGTGTGATCCATAGGGAATTATATTCGATCGATTAGAACTAAAGTCAATTGCAATTTGTAAATGGAAAAATTAAATAGTTTTGTTTATAAATTTCGTTGTCCTGCAAAGTCATCGTTTCGGGAGAAACACACACGCGCACGCACACACATAAATGTAATTTATTATTAATTATAATTATTATCATAATAAATTATCGAGGCTATTCCAACAATTTTTCCGGATTTTTTGCACCTTTATAT
>OX101791.1:2109914-2337414 GCA_944452715.1 Ophion slaviceki
GGCAAAAGCATGAAAAACATTTTTCCGCAAGCTTTTTTCCCCCCTGTATTGGGGCCGTCATTGGATAGATCAGTGGGTGGATCTTCCAAAATTGCGGTTCCGTTTGCCGTACTTTTTTGTTTTTCATTTTTATAAAATGCTTGATTTTGATAACGTTTGATAGCTACGAGATGAAACCAAATGCTGCTTAACACGGTAGACGAGCTCGCTTCACTAATTGCACTTGACCTCGATTTTCCCGCGCATGTTGTTCAATCTTCTTGTTGAACGCATCGCTTTGGTGCAGGTTATGGCAGCTGGTCCCGAAAGCCTCGGCACGAAAGTCCGCGGTAAAGGGTATACCTCGGACGAAGCCCCAAACGAACTCATTCCTTTTTTTGTGTACTTCGAATGATCAGGTTCACCGTGCGCGAGCAATCCATGCAAGAACAGTGGCACTTGCCTGGAAGACGCGAAGGGCGATTACACGTGCACGTGCCCGCACGACTACACGGGCGCTCTCTGCGACTCGGAGCTCGGTGTACGTCTCTGCGAGGAGAATCCCTGCAAAAATAAAGGCTCGTGCGTCGCCCTGAGCGACAGCGATTATCGATGTCAGTGCGCGCCAGGATGGACCGGAAAACACTGCGAAATGAACATCAACGAGTGCGCGTCGGGGCCCTGTCTCAACGGAGGCATTTGCTACGACGGCATCAACAATTATACCTGCAGATGCGAGAGAACGGGGTTAGTAGTTGCCCATTGTTGTTTTTATGAAGAGCATCCAGTCGCGGAACATTTTTTGAGGCTTGCATCGTTAAGGAGGCTGCTCAGGGTCTTTGCGGGACAGGCGACAAGAGGGGAACGCGTATGCTTAAACACGGGCGCCTGTAACGGCTGCCAACCCCGAATAATCAAATTTTCGATTACGTAAAATAAATTAATTTCAACTAATAAATATGTGAAATGCATATTTATTAGCTGTTTAGAAATGTTATTAATCTTTTTTGTTTATTTACATCGCGAATAAGTTATTAATCAAGTTGAAATGAGTTGAGATGTCGGGACGAGACCAACGGCATTCTCTTAGTCGGTCAAAATCCATTTCGGAAAGGGGGTTATGAATCTTAAATGGTTAATCAGCGGCTGAAGTATGGCTAGGCTATTAAGGACTCAAGCCACTCCAGCTCTTCAAGAAAAAGGCTAATTTTAAGAATTTTTCGAACGAGTACGATGAAGGCATTGAGGCGCCAGTCCACTTTGGAGCCACGAAAAAAAGGCTATTTTCGCGATTTTTTTTGTTGAGGATTTTATAAAAGATATGAATATAAAAGTTGTTGGGCTTGATAAATAAAGTCTTGAAATACATTTAAAAAAAAAATTAATTAATTTTTATTCATATTTAAGTACAAAAACTATAGTTTAACGTAACACCTCAACAATAGGTGGGCTAGGTAGCTTCACCACAACACGGCAACGGCTTGTCTGAAACAAAAAATCGAAGTCTATTAGATTCAGTATGACACCAGCTGCAAAATGACCCTCGGATGAAAAGTTTTATCAAAAAATAAAAACAATGGCGGATGAAAACGAAAAAAGTATTTAAAAAAACGCTTTTTTTCGCCGTTTTGCGAAAAAAAAGAGTAAAAATCAAAATTTTAAAACCATCGAGGGTCGTCTTGTTGCGAATCATGTTTACAATATGTGGTTCAAATTTCAAGAGAATCGGTTTATTCGTTTTAGAGATACGATGGAGCTAGATTTTGAAAACGTTGTTTCGAGAAAAAACGCGTTTGAAGTTTATACTATGAAAAACTCTTACCTAAACTCAATCGGCAATTCCCGCACCGTACAAAATCCCTTCTGATTGCTCATCATCGTCGATTTCTTCAAGTTTTGCTTGCTTTCGATTTTTTGAAATTTTCAGAGTGGACTAGCCCCTTAATAAATTTCATCGAAAAACTTCATTATACATAGTTTTGATGTTAAAAACAAAAAATTTTGTACGTTTTCACAAACCGCAGAGTACCTCTCGTGCGAAGTGTTCCGCGGCGCTAAATATTCCTCCCGTAGTTTTCAACCTAAAACAAAAAACCAAAAAAGTATAAAAAACATATACAAAAAGCTATGAAACTGTGTACGGAAATTAGAAAATACCTTCTTAAAAAAGGTCGTGCAGTTTTTAATGAAAACTTTTATTTTTGAGCCAAAAATCACACGAGGGATTGTTTATAAAAAAAAGACGTCAATAACCAATCGCAGATTCCACACGCAGTTTCATGGCGAATGCATCTGAGGCGATACGTTAAAAATTCGAAGTGTATGGATGCATATTTGGTCGACTTTCGTTTTCGGCCAGTTTGAAAAACATTATTACGAGAAAAGCGCGTTTTAAGTTTGAACTAACGTTTAAGCCTTTAAGGGGGGAAATATCTTTAAGCGAGAAAAAAATTGCTGATATTCATGATTTTTTTTCAAAGGAAAGACTCCTTCACTATTTTCGAGACGTTGGGTGTGTTTTATTACTACTTTTGGCTGTTACAGGGTAGTTTTTAAATATATTAATCTTAAAAAATGACGAAGGTATGGCACGGTCTTCTAAACGGGTTGCGGCGGATGTTGTCAGATGGCGTGACACGTAGCGTCGGCGGGATTGGTCTGAAAAAAAAACCAGTGAAGGTTTTTTTTTCATCAACATTCATACGCAGAATATGAAGCAAGGAAAAGTGAGAAATGTCGAAAATCGGTGAAATGGTGCGCTGTAAAAGAAAAAGATTGTTTCCACCGGAAAAAAATGGCTACTTTTTGCACAAAAAAATACTTGATTTTTTAAAAAATTCAATAACAGTTAGGGTCATTTTTTAGACAGTAAGGTTCGAATAATGTATAGTAAATTTCATCAGAATCGGTCGATTCGTTTTTATCTATACGTCACGCCTGTTTTCGAAATGCAGTTCAGAAGACCGTGCTATACCGCCGGCATTTTTAAAGATTAATTTTGAAAAATACCATTTAACAGCCAAAAGTAGTAATAAAACATACCCTGAGTCTCAAAAATGGTGACGAAATTTATCATTTAAAAAAAAGTCATGAAAAAGAGCAAATTTTTTCTTCTCGCCCAAAGGTATCTCCCCCCTTAAGGCGAGGCCTGAATTAGAAGGTCCAAAAAAGCGGTTTTTCGGGAATTTTTTTAAAAGACAAAAAAACAAGTGTGCCCAGTAAACATTGAGGTATCTTTTCATGTATATTTAAAATGTATAAAAAAAATGTCAACATGAAACAATAAGTGACTGCAGATTTATCAGTCTATTCCATGTGCGTTTGCCACTGCAGTTCCCAATCGGCGGGAAAGATGCAGCTCGCAATTATTGGCTGAACCAAATAAACCAATCAAATTTCCGGAGAGTGAAGATGGCGGCTACCGCGACAGATCGTTCAGAGTTTGGTGTGATATAAAGTTTCCGAAGTTCGATCTGCATTGGCTTGGAAGTGAAAAATTTACGGTGTAGACCATCGCTGGAAGCTTCTGAACACGCGTGAAAATAAAACATTGTGTAAAGTGGTTGATACGAGGCAAACAATCGATAGCCGCGAAAATCAGGAAAGTGAGGTTAGAGTCCCACAAAATAAGCATGGGCAGTAAGGGTCCAACAACGCGCCAACACTCGGGATCGAAAGGGGAAACAAAAATAACGGACCATTTGACAAGGAAAGCCCCCACGAGAAGTAATGACCTACCCGACAACAATGCGAACCGGGTCCAGGCTACAAACTCGCAAAGGGATAGTTTCGCGGCCGATTTTAGCGAGGTTATGGTAATGCTGCGCAACCTAACCGCTGACGTGAAAGAAATCAAGAACGAATATTCATCATTCAAGCAGGCGCTGGAAACATTTCATGTTACGAATGAAGAACACAGAATGAAAATGCTGAAATTAGAGGCCGAAAACGAGACGCTGAAAAACAAGATTCTTAAGCTGGAAAAAAATGATGAATTGCGAGAGAAGGAAAGCAGGAAGAAAAACGTGGTAATTCGTGGTCTCGAAGTGGATGAGAGTAGCATGGAAAGGAAAATAAATGAGCTTTTCTCTGAAACCCTGGGGATCAGCGATGGAATAAAAGAAGTGCTTCCGATAAAAAAAGCCGGCCGCGTCAATCTGATCATCGTCAAATTAAGAAACGTGGCGACAAAAAACAAACTCATGACAAACAAGAAGAACTTGGCGGGCTCGTCAATTTCGATAAACAATGACTCGACATTCGCCGAAAGAGAAATTCAAAGGGAAATCGCTCGCACCGCCAAGATGGAACGACAACTAGGCAACAACGTGAGAATTGGATATAAAAAGCTGTTGATAAACGATCGGGCATTCGTATGGAAAGATGGTTCGGGCCTGGTAGAACTTTTTCGTCAAAACGGATCGTTCTCCCACTCTACGCCGCACCAATAGTTCGACAACGGATACCGATAGAGCACAACGCAGTGACAACAACGAGATCGACAAGCTACCTGTTTTACCGACTGAGGAGGACAACTTCACCCTAGCCATGACTTCGAGAGCGCTGGAGTGCAATACAGCAGTGACACCGCGCGCTAAAGAACGAGATACTTCCGAAAAAATCTACGCAGCAACCGTCGAAGACACGTCGCAAATAATATACCAGGGAATAGTATTTTGGAATGTACATGGTATTAAAACCTTTTTCGAGAGCGTGACATATTTGGAAGAGGTTAACTTATCGGGTCTAGCAATAATATGTGTTAGCGAAACATGGTGCCTAGACGAAATAATTCACACACCAAAAGTGTTCGAAAAATTTGGGGTTATTGCGAGCCGCGCTTCGCGGGATCATACGGTGGGAAGAGCTAGTGGAGGGCTAGGCGTATTTTTTAACAAGAATATAGTATCGGAGTGTTCTCTTTTAGATAAATCGGATATGTGGATAGCCGTAAAATGTGAGATAAACGGAAGATCATTTATTCTGGTCAGTGTATACTTAAGGGAGCAGTATTATAATGATAGGTTAGAATTACTGGCAAGCTATCTCCAAAGTCTGTTGGAAACATATAAATGGCCAATGCTGGTAGGAGGGGATTTTAATGCGAGAATTGGGGATCTAAACCAGCTCGATGAGAACGTGACAGCAGGAACAAGATTTACAGGCCTTCGATATTCTTGTGATGACAAAGTGAATAGAAATGGCACAGCGCTACTAGATAAGTTGGAAAACCTTGGATTGCTAACATTAAATGGCCGTTCTATAGCAGATAAAAAAGGGGGGTTTACGTTTTGGGGCAAAAGTAATACGACTATCGACTATGCATGGACCAACTCCCTGGGTCTCGAATTGTTCACCGACCTCGCGATTCTAAACATTGGTATTTCAGATCATTTCCCCATAATGGTCGAGATAAACGCATACGAAGTACCCTCTCACGAAAATACCTTGATTTCCGATCAGTTGCCCCTAATTCTCAAATGGAACACAGAAAAATTTGAGGATTACAGTATGCATATGAAACAGTTACCCTACACAGTTACGGCAGACGAAAGTACAGAATCGCAGAATACGAGACTAATTGAAGCAATTAATGTTACGGCAAAGAAACTCGGTATGGTCTACCAACCGAAAAGTAATTCCAGGTTCAATGAACCTTGGTTCAACAAGGACTGTCGCAAAGCTAAAGCTAGAAGAAATCGAGCATACCGGAGATGGACAATAAGAAAAAATAATTCTGACCTGACGGAATATACACAATCTCGTAAAGAATACATAAAACTCATCAAGGCACGGAAAAAAGAGTTTCTGGAAGAAATGCAACGAGCGTTAGCTTGTACCCACGATGCAAACACTTTCTGGTCAACTTTCAAACGTTTCAAGCCGAGAAATTTCCACCCTTGTCCCATTCCTATAGCGGATTGGCATAAATTCTATGAGGATCGTATGCCCCCCAAAGAACTAGTGCCGAGAAACTTCATTGAGCACAGAGTTCCCTTGTTAGACGACGAAGTGACATTAAACGAAGTAATAGGTGTACTAGCAAGAGTCAAGAACAAAAAGACCCCGGGCCCAGACAAGATACCATCTGAATTTTACAAAGCTCTGCCCAACGAATGGTTAATGCGTATCACGGCTCTTTTCAATAAGGTCCTCTCTACTGCTAGCGTTCCATCGGACTGGGGAAAGTCAGAAATAATCTTGTTACATAAAAAGGGCGATACAAATGACCCGCTAAACTATAGAGGAATCGCACTGGCTAATTCGATAGCGAAGATTTTCACCACGATAATCGCAAGAAGACTAAGTTTGTGGTGTGAAAGATATCATATTCTACCAGAAGCGCAGGCGGGTTTCCGGAACAAGCGTGCCTGTGACGATAATATCTTTATACTTAATGCCAAGATCGGTTTAGCACTGTCGGAACCACGAACCAAACTTTACGCAGTCTTCGTGGACTTCAAGCGGGCTTTTGACTCTGTAGTACATGGGATACTGTGGGACAAATTACATAGGACCGGTGTCAGTACAAAGTTGATTAACACCCTACAGAACTTTTACAAAGCAGCATCATTCAAAGTGAGACTAAACCAAAGAAATAAAACAAATTATATAGAAGCAACCCAAGGGGTACTGCAAGGGGATCCGGCTAGCCCAACGTTGTTTTCGCTGTTATTGTCGGATATTGATAATTTTTTTATTGCCAACGGCCATGAAAGAATCAATGAAAGAATAGAGATTCTACTCTTCGCAGACGATCTTATTCTGCTTGCGAATGATGTGTTAGAGCTGCAGAGAAAATTAGATACCCTAGCAGATTACTGCACCAAAAACGGTCTTGAAATGAACGAAAAGAAAACTAAGATCATGGTCTTTCAGAAGGCCGGTCGAATTAAAAGGATACGCCCGTTAAAGTACAACGGTAACGAATTAGCTGTAGTAGATAAGTACACGTATTTGGGTGTTCCTTTTGTGCGCTCAGGTCTGCACAATGAAGCTTGCAAACAATTTATATCAAAAGCGAAAATCGCTCTAGGCACTATATGGGGACCAATGATAATAACAAAATCCAATAGTTGGGCCGCGAGAAAAAAATTATTAAACGCAGTTGTTAACTCTTCGCTTTTATATGCCTCCAATGTTTGGGGGCTAAAGCACTGCGACGAGCTGGATATCATACAACGACGTTTTTATAAAAACCTACTGGCGATACCGCATAGCACTCCAGGCTACCTACTTAGATTAGAAACAGGGAGCTCTACAATCACACCGTTAATACTGAAAAGGACCTTAATGTTCTTAATAAAGATACTCGAAATGCCTCCGCAGCGATTCCCAAGAATCTGCCTAGATCAGCTAGTTAGTCTACACAGCTCAGACAAAAATGTTTTGAAATACAACTGGTACTCATGTGTACGAGAGCTATTGTGTAAGGCGGATTCAGCGCATATTTTAGAAAACGTAACGCCCGCTGGGATTAGGAGCCACATGAACTCAATCCTAGAAAACACAATACACAAACAATTTCATTCAGATGTAATCAGAGCCTTGCGATCGTCATATTCCCCTATCTACAAGCAGATAAAGCAACTCAACGAACTCAAATGCGAAAATTATCTCAAATCTAATATGCCGCTCCCGTGGATAAGACTAATTGCACAAAGTCGACTTGCCGGCTTAAATCAAACAGTATTTAGATACAAAAAGTACAATTATAAACTGGATCACGGTCAAATATGCCCAACCTGCAACAGGCAAGATCCGGATACGTTTGAACACATGCTGCTAGAATGTCCAATATATGAGCCGCTTCGAAGCCAATATCTAGAGCCAGAGCAATTTCCTATTATACTAGAATGTACTCACAACGAAAAGACACAAAAATTAGCATACTATATACTGGCGGCCTGTAAACTAAGAGCCTTCCTGTTAAGTTAGGCAATTAATGTAAGCAATGTCCCTCAGTACAGCTATTATGTTAAGCGTTAGTATTAAGTCACCGTATACGCATGAAGACGTATTGAACACCATGTCCTCCTTGTAATAGGTGTACACACCTCTAAACAAATAAAATATCTATCTATCTATCAATCAAATTTCCAATTGTGATATTTTTTTTCTGGGTGAATTAAGAAGAAATAATCACTTGTGCTTAAAATAAACACTTTGACGTGCTATAAAAATTATTTAGAAAGACTTTTTCGACGACTTTTTTAATTCACTTAGAAGAGATTTTTATACCGAAGAAAATAAACTTTGGTTTGATTCAATAGGTCGTTTAGTTTTTTTACTATCACGCACGCCAATTTGGAAAAATCGTGAAAATGAAAACTGGAGATAACGCGCTTCGAAGTTTTCAATAGGAGGAAATATCAATATCAACTTCTCTGCTTTGGGCCTTGGATCTTCGAAAGAATTTCCAATTGGCCTCTGTAACTTTGTAAATATATTATTGGATAGTTTATCCACCGAGTTAAGCAATAAACAAAAAACACGATTTTTCGGACCTTCTAATTCAGGTTCCCCCCTTAAGTAGCTTATATATATATATATATATATATATATATATATATATATATATATATATATATATATATATATATATATATATATATATATATATATATATATATATATATATATATATATATATATATATATATATATATGAGGCGTTCCATACCATTTCGAACGGTCAAAAAGATGTCCACTCTCAAAAAAATTGAAATTTTGTCAAATTATTTAATTATATGAAAAAAAAACTGTAAATTTTTTCAAAATTTATAAAATTTACGAATAAAAAAATATATATCATAATAATAAAACAAAGCACAGCTTTGGAACAACGAATCGAGCCATTCTGAAAAAAATAGGTGTTACTGTACACACTTCAGAGTGTTTTCTGGAATTATTTGAGAAAAATCGAGTGACATACCGACCGAAAAAAAAAATATTTATATTATTTTTGTGAAAATGGGCATTTTTTAAGCTCGAAAAATTCAAAACATTTTTTCACAAAGTTCATGTAAAACTGCAACTTTTTGGTCTTAAACATTTTTCTGTTAAATCAAATGCTCACGAGATATAACGGTATTTGGAAAATTTTGAAATTTTGAAAAACTCGAGAAAATGCGATCCAAAAATTTTGAAAAAATTTACACTTTTTTTCATATAATTAAATAATTTGACAAAATTTCAAGTTTTATAGAGTGGACAACTTTTTGACCGTTTGATGTGGTATGGAACGCCTCATATATATTTATATATATATATACACATATATATTTATATATAATATTTTTTTCAATAGATATATATATTTTGATATATTTGATTATATATATATGATTTTATATTTACATATTTTTTCAATAGATCAATTAGTTTCGCATATCCTCAGCTTCCGGTATAAACGCTCTAGGAAGCAACGTGCAAATTTCTCACGAGCACGGAAACAATAATTTGACAAGTTGGCGTTTACTTTCAGTTACCGGGGCGCCAATTGCGAGATCAACATCGACGAGTGCCTCGGCAATCCTTGTCTCAACAACGGCCACTGTTTCGACAATTACGGGAGTTACGTGTGCAGTTGTCCCGAGGGTTTCAAGGGTCAAAATTGCGAGTCGAATGTGAACGAGTGCATATCGGGGCCTTGTATGAACGGCGGCACTTGCGTGGACGAGGTTGGCACTTATCATTGCAAGTGTCCCCACGGCTGGGCGGGAAAGCACTGCGAGCGAAAGGGCCAGTGCGAGAACGCGGCATGCCCGTCCAACAGTATTTGCCTCGAGGTACCCTCGGGACTCCAGTGCGTCTGCAAGCCCGGATTCATGGGAAATCCGCCAAATTGCACCATCAACTTTTGCGCCAGCAATCCGTGCACGAACGGGGGCACTTGCACCAGCGACAACGACGGCTACAACTGCACCTGCCCGCCCGATTGGAAAGGTTTGTACGCCAATTTAAGGCGGAACATTGAGGAGCGGCTTTAATTGGAATTTTTCATTTATGCGACTTTTTTCGACCCCCCCCCCCCCCCCCTCTGCCTAATTGAACGAATTTTTTTTTTCAACTTTTGAGATCTTTTGTTGCGGATTTTTGACGTCAGGAAACGATTTGTTTACACAGAATATTCCGAAGGGCTTTAAGGCGGGATATACATACATGTTCTAACTGAAAAAATGTTTGAACTTTTTTGCAAATCGCCATTTTGATGTGAATTCATTTTTAAAAATTGATTCGTCTACTTAAATATACTAGTAAAGTACACCTAAAGTTTGAAAATTGTAGAATAATTATTTCTCAGTTTACAAAATCCCTCAACGCTGCTTATTTTTTTTCCTGTCTAAATGTATATCCCGCTCTAGAGACCTCTAGGCCTTAATTATTCATCGGAATAAATAAATATGAAAAAACTTCTTGCCTTCTGCGTGGAGCTGAGAAACTATTATACGTTATAAATTGTACGATTTGCGAGAGTATGATAAAATGAAACTTTTTTACAAGCTTTTATTTAACTTGACTTGGTGTGAGATGCAAAACGGAAAATCGACATTTCACCCACACCCCGACAACTTAGAGATCTGAAATTTGGCAAACATGCATCTAAGAGGTAATAATGCATGATTCATGTTAAGAGGTCGTCTCACTTTAGACGCTAAAAAAGGCGATTTTCATGAATTTTTTTAAAGGTTTATTATTATAGATATTGATATGAAAGCTGTTACACTTAATAAATACACTTTCGAAATACATTTAAACATTTTTTTATTTATTTAAGTCTTTTAAGTCTTAACTTATTTAAGTCTTAATTTTTTAATTTATTTATTTAACACTTAATAAATACACTTTCGAAATACATTTAAACATTTTTTTATTTATTTAAGTCACTATTTAGAGACGAAAATGGTAGTTACAAAAATGTCCTAAATAATTGTAGATCTGCGCTGTTGATGAAATCTCGGCGATGGATCATGCGAAACAAAAAAATCAAACGGTTTTCGATTCAGTATGTCAATGGCTATAGAGCATATCGTACGATTTTTTATCTATGCAAAAATAACAAAATGGCGAACATTTTTCGAAAAAACAACAAAAAACGTTTTTTTTCACCGCGTTTGGCAAAAAAACGTAATAACCAGATTTTAAAAATTCCTTGACATGCGCTATAGCTATAGTTGTGACGAATATATGGTTAAAATTTCATAAAGATCGGTTCAGTAGTTTTGAAGATTTTATCAACAAGCCGTCGAAAAACGTTGTTTCGCGAAAAACACGATTAAAGTTTATTTGGGTTATATAATTACATTTGAAAAAAAATGATGTATTTCCGAAGTGTACTTATCAAGTGTAACAACTTTTATATCAATATGTATAATATAAACCTATGAAAAAAATTCATGAAAATTGCCTTTATTAGCGTGTAAAGTGAGAAAGAGGCTTTGAAAGAAAAAAAATGTCTTTCTGATGCAAAACGGAAAATCGATATTTCACCGACTTGCCGACTACTTAGAGCTAAAATCAATTAAAGATTGAAAAAGAAGAAAATAATTTATATGTAAAAAAGGTTTTCTTAAAAACAAGGTTTTATTCAATGCACTAAAAAGTAGAAAATAATTGATTTTTACGAAGTCGCCTTGGGCGCTCTAAATGTAGTGATTTAATCTTTAACTTACATAAATCCGTTAACATATCAACTGTATTTAATTGACTGTGAAACAACCTTAGATTTCTTAAATAAGAATCCTGAAACTGAGTATAAACGTGGGATAATGATTTCTCTAATAACTATTGTGCCAAATTAAATACGGTTAATGAAACTTAATTGATAAAATTTATGAAATATTTAAAAAGTTGAGCGATCCAAGCTTTTATTTATAGCCGCATATAGGCGACGTGGTAGAAAAAATATTTTCTTCTTTTTCGTACATTGAATAAAAGCTTGTTTAAAAAAAAATCACATTTAAATTTCTGAATAAAAAAATCAAAGGATATCTTGGTTTTATATTATTTTCTATGTAAAGCTAAAAAACATTAAATGTCATAAATACATAAAAATTGTAAGATTATGAAAAAAAATAAACTTTTTCCTGGATAAAAAATCAAAGAATCATTTAGTTTCATTTTGTCTTTTATGTGAAGCTAAACAAATTAAACGTGATAAATTGCACAAATTGCGAGACAATGAAAAATTAAACTCTTGTCTGAATAAAAGAATCGAAGAATTTCTTCGTTTTGTGTCCTTCCATGTGGGGCTCAAAAAAAAATTAACGTCATAAACTATGCAAATTCTGAGACTAAAAACAACGTAATTTTTGTCCGAATGAAATAAATCCAAGAATTTTCAAGTTTTCATCTGGATTCTATCTTTAATGTTGACCTTAACAAAATTAAATGTCAGAAATGCAAACAAAAATCTACAATTTTCGCCAAAAAATGTCGACTTTGCCTCACAAATTTTTTTTTACCATATGTCATTAGTTAGAAAGTTCAGTGGTCTTCTGTCTTCAAAAAAAAACTTAGCCTTCACATAATTGCACTCTCCGTGAACTCATTTTTTTTTGTTTTCCGCAACACTTTTGCAAAATGCATGAAAAACATTGTTGAAAAGCTTCAAAAAGTCATATTTTCCTACGGAATAATTCTCTCGTAGGGTCGAAATGGGTAATAAAAGAGTTGAAAAGTTTCGGAATAATTCGTTTGATTGGAGTCGAAAAAAAACACCCCAAAAATTACACCTCTCTAAGGTAATCCTATCGCCAGGCTTCAATCCATATTATTTTCATCATTTTTTTAACCTTCGTTAACTATATTAATAATCGTCTCTGTAAAATTTCAAGGTCGGTTATCGACCTAATTACAGAGAAAAAATTATTAAAACCTCCCATTTTTGTGACGGAATTTCTAGACGGCATACAAAAACCCAATATCCGGTCGCTACAAAAGTGTATATGATAGTCGGAATCCGGCAGATTCTTAAAAATTATCAGATTCACACACCTAACACTTGTAGTGATCCAATGCTCTCAGAAAAAATTACGCTTATTGACCTAATTTTTATGTAATATCAAGTTTTATTTGAACTTCCGGTATTGGATTTATTACCGCGTGCTACGATAAAGAGACGTGACAGCAAGGCAACGGCTGACTGTAGTCCTAACCTCACTTAACTCATTCGAATTTCCACACGTATTTCATTTTTAACCGACACAAATTTCCAACGCTTTTTAGCCGTCGTGGCCCGAATACAATGCTTTATGTTTCCCGCACCTGAAATTGTTTTGACAGATCGACCTTAAAAAGCATGGAGGTTTAACTCGCCTGGTTGAGTAAAAAGAGACGGAGATAGAACCAATGTTGTCAAATATCAAACCTAGAAATACTGCGCGAATCGTTGGAATAATTATTTTTTCATTTTTCCAATTAAATGTGAACATTCATTAAACAATTTACACATGGAAAATTTTAGTTGTTACAAATTATTTTTTTTTGCACATTTAAAAAATATAAATTGTACAATCTCAAGTATGATCTCAAGTCTCAAGTCTCAAGTGGTATGACTAGTGTGAAGCGATAGGATTATCTTAAAGGTGCGGCCTCATGCAGTCGCTCGTCGCTCGTTTGCAGCGATAAATCTGGTCACGTGACCCTATTTTGAATTTCCCGCGACTCAAAAAAGTAGCGACAAGTCGCCGCGTCGAATAGCAACTCTCCTCTCCCCACTCTCCTTTCCCAGCGATAAAGCTCAACATTTTCAGCTTTGTCGCTACACATCACGTGACCAGATTTGTCGCTGCAAACGAGCGACGAGCGACTGCATGAGGCCGCACCTTAAGTGTTGTAATTCAGATTGGCCCCTCACCAACTGGAGCTTTCGATGTGTGTGTGTGTTTTCATGTCATTGTCTCGTGTCGTCGTTTTCTCTTCTCGTTGATGGGAATCTCTGTGGCACATATCATGGCGCGCTAAGTGTTTTGTGTTGCTTTTGTTCTGTTTGTCCCGTTCTCCGTTGGTCATCTCCCCGGGATCGTGCAGGCCCGAATTGTCACATTGCATCGTCGGATTGGTGTGCGGCCTGTTACAATGGTGGAACATGCGTCGAAACGATTTACGGAATAATGTGCCAGTGTCCGAGATTCTGGAACGGACCGCAGTGCAAAGAGCCCGTGACGTGTCGTGATATGCCGTGCAAACAAGCCTCTGCCTGTCACGACTACGTAAGTTTACGTCTCGCCGTGTGTCTGTGGCCTTTTGTGTCCGTCGCGAGGACGATCGCCGCTTGCTGTTGCCACGAACAATTTGAATGAAGATGTCAAATTTCCTTGGGGTATTCCTTGCACGAACTCGGTAACGTAAACTTGTCGAGCGCCCGTGACCGAGCCAGATTGTAGCGCCTCTGGTGGCGAATTGTGACAACTTGTGCATCCGACAGAAATTATATGGGATCTGTCAAATGGCGATATGACATCTGGTGGCGAAAAATCAAAGTACATTTGCGGCAAAGCTTACTGCCAATTTCTGCCGCTAGAGGGCACATTGTATCATAACGTAAACAGAACATGACGTTTAGTGAGATTCTCTTTGGTTTTGCCCGTGTTTCTACGACCACTGTTGAATTTTCTTTAAATAATCCGCTTGTCGTGAATAAATTGTGAAGAGTGCATCGGTGTTGCGCGATTTGATGCAGAAACGAAGGCGTTCATTTATTTCCTAAAAACGAAAAAATTCGCAAGCAATGAGAAATTGCTATACATCGCAAGCAATTTACAGCCACAAATCATTCAAGGCTATATTCTGATGATTTTAGATCTGCAGACGATAGAAATAGTGGTTTTGTTACAGCTCAGTGTATAAACATAATATTTTTGACGCTTTTCACTTCTAAAAGTATAATGTAAAGTAGTTAATCATCATAACCTTAAAAATTCTTACTGAAACATTTGCATTTTTTAACCTTCTGGTATTATTTCATTATATAATACTTTGCCTAGCTCGTTTTTATTCGTCACGGGGATGAAACTGAGCCGGAAAATATTGAAAAAAGGGTTTATACCTTCCCTGTTTGTTTGGAGCAAAAAAGAAACTTTAAAGAGTAGAAACCGATTTTTCAATTCCGATATAGTCAAATACCCGTAATTATTGCCCATTATATCCATTCGTATTATTTTAGTACAAGACAGACCGTAAAAATGTACCGCGCGCGTTGACAGCTTCTTTTGTTTACGTTATGTTTACGTGGCGCCATCTACGCAGAGCTTTGCGTAAGGTTCCCTAAAGCAATTTTATAGAAAACATTGCTGCTTCAACGGCCTCGGTCATGTGTTCTTGTGATCAGCTCTCACACGTCGAGGTTCGTTGGTAATGGTCACGCATTCGATAACGATAATCCAAAAAATCTTATTTTATATCCGGCTTTATACGCAGCAGGATAAGATGACACAGCCTGCCATCTTACACCGACGTCTGCAGATATTGTTTATTTTTCGTGACAAGAGCTTTGAGGTTGGAATATCCATTGGCAAGCATTTGTGGAGTACAGTGACCCTACATTATGAATCACTTGGTTCAACTGGAAAAAATCATACCCGACAGGTGCTTTTAGCACCGGTTATGGACGTGGTCAGTTCTTCTTTTGCATTTAAAAATCACGAAAATATTTACTACGTAAAAGATCACATTTGACGGGTATACTAGATTTCACTACTAGCGACACCTATTGACCGAACATGGAACATCATCGTTACTCGTATAGCACGAATGTTTGAAAAGATATTGAAAGTGTGTCGTCTTATCTGGTTATGCGATCTCAAGCACACCCCTGAAAAACTCGCGATATTTACGATATAGGCCAGTAAAAATTTCCAAAGTCAGCAATTTTTAGATATAAATACGCACAATTGATCTGAGGGTAATTGAATGACGCTGAATCAAATGGCGATAATAATTTTGCAATCAACCCCCGAAAGAATGTTGATAAATGTTTAAAAACCGTTTCATTCGAAACCTAACAATTTTATCGAAAAATATGTCAAACAAAAGTTGTTCAGGACGTAAAAGTACGTAAAAAAGTATTGAACGTTCGTCTTCGTATCTTCAAAAAGGCGGGAGACAAAGACGAATGAAAATTTATTTGCAAGATTGGGAGTGTAAGGGACGCTCGTTAGAGAGCGCTGCGCGCATGCGCATATAGCCATAGCCATATAGTCCGTCTCTTTCTGACAGTGATCCTCAACCACTAATTTTGTTAATGTTCAGTCGTTATTTTTGAATACTTATGCAGTAAATTAAATTGAAAACTCTAGAAAGTTAGATTAACTCTTAATAAAGCAATATGTAATTTTTAAAACCCGAGATATTAACGAATTTTATATATATATTTTTTTTAACTATAAGGTTTTTGTCCCCCAATTGAATGGTTTTTCATTTTTTTCTCCCTTATTTTTGAAGATACGTAGATGAACGTTCAATACTTTTTTTACGTACTTTTGTGTCCCAAGCAATTTTTGCTTGACATATTTTTGGATAAAATTATTAGGTTTCGGATTAAGCGGGTTTTAAATATCTTTTAACATTTTCTCGGGAGTTGATTGCAAGATTATTATCGCAGTTCGAGTCAGCGATATCCAATTCCCCTTAGATCAAATTTGCGTATTTATATCTAAAAAGTGGTAACTTTCATGCTTATTGCCTGTACTAATAAAATGAGTTGGTCGGTTGGGACAAAAAGTATCACGGCAACCGAGGTCTCTCGATTTTCAATAATTTATTACGATGGTGGGAAAAAAATGGACGAAAAAGAGTCGGATTGGATGCACGTGAACGCAAGGAATGCCCCAATCATCGATGACATCTTTTCTCGAGCAATAGGGTATTTCACTCTATGTAAGACAAATACTAAGAATGCATAAATAAGGTGTTTTTCGCAATAAGCAATCGAGTAACGTTGGTTTTAATTGACAAAAACACAAAATAAATTTGATAATTCATTTTTTTAACTACTTTTTCTATCTGTTCATCGAACAAGCGAAACAGTAGCCGCCATAATGGATTCCGACGTGACGTCATTGACATAGTAAACAAAGAAAGCGGTAGACGTATTACGCTTTAACCTGTGAAATAAAGCGTCAACAACTATATATTCTCGTTTGTCATAGTTAATTGCAAATTTTCAAACAGTTATCTGTACTTCAAAAAAGAATAAATGAGTTTTTTTTTCGGATTATGACTGGATCTCTTCTCGCAAGTTTTAGCCAAGTCTTTCTCATGTTTATATCAATTGGCATTTTAATCCGCAACTTTCTCGGTGTTTTTACACTAGTATTCTTACATTTAGGAACAACACACCAATAATAGCGATTTTAAGTGACTTTTAACCAAAAAAATGTACGTATTCACAATTGGCCCAGCGTCAATGGCCGTGTTCGTTGGGTCTCATCATTTTGATACGTACAAGTGCGCATGCGCATTATGATGCGCAACGCGCAACTGCGCAATGATACGAGTCATTCGTTTTGCGCATGACTCGTTGTATTGCGCAGTTGCGCGTTGCGCATCATTATGCGCATGCGCAATTGTTCGTATCAAAATGATGAGACCCAACGAACACGACCAATGTTTACTGTGCAAGTGACGCCACGACCGAAGCAGCATGGCGGCAAGCGTTTTCGCGCGGAAATTTGAAATGTAAAATTCAAATGCATTTTCATGGCACCTATTGATTTCGTAATATAGAAATAAAAATTGTAGTAGTTTATTACCACCAAAGGATCAAATTGTGACATCTTTAAAAAAAAGGGTGTAAATAGCCCATTGTCGCGACTCAACGGGCCGTCAGAATCGCCTTTCTCTCGATCCTTCGCACTCTTTATCTTTCCTCATTTTCATTGTGCCTCTCGTAATCGTTTGCACGCGCGCGCCCATTTGTAGCCAGGCGGTTACTACTGCAACTGCGAGCCCGGCTGGACGGGACCCGAGTGTTCGATCGACATTGACGAGTGCGCGAGCGATCCTTGTCGCAACGGCGGAATATGCATCGATCATTTGAACAGTTACTACTGCCAGTGCCTTCCCGGCTATACCGGTAATAAACAACGACAACAACGAAAAGAAAAAGACAAATCAAATGCACGTTCAACGCTTCTCTTTCACTCTGTACATCTTTTCGTCGCTTTGCGTGTCGTTCACAAAAATTGCCACATACGTACGTACACTCGCGGCGCAAAAAAATGTATTTTGTCGAAATTTCGGTATTCGTGGATGCGAGAATAAAACTTGAGGAATTTCAAACGCATTCGAGATGTTGCGAACATTGATTTCGATGAATAATTATGCCGAAAGGAAGTGGGAAATTGTTCAACGAATAATGGATCAAAATGAAATATCGTTTCGCGAAGTTGGTCAAGCGATCTGTCTAAATGCTTGCGATTTTTTTTTCAGAATTTTCTCTCTTGATTTATATTGACCCTTTAAAGTTTTTCCTCTCTTTGAGAAATTCATAAGTATAGGGAAAAATTTGTCTACGATAAAGTATGACGAAAACCGTGATCGTTTATCCATTTTTGGAAGTATCACCAAGCTAAATTCCAAAAGAAGAACATTTTTTGAAAAGATTCGTCAATATTCGTAGTAGTCTATAGGAAAAAAAAGTATGGAAAATTCGCGATCACTTCTCCGTTTCTCAGTATAAAAAAAAAAGAAAAATCTGCAAAAATTCACAAATATTCAGAAAAAATTATCATTTAAATATATACCGAAAAAAATACTATTGTCTATACATACTGCAGAATCTCCACAATAAAAAAGAACAAAAAATTTACAAGCCCAGAGGTTGTTTTTTGTCCATGGTTGCTAATTTTAAAAAAATCTTCTACTTAAAACATTTTTTTAGCAATTATGAAAAATCGATAGACAATCGCAGATCTTTGTCCAATTTTTTCGGAATATTTATGAATGATTTTTAAAATCATTTTTCATTTAGAAACATTTTTTCACTGATTACTCATCGAATATCGATTTGTTTGATCAATTTGTCGATAATACTGTGATATTATAATTATTATTCGAAATTAGTGGAAGTTTATTGAATTTTTCTCGAATCGTAAGATCACTGAAATTTCCACAAAGGCAAACTTTTGGCTGGGAATGTACGGGCGATCTGCTAACGATACTCCCAAGTTGACGAATTTCTAACCCCGTGCTCGTGTTTGTCGATAACAACAGGAAAAAACTGTCGGATCAACGTGGACGAGTGTCTTTCGCAACCGTGCCAGAACGGGGGCACCTGCATCGACGGTACGAACGGCTACACGTGCAACTGCACCCAGGACTACTTGGGCGACAATTGCGAGCGCAAGTACGACGCATGCGCCGTGAATCCCTGCCAGAACAACGGCAAGTGCACCCTGACGTCGCGCTCGAGGCAAGAATTCATCTGCGACTGTCCGCCCGGCTACGAGGGCAAGGTCTGCGACACGGACGTCGACGATTGCGTGGGTGTCGTTTGTCCCGAGGGGAGGATTTGCGTGGACGGTATCGCCGGCTCGGAGTGCAAGTGCAGGGACGGCTACAGGGAACCCAATTGCACCCTAATCGTCGATCACTGCCTCGCTAAGCCATGCGTCAACGGCACCTGTCACAATCTCGGTGACAACGGATTCAGCTGCGACTGCTCCGAAGGCTTTCAGGGTAATTTTCCTTAGAGCAAACTTTTATCCGGCGAATACGATTTTTTAGGAGTTTTTTAATGATTTTTTTAGAGATTTTTTAAAGCTTTTTAAAGAGATTTTTTGAAGCTTTTTTAAGAGATTTTTTAAAGATTTTTAAAGACATTTTTTGAAGATTTATAATGAATTTTTTTGAAGATTTCTTAAGAATTTTTTTTTGAATTTTTATTAAGAATTTTTCTTGAAGATTTTGTAGAGATTTTTTGAGATTTTTTTTGAAGATTTTTTTAGAGACTTTTCGAAGATTTTTTGAAGCTTTGTAAAGAAATTTTTTGAAGATTTTGTAGAGTTTTTTTGCGATTTTTTTGTGAAGATTGTTTCAGAGATTTTTTAAGCTTTTTTTTTAGAGATTTTCGAATATTTCGGGTTCGTATTTTTCGTGGGCGCAAAAATATCCCAAATTGTTAAATACCAGGCTAATTTCAGAATGTTGAAGTACGTTTGGCTTTTTTCTTATCAGGGCTCTTTTTCTTGGTCAACAATAGGGCTAACCGGATAAGCCCTACGGCATTCTCTAAGTCTATCAAAATGCGTTTTCAAAGCCTGGTTACAAGCCCCAATAGGTTAATTAGCGGTCGTGATATGACCGATCAATGTTTCGCCAATTCGCACATTCGGCTGACCCAATCTTCGAAAATGAGTCTTCGCGTTTCGGCTTCTCCAGAATGGCCCTCGCGACCTAGGGACTTCTACCTGGGCTCGTTTCGCGCGAAACCGATCTAGCGTTCGAATGGATTTGACCCATTCGGCTAAGACGATTCGTCGATCCGCTGGATCGACCCAAAGTCGACCTGCCGGATTTGGCCAATTTTCCTGGGTTCTACCACTACCCCCTTTGGGTGTCGATTTTCGCGATTTCCGGGCGGAAGACAGTGGGGTATCCAACGGCATTGAACGTTTTTTAATAAAGCTTCTAGAACGTATAGTTAATTTTTCATACGTGCAAAAATTTCGATATCTCTTTAAATACCCGGCAATTTTTTGGATGTTGAAGTTTGCATCGCTCGAATGCAACAACATCGAATTTTAAAAAATAGTAAAAAAATCAAGAAGACGAAGTTGACCGCATTTGCGCCGATGTGAATTTCAACATCGCGTGAATTCCGCGCACCAGGGAATTCTCATAAGAAGCGCCCTTGCAAATTTCCAGCCTTCGGACGATTTCTTTTTCTCCTTTCTCATTGTTCGAGAAAGTCACCATCGTAAAATCGGCTGACGAGGTCTAAAGATTGAATTTTCCGCGCAGGTAAGCTCTGCGACACGGACATCGACGAGTGCGTGACCCTTGGGAACGCGTCTTGCAACAATGGCATATGCTTCAACACGGTCGGTAGCTACAATTGTTTCTGTCGTCCGGGCTTTTCCGGGGATCATTGCGACATCGACATAAACGAGTGCCTCGACGGGCCGTGCAAGAACAACGCCACCTGCATCGACAAGATCAACACATTCGAGTGCGTTTGTCCACCGGGCTACGAGGGCAAAACATGCGACACGGACGTCGACGAGTGCGCGAGTAATCCCTGCATGAACAAGGCACTTTGCATAAACCGGATAGCTGCGTACTCGTGCGTTTGCTCGCCCGGCTTCACCGGGCACAATTGCGAGACCAACATCGACGACTGCAATCCACAGCCGTGCCTTAATCACGGCAAATGCATCGACGGCATTAATAATTTCACGTGCGACTGCAGCGAGACCGGCTTCGAGGGCGTCCATTGCGAGAGCAACATCGACGATTGCCTGTCGAATCCGTGCGTCAACGAGGCCATTTGCATCGACGAAATCAAAACGTACAAGTGCCAGTGTTACTCCGGCTATACCGGCCAAAACTGCGAGATCGACGTCGACGAGTGCGACAGCTCGCCCTGCCAGTACAACGGCACTTGCCTCGAGAGATCCAATCAGGAATTGTACAAGAGCGACTCGCGCACTCTCCCCGCCATATTCACGCAGAACTTCAGCTACGCCAACGCCAGCGGGTAAACCAACTCATTTATTGCTTCGTGGCCGTTGTTCCAGAGTTGGAATGCAACGAACTTTCGTTTTTTCTTTTCGCTCGACGGATCGCGCGAGAACTGCAGAACTAAGCGATGGAAGTTTTCATACATTCAGTTTTCGTTGCATTGCGACTGTGCAAACTTCGAGCACGCATTTTCTTTGTTATTCGGAATAGGATTTTGAGATTAATGGAGTTTTTAGTTTAGTTACTTAGCTGACGATGAAAAATCGATACGGGAATTTTAAAGCCGATTTTTTAACAGATTGAAGAATATTCGTGGATTTTTGTCAGCGGCTCCGAGAAAATATAGACATAATTTGAATAATTTAAACATCGAATAGCTGTTAACATATTGGTGAAAAAAAAATTTTCGGTGAAATACGGTACCAAAGATTTTTGGAAATTTTGAAAAATCTTATTGCCTTCACCATATTTATTGAAGATTTTTTTCAAACAAATTGGGAGACCAGAGAGTTTTGGACAATCTTATCGGCATTAATATATATTTATAAAAGATTTGGTGTCGATAAAATGCAGTACAAAAGATTGTTGGGAAATATTGAAAAATTTCATGCTAAATATCATATTTATTGAACTTTTTTTCAATAAAATGCAGTACTAAAGATTTTTGGTAAGTATGGATAAATTTTATTGCTATTCACTCATTTATAGAACTTTTTTTTCGCTAACATGCAGTACTAAATATTTTTCAGAAATATTGAAAAATCCAGTTGCTATTATCAAATTTATTAAAGATTTTTTAAAGACTAAATGCAGTATCAAAGATTTTTGCGAAATATTGACATTTCTTTTGCTAAGTGTCATATTTATTTAGATTTTTTCAGTAAAATGCAGTTCTATAGATTTTTGGGAAGTATCCAAAAATCTTATTGCTGTTAATATATTCATAGAAGAATTTAGTTCGATAAAATGCAGTGCTACAGATTTTTCAGAAATATTGAAAAATGTAGTTGCTATTATCATATTTATTGAAGATTTTTTTTAGACAAAATGCAGTATCAAAGATTTTTTCGAAATATTGACATTTTTTGCTAAGTGTCATATTTATTGAGATTTTTTTCAGCAAAATACAGTTCTAAAGATTTTTGGGAAGTATTAAAAAATCCTATTGCTATTAATATATTCATAGAAGATATTATTTTCAATAAAATGCAGTGCTAAAGATTTTTGAGAAATATTGAAAAATCTGGTTGCTATTATCATATTTATTGAATTTTTTTTAGACATAATGCAGTACTGAAGATTTTTGCGAAATATTGAAAAGTTTCTTCCTAATTATCATATTTATTGAGAATTTTTTTTCAATAAAATGGAGTACGAAACGTTTTTGGGAAGTATTGAACGATCTTATTGTTATTAACATATTCATAGAAGATTTTTTCTCGATAGAATGCAGTACTAAACATTTTTAAGAAATGTTAATAAAGCTTGTTTCTTTTATCATATTTATTGAAGATGTTTTTTTAGACAAAATGCAGTACTAAATATTTTTATGAAATATCGAAAAATCTTATGACTATTAACATATTCATGAACGATTTTTTTTTTTCGAAAAAATGCAGTACTAAAGATTTTTGGGAAATATTTAACAAGTCTTCGTGCAATTCACGTTTACTCCGATGGAAATCTTAATAAGTATATAATTTACGTTTGACGCAATTAAAAATTGAACACGTTGAAGTCTTGATGCAATTTATCGATAAAAGATTATTTCTTTGAAAAGAAAAACAAATGTAATTTTTTCCTTTAAAAATCAATATTTTCAAATCCAATCCTATCATTCATAATCCGATAGAATTTTTTAAATTCACTGTGATGAAACATTTACCTTGACATATTAAAAAAAAAACGTTCCATTAGATCACAAATCAAATTCATAAAACGAATGACTCTTGTTTCGCCCACTGAGTATTTATCCACCTCCAATAAATCGTTTGCCAAACGAATAAAGCTTGACCCAAAAAATGATATCCGGCAAGTTGCCGCTCTATCAACACCACGAAACGTACCGAAAGAAGAGACGAAAAAAAGATTGATTCGAAGAGAAAAAAAATCCCTCAACTCAGACCAAAAATCCTCTTAAGGGGCAACACCACTGTAAAATGATTAAATAATTGATTTTTTTTCATCTGGCTTAAGAGATGCTTTGAACCATGTAGAATATGGGGAAAAAAGTTTGGTACCTGTAAAACAAAGGTCCGTACGCCCGTGTGGGTCTGCGGTGGCAGTGGCTGGCCCGTGTGCGAGACGTCGACCGTTTTTCTCGGAACACAATTTTTCAAAACGGCACGCAGCATAACTCCAACAAATTTCATTCTTTTCACTTCAAATTTTGAGCACATCTTCAAAATATACATTCCGACGAGAAATACGTACGTGATTTTTCATGAGTTAATTATAATATAAATTATTAAGAAATGATTGTCCTTTTTTCTGTCGAAAATTGAGTTTTTACTTTAAATGCTTGCCAATTACACAAAAACTCATGTTTTCAAAATTCCCTACGTACTTCTTTAGCTATACTCATGTAAATTAATAGAATTACATTTTTTTCTCCATATTCAAATTTGCGTCAGTTATTCTGCGTGCCGCGGAGCGTCTCAAATTCAACATGCCTCGCGACAAAGGCTCCAACGTCCTTTGTACCATTTTGTAAAAAATTTTCATACACTTTTTTAATATACAGTTAATGTGCCTATACAAAAGTTCACTTGAAGATACGACTAATAACATTCTCGAATATGATTATCCTCTTACTTTGTCTTTCCACCCGAAAACAAAATCACGAAAAATCCTCTAAGGGGTCTTCAGGACATACAAAAGGATTGGGGGGGGGGGGGGGCATTGGTAGATCCACATTCTGCAGCTATTTTAAGGGGATCAAAGAGAAACTGGGGAGAGAGGATTTTTGGGAGGAATGGGAAAGATTGCGATGCGGAAACCTGGAGAGGTCAGGAAAGAAAGGTTATAACAACTGGAATTGCAAAGTATATAGAAAGGAAGAGGAGACCTGGAACACATCTGGAGGTGTGGAGAGGCGAGGAGACAAATTAACGATAAGTGGGTAGCAGGGGTAGACAAATGGAGAGGGGGTAGAGTGAGGGAATGTCTAAGGGGATGGTGGATAGAAACGTTAAAGGGAAAAATAGTAAATAGGACCAGGACAAAGCGGGCTGAGGACTACGCGAAATTAGTTTATTAAAAGACTCTAAACTAGTAGCTGCAAGCACGCCAAAAACGACCGAGTATCCCTAAGGAAACGCAATAGGAGTTAGCTTTATGACTATTGTTATATATTATGATTATTTATGTAAGGCGAAATGCATACAAAAAATGGAAAATTTGTAACGCAAAATGTAAGTATGTAAGTTGGGCCATGTCACAGCAAATGCAAGACATATGGAATAAACTCTATCTATCTATCTATCCTCTAAGGGGTCTTCTCACTTTAGAACCTAAAAAAGGCTATTTTAATGAATTTTTTTATAGGCTTATATTAGAGTTATTGATATAAAAGTTGTTACACTTAATAAATAGACTTTCGAAATACATTTTTTTTTAATATTTATTTAAGTCACTATATATAGACGAAAATGGTAGTTTAAAAGTATCGTAAAAAATTTGTAGGTCTGCGCTGTTGATGAAATCTCGGAGATGGATCATCCGAAACAAAAAAATCAAACGGTTTTAGATTCAGTATGTTAATGGATATAGCGCATATCATACGATTTTTAACATATACAAAAATGAAAAAATGGCGGACATTTTTCTAAAAAACATAAAAAACGTGTTTTTTCACCGTTTTCGGCAAAAAAAAATAGTAAATATCAAAATTTTAAAAAATTCTTGATATGCGCTA
The DNA here is from genome assembly GCA_944452715.1 of Ophion slaviceki. NCBI lineage: Eukaryota > Metazoa > Arthropoda > Insecta > Hymenoptera > Ichneumonidae > Ophion > Ophion slaviceki. Next base: position 2,135,497 of record OX101791.1, read on the forward strand.
TAACTATAGTTGTAAAGAATATGTGGTTAAAATTTCATAAGGATTGTTCAGTAGTTTCGATGATTTTATCAACAAGCCGTCGAAAAACGATGTTTCGAGAAAAACGCGTTTAAAGTTTGTTTGGGTTACATAAATACATTAAAATTTTTTAAAATGTATTTGGAAAGTGTATTCATTAAGTGTAACGACTTTTATATGAATATTTATAATATAAGCTTATGAAAAAAATTCATGAAAATAGCCTTTTTAGCTTCTAAAGTTTGAAGACCCCTTAATATTAGACGTTCACAGTGGTGTAAGTTCTTAACGGAATTGGCATTTGTATCTTTCCAGGTACGAGTGTCTGTGCGTGCAAGGACTGACCGGTAAGAATTGCGAGATAAACATAAACGAGTGCGAGAGCAGTCCTTGCTTCGCGGGCTCCTGCGTCGATCGTATAGGCGGCTACACGTGCGAGTGCGACGAGGGCTTCGAGGGTGATCATTGCCAGCACGACATAGACGAGTGCAAGAGATACACGCCGTGCGAGCACGGCACTTGCACCGACGGTCGTGCCGATTACTATTGCAGCTGCAAGCCCGAGTACGGCGGTAAAAATTGCTCGGTCCTGCTTATCGGCTGTCAGGGCAACGCCTGCCAGAACGGCGGCACTTGCTGGCCCTATCTCGTCAACGAGACCGAACACATGTTCAACTGCACATGTCCGAATGGCTTTCACGGTGACGTTTGTCGAAACGTGAGTACACACATTCGAAATGACTTTTGAAAAATGTTTGTTTACTATACAATTATACGTCTTTCGCGGGATCAGGTGACGACGATGTCGCTGAGCGGCAGTTCCTACGTGATGGTGAACACGACGAGAGATGAGGGTTACGACATACAATTTCGCTTCAGGACGACCCTGCCGAAGGGTCTCCTGGCGATGGGCAAAGGCACCACGTTCTACATCCTGGAGCTCGTCAACGGAAAGCTCAATCTTCACTCGAGTATTCTGAACAAGTGGGAGGGCGTCTTCATCGGTAGCGGACTGAACGATTCCAACTGGCAAAAAGTATTCGTCGCTATAAACACGACGCATTTGGTTTTGTCGGCGAACGAGGAACAGACAATATATCCGATAAATCTCAACGAAGGCGCCAACGTGACCCCGACTTCGTTCCCAACTACCTACGTCGGCGGTACGATCAGCTACCTCAGCAAATTGACACACGGGCCGCCCTTCTTCGTCGGATGTGTCGAGGACCTCGTTATCAATGGCGAATGGGTACGAGAGTGGCTTTCTTGAAAAATTATCAATTTGCACCTTGCTGCCTCGTCCTTTTAATTTCGGCGCAATGTTCCTCCGTGATGTTTGCCTCAATGGCGAATTAAGGGGTTATGACTAGTTGTAACGATCGAAAAATCACTTTTTTCAAAACCAATATATTTTTACGGTATATCGTCTTATGAAGGTTCCCTGGAAATTTGAAGGTGATCGGATAAAAATGTTGACGCCCATCGGCACGCTCGGAGCGTCGTGAGAAACTTTGAACGCTTTTTTCTCGGGAGCACATTTTATTGCATCGATGTTCCTGACATTTTTAGGGCTTTTTCTAGATGTGAAAATATAGTATTTGATCGGAGGATTCTTTTTTCGATGATTTCGATTTGATGAACGAAAAATGCCCGTTTTTTCCGCAAAAATCAAGACTCGCTTTGAACACGCGCAATTATTTTTTAAATTCGATATTTCGAAAATTCTCTCGATTAATCGTAGGATAAACTAATATACCAACGAAAGCTGTTTGATGTTCTGGTTGCGACGCTCACCGCAAAAGACGTCATAACCATTAGACGCATTACAACTAAACATTTGTACACAAAAAGCTCCAAAATCACGATTTTCTAACAAAAAATGCTACAATATGAGCTGTTTTTGAAGTAAGAACTGCGCATAATCCGTCAAAATAACGCGGAAGCACTGTGAGAACGAACAAAAGTAACAAATTTCTCCTTCCGAATGTGGACTCCAGATTTATTCGGACATGGATTCGAAGAACGTGCTGATGGAGCACGTGGAGCCGGGCTGCCCTCGGGACGCTCAGTGCTCGCCGAATCCGTGCAGAAACGACGGCCACTGTACGGACTGTTGGCGTGACTTCTCGTGCGAATGCGAGCGTCCCTATCTCGGGCGTACCTGCCAGTACAACATGACAGCCGCGACGTTTGGCCACGAGAATATAACGAACGGCTACGTGACGGTGAAGGTGTCGGAGGTGGCGAGGCGATCGGTGCGCTCGATCGCCGACATATCGATGTTCATTAGAACGCGCGAGCCACGCGGTGACATATTTTATCTCGGCTCGGAGCCGAATCCACACTCGGACAGACAGGAAAAAACGTACATCGCGGCGCAATTGGAGAACGGCGATTTGCTCGTGCGAATACAGTTCAACGGCACCGAGGCCTATACCGTGGGCGGTGTTAAGCTGAACGACGGCAACAATCATCTCATCCAAGTGATACGAAACGTGACCCTCGTGAAGGTGAAGATCAACGGGACGGAGTATTTTCGCAAGACGATAAGCGCGACGGGACAATTGAACGTGACGGTGCTGTATCTGGGCGGCTTGCCACAAGCCTCGAGATACATACGCCAAGTGGACAGCGCCCGACAGATGGAGACGCAGCTGCCGCAGATCAACTTCAAGGGAATAATACAGGACGTTCAGATATCGAACGGCGTCGAGACGATGGTCGTGGAGTTTTATCCTCTCAAGGCCAAAGAAATTCCTACCTTCGTGCCATTCGGCACCGTCACCCTTGACCCGGCCAAAGTACTCGAGGGCGTTCACTCGGACGACGTCTGCCAGAGTAATCCTTGCTTTCACAATGGCACTTGTCACGTGACCTGGAATGATTTTTGGTGCCGTTGTCCGCGCGGTTATACCGGCAAGACTTGCCAAGAGATGGAATTTTGCCAGTTGCAGGATTGCCCGAGTGGCTCCAAGTGTCAAAATCTCGACGACGGTTACGAGTGCATCGCTAACGCGACCTTCGACGGCCTAGCGAACTCGTTCACCTACGTATACGATCAGCTGGAGATGAAGAACTCGAGCGACTCGGGCATCGACACCATCACGATCGATTATCGTTCCAACACCGGCGGCACGCTCATGCACATGACGAGACACGGCGGCGATCGACACTTCACCGTTTCCGTCTACAAGGACGTCGTGACCGTCGCGTGGAAACTCGATCTCGCCGATCAGGACACCATAAGCTTCGGCAAGGAGAAACCCGACGGCAATTGGACCACCGTTGTCCTGAAATTGAGCAACGACGCTCTTAGCTGCGGACACAAGAATCCAAGTGACGAGACACCACCGCACACCAGCGACAAATTCAACTTTTCCACGTGGTACGAACTCCTGGAGAGCGGCACGGTCACCCTCGGAGGATCGGCCGACGACGCCTGGGACAAAAACAGCTACGTTACCGTCGAGACCGAACGACAGAGGATCGAGAATCGCGAGGCGATCGATGGGAACTCCGTGGAATTCGCTGATCGCAGACTGACCACGGCGATGCCACCGCACGGCATGATGTCGGGTACGTTGTCGATGGGGAACCTTACTGCCGATTTCTCCCGCTAGAGGGAACATTGTATTACAACGTAAACGAAACATGACGTTTAGTGACATTCTCTTTGGTTTTGCCCGTGTTTCTACCGCTACTGTTGAGTTTTCTTTAAGGGGTTAGGCCACTTTAGAGGCCGAAAAAATAGACTTTTTGGGGATTTTTTTTCAGAAAAACTACACAATAAATCGAGTTTACAAAAAGGGTGTTTATCACACATATCAGTGACTGTATACAAGAATTTTTTCAAAGCGATTCATTTCAAAATGGCGGCTGTGCAGCGTTTGTCTCAAAACTGCATTTTTTTAAGTTGGCCGGAAACATAACTCAGACAATTTTCAACCGACTCACTTGAAATGTTAAATATAATACAGGGTGAGGCACTAACTGTTGCCACCTTGAATATCTCTGTAATTATCGACGTCACAAAAAAATGTTTGAAACAAAAGTTGTACCGTACGAAAGGGGTCATCAAATACGACCATTTTTTTTAACCCAGTGGAGGCGCTGTCGCACAGTAAAGGTCACCTCCACTTTTTTAAATGGGACGGTACATCTTTTTTCAACTATCTCGTAGAGCATCGAAAACTGCATAAAAAACATTTAGGAGTCAAAGTCGTTCAAGGTCATTTAAGATCACAAAGTGACATGAACTTTATTTTTATCTGAAATTACCTTTATTCACAGTAGATGTTCAAAGTGAATGCCATTGGAATCAATGCAGTATTGCAATCTCCTCATCACGAATTTCTTATCACTTCGGCACTTATCGCCGAAGTCTTGACATTGTCTTGTATGTAAACAACGGCACCAAACCTACAATGTACACGGAACATTGTACAATGTTTCGCCCAAACAAACCCAAGATAACGATAGTAAGAATGGTGAGACTAGTATTAATGAATCAAGCGAATGTAAATGATGTATTCTTTTGAAGAGCAAACTGATATGCTTCTAATTTACGGAGAATGTCAGAAAAATGCAGTGAGAGCAAGAGACTTATACGCTGAAAGATTTCCCGAACGTTCTCATCCTACACGCCGTACATTTCAAATTTTGTACACTAAACTGAGGACAGTATCTGATTTCGTCAGATAATTATCTGGGAATCTACGAGATCGTCAGATAATTGTTAATAACAAATGAACTATGCAATATAAAAAAAAATCCTACGTACTTTAAAGCACTTTACAGTCGCAAGCACTTTACAGACACAAAACATTCGAAGCTATATTCTGAACATTTTAGATCTGCAGACTATAGAAATGAAGTATTTGTTACAGCTCAGTGTATAAACATAATATTTTTGACGCTATTTACTTCTAAAAGTATATTTTCAAGTAGTTAATCATCATAACCTAAACATTTCTATTTGAAATATTTGCATTTTTTTCCAACCTTTTGGTATTATTTTATTACGTAATACTTACCTAGCTCATTTTCATTCTTTACGGAGATGAAACTGAGCCGGAAAATATTGAAAAGAGGGGTTATACCTTCCCTGTTTGTTTGGAGCTAAAAAGAAACTTTAAAGGATGAACAGAGAAGGAAAAGAGTAGAAGCCGATTTTTGAATTCCGGTATAGTCAAATATCCGTAATTATTGTCCATTATGTCCATTCATATAATTTTAGTACGAGACAGACACCGTGAAAATGTACCACGCGCGTTGACAGCTTCTTTTGTTTACTTTATGTTTACGTGGCGCCGCCTGCGCCTTCGTTATTAATTATGGTTATTATAGCAATGAGGGGAAAAAATGGGATTAGACAGCCAATTTGATTATCGGTTGCTTTTTTTTCCAGGCGAACCCTTCAAAGGTTGCCTGGGCGAGGTTCGCATAGGCAGTATGCTTCTTCATTACTTCACGTACGACGAGGTCTACAGGAACGCAAATTTTACGCCCTCGGAGTATCTCTCACTTCAGCGAAACAACGAGACCGAGACGGAGAACATTGGCTGCCGTTTGTGCTTCGAGGCGGACTGCAAGAACTCGGGCCACTGCCACGACGTAAGGAGCAGCTACGTGTGCGACTGCCCGGCCGGCTACGCCCAGGACGATTGCTCGCTTGATATCGACGAGTGCGCCGACAACAAGTGCAAAAACGGTGCCACCTGCGTGGACGGGATCGCCAATTATACCTGCGTGTGCAACAAGGGATGGCACGGCTGGCTGTGAGTACTCGAAACCCGAACAAACCCAAAACAACGGACGCTACTGACGATGCTGAAGTTTGCAACGTTGGAATACAACGAACATTTCTTTTTTTTTTCAATCGTTAACTCGTCATCCATCTTTTTTTGCATTTTCAGGCTACATGGATGGCTAGAATATTTTGTAGTATTTTTTTCGAATTTCTGCAACCCAAATTTGCAACAAAATATTTTTGGTGATAAGAAAGAAGAAGAGGGAAAAAAATAACTTTTGAGCATTCATTTTATATTTGATGTTTTATTCCATTTATTTTATATTTTATTTGTCATATTCCGATTTCTGCAACCTAAATTTGCGACAAAATATTTTCGAATTATAAGGAAGAAAGAAAATGTTCTCTGCGTTTCAACGATCCAAGCTTCGAAACCATTATTCTTGAATCAAATAAAATATACCGGTGAACACACCGATTCTGGGCTCCACCTGAAAATTGGCAGGAATTCGGTACACAAATTGGTTAAAAAATATCCAACTGATTTTATGCCGGAGCGTCGATTCGGTTTTTTATTCGCTGCAATCGCATTTTGTATTTGTAGTATACGATGTAATTTATTTTATTTTTCATTCCATTCATTTTATATTTTATTTTTCTTTCCTTTTACTTAATACTTCGTTTATAATATTCCAATTCCTGCAACCAAAATTTGCAACACAATATTCTGGTTGATAAGGAAGAAAAGAAAAAAAGGGAAGTTTCGTTGCGTACAATGATTGCAAACGTCAAAATCATTGTCCCCGAATCAAATAGAATATTCCAGCGAACACGCTGATTCAGGGCTTCCACAGTAAAGTCGGTAGGGATTCAGCACACAAATCGACTTGCGAAAAAATCCAGCTCTTTTACGCCGGAGAGTTGATGCCCTTTTAACATTTCTCCATTGAACAACGATTTTATTCCATTAATCTTGTCCATTTCAGATGCGACAAGGACATAAACGAGTGCGTGGGCGCGACCCCGTGTCAACACGACGGAGTCTGCGTGAATTTGCCGGGTTCGTTTCGTTGCCAGTGTCCCGATCAGTTCACGGGCGATCTCTGCGAGAATTTCCGTCTCATCAGATGCGACAATAGCCCGTGCAAGAACGGCTCGACATGCACGGACGTCGTTAACGAGAGAACCGGAAACAACTTTACGTGCACCTGCATGCCCGGATACCAGGGTGCTATCTGCGATATTCCATATTGCATCGCCAAGAAGTGCCAAAACGGTGGCAGATGCGATTTTCTCTATCAGGTTGAAACACGATCCCTTTGACATCATTTTAGCGATCTCGAACTTTCAGTCATTTCGCCTCCGGGGCAAAAAAATGCACGAAAAACGACCTTCACTCTCGATCTTCGTGATCATTATTTTGTTCGCATTTAAGGCGTTACCCCCACTTGTATGCGCAAAAAAAGGCCTTTTTCATGAATTTTTTTAAAGAAAACTACAAAACTTTTTTAATCGATCAATATACCATCTTAAAGAACACATCTTGAAGAACTTTCAGTAATTTTTTTATTGAAAAATATTACATTGTTTAGTGGCGAATGGCCGTCAATGAAATAATGTTTTTATATACACGGTTTGCGGTGACCAACATTGCGGCGAAGTGGATCATCTGAAAAAAAAAAATGCGGATGGATTTAGTCAAATATAAGTATAAACTAGTCTTTAATCGAAGGATTTTAAAAAATATTCATTTTTCACAAAATGGCGGACAGTCAAAGTTAATGGTTCGATTTTAACGAAAAAAAAACGGCCGTTTTTTGGATATAAAACGGCCATTTTTTCGAAAAAAAAATCGAACGATTAAAGACTACATTTTTATGTATTAAATAAGCCTGCAAAATTTCAAGAAGATCGGTTCATTAGTGTTCGAGTAATCTTGGTCACCGACTTCAGAAATGCCATTTTGAGAAAAACGCGTTTAAAGTTTCAATTTCAGTTTACACGAAGAAAATATTTTTTTTGTAAACTTACATAGTCATCTATTCCGGGCATAAAAAAACTGCACTTCAAATTGCACTTAAAAAAATGCAATAAAAAAAATCGATTTTTTCAAAATCGCAAGTGGGGGTAACCCCTTAACAAGGCGACGTTGTTTTTTTTTGTCGCAGGCGCCGCAATGCACTTGTCCCCTCGGCTTTGCCGGGCCCTACTGCGAGACGAACATCGACGATTGCGCGCCCGATCTCGACGGCAACGTGCCCTGCAAAAACGACGGCAAATGTTACGACGGCATCAACAGTTACACGTGCGATTGCACCGGCATCGGTTACACGGGACCGGACTGTTCGATCGACGTGAACGAGTGCCTGGAACGGACAACCAACTGTGGCCGGGGCGTCTGCCAAAATCTTCCCGGCACATACAGGTGCGCCTGTGAGCCCGGCCATTGCGGTCTCAGCTGTACCATGGTGGATCCATGCTACGAGGAGGTGAAAACTGCGCTTTTTTTAAAACATTTCGCATGATTCCATTAAAGTAGTCCTATCGCCAGGCTTCAATCCATAGGATTTTAATTTTTTTTATCTTCACAAAATATGTATATTTACAATCGTCTCTGTAAAATTTCAGGGTCGGTCATCGACCTAATTACGGAGAAAAAAAATTAAAATTGCGTATTTTTGTGAATGAATTCCGAGACGACATACAAAAACCCAATTTCCGGTGACTACAAAAGTCCATATAATAATGGGAATCCGTCAGATTCTTAAAAATAATCGGATTTACATAATTGACACTTGTAGAAATCTCGTGCTCCCAGAAAAAATTACGCATATTGACCTAATTTTTATGTAATATCAAGTTTAATTTGAACTTCTGGCATTGGATTTATTACCACTTGCTACGACGAAGAGACGTGACAGCAAGGCAACAGCTGACTGTAGTCCTAATCTCATCTCACTCATTCGAATTTCCACACATATTTCATTTTTAACCGACATATTTCGCCGACACAAATTCTCGACGCTTTTTACCAGTCTTGGCCCGAAAAGCATGAAGGTTAAACTCGCCTGGTTGAGTAAAAAGAGACGGAGATGGAACCAATGTTGCCAACTATCAAACCTAGAAATACTGCGTGAATCATTGGAATAACTTTTTTTTTCCATTTTTCTAATTAAATGTGAACGTTCATTAAACAGTTTACACATGGAAAATTTAGTAATTACAATTTTTTTGTTGCATATGTTAAAAATATAAATAGTACAAGTCTCAAGTATGATCAGTGGTATGGCTAGTGTGAAGCGATAGGACTACCTTAAGCGAAGACGATAATGCGGTTAAATTGATTAAGGAGGTTGGAGCGTTAGCCACAATCCAAGAGTCAAGTTGAATAAAAATCTATATTATCGTCTAGTCTAGACTACACCGAGTCTTTACGAATTAAAAATAAAGTTTCTCTCCATAACACCCGAGATAAAAAGTAGTTTAATGTATGTAATATTACGTGCGGTTAGATGGGCAAGACGCTCACGCTACGGGTGATGCAATTTTTTTTGGCTTTTTAGCACCAATATAAACCATTTCTAACAACGCATTAACGTAAACATTTAGAAGAAAAAAAAAACTAATTTTGCCTATCGTAAACGATATATATTCAGCATTGAACCATCAAGGTATGATGAAAGATTTCGAATCTTGGCTGGCGAATGAAGAGCATTGCTGCCCCAACCTCATGGTCCGCGAAGTTACCATATTTTGACTACACTTGATATTAATTGATGACAATAATGAATTTTGTCGTGACAAATATAAATAGGCATAATTATGAATAATTCAAAATTTTATTTTGCGCCAATTATTTGATTTGCTGAAAAATATTGTCCGATTTCTCCGGTAAAATATAATTGATTGGGTTATAAAGGATGATACTTAGTCGGGGGAAGCTGTCATTTTTCATTGACAAATCTTTACGAGCAAAAAATCGTTAAAGATAATTTCGAATTTTTCAGAAAGCCAAATAAACCCCATATAGGCGTCGAAGTGTTCAAAAATGCCCTTTTTTTATCGCGTGTTTTCGCGAACTTCAAAACCCCATAACATTTTATTGGGGGGGGGGGGGGGGGGGGGGGATCTCAGCTTCCCCCATCATCATCTATAACCCAATAAATGAGAAAATAACAAAAAAATAATGTTCGGCTCATTTTTCGGAATAGAACATTTGCTAGCGCAGTTTTTTCATAATAATCAGCGATAATATTAAACTTTTTCAAGTTGGTAGTAGCACGAAAGTTTTTCTTATTTACGTATTAAAATTATACAAACGCATTATTTTCCCCTATAATTATATATTTTATGAAAAATTAGCATCTACAGAATAAATATATACCTGGTATGCATTTTTTGAGGTTGATTGAAAAAAAAAATTCACAACCGTCATTTGACTCAACTGGATCGCTCTAGCCTCCTTAATAACCGGCTAATTAGAATAATATTTTTATTTCGACAATTAATGTTATTCATTTCAGGAGTACTGCCAAAACGGTGGCACGTGCGAGTGCGTCGAGGATACTAAGTCGTACACTTGTCACTGTACCCCGGAATACACGGGGAGAAATTGCACCGAGGTGAGTTAATTTATTTCGTATATTTTTTTCTGATAAAACGTGCGGGTTCAATTGTCTTTTCATTAAAGAGTATGGATTTAAGTATTTTTTTACGATTTTTGTTTAAAAAAATATTTATGAATGTGGTAGATACTCGGCATCAAATCATCCGAAATAAATATATCAAATGCATTTAGTTTTTGCATGAAATTATCTAGGCTTGGACGGGGGATTTAATAAAATAATGATTTTTGAAAAAATGGCCGCAGTCCGAAGTAAAAGTAACGATTTTCGGTGAAACAAAAACCCTCTAATTTCGTTGATAAAACAAAAACTATGCATCGAAAAAAGAATTCCTTCGTTCGAGCACTGCTTTTTGATATGTGAAAGAAGCTTGTAAAATTCGAAGTTGATCGGTGGAGTGATTTTTGAGCTATCGTGCCCCTCGATTTTGATCAAGTCATTTTCGGAAAAACGCGCTTAAAGTTCGCCGGTGCGTGGATTCCCATAACTCCGTCAATTTTGAACGAATCGTCTTCAAATTTTTCGACAATATTTTTGAAACGTTATATTTTCAAAATCCGTGGAAAACCAAAAACCGATATTTTCAAAAACGTCAAATGCCTTCAAGAATTTTATTTCTGATCTTGAGCAATTTTTGATTATAGGAAAATAATAACGCAGCAGCTTGAAACTTTAACATTATGTTGTAGTATCCTTGAATGACAGAAAACCTTATTTCAATGTTCTTTCGAGTTTACACGAATAGTTTTTTGGAATTGTGTCCTCCAGGTAAATAAAAATGATTTTGAGAAAAAAAACGCGTTTAAAATTCGACCTTTGATGCTTCTATTTGCTGGCCCTCGGATCTATAACTTTGGAAATATTGGCACTTCCTTGCTAAAAATGTAGCGGACTAAAAAAATGTTCTCAACCCGAGAAAGTAGAACGTCCCCTGAAAGAAAGCGAATGAAAAATCTGTTAGGACTTCATTATCCACGTCTTAAGGTTTATGAAGCTATTTTTGAAAAACTATTTTTTTCCACAGTTTGAGCACTTTTTGGGAAGCCAAGCGCTCGACATCGCGGTGATAGTGGGGCCGATACTCGCTGTACTGTTTTTCATCGTCGCTGGCTCGCTGACGGCCCTGTTTATGATGGCGCGAAAGAAACGAGCGACGCGCGGCACTTACAGCCCGAGTGCTCAGGAATTCAGCAATCCAAGGGTCGAGATGGACAACGTTATGAAGCCACCGCCGGAGGAGAGATTGATATGAGGCGAGCATAGCGGTTAGAGCGGCCCGGCGAAAAACGCACTGCACTTTGCCGCTCGATTTTGCCGTTTATCCTAGTCCGCTGTGCGAGTCCTTCGACTCTGTTGCATCTTGAGCCCGAAAACCAGAGACCTCGTTCGGCTTTTATTTATGAATGTCCGACGATTTTACCCAACGTCCAGAGTGCGATGACGAAGTGAAAAAACGAAAATGAGGATTGCCCGGAAAATATTCTAGTCGGCGCGCCGCGTTATCGAGTCCGAATTTTTCGGTATGACGAAACGCTGGGCAGTGACGCATGAACAGGCACGAGGATACACGTTATTTTGTTCATCCGAGGGGCAGGTATTGAGGCTCGAGCACTGGCGATTTCTCATCTGGGTGAAGGTCTTGAGAGTTGTCGAGCGCACGTGACAAACTCGGATGGTAGCGCCTCTGGCGGTGAATTTCGGATCGATAACGAGGCTGGTGGCCCTTGCGGCAATTGTGACAATTTGTGTAACCGGCAGAAATTTATGGTTGTCGGTATAGCAGGATAGAAAATATCGGTGACGCTGCTTGTTGACCTTTGGGCCTCGGTCATCTCGAGAACAGGAGAATCGAAACGGTCGGATGCCTCGCCTCCCGCGACCTCACTGCCGCTTGTTCGATTTTCATCGACAGCCGCGTCTAGCGACCCTACCGTCAAAAGTTGGAACTAAGAATTCCGTGGCGCAGACTAATATCGCCGCCACCACGCGTTTGACACTTGCGATTTTTCTTTCTCTACGAATCACAGCTTAGTTTTGCGATGAAGAAAGTCGCGAAGTATTTTAAAAAGTGCAGCAAAGAGGTCCACACGGCGGTCTGGTCCAGCGAGCTATAAAAGACTCGCGATATTCACAACGAAATGAGTTGTTCGGTTGGGACAAAAACTATCATAGCAACCAAAACCAACCGCGATTTTTCAATAATTAATTATGCTCGCGAGAAAAAAAGAAACGTCGAAGAGGACCGGACCGCAATTCTTATTAGTGGAACGTTGCAATTTTTCACGTGCGTGTGATCCTCTCGTATATTCCGCGTGTGATACTGTCATGTATTTCGAAAAAAAACCTGTAGCGTCATATTCTCTACTCATTTTTCGGCCATTTGGCGCTTCGAACGCTAAATGACTCTTAATCGATTGAAATCAAATTTCTATTTCCGGCTATTCGCCTTCACGCGCGATCCTACGGTTCTCATATACGTATGTTTAGCGTATAATACGCTTTCGAAGTGTACTTACAAGAGCTCGTCAAGTGTCCTTACTAAAGATTACGAAAAAAGAAGAGAAAAGAATTTTATCGAAACTAGGGAAGCTCTGCGAGCTTGAAAGGCCCGTCCATTTTGCAGTGCCTAGTGTATGATATATATATGTATAGATATATATACTTACGACAATTAAATTATACGGAGAACGACGCGAATGCAACAAACATTCCGAGAAGAAAAAACAATAACAATCAACTTGTACTTGTTTATCGATGATACCGGAGAACGAATAATTCCACGAAAAGCTTAACATTGATATATATATATATATATATATATATATATATATATATATATATATATATATATATATATATATATAAATAATCCCCGAGAGCAATAACAACGAGAGTATTTTGCAGCGATGCGCTCGATGCGAATTAGCGATAACTGTAATTTTAACGTGCTACGAAGAAGCTACAAACGTTCGAATGAGAAATGGAAAGTGGCGTTTCTCATAGCGTAATTTCAAAAAACGAGCATTCTTTGCTTCTCTTTTATTATTTCTTTTTGACTTTCGTTACGAGTAACGAAACGTGTCCATTTTTTTAACACTAACAAACTTATACCGAACGAATTCCAATTGATATATATATATATATATATATATATATATATATATATATATATATATATATATGCGTGTGTGGGTGTGTGTGGGTATATATGTGCATGGCGTCCTGGAAGTGACGAGCGAATTTTAAAGGTAGATTGTGAAATTCGATCGTTTATTACATATTAATTATTATCGATCGAACGGAGAGAAAAATTAAGAAAACTTTTCTCACGACAATCTTTCCTTCGACATTCCCTCCGTCATTTTCGGGCCACCTTGTAAATTGCGCGAATGTTTTGCGGCGAAACTTGTTTAAAAAAAAAAAATTTTAATAGAATATTCTCTATCGCCGATCGTTCGCGCGTGCCGTGTTAATTTTGTACATATACTCCAGAATCCGCGATAACGATTCCAATGGTTTTTACCGATAGGATTTTTTACGAATCTAGTTTACATTTAACGTGTTATTTGGTATATAATATTTACTATTGTGACCAAAGTAATTAAGAGACGAATTTCCCTAATCGTAATACAATAAACGAAACAAAAACTTATTGTTATTTATAGGCGTAACGGGGAATTGATGTACGAGCGCAATTGCGAGTTCAAGGCGAATGCGAATTTAAAGAAAGAAACAAAAAAGGCGAAATCGCCCTCGCATCGATCGTAGGAGACGTATTTTGTGGTGCAAGACTGAAGTACAGATCTCTCGTATATTAAACGAAAAAAAGAGAAGAAATATTAACGAGATAATAATAGACCAATGGAGCTCGGGTATTCAACTGCGCAATATTGTATACTTCTGAGATTGCTAAATTAAGACGCTTATACGAGTATGAATAGTTTGCGATTGACGATCGTGTGGTATGGATGAATGTACAAAGGTGAAAATAAAAATTCCAAGACTCACGATGCTAGGGTTTTTTTACCCGATTTCCTCTAGCAAACGATGCGTTTTCGCGGTCGATTTCTCTGTCGAGAGATAATGAAACATAAGGGGGAGTCTGGTCCAGCTGACTTTTTTTTTCAAAGATAAAATTTATTTTCGTTCACGAAACATTTGTTACATGTAAAGCTACATTTGAACAAGAAAACACACTATTGAAAATTTGATTCATATATATACACACACACACACACACACACACACACACACACACACACACACACACACACACACACACACACACACACACACACACACACACACACACACACACACACACACACACACACACACACACACACACACACACACACACACACACACACACACACACACACACACACACACACACACACACACACACACACACACACACACCACACACACACACACACACACACACACACACACACACACACACACACACACACACACACACACACACACACACACACACACACACACACACACACACACACACACACACACACACACACACACACACACACACACACACACACACACACACACACACACACACACACACACACACACACACACACACACACACACACACACACACACACACACACACACACACACACACACACACACACACACACACACACACACACACACACACACACACACACACACACACACACACACACACACACACACACACACACACACACACACACACACACACACACACACACACACACACACACACACACACACACACACACACACACACACACACACACACACACACACACACACACACACACACACACACACACACACACACACACACACACACACACACACACACACACACACACACACACACACACACACACACACACACACACACACACACACACACACACACACACACACACACACACACACACACACACACACACACACACACACACACACACACACACACACACACACACACACACACACACACACACACACACACACACACACACACACACACACACACACACACACACACACACACACACACACACACACACACACACACACACACACACACACACACACACACACACACACACACACACACACACACACACACACACACACACACACACACACACACACACACACACACACACACACACACACACACACACACACACACACACACACACACACACACACACACACACACACACACACACACACACACACACACACACACACACACACACACACACACACACACACACACACACACACACACACACACACACACACACACACACACACACACACACACACACACACACACACACACACACACACACACACACACACACACACACACACACACACACACACACACACACACACACACACACACACACACACACACACACACACACACACACACACACACACACACACACACACACACACACACACACACACACACACACACACACACACACACACACACACACACACACACACACACACACACACACACACACACACACACACACACACACACACACACACACACACACACACACACACACACACACACACACACACACACACACACACACACACACACACACACATATATATATATATATATATATATATATGTGTGGCCGCTATATATATATATATAGCGGCCGCTATATATATATATATAGCGGCCGCGAGCGGAAGGTCCGACCAAGTCGGCTGAAATCCTGGAGTCCTTGGAAATTATTTGGAGAAAAAAAAATCGTTATATTGTGAATGTGGAATGGACATGGACCAGACTTTGCAACCAAAAAATTGTTGATTGCAAAAATGGTGAGCATAAAATGAAAAACGACGAAAAAAAATCGACCTCAATTTTGCAATATCTTTGTCCTATAATAACAATTTTTCATAAGTCGAGGTTCATACGCATATAAATTTAATTATTTTAAATTTAAACTTCAAATGAAGTGAATCGTATGAAAATTCGATGAGCTACGATTCCAGCCAACATGAAAAACGTGGTTTTGAGAAAAATGCGTCTAAAGGTAATTGTATCGCCAGGCTTCAATTCATAAGATATTCATAATTTTTTTTTGAGCTTCACTAAATATATTAATAATCGTCTCTGCAAAATTTCAGGGTCAGTTATCGACCTAATTACAGAGAAAAAAAATTGAATTTGCGTATTTTTGTGAAGAAATTCCGAGACGACATACAAAAACCGAATTTCCGGTCGCTACAAAATTGTATATAATAGTGGGAATCCGTCAGATTCTTGAAAATAATCAGATTTACATACTTAACACTTGTAGTAATCCCGTGCTCGCAGAAAAAATTACGCTTATTGACCTAATTTTTATGTAATATCAAGTTTTATTTGAACTTCCGCTATTGGATCTATTACCACGTGCTACGATAAAGAGACGTGAGAAGAACGTTGTCAAATATCAAACCTAGAAATACTGCGCGAATCGTTGGAATGACTATTTTTTCATTTTTCTAATTAAATGTGAACATTAATTATACAGGGTGTCCCATTTTAATCTTACACGTGAATTTTCTCGAAAAATATTGCTCGGACGAAATATTGTGTGGAACAAAACTTTTAGGGATTGAAGGGGGACGTTTAAAAAAAATTTATTTGAGGAGCCAAAATTCAAAATGGCGGCGTTACAAAGGCTGACATGTTTTTTTCAAACGGAAACATAACTTTTTTTTATTGCCAAAAAATTTGTCAGCTGAAAACTAAAAACTTGTGTTGAAAAATTTTTTGATAAAGTTCATAGTTTTCAAGTGAGAACATCATTTTCAATTATTTCAGATGTATCCAGGATTTGTGTGTGTGTGTGTGTGTGCGTGTGTGTGTGTGTGTGTGTGTGTGTGTGTGTGTGTGTGTGTGTGTGTGTGTGTGTGTTTTTCTACCCATCGTGATCAAAGTTCGTCAAGGATTTAAAGAAACACGTTTTTGGGCCTGAAAATGGCACAAACGCTATTAAAATGGAAAAAAACTATTTTTCATCGATTTTCCTCCAAAATTTTCTCATGAAATATCGTCCAAATTTGAAAACAAAAAAACAAAAAAAAAACAAAATGTTCAACAGTGTTCCACACGCACGCACACGCATACACACACACACACACACACACACACACACACACACACACACACACACATACATGCACGCACGCGCGCGCCCACACACACACACACACACACACACACACACACACAAAAATCCTGGATACATCTGAAATAATTGAAAATGATGTTCTTACTTGAAAACTATGAACTTTATCAAAAAATTTTTTCAACAAAAGTTTTTAGTTTTCAGCTGACAAATTTTTTGGCAATAAAAAAAAAGTTATGTTTCCGTTTAAAAAAAACATGTCAGCCTTTGTAACGCCGCCATTTTGAATTTTGGCTCCTCAAATAAATTTTTTTCAAACGTCCCCCTTCAATCCCTAGAAGTTTTGTTCCACACAATAGTTCGTCCGAGCAATATTTTTCGAGAAAATTCAGGTGTAAGATTAAAATGGGACACCCTGTATGTTAAAAATATAAATTGTACAAGTCTCAAGTACGATCAGTGGTATGGCTAGTGTGAAGCGATGAAATTACCTTAAAGTTTTCGCTTGTAAAAAGCATGAGTTTTTCAATACTTACGGCTGGTTAAAGCTAATCTGCGATTCCTGGAGCACTCCTCGAAGCACTGCTGCTTTTGAAGTTTCTGCAGTTTTCGTGGAGATCGACCCTCGTTCCGTTCTCCATTCTACCTGCGCGGCGCACACCGCTCACAACTATATTTCAAGGTCGAATTTGATGCTATAACTTTGGGAATGTATTCTCCACCTGTATAGGGAAATTTTTAGGCAAACAAAAAAAGTCCATTTTTTTGGATCGGCTGGACCAGTCTCCCCCCTTAACTCCCGGAAAATTTAACTTATTTACTAAAGCCTACAGCATCGCCAGGATTTTCAAATGTTCAGAAAAGAAAAGAAAGAGGACCATGTCAATTTGGAAGGACATATTATGGTACTGGCATTGCAGATTGGAGGTACATCGAACATTTCTATTCCTAAATATTAGTTCAAAATTTAAGGGCGTTTTTTTCGTAATCGTGTTTTTTAAACTGGCCCGAAACGTAACTCGGCCGAAGATGCACTGATTCGCGTGAAGTTTTATACCTATCTTCACAGGTGCATTTTCCATGGAACTGCGTACGGACTTTGTGATTGGTTATTAAATTTTTTTTTATAAACAATTACCCGTGTGATTTTTTGCTCGAAAATGAGTTTTCATCCAAATCTGCACTGCTTTTTGAAAAAAACTGTTTTCTAATGTCTGTACCCAGTTCCATAGCTTTTTGTATCAGGTTGATAAAAAAGTTTTGTCGCAAAAATTTTAAAAATGTCTTTTTACGTATTGACGCAATATGACATCGAGCTATGTCGAGAATATTCTAGAATGTATTCTACTCTTCCGCGTGACAGGGTATAAAAGGGCGAGCGCGCGTTCTAGTGGACAGAAATGGCTTCGATCTCGCAGGAGCAACTTCGAGCGATCATTTTTTACGAGTGGCGGCGCGGCACGAACGCAAGCACAACTGCTAAAAATATACAGGATGCATTCAGCGAGAACGTAGTTTCTCATCGAACAGTCCAGCGTTGGTTCAATCGTTTTAAATCTGGAGACACAAGCCTTGAAGATAAGGAACGTTCCGGACGACCGTCGACCATCGATGATGAAACATTACTCCGCTGCATCAAAGAAAAACCGGAAGCAAGTACGCACGAGCTAGCAAGAGAACTTGGGTGCACCCAACCGTCAATAGTCAATCACTTACACAACTTGGGATACAGGAAGGTTCTAGCTCAATGGATACCACACAGTGTCACCGACGACAATAAGAACTGTCGCGTGACCATCTGCCAGTCTCTCCTGCTTCGCCACCATCGCAAGGAGTTTTTAGAAGATCTTGTGACGGGAGATGAAAGCTGGGTCTTGTATGATAACAGAACGCGTTTAGCCTACTGGCTTCCTATCGGAGAAAAACCGCCACACCAACCGAAATCTGATCGTCACTCACAAAAGATTTTGTTGTGCTGTTTCTGGGACGCAAAGGGAATGCTGTTTCACAATTTTCTCCCTGTAGGTAAGACGATCTCCTCTACACGATACATCGAAAATCTCCAGGAATTGGCAAAAGCTACAAGAAAAAAACGGCCAAGACGCGCGACTGTGCACCTTCTCCACGACAACGCGAGACCCCATGTCGCAAAGGAAACCCACAAAACAATCACTGAGCTTCACTGGAATACCGTTCCTCATCCACCATACTCTCCCGACATCGCGCCATCTGACTACCATTTGTTCAGACATTTGAAGGCATATTTGAGAAACAAAACTTTCGAAAACGTCGACGATCTCAGAAGGGATATTTCAAATTTCTTTGAGTTCCAGCCGCCGCAGTTTTGGGCAAAGGGAATAAATGAATTGCCAACTAGATGGTCGAGTGTCATAGAAACCGATGGCGAATATATTGTTGATTAGAAATGTTTTGTATAAGATATATAAATAAATAAATTATATTGAAATTATTGCGACAAAACTTTTTTATCAACCTGATATATATTTTGAAGATTTTTTGGTTTTTCGTTCCAGATTGAAAACGGCGGGAGAAATATTTCCACTTGCGAAACACTGCATGAGAGATACTGTGTGGTCTTGGGACTCTCACGACGCAATTTTCAATTTAAAAATTACAAAATAAATGTACACTTGAAACTATGTATGATAAAGTTTTCCAATTCAATTTTTCACTGTTTTCATTGTACTCGTTGGGAAAATGCTCAGTGAGCCTTTTTTGTGAAGAGCTGGAGTCCTTAAGGGGTTGTTTCTAGTTCTAAAAGTCGAAAAATCACTTTTCAGAACCAATATATTTTAACAGGATATAAATGTTCTCTGAAAACTTCAAGATGATCGAATCTAAATTGACAGATTTATAGGCTGTTATGTTGGCGACCGTCGGAAGGCTCGGAGCGTCGTTCGAAATTTGAAGGGAGTAAGACCATTTAGAAGGTAAACAATTAGGGTTTTTTCGTATAAAGAATACTCATGGAAATTCGTAACTTAGTGTTTTTTATTTGATATTTTAAGTGTGCAAATATATGTATATATTTTTTTTAATGCCAATTGCCAGTCGTGTATATCGATGTTCAGAGGAAGTCGCTCAAAAAGTTTCCGCACTGCTGGAGTTCGCCCTCGCGTTATAATTGTCTGACGCAAAAAAATCAAAATGATTCTTAACGGTAACCCCCTTACGCTGTCGGTAAAGCAGAATTTTGGAAATATATGCAAGATTAACGAAATATCAGCTTAATAAAGTCAAATTTGTGTTTCTTGATTTTTTTCCTTTATTCAAGGGCCAAAGTACGTTTTATTTTCGGAATTAAAATATTATTTAGGTTCACTGACAAACTGATGGTCCACGGGAGATGGGTGACAAATTTCATAAAAATCGGTTAAATAGTTTTTGAGTAATCGCTCCAGCAGTTGGGAAAAATACAGTTTTGAGAAAAACGCGCTCAAAGTTTCAACAAGCGAAAATTTAATGATTTTGTTGTCTTACCGGCTAATCCGCGATTCCACCACCATACAGGATTCCTTAGGCTTCCTCGCAAAAGCAATTTTCCCGCTGCTGCCGCTCTCTTCGGGCTTTCCGACCCGAAATTCAATAAACCGATGGGTCCACAGCGGATTCGAACTCACTTCATCAGAGCTCGCACTAAAAACTTTTTTGTCACTGGCACTCTGCCCTCCGTTATTTTCCGTATTACGATTAACATGTTGGTTTCCAAAAAAACTGTTCTCTTCCGTGAAGGTCTTTTAGGTGTTTCATGAGAACCTTTCGGGTACGCGGACATTTTGAGAAGCACTAAGTTCAGAACTGGTCCAAGGTGAATTTCAAAGTACTTGCGACGCTCCGCATCGACAACGATTGGCCCAACCGCATTGGACTACGAAACATAAAAGATCGGAACAAGACGAAATATAGAAGGGCGCATGCGCCCTTCTAGGGAATTCTTGGAATTTCCCTTTAAAAATTTGACACAATATTCTTAAGACATTGAACTATCGATTTATGGAAAGAAAAAAGGTCTTCCCCCTTAAGAATAGAAAAAAGGCCTTCCCCCCTTAAATGCTTTTTTTTTCTCGAAAGCACGTTTTCAAAGTCGGTGAGCAAAATATCTCAGAAACGGCTGCATCGATCTTTCTAAAAATTGTAGAGCTATTTCTAGATGTTGTCGAGCTTTATTCTCCTGTTCAATATATATACATACACATTTTTTTCTCAGATTCTAAGCTGACGAACACGTAAACACGTAAAATGGACGAGTGTTCCAAGTGGTAGCGCGATCGGGCGAAGATTCGCGTACCGAGTAAAAATTTCCTAGAGCCTTTCGCTTGACGTTCCAACCTCACGACCATCCTAGTTTCTTGCCGTTTATCTTTGTGAGCTTGTCGCGCGAGAGTTTGTCGAAGAACAGTAGGCCCGCGGCGCGTTCGATGCTCTCCGGCGGTACCTGCGGCACAACGTATGCGAATAAAAAAACCAACTAGTTCAATACAGTTTTCCCTTTAACAGACTACATCTACCTAGGTGGATCAAAAAAGGTCCTTTTCCAAAAACATCTTTATTCGATAGTATGCTCGAATTCGATCCTGGAAAATTTCATTGAAATATTCCTAAAATTGAATGAACTACAGCTAACAGCTAGTCGGGTTGAGAGTAGCAACATCGTACTTCAAACTTCAAACGCATTTTTCTCGAAACCCTGTTTTCAAAGTCGGTGGACACGATATCTGGAGAACCACTTGAAGGATTGTTTCCAAATTTACAGAGGATACAATGAGAAACATTCAAAGGTCGTTGACGATCTCAGTTTTGGAAATCGATCTTCATTTTTTAATAGTTACGTAAAAACGACGACCTTTTTCATAGCTTTTGTATGCTTGAGTTTCTATTCGTCGCCACGTTGTCAAAAAAAATTATTTTCAAGATCGACGGTCGTCAACGACTCGCACGTATTATTAACTTGAATAACCCGTTATTTTTTAGATTTCGGATGAACCGTTCAAGCTGGAGAGTGTCCACCGACAAACGTCGCGAAAAAAATGTCATCATCTGCCGGCGGCCATGTAATTGTTGTGTTTCTGAATTCTCGGGTGATTTTTTTTAAAGGCTCTCAACACGTTTGCGTTAAAAAAATGCGTTTCTTTCATACCAACCGTCTGCAGAAAAAAAATTTCGGAATGTGGCAATTTTTTTCGGGCCTCTAGGTAAATGTAGCCGCTTAAAATACCTGAAAGCTCGTGAGCGGTGTCTCATCGTCGATTTTTTTGTTGGGCATTACGAACGCCTCCATTTCTAATTTGGCGTCCTGCGTCTCACCCACGACTACCTTGTAGAAATGCGTGGGAACAGCGACGTGATTAGCGCCGATAACTTCGTAGCGCACGTACTTCTTGCCGTCCGCCTCTTTCCTATGGGAAAACGCAAAAGGCGTAAGTGCCAAGTGCGTGTATAGTTCGCGAAAGACGAGGAAAGATTTTAATTACTTGGGTAGATAGAGTGGTCCCGTACAGACGTATACGTTCCTGTAAACTTTGGTCAATTTTCTAACGTGTTTCTCCAGTCTGTTCCAGGAGTGACGATTGAAGCCGACGCCAACCTGGGGCGCCATGTTGGACAGGTAGAAGGTTTGTTCGATGTGGGACTGGGACATTTTGTGATTGCCGGCAGCAGCCAAGTGGCCGCGGTCGTAACCGCTCCCCTTGTAGTCGGCATTGTCGGATCTGTCGGCGACTGTGAAAGTTATTTTCCGAGAGCTCTTTGCCTTCTTTAGTCGTTGCCTTTGCTTTGTCGATACATCATCACCGAGATCGAACCACGGTCGGGGACTCACCGGAAGAAGGGATGTATGCTTTCGTCGGGCTTGAACTCGCATTTGGACCTGTTGACGTTCTCCTGGTAGCGCAGACGGTCCTGCGTCAGATGCTCGAAGACCCAGTGAGCGACGCGGTTGCGTCTGTCGTAGGACAAGACAAAGTCGTCGAATGAACGAACGTTGTCCAGGCCAGGGAAACCGAATCGCATAATCTAATGGGAAAAGTGACAGCTGTCAAAAGCATGCCAAACGATGCATCGGAGTCGATGTTAACGTAATTCACGTTGTTTGGATTACAAAAGTGTCACGTACTTCCGGTACTCGTGACGCTGACAATTTGGAGCCCATGTCGGGCGATTTGTCGGCGGGGACTATCGGCGAGGCGGCCGAGACCGTGCCAAATATCGGCAGAGCTGGAAGACGATGAACATTGAGGTTAGGCGCTGGACATTGCTCGGTGTCCTCGGCACTTCTCGTCAGCAGGGCGCGTTCATATTTTTTGCCGGCGAACCATCCACCGAGACCGACACTCGTCAGGGCCGACAATTTCATCGCTATTCCTAACGCGATCTTCATTTCTTCTTGATTTTCCCTTTCGAAAGGCTAAAAAACGCTCGATAATGAAAGTGCAACGACGATCGTGCACTCTTTCGCCTCTTTAACTCGGACACCATTTTTTTAATGTGACGCAACAACCACGTGTTGGT
The DNA here is from genome assembly GCA_944452715.1 of Ophion slaviceki. Classification (NCBI taxonomy): domain Eukaryota; kingdom Metazoa; phylum Arthropoda; class Insecta; order Hymenoptera; family Ichneumonidae; genus Ophion; species Ophion slaviceki. Next base: position 2,159,604 of record OX101791.1, read on the forward strand.
TGCGGAGCGGCGGGACAGTTCCCTTGGGTCATTCATTTCTCACTTGTGCTTTTTGTTGCAAAGGTAATTGTGATATCGTGTTAAAACACTGAGCGTTTAACGATAAGCGAGAAGTCGAGAGACTTTCTGGTATGTTTGTGCTGGCTGCGCTGCTCATGGAGGCTACATAAAGGAGCTTGAACTGTGTATTAGGAAAGTGACCACAAAATCGAGGCCCGGAAGGGTTCGAGAAAGCGCCACTCTCGTGGCGCTGATTGTTAGGAGCGACAGCTTGAAATTAGCTAGTGGTGTGGTCTCCATGACGACACAGTTCAACAATTCAATATAGCCGATCGATTGATGATTTTTTATCTAATAATTGTACGGTAAGCACACAAAAATAAAATTGTCCACATTGCGTTATTTATTGCAATCACTTGAGAAGCAAATTCTCAAAAATGATTCTTCATTTTTGTCGAACAATGCATTGAAACGTAAAGCGACAGAAAGGTTTAAATTAGTCGATACTCATTGCTGTTACACAATACGATTGAATATTAAAATTTCATTCGAAAAAAATCCTTCGTTGCTTCAGGTATTCACCAAACTGATGCGACGCTAGAAGTGTTTGGAGAAGATGTTTGAGAAGGAGATGAAACATCGATCAACCCTTATTCAGCACACTGGGGTGGTTTGCGACCCACGATCATATTTCATAGATTTTAAGTACCTAAACGTAGGGGATGCGGATTTAGCCTTTTCTATCGAAAAAAGGTGATTTTTATTGTGTAAAATCACTTAAAAAATTTTTTTTCGCAATTAAATTTTTTTTCAATACTCAAATCAAATGTTCGGCTATATAACCTACGCTACTTTGAAAAAGAAGCTTTGCTGTCCCAAAAAAATTTAAGTAAATATATTAAATAGTCTATTTATAATAACGGTTTTTGTCGCTGGGGTGTAAACAACCCCAGTGTGCCGAGTATGTCTCTCCACTGAAGTGTGCCGAATAAGGGTTAAGTAATGTAAACGGTGTAGATGGAACAACATGCGCGACTAAAACTCGTCTATGGACGAATAAATGTGACTGATAAAGAACACTGTAGAGACATCTTCCATGAACACCGATTAACACACTGCTCGGACATCGGATGTTGAAACCTATTGTGCGGGATGTACGATTCGGATATTGGTACATTATTGTAGCCTGGGAAAACAGTAAAAGCTAAATTAGTTAAAGATTACATGCTAAATAGAAGCTTGATAAAAAAAAGTCGGAAGAGTCGAAAGTGTTTTTGAAACAAGCGACACGGTTGCAGATCAACGTAGTTAGCTCCGCTAAACAAACCCATACACAAAAGCGCAGTTTTATACCATCAAGTATAATAGGAATTTACTCGGTCGATAAGTTTGTGGTATCGTATAAGCCAGCGGATCGCTACATTTTCTTTGAGAAGTAACGGTCAACGAGACAACCGATCATTCGATTTCTGTAGCGATTCACGTTAGTTTTATGATTAGTAAACCAGGTACGCTGTTTAATTTACTTTTTAATCTAGAATATGATAAAAGTCGAAGAGAGTCGACGAATATTGCGCTCTCGTAAAAACTTACTTATCGCTGCTTCATTTTTCGAGTTCCTCATTAAAGATCCATGACGTCCTAGGAATGCGTGATAAAGAAGCAATAATAAGAAATTCCATTTTCATGCGATATTATTTTTTTCATAAAGTACTTCCTATTCTTTATTTCTATATGATCATCTTTGGGTCGACTGTAGAGCTGCTGAATAAATGTATTTCTTCTTTTTCTTTTATAACCTGATAGTCTTCGGATCTCTGGGTCTCATTGGGAATTGAAATTTGACTTCGATCATTAATGTGACTGGAACACATGCTGAGTACCTGCAACGGAGCTTTATTTCGAGCTTTATTTGCTCAATTGACCAAAAAGTCGTTATAATTGAAATGTTCTTCTACCTTTCCTATGCGGCTAACTCTCTCGTTGATTACGAGATATTCATTTAAAAATACCTATGTCAATCCAATTAAAACTAAATCGTTCACTGACGTGTGGGAGAAGAAATTCAATAAAACTTTTTCCGCTTGTAACGGTCGTCGACGTACATAGCATGGTACGGCGTCCGTGACATCATGGCTGTTATGACGTCGTCGATGCGCTTAATAAACGCCTAAGTCGGCGCGGAGTCGTTTAGGGATGGACATCGGCCGTCATTCCCGTATATTGCCATAGCAACTCGAACAGACTCGGAAAATAGCTGAAAATATTTTTTAAACATTTCAATTCCTTATTATTATGATCGGCCATCGTTCACTGAAAATCCATTTTCTATGCAAATGGAATAATGATTCAATTCTAATGAAACTAATTTTAAATTGATTCTACGTCGTTCAATAATACACTTATAGTGGACTTAAATCAGTGGAAAAAATTGTTACCTGGAAGGCAATAGGGACGCTCATTTTCCGATACCCCCTTGGATTGAGGTGATCCGGTGTTAGCTTATACGCTATTTTTAACGAAGGTCCGACAAATGATTCTATCGCTCGCCAATGACTTTTCTTGACTGTACCATCCGGCGTCTGAGAAAAAAAGATTTAATCAATTGTAGATTAGACTGTAAAGGATGCAGCTTTGATGTGTAGGAACTATCGAATCAACTTGCAACATTAGTGTGCATTAAATTCGAGCTATATTGTAATTTCTAATTATTCTCTAATGACTATTGTGCAGAAGCAAATTATTCTTTATAGACGTACCTAAAATTTTTCTTTCCTCATTATTCCGTTACGGAAGCATTTAATAAGATGAGGGAAATCTGATATGAATCGAAGATTCTTCGTTGCATCATTAGGATGTGCGCAACTCAAATTGCCTTCTGAAATCCCAAAAAGGTGCCACACCCCTCGATTCGACTGTGCCAAGTGTGTCCTTAGACGGCACGGGAAATATGTTCCGCGTGCGCAGATGTTCATACAGCTTGCCGCTTTTGATGCGCATTCGAAGACATTCAAAAACCCACTCGATGCTGTATCGTCGACCGCAACTGCTGGGCACTTGGGCGGCTTGAAAAACTGTTTTGACGGCTTGCTGTTGCACCTTCGGAAGTTCGGCAACTTCTTGTGCGAGAGTATCCTCTTTTATGGCAGCACAGGCTGCCTTCGCTTGAATTATGGCAGAGCGTAATTTTCGGTTCTAGGAAACATGAATGAAAAAAGGTTCTTTCACGTAATCGATTCACCGCAGCTTTGAAGCAACGTACCCTACCAAGTACATAAGCACACAACGAAGACATTGCAACGGGGTTGATCGTGAAGATTCCCTCCGCTTTCAATATCGTCATTGATGAAATTGTTCTGCATATTCGCTTTGTGGCAGTCGCACGAAGAATAAAGCGAAGAATAAAGTTCCTGAGTGAGGGTTGAGAATACCCGAGAAATTTACGACGCCGCAACTTTTCAAACATGATTACTTTATTTCCTTGTATCCAGTTTTTATTGCCATTAATTGATAAATGAATATTTCTTAGCGCGATAAAAAATTATTCATAAAGACATTACCATTATCAAGTATTCCTATCGATAAATGATCATAACAGTATTATTATTTCGTTATTACGACAATTGCTAATTACCTGTACATTATTATTATCATTATTATTCCTTATAATGACTGATATCAATAAAGTAGTGATTCATGTGTTATGCGGGTAGTGACTGGAAAACACAGAGCGAAGGAGGAGGACTTTACTTAAATATGATTAATTCGGGCCTGCGCATTGAACCAATCATTGCGCATATCTAAGCAATATTTAAACATTTTTAAATAGTTTCATAAGCACGACACTTTAACGATATATCGATTGTAGTTTGTTAAAAGTTTTGACTGAATGGAAAAACAATTTGGCAGCGCTAAGGAGAGGCTATCGATGAGACTCGATTACGAGGAATGCTATTGTAACAAAATTACTTCGAGATCGAACATAATATAGCTTACTGTTTAATATACAATAATTTTATAGTAATTTGATAACGGTAGACTTTTTAAATCTTAGAATCCACAAACGCACGGTACAATGGCATCGGTCGCCACAGCCTTCCATTTCTAAGAATTCGGAGAGCGCGTAAAGTATGTTTTGCAGTTCTGTTCAGTAGTGGTACATTAATATATTCACATCAACATTTCAATGAATGAAGATTACTGACCATCATGACTAGACGACGATATTGCCGTTGCTGTAGGCGCACTTTATACTTGGAGTGGAGTAGGCTTTTCAAATCAGTTGTCGTTCGATAACATTTGTTGAGATGTGCTTTTCTAATTTTTTTGCAATTAATACATCTCGGTGTTATGGTTTGTCGTCTATTCTCCTCCTGGACAATAAGTGCCGAACAATGCTTCGAGCGGCTTCAACAAGAAAGCTATTTTAGAGTCGCGTTTCGAACATATCTATCCCGCCAGAATAAGATGCGACCAACATTATTTACAGACTAAAAAAAATATACCTTTGTGCCTTGACGCCGGAACCACTGCAAAGTACTGCTGTTTCCGCACTAACAATCAAGTCCTCCAATAAAGATATTGTTGTAATCAGGAAATCCAGCTTTATTTTCCCTACGTTGTCGGATGTAGCCATCTGCAGAGTACAACGTTTAAATTGCTGGTTAATAACATAGAAATTTCTTTCCTATAATTAATAAAAAAAATTCAAAATGATGGTCGGCGAATGAAAATTATCTCATATGAACAAGAAGTAATTATTATTTCCAGGTTTAAGTTCCGAATACTACAACTTTGAGTTATGACAACAATTCATACAAGAAAATAAAAAATAAGAAACTATTGAAGATTCTTACCGTGACAGAAAGATCGCTGTGCACGTGCAAGTAAAGTCTCACTTGTAACGTGACAGGATCGATCTGTATCAAAACGATCTCGTCGCTTCTAATTGGGGAAATCGCCCAACTCCAGGCGATTGGCAAACCAGTTTCCTCCAAAACCTTCTTCACGTCTGCTATAGTGAGAAGCGCATCGCACGGCATGTCAGGATCAATTCCATTTTTATCTTCATCGATTACCTGTACAAAATAACATGTTCGTTTTCTTTTCTGTTTCGAGCACTCAACGATTATCCCTATGAATAACAATTTTGCATATCATTTTTTGCAATTATAGCGGAAATCCATTGCAGAAATTGTTAAGTGAAATCGTCTCAATCTATTTGCTTTGCCATGAAACATACTCAGACAATAGCAGGAAGTGTCTATGCTCATTGGACGATCGTTTTTCGAAAAGAACAAGAGAATTTGGAAAATTATTATTTAAAAAATGAAGAGAAGCGGGAATGAAAATTTAGAATGAACGCACGAAATTTCTGCAACATATCTTCAACATTAAGCTGTGTCATCATATCAATTCATAAAAATCTCATGTCACCTCAATATTCTCTTCTGCACTGACAGAATTTTTACAGTCAATCATCGGTGCATCAGGAACGATAACTTCTCGTTGATCAGGAACTTGTTGATGATCGATAACTTGGGGGATGGTTGTCTCACTAACATTCTCCTTTACACTGACCGAACTTTCACTGTCAATCGTTGGTGCATCAGGAATAGCATTTTTATCTTGATCGAACACTTTCCTCTGCGGGATGGCATCTTTTCGTAAAGTAGTTCTTTCACGAGGAAGAATGCTTATGGTGTTTCCCACCTTGAAAAAATTTGCCCTCTCAATGTCTCTCTCAGCAAAATGCAATTCGCAAATGGTGTGTTTGGCTGTAAGAGCGATGCCCAGTGCATCTATCCATCGTTGACGTTTTTCAGCATTCTATTAAAAATCAATCGGAGTGATCTTAAAAAACGTACTCTGTGATATTTCCACAAATTACGTACTACCATGAAACTCGAAAAAACATCGATAATTTATTTTCTTTTCATATGAAATAAGTTCATTTATTTTTCCAAATACTCATGATTTTTTTCCAAATGACGTCATCGTTTTGAATTTTTTTTGTAAATTTCGGTAAACATTTCAAAAAATAAAATAAGAAGTTTTATCAATAAGTATTGCGTTGAACACAATCGTGTCGGGTTTAAAGTAATGTGCTGCTGGAAATTCCATATCATAATGAGAGTTTAGGAGTTGACAGCACACATTATTCAAGAATAATCGGAATTCGTTTACCATTGGCACTTTGAATATCTTCCGGCATCTCGTACCATGCACCTTCTTTTCGGTTTGGCTGCCGCTTGTGCAACCCAACACGGCGCAAATCCTCCCCATCCTGTTTTGAAGAAAAAAAAACGATCAATATTTATTATATATATTATATATTAAATATCATAAAGTAGGGAAAATATTGGAAATGGGAGAGCCGAGATGGCCGTAAAAATGTCTGATGGAAGAAGCAAGAAAGATGCAGAACGGGAACCCGACTAAGTGGGGAAAGGAAGTAGAAGATGCGATGAATCAGGTGGGAGGGACAAAATAAGAGATGCACTAAGAGGAAATAAAACAGAGTGCGAGAAAAAGGCTAGAAAGGGCAGTGCAAAAGATGGCGAAACAAGAGATACAAAAGAATTGGGGAAAATCAGGGTCTCTTGATATTGTAGAGAATATCAGGATAGGAAGGAGGTGGAAATGGAACAATACTGGGAGAAAAAAAATATAAGAAGAGAGATTAAGGACTTCTGGGCAGGAATGCGATGCGGGAGTGTGGGAAGGGAGGCGGGAAAGGGATTTTTAGCGACGCAATGTAGTGTGCAGGAGGGTGGCGGAAACGTTAGAGTACATATGGGGATGCGAGGAGGCAAAGCCGCAAATGGACCAGGAGGGGGTAAGAGACTTTGAAAGGTGGACGGAAGAATACCAGGGCGAACGAGCAGAATGGGTCGAGGCCATAGACGGGAAAGAGATAATTGAGGAAACGTGTGAGATGGTGAGTCAGTTTGAAAAGATAGCGAAAAGAAGGGCAGACGCGACGGGAAGAGAAGGGGAAGGAGAAATGTAATTTTTAACTTTATGTAGTGTAGTGTAAATGTACATGTAATTTATCGGTGATTCCAAATCTAAGTTTAAGAATAGTGTAACGAAACAAGGTGGGACGGAATGGAGAATGTAAAAGCTCGAAGGGTATACAAGTGGAAACAAACTAATAAATATTAAATATAAATATATATATATATATATATTAATAATAATAATAGTAATAAAATATAAATAAATATTTTAAAAATGTAACGAAAAGGGAAATACTAAAAACACAATAATAAAAACGCTCACTGACACAAAATAATTACTCACTCAACAAGACTTCAACAATTCAACATGGTCGATCGATTGTTGACACTTCATCATTCGATCCAAGAAGACTAGAGCTAAGGAGTCCGAACGCTTACGGCGATCACGATCCAAAAGCGTCCACGGAAATCCAGTTATTAGTGGTTGGTGGTTTCACCGCGTGCGTCGCTGCTCATCACCGAACCGAAATGAACTGAGCGACAAGAACGCAACCGACGCCATCCGCCAACAATGATTCCTGCTTGTCATCCATGTTGGAATAAAGCGTGTGCGGACCGTGCGGACTAACGAATTTCGCGTTTAATAAAAAATAATTGTGTCTCGGTGTAAAATATATTTATCGTGATCTGCGGCGAAAACTATCGAAGGAGTGTTATGTATTGTCTGATGTTTATAAATAAATTTTGTTTGTTACTGCTTCCGCAACGATAAGAAAACATATCGACTGAATTTCGGTATTTCGTTATTATTTTTTATCTGTGCAACGTATAGTATCATAATATGGGAATATGATGTGTGATAATTTGTAAAACTTTTATCTGGATTAAAAAATTCTTATGAATGTTCTTGTGTTTATAAATAAATTCTGTTACTGCATCCACAACGAAGAAAAAATATTGTCTTAATTTCTTTATTTCGTTATTATTCTCAATCTGTACAGCGTATCATCAGTGTGAATATAATGTGATTCAAAATTCGTATCAATTTTCTTGTATCTATAAATATATTTTCTTAGTTACTGGTTCCGCAATGAAAAAAAATATATTGTCTTAATTTCTGTACTTCGTTATTATTCTCTATCTGTACAGCGTATCATCGGTGGGAATATGATGTGTGATAATTTGCAAAACCTCAGTCGTGATTGAAAATTCTTATAAATTTTTCTTGTGTCTATGAATGCATTTTGTTAGTTACTGCTTCCATAACAAAAAAACCATATTGACTTAATTTCTGTATTTCGTTTTTATTATTTATCTGTACAACGTATATAATATGTGAATATGATGTGTGATCATTTGTAAAAGCTTTATCTGAATTCAAAATTCTCATGAATTTTCTTGTATCTAGAAATAAATTTTGTTTGTTACTGCTTCCGCAACGAAAAAAAACATATTGACTTAATTTCTGTATTTAGATGTTATTCTTTGTCTGTACAGCGTATCATAATGTGTGATAATTTGTAGAGGTTTTGTCTAGATTCAAAATTATTATGAATTTTGTCAGAGTCATAAACAATTATCATGTCATGGGAGGATCCTTTCTAGCCTGATCTAGCGGAAAAAATCAAATCTGTGAGATCGTTTTATCTGTACAGTGTATCATAACATGTGAATGTGATGTGTGATAATTTGTAAAAGTTTTGTCTTGATTCAAAATTCTTATGAATTTTCTTGTGTTTATAAATGAATTTTGTTTGTTAGTGCTTCCGCAACGAAAACAAAAATATATTGACTTCATTTCTGTATTGCGTTATTATTATTTATCTGTACAGCATATTATAATGTGTGAATATGATATCATAATGAGTGATAATTTTAGAAGTTTTGTCTAGATTCAAAATTCTTATGAATTTTCTTATGTCTATAAATGAATTTTGTTTGTTACTGCTTCCTCAGCGAAAAAGAAAACATTGACTTAATTTCTTTATTTCATTATTATTCTTTATCTATACCACGTATCATGATGTCTGGTCATTTGTAAAATTTTGTCTGCATTCAAAATTCTCATGCATTTTCTTGGGTCTATAAATAAATTTTGTTTATTGCTGCTTCTGCAATAAAAAGAAACATATTGACTGAATTTTCACATTTCGTTATTATTCTCCAAAACAATCTATATTATCTATATAAGACTTTTATCTATCTAATATAAAGAAATTTCCTGCACCAACTGGTTTCACAATTAATTTGATCCAATTACCGTTCCATATGAAGAAGAAAAGGGTGCTTCTTGCATATCGTACGGCACTGTTTTTAAATTAATTTGATCAAATTATCATATGAAGTAGCAAGGGGTGCTTTCTGCATATTGTACGGCACTGGTTCGTTCCTGATTTCAATTCGGTTCGGTGGAGAGCAGTGCCACCCTTCTCATCTGGATTTCCATGGACGTTTCTTCAACACTGCGTTCGTACTCCTTACCTCTAGTCTTCTTGATTCGATCTCTCTCACGCAAAGCTAATTTCAAGCTGTCGCTCCTAACAATCAGCGTCACGAGTGGCGGTTTCGGGAACCCTTCCGTTCCTCGATTTTGTGGTCACTTTTGTCGTACCCCTTCCATTGGAATTCGGACTCCTTTATGTAGTCTCCGTGGCGCTGCTGCTTGGAAGCTTTGAAAGGGAGGTCCCGCTCATCGAGGCACGTTTTGCTTCGCGGTGTTGCCTCTAGGCGACGTTAGTGCCGAGTGGCCGCACCGGCTTACCTCACAATGCAACTTTGTATTCAATTCACATATTTTACAGGAATAATCATTTTATGTGATAGTTTGCTATTCCGAATCACGTTCCAAGTCGTGTATAAAGACGAGAACGCGCGTGACGGCTTTCGCCCACACGATCGCAGCGCAGTCCGCGTGGCCGCGAGGAGAAACATTCCGTACCTCACTAATCGGACCAACCCCCACCACTCTCGTTTCGCGTATAACACCGTGGTTGGCCGCGTCGCTGTCAGACTGAAAACGGCCCGTTCCAAAATCCGAAAACTCCAAATTGTCGACAGAAAATTTCATCGCGTCCACGAGAATTCTGTGATTGTAGATTTACACGCCAAAAGACTAAAACACATCAAAATGGTAAATAACAAAACCCGCGGTTGTCCGATTTACAAAAAAAAACCGTTTACGTGTATAGAGGACGAAAAAAGTGAGGTTACGATAATACAATGACATTTCAATTTCAGTTTGGGTTTAACATGTTCCCGGATATACCGAGGCCCTTCAACACACAGTACAAATGTTTTTCCGTCTCCATGTTACCGGGAAACGACAGACAGGACGTAGAACGTGGTGGCAAAAGTGAGTATTCCCTATGTCGTTGCGTCATACCTCCGAGGGCACATTTTACTTTGTTTAGCGAGGGTAATTATTCCTTTCCGCAGTTATCATGCCTCCCTCCGCACTGGAACAACTAACGAGACTGAACATCGTTTATCCTATGCTGTTTAAGCTCACCAACAAGAAAACCAATCGTATAACGCACTGTGGCGTACTGGAGTTTGTCGCCGACGAAGGAAAGGTCTACCTTCCCTACTGGGTAAAGTATATTTCTTTCATCGCTATCTCGCCTATCTTGCTCCAAGCAATTGTCCTTTGACGTTGGCAATTCTTTCTGCCACCTTTGCTTCAAGACGAGGACTAGACCGCCATTCTCATGATTGTAACATTTCTATTTTTGCACGTGTAATCGTGTGACACTGTCGTATATTTCAAAACCTTGTAGCATCAAATTATCAATTCATATCTCTACCATTTGACACTTTGGAGGCTGGATGACCCCTAATTGAAATTTGCTTTTTTCGCTTGGCTGCCTTCACACGTGATGCTACGTTACTCATACACATATGGGTAGTGTGGAAAATGCTTTGCAAGTGTACTCACAAGAGCTTGTCTAGCGTCTTTACTAAAAATTATGAGAAAAGAAAAGAATTTGATTGCATCGAGAGAAGCTCTGCAAGCTTGAATGGCCCGATCATGTTGCAATGCTCGGTGTATGTTTTTAACTTTTTCTCACCCATGAATTTTACGCTTTATAATTTTTTAATTAAGCTCACGAGAACTCCATCCGACCACTGAATATTTAGTGGTCGCTCAAGAGCTTGTATATTCCCAATTGTCGCGAATTTGGTTTTCTCTTCTCACTCATAAATTCAACACTTTGTATAATTATCAAAACAATTGATAGTTTTTTTCTTCGGAAACGGATTTTTAAAATTTCCCTCACACTTCTAACCCGATAAAATGGGGGATGTATAAAACGGGGGATGTCATAAATGTATGTAATAAACGGCGGACAAGAGCTTTAAAGAATTATTTTATGACAACAAAGATTATACTTCTTGGGTTAGTAGTGTGAGGGAAATTCGAAAAATCTGTTTCTAGTGAAAAACGATTAATTGTTTTGAAAATTTTACAGAGCGTCAAATTCATGAGTGAGAAGAGTAAAAAAATTGGAAATTTCGAAGCTTTTGAGCGACCACTAAATATTCATTGACCAGCAGGAGCTTTCACGAGGTTAATTTAAAATTTATACAGCCTAAAATGCATGGGTGAGAAGTGAACGAAAAAAAATCGATTTTTTAATGAAAATTCGAATTTTTACTTGATCGACCTCTAAATATCTTTGGACCGGTCACAGATTTCGCGACAATTATTTTTTTTCTCTAAAGAAGATATTTGGATAGTGAGAAAAAGGAAAAAAAATAGAGCTCAAATTTGTGCCACCCTATTATATATATATATGTATATATGTACACACACACACACACGCACACACACACACACACGCACGCACACACACACACACATATATATTCCTATCACAATTAAATTATACGGAGAACGACGCGAATGCAACAAACATTGCGAGAGAGAACAAAAATAACACTCAAGTTATACTCGTTTATCGATGATACCGAAAAACGAATAATTCCACGAAAAGGTTAATGTCGATATATCTATATATAATCCTAAAGAGTGATAACGACGAGAGTCTTTTGCAGCAATGGGCTCAATTGCGAATTAGCGATAACTGTAATTTGAACATGCTACGAAGAAGCTACAAACGTTCGAATGAGAAATGGCAATGGGAGTTTCTCATTGCGTAATTTAACGAGCATTCTTCGCTTCTTTCCGAATAATTCTCTTCGATTTTTGTTACGAGTAACGAGACGTGTCCGTAATTTTGACCAGTAACAAACTTATACCCAACGAATTCCAATCAATAAATCTATCTTCTATCTATCTATCTTCTATATATATAAAACAACATATCTGATTCATCATCGCTGAGCCGAAACTACTGAAGCTAGAAATATGAAATTTAGACAACAGGTTCCTTTCGTGACGTAAGCACCCACTACGAAAAGATTTTTGGAATTCATCCCCTAACGGAGTGGGCTGAATAACCGTTGTACGGAAATTCGAAACCGCTGAACTCACAGACGTAAAAATTCGTTCAGGATTACTGTAACAAACTTATGCCCAACGAATTCCAATCGATATATATATACAAGCTGATTCACTAAAAATTAGTCACTCGCAAACACCTATAAATATCGATTTCAAACGAAAAAGTCGGACAAAATTTGAATGGTTTCCCAAGGTCTATATTTTGGTAGCTTTAGATTTTTTTCAAGGGGAGATATCAACCTGATTCCAAGGCCACCTCAACTTTGCTAAGGGAAAGCCCTTTCTTTATTGGCCACAAACGTAGGGCACAAAAAACAATCCAATGATATAAAAGTCGTTACACTTAGTAAATGCACTTTCGGAATACATTTTTTTAAATGTATTTATTTATGTCACTATTTATAGACGAAAAAGGTAATCAAAAAAATGTCCTAAAAAAATTGTAGGTCTGCGCTATTGATGAAATCTCGGAAATGGATCATCCGAAACAAAAAAAATCAAACTGTTTTAGATTCAGTATGTTAATGGCTATAGCGCATACCATACGATTTTTTATATATTCCAAAATAACAAAATGGCGGACATTTTTCGAAAAACGTTTTTTCACCGTTTTTTGGCAAAAAAATAGTAAAGATAAATTTTTTTTTTAATCTTTGAAATGCCCTATAGCTATACTTGTAAATAATATGTGGTTAAAATTTCATAAGGATCGGTTCAGAAGTTTCGAAGATTTTGTCAACAGACCGTCGAAAAACGTTGTTTCGAGAAAGACGCGTTCAAAGTTTGTTTGGGTTACATAAATACATTTTTTTTAAATGTAACGTATTTCGAAAGTGTATTTATTAAGTGTAACAACTTTTATATCAATATCTGTAATATAAACGTATCAAAATAATTCATGAAAATAGCCTTTTGTTTAGCGTCTAAAGTGAGAAGACCCCTTAAAATGATATTGTTCCATATCCTCAGATGATGCACAATCTTCTCCTGGGCGAAGGTGAAATTCTGAACATCGAGAGCGTCTCGTTGCCAGTCGCAACATTTTCGCGCTTCCAGCCCCAATCGGAGGACTTTTTGGACATAACGAATCCCAAGGCCGTGCTGGAAAACGGCCTGAGAAGTTTCGCGTGCCTGACGACCGGGGACATCATCGCGATCCGCTACAATCAACGAATTTACGAGATGTGCGTCCTTGAGACCCGACCAGGCCCGGCGGTCAGCATCATCGAGTGCGACATGAACGTCGAGTTCGCTGCGCCTGTCGGCTACAAGGAGCCTGAGCGAGAAGTCAAGAGGGACGAGAACACGATAGATCCGGTCGACATGATGCCCGATCCGACCGGTTTTGTCGCGTTCAAAGGTCAGGGCAATCGTTTGGACGGTAAAAAACGAAAGGACTCGTCACAAATGGACAATCATATCAGCAAGCCGGTCTACGTAAGAGGCATCCCCGATTACGATTACAAGATTGGAACTCTGAGATTTTTACGGAACATGAAGCCCGTTACCAATAAAGAGGTTCGTCGAACTCCTTTCGCTCTATCTGTCTTTATTTTTTTTTGTTTATTTTTGTCATTCGTTTATTGATTTTTATCTCTATAACTTTCAGTGTCTTTTATCTAGTTACTTTATTTTCATTTGTTTTATTTTACTTATATAACTTTTTACAAAATTCATATTGACTGAATTAATTTTGATTTGTTTTATATTTAGTTATTGCAATTTTTGTTGTATAGTTGTTTTAGGATGATTTTTAGAAAATATTGAGTTATTGAAGTTTTTTAAAAACGTATATGAAGTTAATTTACTTGTGCCTGTTATGTATTTCGATATTTAAACTTAAAAAAGAATTATATTGCTACTTTATTCTTATTTGTTTTGCATTCTCTTATCGAACATTCTGTTTGTTTTGTATGTCATTATTCCATTTTTTAATTTTTATTGAGCTACACGATCCTCATTTTTTTAATGTTTAGTTATTTAAACTTTTACTTTAATTTATATTGATTTAATGTATTTTTACTTGTTATACATTTAGATGCTTCAACATTAAAAAATGTTATTTTGATTTGCTTTAAATTCCCGTATCAAAAGTTTTCTGTTTGTTTTGTATTCAATTATTCCATTTTTTGTTTCTTATTGAGCTACTTGATTTTGATTTTTTTTTAAGCCTAGTTATTTCAATTTTTTACGTATAGTTGCTTCAGTTTGGTTTTTACAAAATATTTAGTTATTCGAGTTAAAAAAAACTTATATGGAGTTATTGTATTTGTACTTGTTATGTATTTCGATATTTGCACTTAAAAAAGAATTATATTGAATTACCCTATTCTTACTTATTTTACATTCCATTATCGAACATTTTCTGTTTGTTTTGTATTTAATTATTCCATTTTTTATTTTTTATTGCGCTACTCGATCTTAACTTTTAAAATGTTTAGTCATATAAACCTTTAATTTATATTGATTTAATGTATTTTTACTTGTTATACATTTAGATATTTAAACTTTATTTTATTTGATATTCGTTCATTTAATTTTTTTGTTCTCTATTACGCTACTTGATTTTGATATTTGGAAAAATTCAGTTATTTAAGCATGCAAAACAATTATTACTTCATTGTAATTTATTTTTTATTTTATTATTTCAATCTTTTCGTTTTATATAGATTCAATTTTTTTTAAATTTCGTTTCTATTGACTTATTTCAACTTTCTAATGTTTTTTATCCAATTACTTTCATTTCGCTCCATCGTATTTCGCAATATTTCCATTCTTGAATAATGAATTTGCACGAATGTCGCGAATCTCTTGCTGACATCTGGATTCGACGCTAATCTTTCCCGCTCCTTAATTTTCAGACCAAAGACGTCGACGAATTCAAGGCGTTTACGGGCGAGGGTTTCTCCCTTCGCAAAACACGAAAATGAGCCCGATCTTCTCGTTCCTAGCACTTTCGCACTGACCGATATTCGCGTGGATGAACTGAGAGACGACGAAAGAAGGCGAAAAAAAACTCGTAGAGCGAAATTGATTTGATACGAACGAGCGACCAAGTGTTTGATGATTAGTTAAATTATTGCGTGTAAAGAATTTTGTACGCGTGTGTCCGGATAAAGAGTATTCGAGGATTGTAACGGGATAATCGACGGAGTTTTTGCGGCTGAGCCACAGCCGGGCGCTGAGGTGTCCCGAAGATGACTTTCTTGCATACAGGTGTCTCGAAACGAGTCCTAATTTCAGTGTTTCCTTACGCCTCTCATGTAAAGTCTCGTGAGCTGTATCACGAAGTATTCTGAGCCCCCATTGATCTAACGCTCGTGAGAACTTGGGGAAAAATAATGCACTGTTTACAAATCAGGATATTTAATCTACATGGTGTTTCATTTTTTTCTCTCTTACATATACGTACATAAAAAGAGATGTCTTACATACTACAATAGTGACCGGATTTAAAATCTATCGGTACTTCAAGTTTCGAAGTCGAAGCAAGTAAAAAATGTCGCGATATATGTATATGAAATTATCACAATGTTTGCATTACGAATGTGCGGTGTTTAGCTCTCGGCGGACGAGAACTAGTCGACGAGCGGTCCCCAAAAGTGTTTGCTGGGCCTCGAGTGATCTTCCGTGAGGAAAAAGTCGCGGCCCAATTTCACGAACTCCTTCAGGCTTATTTTGCCGTCCTCGTTCGTGTCGATGTAGGTGAACGAGACGACAGCGTGCTGCGGAAATCCCGGGGAAAAAAATGTAATCGGCCCGGTTATTTTGAGGAAAAAGGATCATTTAATTATTACAGCCTCGATCGTCGTTACTCACGTCGTTGTTGAGACCGAGGCACTGGAAGAAAAGCTTGAACTCCTCGACCGAAATTTCACCGCTGCCGTCCTTGTCCACCGCCTGCAAAGATTTACCAATTAACGGAATGGGTTGGAGTGAAATTTTTAAATTGCTTTCAAGTTAAATAGGATACTTTTACGCTGGATTTTTCAAAATTGATATTGGAAGAAAAAAAATTATGATAAATAGATCGTGAATAAAAAAATTAAAAAATATACATTTTTTCTTAACCCTTCCTTGACACACCTATATTCGGCCACAAGTTTGGCACACTGGGTCACTGTGACCCGGGTAGTATTTTATCTACCTGCCATTAACAAACCTTCCGTCGGTTTTTATTGAAAAAAAATCCGGCATACCCTTTAAACATTTCTTAATATGTTTGCATGATTGAAATTCGGAAAGTATAAAATTGAATTGTAAAAAAAAATGATCGAAAATGTTCAATTTTGGAAAAGTGAGCATTTTGTTTCAAATTCGTCCAGGTCAAAATGACCCAGTGTGTCAAGAAAGTATTAATGAAATATAATTTTTTTAATACAAAAATTTCGTCTTAAATTTTTAAAAATATCATTTTTGGAATATATAAAAATCATTTGTAATTTAAAAAAAAGTGAAAAGGTTCTTTTTTTATTCACGGAACAGAGACGATTATCTTTTCGTTTGTTTTTCTATTCGAGATAAAGAAACGCATACCCTGAACAGGAAGGGCAAGAAATTGTGGCATTTCTTTTTCAGCGAGCAATCGTTGAGTACGTGGTGCATCTCTTCGAGATATTGCTCGACGCCCACGAGATTGTAGGGACTGATCTCGCCCCATTGTTCCACCCACATGTCCTGAGAAACGAAGCAAAAAGGAGAAAACACGGTAAATTATTGATCCGTGATCGCTTTAGATTGACACATTGAACTTCGAATAATTATAAATTCAACTATTCGAGCCTTGTTTTTATTTCGGTACTTACTCTAAGGCATTTGATGAATTCTTCTTTCGAATGGGGACCGAGATGGCCAAGCTCGGCGAAACGTTCGCCGAGAAGCATAAAGTCGTCGTAGCTTATTACACCGTCTTTGTTCACGTCCAAGTGACTGTGCAGAGTGCGCATCTTCCTTCGCCAGAATGCAGACTGTCCCTGAAAACGAAGTTTCGTTAGACAGGAAGGACAAGAAGGCTGAATAAGATGTAGATGGAAAAATAGATCGAATGAAGCAGAAAGAGTTGTAAATCTTGCAAAATAGATACAATAAATATTTTTAAACAGCTTGAACAGGAAATGGATGTAAACAAATGTTAAAAAGAAAGCTGCAGTTGAATTCGATTAGAAAATAATATCAAAGGAAAAACATATCTAAACAAAGGCATAAAAAGGTTGCAGAAGAAATGGACCTAAAAAAGTCCAGAGGAAAAATACATTGAAATAAAAGTTCAAAAAATGATTGAATGCGGTAGAAGCTTTTTTCAGATGTCTGAAGGAGAAAGAGTTCGAAAAAAATTATAAAAAATTATAAATAATCCTCCAAAAATCTGAAAATCGGAAAAATTTCTTAAAAAAATATAATTAGCTCAGATAAATCGAAAAAATTCTTTTAAAAAATCTGTAAATCCGAAATAGCTCTTAAAAAGTCTAACAAAAATTGTAAGTTGTTATAAATAATTAGAAATACTTCTAACAAGTCTAGAAATTAGAAACAGTCCGAAAAAAAACTAAAGAAAATTAGAAATCGTTCTGAAAAGTCTAAAAAATCTTGCTCCCAACTGCTCGGGCTCGAGCACAATTTTATTATGCAAACTACAAAACGAGCACCTATCTGAAAAAGGTGTTTTTAAGAAGTCCGAAGGAGAAATTATTGTTAATAAAGTCGACAAAAATTAGAAAAAGTTTTTAAAAAATAAAACAGCTCCAAAAAGTCTAGAAAATCCGTAATAGTTCGTAAAAAGGCTAAAACATTATAAATAATTCTGAAAAATTAGAGAGACTTCTAGCAAGTCAGAAAATCAAAAACAATTCCAAAAAGGCTAAAAATTCAAAACAGTTCTTAAGGCCTTAGGCCACTCTAGAGGCCCAAAGAATAGGCTTTTTGGGGATTTTTTTCTTCAGAAAAACTACAAAATAAATCGAGATTACAATAAAGGGTGTTTATCATACATATCAGTGACTGTATACAGTAATTTTTTTGAAGCGATTAATTTCAAAATGGCGGCTGTGCAGCGTTTATCTCAAAACTGCATTTTTTAAGTTGGCCGGAAACATAACTCAGACAATTTTCAACCGATTCACTTCAAATGTTGAATATATCTTGAAAAATATATTGTCCATGGAAGTACGTAGGATGTTTTTTATATTGCATAGTTCATTTGTTATTAGCAATTATCCGACGATTTTTTAGGCAAATTTTTGGAAACTGAAAATTTCGTCTAAAAAATCGTCAGATGATTGTTAATAACAAATGAACTATGCAATATAAAAAAATCCTACGTAATTCCATAGTCAATATATTTTTCAAGATATATTCAACATTTGAAGTGAATCGGTTGAAAATTGTCTGAGTTATGTTTCCGGCCAACTTAAAAAATGCAATTTTGAGATAAACGCTGCACAGCCGCCATTATGAAATTAATCGCTTCAAAAAAATTACTGTATACAGTCACTGATATGTATGATAAACACCCTTTATTGTAATCTCGATTTATTTTGTAGTTTTTCTGAAATAAAATCCCCTAAAAAGCCTATTTTTTCGGTCTCTAGAGTGGCCTAACCCCTTAAGGTAGTTCTTGTAGACGTGTGAGCGAAAACTTTCGGTCGAAGAGTATAGTAACATCCAATGCCTATACGATGCTGTTGGTTGTAAATTTTTGAGAGAGCTTGTACCCTCTATGCACACTCATCGTCCGACACATTCGCACCTCATGCTTAGATAGGCCTCATACTCGTATAGAGAGCGGCGCTGTAATCGTGGCAACAGCGCCATTTTCCTGCAGTCATACCGTTGAGCATGGAGCCTAGATACCAGGAGCTATGTGAACTTGGCGATTCGACTTTGGATTCCTGTATTTTTTTTGGCGTCAATCGTTTGTGAGTCGTTCGTGGTTGATTGTGGTAACAATTAAAACGTTTGTGAGATGAGTCGTTAGTTAGAAAATGAGCGGTAAAAATTACCGGTAAGTTAGCGACTTGACTTTGACTTTTCGATTTTTTTTTTTTTTTAATCGTTTGTGAGTCATTTGTGGTTGATTGTGAGAACAATTAAAACGTTTGTGAGATCAGCCTTTAGTTGATCCTTATATAGTTGCAGTCATCGTTCCAGATCGCTGCACCAGCCAACCAGATGTTTTAATTGACCAGCTGATCAATTAAAACATCTGATTGGCTGGTGCAGCGATCTGGAACGATGATTGCAACTATATAAGGAATACCTGAGACACGAGAGCTTCAGTATCGGAGCTCTCAGCCCTGATGATGCAGACTGTAACGTTTGCGAAACGTCGGCACAACGCTGATCCTCAACACGGCCTCCATCCGGAAGCCACATACTCTTCTCATTACATAAAGAGCCGTGAAAGCCTTAAAACAAAAATAAAAATGAATGTTTCAGTGCTGATTGTTTGGGTAATATAACCGTTCATCGAGAACTTTTCCACATATGTTTTTACGTTTTGCTTCGTAAACGCTAAGCGTACGACCCTTCGAATTGATCGCGCAACCAACTACAAACGACCAAAAATGTATACAAACAAGTGCAGAAGTGACAAGCGAATCGATAACTTTCCCGTTCTTTGCAAGTCTCTTTTTCACCGCCGAGACTGATCTCACAAACGTTTTAATTAATCTCACAATCAACCACAAACGACCCACAAACGAATTGAAAAAGTCAAAGTCAAGTCGCCAACTTACCGGTCATTTTTAACTCTCATTTTTCAACTAAAGGCTGATCTCACAAACGTTTTAATTGTTCTCACAATCAACAACAAATGACTCACAAACGATTTAAAAAAAATTTGATTCGAAAAGTCAAAGTCGAGTCGCTAACTTACCGGCAATTTTTTACGCTCATTTTCCAACTAAAGACTCATCTCAATAACGTTTTAATCGTTACCACAATCAACCACAAACGATTGAAAAATATTCGTCAACAATTTGACGTAAATTAACCTTTTCGTCATATATAAATAACGCAAAAATAGCATTTCTCTGTGTTGGCCCGTGTGTTTGGGTTATATGACCATGCAAAGAAGTTTGGGTTATATGACCTTGTAAAGAAGTTTGGCAAAACTGTTTTACTTTCCATTTTGAAACCGATCATCTTACAAACGTTTTGATTATTGTCAAAATCAGCCACAAACACTTAAATTTGAAAATGTCAAAGCCGTATCGCTTACTTACCAGTCACTATTAAGTCTTATTTTTCCACCAAAAGTGAGCTCAGAAACGTTTTGATTGATTTTACAATTCCACAAACGACTCACAAACGATTTTTTTTTAATCTAAAAGTTAAGTCGACTCGCTAACTTTGCGGTAATCTTTCACCATTATTTCTCAACTAACGACTGACCTCACAAAATGTTCTAATTAAAATATTCGTCAACCATTTGACATCGATTAACTTCTTCGTGATATAGAAATATAATAAAAATGAACATTTCGGTGCTGACGTGTTGGGTTATATAACCGTTCGTCGAGAATTTTTCCACATACGTTTTTACGTCTTACTTCGTAAACGCTAAACGTACGACCCTTCGAATTGTTCGCGCAACCAACTACAAACGACCAAAAATGTATACAAACAAGTGCAAAAGTGACAGTCGAATCGGTAACTTTCCCGTTCTTTACATGTCTCTTTTTCACCGCCGAGACTGATCTCACAAACGTTTTAATTATTCTCACAATCAACCACAAACGACCCACAAACGATTAAAAAAAAAAAAATGGTCAAAGTCAAAGTCGAGTCGCCAACTTACCGGCCATTTTTAACTCTCATTTTTCAACTAAAGGCTGATCTCACAAACGTTTTAATTGTTCTCACAATCAACCACAAATGACTCACAAACGATTAAAAAAAAAAAAAAATCGAAAAGTCAAAGTCAAGTCGCTAACTTACCGGTAATTTTTACCGCTCATTTTCTAACTAACGACTCATCTCACAAACGTTTTAATTGTTACCACAATCAACCACAAACGACTCACAAACGATTGACGCCAAAAAAAATACAGGAATCCAAAGTCGAATCGCCAAGTTCACATAGCTGATACCAGGAGGTTCAGCGAGGCCTTTCAACTCGTCCCCAAAACGGGAACAAGAAATGATGGCGCTGGGGTGCTCCGGCACCTATATGTATATAGGGCTATATGTATAGGGCACCTATATGTATATATACGCTAAACATCGGTGCGATCTAAGACAGATCACAGATGATGTACCTAACCCTCATTAGTGTCAAGGGATAACAACACTCTAGGATTTTGGAAAGACGTTTTCTTTCCTAAAAATACTCTTGTGTCATAAAAACAATATGCAATTGGTCCTGTAGCAATTTCTTTTATTTAAAGGTTCAATTACCGATTTGGCCGCAGCGCCTTGGAACGCGCGCTGAGTTGCTCGTACAACTTTAAACGCGTTTTTCTCGAAACCACTTTATTCGATCTCGGAAGACGGATTACTCGATCACCTTTGCCTGCATCGATTTGAAATTTTGATAGCAGCTTCACAATTATATTCTTTATGGGAGTACGTAGTCGTTTTTTGATTAAATGTAAACTTCTTTTTATAAACAATTTACTGCTTTTTTTCGCAAAAAATCGATTTATTTCCTTCAAAGTGCGCTATTTTTGCAAAATTTGAAAGCAAATTTTTTAGGTAGTCTTATAACTAATGAAATATAAACTATCATTTTTTTGGTTTTTGTTTCAGGTCTTATATTTTACGAGAAAACCGTTCTCCCGTGAAGATATATGTAAAAAAACACGTTTTTCTAGATGGGCTGTATCGCCGCCATTCTGAGTTTGAGTTTGAGATCTTTTCTCGCTTTTGCGTTTTTTTTTCCCGAACCGTCATGAGGAAATTATGAATCGGCGGATATTTCGACGTTTGATGTCACGATCGGTCTGTCGTGAGGTTAGAAACTCATCCGATCACTTTCACCTCGTTGACCAATATATTACTATATATGTAGGTGCCGCTGCACCCCAGCGCCATCACTTCGGGTCATTTTCGGGGACGCTTTTTTCAGCGCCTTTGCATTGCCGTTGAACCTCGTGGTATCTAGGCTCCATGCCGTTGAGCTTCCTACGATCCGTTTTTCGCGAAATATTTTATAAAAATAAAAAAAGCGTGAAAATGTCAACCCAAATGCGATACAAGGGAAAGTTTACAAGAAAAAAGGCGCTTGCTAAAAGACTGTGGCAGCCATGTGTCAAGAAAATGCGGCTAAACGCGATGAGAATAAACATAACCTCAACGATCGGCAACAAAAATTCGCTGTCGAAGGACGTCGGATCGTGGATTTACAACATCCTGTCGACAGTTTAAATTGTATTCACTGTAACAAAGACAAATACATGGATAAATTGAACAAATTAAATTTGTTGCATAATACATTTATTTCACATCCGTCGCAGAATTACTAGAACTCGGGGGAAAAAAACACGCTTCGAGTTCCGAAAGCTCGAGTTCGGTGTGGAATAAAATTACCACTTTTCATAAGTCGATATCTCCGAAACTAAACGGTCAAAGTTTGCCATTTAAAAAAAATCAATTTCACAATAGTACTGCGTACACGTGTGTTTTTATTTTGGAATCCTAAGATCCGTTTAGAACCTATATCAAGAAATGCGAGCAAACTCCTATCGGTTTACGTGTTAGGTATAGGAATCGCGTACAAAAATACCCATATTCAATTGCAATTATCTCATGAACTAAACGGTGGGGCGAATTGAATTTTCGGGCATCGGTCCATGAAGGTCATATTTACACCATACTTAGATTACAGCCAATTCTTATGATTTGACCAAAACTACACAACTACCTTAAGGTTATTATGGGGTTTAGCCGTCGGGGGTGAAGTACGAGGTGAGCGCCCTATGCTTATGCACGGAGCCGATTGACTGTTACCAACTGTTAGCTTTCAAATAATCGTCATCAAACGTGCGTTTTCGAACTATTTTTCTACATCTATTTTTGAACATTCCGTGAGTACATTAAGTATTTTCATTACTTTGTATAATTATTTTCTATAACTTTTTCTCGCTCAATTAACGCGAAACGAATTGGCAACGTCGTAAATCGTGGTATATCATAATGCCCAGATTGGCAGAAGTGTCGCGAAGTTAGAGATATATGCGCCCCGTTCGTATCCTCAATATCGACCCAAGTAGCTGACAAAAATGAATGTCGGTCCGAGTAAAAACAAATTCCGCTGGAAAGAAAAGGTGTGTGCTAAAGCTGTCTATAATCTCCAAAAAATCAAAAACTCTAATAATTTTTCGATATTCTAAAAAAAATGTGTGTATGAAAAAAAATCCGCGTTATTTTGTCTTTGCCTAGAAATGTCTAGAAACGTATAATTTCTGAACATAGTTATCAAATTAATATTAAGTAATTATTAAGAGAATTAACACTAATTAAGAGAATAATTACCAATAATATTCGTTGTTAATTATACTGACCGAGTAGTTTGAGGTTGCCGGACATAATTACCGAATACCGATAAGATAGGTAACATTTGTGCCGTCTACGACGTTGCCATGATTGCACAGTCTAATATTTTATGTGCTTGATTTACGCACAAATTCAATATCAAAAAAATTAATAATTTTATAACGGTACTGTGAATCCTCATTTTCACGGTACCAAAGGTTAGTCCGATAATTAGTCGAACCGTACCTATTTTTCCAGCTTCGCGGTAACATTCATTTAGCAGATGTTAAATAATGTAATATTTAACAGCGTAATGTAATTAGCCCACGAGATACGTCGAGGTGCCGATTTTTTCTCTCTAAAAAACGGTACTGTTGATCTTATTCAAACTGCACAGGATGACTAGCAAAGAGGTTATAACGGTCGAGAAAGATATTCAGCTCGATGGTAACATGTTAACTTGACCCCATAACCTTAAAAGATCTAAAAATCGGAAATATTTCTTATAAGGTCTTACAAAAAACTAGAAATGCTCCCGACTACTGTTCAGGCTACAGCGCAGTTTTATTATGCAATATGCACAACGAGGACCCACGATAGGGGTTGTGCTCTCGCAACTCTGCAACGGTGTTGATTTTTTTTCTCTCTCTTAAACTACAGCGTAGTGTGATAAAATCCCGCTCGTTTCGCAGCATCGCATGGCGATGGCAAATTACCATATGTGCGTACGTGCGGTAATACCAGACGGTAATAATACTGGAATCGAATTTAGGTGAAGGCTGATAAACACGTCGCTCGCGATAACCTTTGTCGATGATATTACATATTTATATGTAGTGCAGTCTCGTCGGTGTACGTGTAAGCGTTTTTTTCTCTTCTATTCCACACGCACGAAACACACAAAATATTCGCGCGGATAGTTGGTCACCGTCGAGACCGGGAGATCGTTGTGATATCAGTGAGGAAGAAAAAAATGATCGATGGATTAAGGGGTTACCCCCACTTGCGATATTGAAAAAATCGATTTTTTTTATTGCATTTTTTTGAAGTGCAATTTGAAGTGCATTTTTTTTGATGCCCGGAATAGATGACTCTATGTAAGTTTACAAAAAAAAATATTTTCTTCGTGTAAACTGAAATTGAAACTTTAAACGCGTTTTTCTCAAAATGGCATTTCGGAAGTCGGTGACCAAGATTACTCGAACACTAATGAACCGATCTTCTTGAAATTTTGCAGGCTTATTTAATACATAAAAATGTAACCTTTAATCGTTCGATTTTTTTCGTTAAAATCGAACTTGACTTGACTGTCCGCCATTTTGTGAAAAATGAATGTTTTTTAAAATCCTTCGATTAAAGACTAGTTTATACTTATATTTGACTAAATCCATCCGCATTTTTTTTTCAGATGATCCACTTCGCCGCAATATTGGTCACCGCAAACCGTGTATATAAAAACATTATTTCATTGACGGCCATTTGCCACTAAACAATGTAATATTTTTCAATAAAAAAATTACTGAAAGTTCTTCAAGATGTGCTCTTTAAGATAGTATATTGATCGATTAAAAAAGTTTTGTAGTTTTCTTTAAAAAAATTCATGAGAAAGGCCTTTTTTTGCGCTACAAGTGGGGGTAACGCCTTAAAAATACAGTAGAATCGAACCAAGGATCCCTCCCGGTGTTGTTGCGTTGTATAATCGCTCTCATAAGGTGGCGATGTCCGGAACCAAGGACGGTATCCCGTTACTTCGAGTCTAATACCGCATGTGGAAATCCGATTCTGATTTGCCATCCTTTCACATACACACACACATACATATGTGCGTGTGGTGTGGACATTGAACAAGCAATAGATCGTTTATAAATGTTGAGGTTTGCATCGCTGGAATGCAACCTAAATTATTTTCCTTTTTTTTTATTTATTCATGTTCATTATCATGTGAAATCTTTTTTTACATGATTACGAAAGTTAAAAAAATTTATCTACATTTTGAGCATATAAATAATTACATATATTTTTTAAATCCCAAACACACACACGCACATTATAAACATGGATACAATTATTTATGTTTGCCCCATATTTCGGGCATCTAAATAATTCTAAAATTCTAAAAAGTCTCAGAAAAATTAGGAATAGTTTGAAAAAGTCTGAAAATTGTGGTGTTCAAGTTTGCGACGTTGAAACGCAACGAAAGTTCTTCCCGATTTTTGTCACTCCTTCATTCTTTTCATTTAAAATATTCGTTTCGCAGGTTTTTAATATAAATTCTTAAGGGGTCTTCTCACTTTAGACGCTAAGAATGGCTATTTTCGTTATTTTCAATAGGTTTATATTGTAGATATTGATATGGAAGTTGTTACACTTAATAAATGCACCTTCGAAATATATTTTTGAAAAAATTGTTATGTATTTATGTAACCCAAACAGACTTCAACGCGTTTTTCTCGAAACAACGTTTTTCGACAACTTGTTGATAAAATCTTCGAAACTACTGAACCGATCCTTATAAAATTTTAACCACATATTCTTTACAGCTATAGCTATAGCGCATATCAAGGATTTTTTAAAAATTTCGATGTTTACTATTTTTTGTGCCAAAAACGGTGAAAAAAAAACACTTTTTTCGAAAAATGTTCGCCATTTTGTCATTTTTGCACATATGAAAAATCATATGATATGCGCTATAGCCATATCATACGATATGGCTATACATAATCGAATACATACGAAATCGAAAACCGTTTGATTTTTTTGTTTCGGATGATCCCTCTTCGAGATTTCATCAACAGCAGACCTACAATTTTTAAGGACATTTTTTATGTCTTTATATAATGACTTAAATAAATAAATAAATAAATAAAATTTTAATGTATTTCGAACGTGTATTCATTAAGTGTATCAACTTTTATATCAATATCTATAAAATAAACCTATCAAAA
Source organism: Ophion slaviceki (assembly GCA_944452715.1). Classification (NCBI taxonomy): domain Eukaryota; kingdom Metazoa; phylum Arthropoda; class Insecta; order Hymenoptera; family Ichneumonidae; genus Ophion; species Ophion slaviceki. The sequence continues at coordinate 2,186,447 of OX101791.1, forward strand.
AAATTCACGAAAATAGCCATTTTCAGCGTCTAAAGTGAGAAGACCCCTTAATAAAAATCGTCAAAAATGTTTCAGTGATTTTCGTAGCCTGGGTGGGTCAAAAAAATACGGCAATACGAAAAAAAAACTATTGCCGTTGCGTTGCAAAGATCGAAACTTCGATACCATTATTCATTGGGAAGAGTTCAAATAAATATAAATAATATAGGATTATAAATACGTATACGATTATTTATATGCCCAAAATATAGAAAAAATATTTTTTAAATCTACTTCCCTATACGTCGCGGCATAATGTCGAAAAAATGGAAACAGCAGTGATTTATTTGAGAATCGAAATAATAATATAAATATTCATGTACCCCGCGAGCGCCAGAATCCGAGGGTCAGACACGCAGGTCGCGTTGGCGCGTTGATCGCCTCTTTTTTATCTTGTCACCGCCGGGCATTATATGTATATATACACACACACACACACGTACAAGCTCGGCGTTTGCTGGTAAACTGAACCGGTCAGAAAAATGCTCTCGTCCCTAGTTAGAAAAAAAGCTTTGCCGCGTTCACCGCAGATAAAGCAACATTCTAATACTGTCTGCCCTTATTTGTTTTCACGATAACGCGCCTCGGAACTTCTCTTTCCTTATCATACAAATGTCCCCACGCGGTTCGTCTAACTGTTCCAAAAAAAAGAACACAAAAGTCCGATAAATGTTCAATTCTGAAGTTTCGCGCGACGACAATGTTTTGGAAAAGAACAAAAAAAATTATGTCACCGAAGTTTGCATCGTTGGAACGCAACAAAAAGTTCGAAACTCAATTTTTTTCGGCAACTTTTGGCTATGAAAATAATTTGAACGGTTTTCAGAATCCTCATTAGAGATCTACAGTTTAAATTTGCAATAAACGACTTTGGACTATGAGGTAAGTGAGGAAATTTAAAAAAAAAAGAAAATTCTCGTTGCCTTCCAACGATGCAAACTTCAGCATCGTAAAAAATTGATTAAAATCACAGCAATGTAGTAATTTTTCTTATGCAGCGACGTGAACTTATAGAGAATCTCTTGAGCCTTCCAAAGTTCGTCATTTGGATATCGATATATTGTATATGCTGAGAAAAAATTCTCGCGATCATTCTTTTTCAGCATTTCACTACTCGATCGCCGCGTTACTATCGGTCACGAGGCGAATTAAATTCATATGTCCTTCCCCAGCGTTTTGACTCGTATGAAAAAAAGACCGAATTCTTTTTTTTCTTTTCTTTTTTTTCGGCACAGCTGTCACTCGTCCGCCGAAAGTATTTCGTTAATCGCCTTGTGGTCGTTTTTTTTTCCTCGCTTGGAACACACGCACGTGAATGCGGTAGGACATACGGAGCAAGACGAAAATCGGATCGAAGGCCGGCGAGGTTTTTCACGGACGGATTGAAAAGTCCACGAAAGATCGAAACGGAATTACATAATCGAACGTCGCTTCAAATGCACTATATATGTGTGTGTGTGTTGTAAGATGAGCGACCTTCGATCGAGATTCGAAGGGCTTTTTCTTTCGCCTCTAAAAAAGACACGCGAAGACTGGTTTCCTTTTTCGGGGCGGTCAGAAGGACTGTTGCCATGTTTCGGACACTGCACGATGTCCAAGGTAAAACGAGATTTATTTGCGACATTTACACACGGTGCATTACATTTTTGGGTGACCGTTCTCAATAAATGTTTTTCGTTTTTCTTCCTCCAAGGATATAGCTGTACTAAACATTTCGAAATAATTGAAATTCCATCGGGGTAGACTACGAAATATTTTTTACCCATCAAATTTCCGTTGGAATATTAATTTAAGGGGTCTTCTCACTTTAGACGCTAAAAGAGACTATTTTCATGAATATTTTGATAGGTTTATATTATAGATATTGATACAACAGTTGTTACACTTAATAAAAACACGCTCGAAATACATTTAAAAAAAATTTTCATGTATTTATGTAACCCAAACAAACTTTAAACGCGTTTTTTTCGAAACAACGTTATTCCACGGCTTATTGATAAAATCTTCGAAACTACTCAACCGATCCTTATGAAATTTTAACCACATATTCTTTACAACTATAACTATAGCGCATATCAAGGATTTTTTTTAATTTTGATATTTACTTTTTTCGCCAAAAACGGTGAAAAGGGTTTTTTTAGTTTTTTCGAAAAATGTCTGCCATTTTGTTATGTTTGCAATATCAAAAATCGTCGATATGCGCTATAGCCAATAACATGCTGAATCTAAAACCGTTTGATTTTTTGTTCGGGATGATCCATCTCCGAAATTTCATCAACAGCGCAGACCTGCTATTTTTTTAGGACATTTCGTTAGCTTACATTTTCGTCTATAAATAGTGACTTAAATAAATAATTATTTTATGTATTTCGAAAGTGTACTTATTGAGTGTAACAACTTTTATATCAATATCTATAATATAAAACTGTCAAAAAAATTCATGAAAATAGCCTTTTCAGCGTCTAAAGTGAGAAAACCCCTTAACTAAGTATCGTTTCCAATAAGAGCTGGAATTTATTCAAGTCAATAAGTCTGCGAAAAAAATCGAAATAATTGAGGCTCTAAATCTAAATGTGAGTTGACAACGAAATATTTCTTATATGTCAAATTTCGGTTGGTGTATTAAAATTACAGAGAATTTTCGCAATAACATTCAGAGGATTTATAAGTTGTAACATTATTGAGAATGCACTTTTTCAAACTCTTATTTTTTCTTATCAATTTATAAACTTTGGAATCAGTTGGTCAAAACGGCCAAACGTATGGAAAGCCTCAATACAAAAAAAAGGATCTAGGCAAAAACGAACACCAAACTGGTCCATGCCGATGACCTTCGAACGTTTCGACCACCACGTCGAGTCTTGCTGCCCGAACGAATAAATTCTCACGTCGGACGTTTCCTGCTCACCCGTTCCTTTTTTTCCCGGTTTAACGTCACATCCACGCGCGATGTTCGGGACAAAAGTGATCTCATCGTCGCCCGAAAACGTACACGCCGCTTTTCTCTTCCCACCCGCAAAACAGACGCTCTCGAGATCGTTGTGTTGTTGTTGTTGTTTTTTTACTTTAAATCCTAAGAGTGTGACACTCGCCATTTCGTATGCTCGGCCGAGCACGTCCAGCTCGAGTTGGCGCTGAGAATTTCACGCACATTTGTCGTTCTCCCCATGCGGAGAGAATGTCAATACTCATTTTGAGCTTCCCCATAGCACAAAGTGGGCGAATCTTGTCACAAAGAAAGAGAGAGAGGCAATAGCTCGAAGAGCTGCCCAATGGAAATCGGACGGGGATGCTTTGACGCACACAAATACATTCGCTTATTCAAATGCGAGACGTGCAGGAAGTTCGACTAGGAAGCGATGACGCTAATTTTTACGCTTTGCCCGTTTCTAGTATTACGAACACGTGGGACGTGATGGCAATCATCGAAAAAATGGTACATTTTATTGGCCAGTTATTGTTTCGTTGAAGTTTTTTACTTGCGAACACGGGTAGATTTATTTTAGTGAGATCCGAGCTCCTTTGTCCACTTGATTTACACGCAAACTGCGCAATTTATGTTCGAATTTGAATAACTTAAAAAAATTAGGGGAATAAATATCGGGAAGTAATTATATATATATATATATATATATATATATATATATATATATATATATATATATATATATATATATATATATATATATATATATATATATATATATATGGGGCATTCCATGCCATTTCGCCTAGCCCGTGACCCCCCGACTATTTTTGGATACCCTGATTTTTTTTTGTAAAATTGTACCCCATGAAAAGAATATCCACACCAATTTTTAGATTTTTATTTCTCCTCTTTTAGGAGTTATAATTATCCAAAGAATATCGATTTCGGAAGTTTTGGAAACGTTTAGACGCTAATAACTCCTGAGCCAATTGAGATACTCACAAATGTCACCGTATTTTTTTCATTTTGAAGCATACTTTCGTTAAAGAATATGAAAAAATAACATTTATCAATGTCAACGTTTTTTTTACTTCTAGAGTAAGAACAATTTTTTAAAAAGATGATTGCCTTTTTTTATGAATCCCAAAAAAATGATTTTGAATAGACAATAGTTTTTTTTCTTTAAATTCAGCACAAATTAAAAATAAACAGATTCAGGGCTGATGAAGTCGAATTGGAAATCACAAAATCATGAATAGCATTATTGGAGATTAAAATGATAAAAATGTTCTTACAAAAATACGATTAATATGAAGAAAAAAATAGAAGGAAACATGGGCCCACGATGAAACTAGTCTTAAAAATCATACAATGGGTCACTTTATATTGGAGAATTTTTTGAAAAAAAATAAAAAATGTCTATCATCTTAAAGAAAAAATAGTTTTCACTTTAGAAGCAAAACATAATTGCGGAATAATTTTATTTATGGTGCGTCCAATTGCTTGCTTGAGCTTCCGAATGGTCGGTGGATCATTGGCATGCACTTTTCCTTTCAGAAAACCCCAAAGAAAGAAGCCCAATGGCGTCAAATCGCACGATCTTTGTTGCAAATTCACATCGCCGCGGTGCGAGATAATACGACCATGAAACCACGTCTGCAATAACTATGCAGTAACAATGCAGCAAATAACAATTTCTATGGGTTGCTCGATCGTGCAATTCTTCATGACTAAACCTCAATACTTCCTGATGCCAGTTGTCAAAGATTAGAACTCTATGTTCGCCACAAAAAAATGGCGCGTAATTTAAAATGTCAGGTCATTTTGAGACACCTTTTATTTTCAATGTACAGGCACGCAAAGGTTAAAGTTTTATTATGTGTATACATTATATGTGTGTGTGTGTGTATGTCAACATTTAAATAATCAACTACATGTTTAATTCCATTAAATTAATTAATTAATGTGAACATTAATATGTATAGTATTTATTTGTAGAAAAGTCATTAGGATGTTACTAGTAAATAAGGAAGTGTGTGTATATATTATATATAAACATATACGTTCTGATCTACTGCTAAATTTCTATTTACTTTCCGGAATTTTGATTATTGTCATATAATAATAAATATAATATTGTATATATTAATATATATTATGTATTCCAAAAAGAAGGGGGGGGGGCTATGGAAAAAAATAGAAAAACTGGTTAGGAATCATCCCGTCAAAGAACTATGTGCGTATGTAAAAGACTTAAAGGTTTTGGCGAAAGCTGTAGTGTGAGGAGAAGGAAACTCCAGTGTATAAAATATTAGGAAAACGAAAGTTCATGTACATAAATGGTGTTCAAGTTTGCAGCGTTGGGATGCAACGTTTTTTTTCTCGTATAATTGCACTTTCTCATTGTCATTATTATACAAAATTGTTTTTCTGCAGATTTAGATTATATATTCTCAAATGAGAATCGTCAAAAGTGTTTTAGTTACTTTTGTAGCTCAAATCTGACGAAAAAAATATGAGAAGAAAAAATTAATTGCATTCCAACGATGCAAACTTCAATGTCATGTACAAAATGGCCAAGAAAAATGTAGAGGCGAATAGTATGTGAGGAGGGACTACGTGTAAACACCCTTAACCCCTTGACTGTGAGTGACACACATATGGGCGGGAAAAAGTCTTGCCACTTTTCGCGTTATGATACATACGTGGGCAATATATTCATTACATCAATATTATGTTCATACTTTATTAACATTATATTTCATATTGATTATATCCATCGATATTATTTTTATTTCTATACAATAATAATCAAAATACCGAAAATGTACTAAGAAGTTTGTATGTGTTTGTGTATCAAATTTATTATCTATTGGTAACTTCCCAGTTGCTTTTGGGTATTCTTATTGTTATTATATAGAAACAAACATAATTTTTATATATATTAATATATACTTTCTGATTCTTATAGTAAAAGATCTGGAAAAATGGATAAGGGAAAAAGAAGGAGAGCAAATCGATAGAAAAATACAGACGGTGCTTAAAAAGGAGCCTGTAACTGAACTATGTGTGTACATAAAGCACTTTAAGAATCTGATTGGGAAAATGGTAAACGAGGAAGCGAATGCGAGACGAAACGAAAGGCAAAACGGCAATAGGATATAAATTAGAAATAAGAAAATGTTTGTAAGGCGGAACGTGTATGTAGTGGGGCCTTCTATGTGTAAACACCCCGAAGGGATATACCTGAAATAAAAAATACTACTCCTCCTACTATTTATTTCTTGAATTAATCCTACGTTGACAGTTTATTAACATTAATACAATATTGTATTTATTTGTATATAATAATAATAATAATCAAAACACCGGAAAGTAACTAGAAAATGTCTAGTAAATAACAAATTCTACATATATGTATATCTTATTCACTAGTGACTTTCTAGTTGCTTTTCGGTATTTCGATTATTATTGAATATAAGTAAAGATAATATTATACATATGTATTTAATTGACATTATATTTATTCATTATTTATATTAATATTATATCAATTTTTTTCATACATTAACAATATAAGAAGTTTCGAAAGTCTAGTAAATCTAGTAAAGTCTAGTAAAGTACTAGTAAATCAGGAAGTTTATATACATATGCACATATGCACTTCCTTATTTGCCTCCGTTATCTCCGTTACCATATTACAGAAGCAAATATAATATTTTATACAGTGAAACTTCACTTATACATTTTTCAAGAGGTACATCAAATATAACGTATAAGTGAGAATAACGTAGAAGTGAAATACAGTATGTATCTGAAACTCTTCAACATTTAAAAATGGCGATTAGTGCATAATTCTCGATGTTTTTCAATAGCAGTACCTCTATTAATGTTATTGTTTGGTTTTCAAATTGAAAATTTGATTGGTAATAATTGAGTAATGAGCCAACTCGAGTTTTCGAATTTCCGTTTCGAACTTGTATTTAATGCAAGTTTGTAACACTAAGCTTTGACGTGTTAGACTAGTGAATAACAGACCGGTTCGTATGGGAACCTTACGCAAAGCACAGCGCAGATGGCGCCACGTGAACATAACGTAGAAGTTTCTTTTTTGCTCCAAACAAGCAGGAAAAATATAACCCATTTTTTCAATATTTTCCAGCTCAGTTTCATCCCCGTAAAGAATAAAAATGAACTACGTAAGTATTATGTAATTTGTTTAAAATGTTCTTTAAAAAAAAATAGTGGTATAAATATAGGGATATTTTTTTAAAGAGAGAAAGGTTCAAATTGGAGCCATTTTTACAAGCAATTAGCAATTAGGGCACAATGTATATTATTATGTTGTATATAGTATAGTGTGTATTTACTTATTTACATTTCGAATAACACATATATACATACATATATATATATATATATATATATATATATATATATATATATATATATATATATATATCCATATATCTACGAATTTGCGAGAGCAAATTTATGAATGAGTCCTAGAAGTACGAAAAAGGGCACGCGTATTTTTCGCCCGACCATAACTTACTCGGTCTTGTTCATCGTCGGAATCGCTGTCGCTGTCGCTGTCTTCCTCTACGGATGCCGAGGCCATCGTGTGATGAACGTTTCTCTTGCTCGACATTGCCCTCGTCATTAGCGTATACTAAAACGAATGACAATAACAACAATAATAATGACGACGATAAGCCGTGAGCAATTAAAATACGATTTTACGAGGGAACAAAGATACGATTGTGTCCGGTCGATCCTCACGAAATCCCTGTGCCGAATTCCCCAATTTCTCTTTCGCGTTATCGGTAGCTGCTTGACCCCCGTTGTGGGCAAGGACAAAAATTATCGATGCACACGAACACTGTACGAGGAAAACGGAGACGAACTATCGCTTCAAACAGCGCTTTATCTTTAATTTTTTGCCAGAATGATTTTTGTTCAATTGTAAAAATGGCACAGCAATCGTGATTTTGAAGTATTTTTCTTGTCTTTTATTTCTTTTCAGAAAGGCATTAAAAAAAAAATGTCATCCGTAAAAGTAGACACCGAAAATATTTCTTTGCCAAAAGCTTCCGCATAAACCTTGAGAAAGTTTCAAGGCTTTGGACGAACAGTTTCATAAATGCAACTTTCGAGAAAAAAACTCGTAAGAAGGAATTTGAAAAAAGATATGCGATGCATCATCAATGAATTCAAATTGAATTAATTAAACAGCTTCAAATGCAAAGTGCAAACAAACTTCATGTGCAAAGTGCATTTATATTCTGCGACCTACTTTTCGCAAAAGCGACAGAAGTGTCCAATAATAACGTTCTCACGAGTGTCCAATGAAAGCGCCAGGTGCGCAGACTTTATTTTGTTATGTCCCACACGCCCGCATAATTGCTTTCAACGCAGTTTATCGTTGTTGCAGTGCCGCGTGAATTTTCCGCGACTTTGCACGCTGCAACGAGACCAGAGAAGCATAGAACGAACGATGGAAAGTCGCAATACAAGGTTCAGAGAAGTTCGTTCACCCAACGCTCTCATGGAGGTTGCACTTCAACCGAGCCTCGTTTCGTTGCACACTCGTGTACATAATATCCGCGGTAGTCGAAGACTCGTTCGATAACAGAGAAAGAGAGAGCGTGTGTCACCGACGCACCGAAATGCAAAGTCGAACATATTGCCAGGTGAGGAGACTGGGAAATTGACGAAAATCCTTGTTCCCATTTTAGACATTGATTATAGAATACTTTTGAGATTTTGTACAATTATTTTGGAATCCTTTTTGAGGTTTAGCCTTTATTTTAGAATGATTTTTAGATTTTAGACATAAATTTTAGGATCCTTTTCAGATTTTGGACACTTATTTTAGAATGCTTTTTAGATTGTGGGCATTGATTTTAGAATATTTTGGTTAGATTTTGGGCATTGATTTAGAGCACTTTTTAGATGTGAGGCATGGATTTTAGAATATTTTTGTTTGGATTTTGGACATTAATTTAAAGAACTTTTTAGATCTAAGGCATTGATTTTAGAATCCTTTTAAGTTATCGGACCATCATTTTAGAGAAGTTTTTAGATATTGGGCATTGATTTTGGAATCCATTTTAGATTTTAGGTATTCGTTTTTGTTGTTTTCAGATTTAGATACGATCCTTGGAATGCTTTTGAATTTTAGACATGGCTTCTAAAATTTATTTCTAAAATTTGTGACCTAAATGAGACTCTAAAAGGAATGCGTTTAAGATTCGTTTTTTAGATTTTTAGATTAGTTTTAGATTGTGGACATTGATTTTAGAATATTTTGTTTGGATTTTGGACATTAATTTAAAGAACTTTTTAGGTGTAAGGCATTGATTTTAGAAGGCTTTTTAGATTTTGGACATTAATTGTAGAATGTTTTTGTTTGGATTTTGGACATTAATTTAGAAAACTTTTGACATCTAAATCATTGATTTTAGAATCCTTTTAAGTTTTCAGACAATCATTTTAGAGAAGTTTTTAGATATTGGACATTGATTTTGGAATCCATTTGAGATTTTAGGTATTCGTTTTTGTTGTTTTTAGATTTAGGTACAATCCTTCGAATGCCTCTTGAATTTTAGACATGTTGACAATCTTAGGCTTCTAAAATTGATTTCTAAAATTTTAGACGTGGCTTCTAAAATGTATTTCTAAAATTTGAGACCTAAATGCGATTCTAAAAGGAATTTGTAAAATTCCAAAATGAAAAACAAACAAATGGTTTACAATTGTGAGAACTGGGCGGGTTTGTTTCAGATTTTAATGCCTAATTGCTAAAATCTAAAAAGCATTCCAAAATCTAAGAAGTCGCGTTTGCATCAATTACGTTGCGATACGCGATCGTTGTGTATTTTTGTACGCAAATGGATAGATGCGAAAGTGTACCGGAACTTTCCGGCTTACCGGCATTCTCCGGCCACACTCGTATTAGTTTTTTAATCCCGCTTTAATCGTTTCAATCGTATAGACGATGGCAACCTTTGGGGCCTCTCATTGGATACGTGCCGATCGTGTGACATGTTAAAATTCCAAATGTTTCGAATTACGATGTTTGGATTTGTTGGGCTTGATGCGTGCGACGCCGATTTTTATAGCGGAAAATATAGTGCGCGTTGGATGCGTCGCACGTTGCTAAGCGACACCCTCTGTGCCTCGGTCCCCGGCTCGGGAGCCGAACAAAGGATTCCGTGGTAAAAAGCCCCGCGAAACATAACGACGCATTCAACGGATACGCGGTGAATCGAGTGTGACGAGAAACGTGGAAAAAAGTATGAATTACTGGGCGCGAAGGATTTCGCGTTGAGAAAAAGTCAAGATGTTTGGCCTCGAAAACAAACCGGTATTACCTGATAAGATTCGCTCGGTTTCGCAAAGTTCTTCTCCCTCGTTGCGCCGAGCGCGGTCAACATTCTCTTCTCGAAAAATCCCTTGGACATCGCCGAGCGCAGTCCGGCGCGAAGGATCAACGTGGCCATTTTCACTTTCGTCGGTTCATTCAACTTTTAATTAAATATATTTTTAAAAAACGGAAATATTTCTTCTCGCAATAATGAAGACTTGATCGCGTTGTGATCGTACACGGTGGAGTGTTTATCCGTAACTAAACGTAAACAAGCGGGTGAGGCCCTTTTTGTAAGGAAGCCGACGATCTTCGTATCCCCACCGCGGCGAATCGGAATGCGCCTGCGCGAGAGCTCACCCCTCGAGCTTTACGCGCTGCGCTGTCGCTCGGTGTTGCCGCTACACGGCGCTAATGCCCAGACCCCGATTCTTCAATAACTCGAAAGGATTTATCCTTTTTCGAATCATCCGCGGAAGACATCGCGTAATGCGCATGCGCCGGTGCTTGACCACTCGATCGCAGCGCCTCCCGTGGCTGCGGGACGAAACGTTCCATGCCTCAACGACCGAACCATCCGCCCCGCGATCTCCGTGAATCCTGTATACCTTTAAATCCGCCAGCAAACACAATGCCTTCGCGGATGCACATGCGTGTACGTTGTTTCGAGAAAAAAAAAGCCACGCGCAGCGTGCGTGATACGAGCGTATGTTTGTTTCATTGTAGAAAGGGAACTGACGTCAATGGGGACCTCTGTGCGTTTCTTTGTGTGTAAAAGAAAAAACGTTTCGCGCTATAGGGATTCAGGTCGGGTACCACGCACATCGCGATACGGGAGACTCGTGGCACGGAGACTACGTGACTATCGGCGTTGCACGCGACATTTACGGGCACAACGACCGCTAACCGTAACGAGTCAACATCGCGCGCGTAAACAAGTCTAGCAATATACATAATACGGTATATATATATATATATATATATATATATATTTGTTTAAGGATAGTTGACCCAAAATCTTCCATTCCCGAAAATATTTTTTCTTCATATTTACTTTATTTTATATTCATATGAAATATGCGGAATGCAAAACATGTAGCTCGCAATTGCGTTTTTATTGCACACTTTTTAGTTTACCGAGTCGTCGCGGAGTTTTTTCCCAATGACAATTTTTGTATTACGATATATTAATTTTTCAAGCAATTTTTTGACGTTAACGGCACTATTTGTCAAATTTAAAGAATATACGCACGTACAGAGTATGCCGTTTTTATTGAAACATTAAATTCGCGCGGAACAAAAAACAGACCCGCGTGTTGAACGAATTCTCTACGCATGTGTCTGTCCGTAAGCGCCTCTGGTGACCGTACGGGAATTCATTCGCATTTGCCTGTGGGTCACTAAGGTAGGAACCGACTGTGTCGGTGGTTCCTCCGGTAGATGCCACGGGCGCCAATTTGATGTTTCAAAGATTTGCGTAAGATATGAAACTTTTCTCTTGTTTTCTTGTAACATTATATAATGTGAAAATTCCTTGAGATTTATTGAGCACCGATATCATTAGCCTGGGAACAAATATCGAGTTCTTCTTATGCTACAATGTCATAAAAACACCTCGGATTGATTTAGTGGCAAAGTTTAATCGCTGATGTAGCTACATCCTTTTATTTACAACGAGCCTTCGTACTCCGCGCAGTACGACCACTCGCGATACATCGTACAATGTAAATAAACTGCATAATTCGTGCCAAATTATGCACTCTTTCATAGCTTTATGTATGTTTAGCGTGCCGGTGGTGATTCTTCTTCTTCGGTAGAGATCCCGCACGAAAATACACCGATTTTGGATACGTCACACGTGTATCCCCGTGTCGTTCCCTAACTCTTCTTGTACTCGATCCTCTCGACTTTTACCTCATCGCCGACCAACTGATAGACGTAGGTCACCACCGTGGAGCTCTGGATGTCCATCAATACGAAAGACGGGATGACCGATCTATGGGAGTATTGTTTTCGGGCTTTTTTTAAATCGATATAATAAGCATTTATATGTAATTGAAATATCAAGTATTCATTTTTTATTACTATATTGAGTATTAATATTCGGTTGAATAATTGAATATTAATATCTAATTAAAATATCAAATATAAATATTGAATCGAAATATTAAGGATCACTATTGAATTAAAATATTTAGTATTAATATTTAAGGTAATCCTTTCGTGACATTCAAATCAAAAAATTGTTTTTCAGTTTTTCTCACATACAAAATGCTTTGCGGGCTTAAGTTAATTAAGAAAAATTGTTGCAAATTGACTAAAGAATAACATACTCCAAATTCAAGGTTATCCAAGGTTATATGTACTTACTGTATAATTACAACAATTACGAAAATTTGTGTTAGATTTTTTTGAAAAACTAAATAAAGCTTCCTTGATGTTGCATAAAAATGTATGCAAAGTTTGTGAAGGCTTCACCGGAGTAGAAGCCAAAATATTCATTGATAAAAATGCAACTTTTAACACGCGCTCTTATGAGAGACTACCGAAAATTGCGATTTTTACCAATAAATATCAGAACTTCCGCTCGGTGAAACCTTCCAAAATTTTATTACACACGTGCATATGACATCAAAAAAGATTTATCCAAATTTTCAACAAATTCTTAAGAAGACGATATAACGATAGGACTACCTTAATGAAGACATTTAGTAATAATATTGAATTACAATATTAAGTAGAAACAGAAATAGATTCATTTAGCCATTCTTGCCTTTCGGGCTCAAGAATATAACATCAATTTACAGCGGTTACATAGTTCTCTCTTATACTACTCTTAAGGGGTCTTCTCACTTTGAGGCGAAAAAAAGGCTATTTTCATGATTTTTTTGTAGGTTTATATTATAGATATTGATATAAAAGTTGTTACACTTAATAAATGCACTTGCGAAATACATTAAACAAATTTTTGTTATGTTCTTATATAACCCGAACAAACTTTCTTTCTCGAAACAACGTTTTTCGACAGCTTGTTGATAAAATCTTCGAAACTACGGAACCGATCTTTATGAAAGTTTAACCACACATTCTTTAAAACTATAGCTATAGCGCATATCAAAGATTTTTTAAATTTTCATATTTACTTTTTTTTTGCCAAAAACGGTGAAAAAAACACGTTTTTTTTTCGGAAAATGTCCGTCATTTTGTTATTTTTGCATATATCAAAAATCGTATATGCGCTATAGCCATTAACATACTGAATCTAAAACGGTTTGATTTTTTGGTTTCGGATGATCCATCTCCGAGATTTCAGCAACAGCGCAGACCTACAATCTTTTTAGGACATTTTTTTAACTACCATTTTCGTCTATAACTAGTGACCTGAATAAATAATGTTTTTTTCAATATATTTCGAAAGTGTATTTATTAAGTGTAACAACTTTTATATCAATATCTATAATATAAACCTATCAAAAAAATTCATGAAAAGACCCTTTTTTTAGCGTCTGAAGTGAGAAGATCCCATAATTTCTCCTTTTATTCTTTCCTGGTCCTAATATTTTTGCATCCTTACATTATCTATACAGTATTCAAATATTCTATACAGTATTTCGAGGTTTCTATTCTGCCCCAGTCTCCCTGAATCCTTTGGTCATTTAGTATTTCATATCCAGTTTTCAGCTTAGCCTCTTGTCTATCCCTATTCTTAGGATCGACTCCCCACCTCCTACTTTTCTAGACGTATTCTCCATTTCTCTACTCCACTTGGAAGAGTTTCCATTTGCCCAGTTTCTTATTTCATCACTTACAAGGAAAAGTCGCGAGTTCGAACTCTCCGAATTTGATGAAATTCGGTGTGTTTGTAGATTGGGTAAAAAGAGGCAACACGTCTTTTTCAAAATATCTGCGGAACCCGATTTTTAAGGGGCAAACGCACCCTCGAAAATAGGGGTGTTTTTCGTTTGAAATTTGTTATTATCTGCATCGTTCTCATCTTCAATATATAGTGCACGGAAAAATAAACGTTGCAATTTGATTTTTTCAAATATCTCGTCCCGTTAAAACGTTATCGACGAAAAACGAAAAACACGCTTATTTTCGAAGGTGTGGTTCACCCCATAAAAATCGGGTTCCGTATAACCGTATAACCGGGTTATATGTGATAGTACTCCATCCACTTGCCCTTAACAACCCTTCGGTCGGTTTTTATTCAAAAAAATCCGTGATACACTTTAAACATTTCTTAATATGTCTGCATAATTAAAATTCGGAAAGTATAAAATTGTACTGTTGTAAAAAATTATTAAAAACTTTCAATTTTAGAAAAATGAGCATTTTCTTTCAAATTCGTCCAGGTCGAAATACCTCAGTGTGTCAAAGAAGTGTTAATATCTAATTAATATATGTGAATATTTTTAATACAAAAATATTATTTACGCCACTTTTCGAAATAACTCCAAAAAATGGCCATCCATGGATTTTCCTGCTACTAATGCTTTACTCGTGCATTTGTAAGAAAAAAAAAAGCTGTAACTCACGTGTCGAGGGGATTGTAAGCCCCAGTCGCGGATCCTGGATTAATGTAGAACTTGTTCTCGTGCTCGTAAGCTTCGAACTTGTGCGTGTGGCCTGATATCAGTATATCCACATCGAGCTGCCGCTGAATGAGGGCCAACGACTCGGGATCTCCCCAGGGAACTACTTGGTGACCGTGTGACAAGCCGATCCTGAATTGCCCAACTGTCACGACTTTTTGTTCCGGGTAATTGAGATTCTTGGGGAAAAAAATTATCGACCTCATGAAGTCCAAACTCGGAGAGCTAATAAGCCGAGCGTCACGACTGCTGCAATTTTCCGTGACAACTGTGCACGGGTCGTTTTCTCACCTCGTCAAAATCGCCTCTGACCACGTGAACATCGCTCGCCAGAGTTTTCAAGTAGTCGTAAGACTCTTTGGTACACAGGTTCCCCGTGCACAGAATGTGCTGTATGCGTCCTGGCACCAGTAGTTTCTTGAATTTACTCGGCAAAGAGCTGCACCTGTGTGGAATGTGTAAATCGCCCAAAACGAGAACGAGCTGTGCACAAAAAAAAAGGTCCAAATTGCGATTGGCACTTTCGCCAGATTTCGTCTGATTGACAACCCGCAACGATTCTCCATTTTGTGATTTTGTCAATTGACAAGTGACCCGTCAGCATCGTCGATGATGTTTCGCAATCGAATCTTGCGTTGTTTATATTTTGAGGTTAGGTACGCGAGACGATAAAGACACGGGCGATCTATTACAAATACAACGTAACTTACCATGATTGTTCGAGTCTTTGAATCGGCGAAACGACGAGCGTGAATACGGGGCGACTCGATCCGGTGCGGCGTTTTATTTTCGATTTGGGCGTATCTTAACGTAATTATATCGTGTGTGGTTCGCGAAGTGTCAAAAGGCGACCGGAAACGATGGTGACAGTATGAAATTTTCTGTCAGAGCGCAAACGTCGTTTCCGATTTTTGAACGATCGGCCGACCAATGAGATCGCGCGAACGCGGCTCCAGCGGAATAGTTTCGACTTGAGGTCTGTTTTTGTCTGTAAGTAAAGCGGGAATCGTTATGAATAGCCGGCTCGGGCCAGTTTCCTCAACGCGTTTCGTTGTCGCGTTATTCGTTCGGAATATCTGCATTGTCTCGCCGATGTTGTTTCTCAATCGTCAATATCGTCCACGATGAAATGTGTCATACCGGGGGTGAATTGCAAAAGTTGGTTGGAAAGTTTTTTTTCTTTTACGACTTCGTGTAGGTTATGTCGTGATTTTTTACCCGAAATAAACATTTCCGTATAGGTTATGTCATGATTTTCGCAGGTTGACGGGTTTTTTTAAAGAAAAAAAAAACATTTCCGTACAGGTTGTCATGCTTTTAATGCTTTAACGCGCTTTTTCAAACGACGAAAACATTTTTGTATAGGTTATGTCACGATGTTATCACTTCGACGTGCTACTTACACGGAGAATACATTTTCGCATAAGTTATGGTCATAATTTGACATCTCTCTCTTCTACACATAGAAAACATTTTTCTCCATAGTTCTGGGAAGAGCTATCCACGCGCTAGCCAAAATAAGCGAAGAGATGTACGTCGAGCCGAGGGAAAAGTCGCTTTCTTTCAGATCGGTCAGCCCGTCGAATTCGGCGTACTGCGACTTCACATTCGAAGACGTATACTTCTCGTCTTACAGCTCCGGCGATTTGGACGAGGAAGATGCGCTCAAGTGCAAAATATCCATGAAGGTTGAGCGCCGTTCGGTAGAGCGCGGTGATTGATTCGAATGTTTGAACGTTTGCTTCGTGGTTCGCAGAGCGCCATGGCGGTCTTCAAGTCGTTGCCCGTGATCGAGAAATCTGTGGACACGTGCCACATAAGGCTTGAGCCCAACGCCAATCAGCTCATCTTTTTGCTGCACTTTAAGAACGGCGTCGTCAAAACGTTCTTCCTGCCGATCATAGACTGCGAGCAATTGAGCGTAAGTGGACGAGAGCCACGGTGACTAGCGTGCGCCGGTAATAAACACGTTCGTGTCGCAGGCGCCGCTGACCAAGGACAACTTGCCGAACAAACTGTCCGCCAAATCTCGTATCCTCACGGATGTTGTGCAAAACTTCCAACAGAACGTCGTTGAGATAACGCTGGAAGTGACACCGCAGAAGCTACTGATGAGGAACTACGTCGACGACAATTCCAGTGAGTGGAGACAGTCGAGTGTCGAGATGAAAAGACGATATTATCAAAAATTCAGTATTAGGAACGAAAATACTCGGTGTATCGGGTTGAGTACAAATTTAAGTGATTCCAGCAGTGGCCAATTCGACGAGGACGCAACTGGCTGTGACGATCGGCGAGTTCGACGAGTACGCGATCAACCTGGAGACCCAAATAACATTCTGCCTCAAGGAGTTCAAAGCAATGTTGAGCTTCGCCGAGGCGGTCGCGTTACCCCTTAATCTGTACTTCGAAACGACAGGAAAGTACGTGAGCGAAAGATTGGCCGAATCGCCAAAAAGACTCTCAGACAAACGAAAAGAATCGTATTTGTTTGAACGCAGGCCAGCCTTCTTTGATCTGAAACACTCGTCGTTCGAGGCGAACCTCGTGCTCTCAACGTTGAATTCCGACAGCGCGGACGATTCGATGCTCGCGAGTCACGAGATGCGACAGTCGATTCGCAAACGAGCAGCGATGAAGAAGACACCTAGACAAGCCGCGAAGTCCTCGCGACGAAGGGCAGCCAATAAATCGATCCTGTCGAATAAATCGGCGAGTATCCGAACGAATACAACGGCCGTGGGGAGTCGCTCGAAATCGCCGAACGCCTCGACTCGGATGGACGTCGACGAGGCTTCGACCGCGGGCTCAAGGTAGCTCTCGCGCGACAGAATTTAAGGAAATTCTCAGTCAATGCAAACATCTTCGTTTTATCCCAGCTGGAGAACCGCGTCGAATACCGCGCCTTTGAACAACGCCGGAGTACCGGAAACGCCGGAAGTTTCTGGGCCCCAAGCTTCGGCCGGACATGACGCCGGGCGTCGTCCGGCCGCTGTGTCAACTCCGTCCAATCGCCTGCCTACCGCGTCGCCAAACGTCAGCCCTCTGGTGTCGAGCCTGAACACCGCGAGCCACCGGCCAACGGAGCCGTCGATATTTTCGCCCACTTGGAAAGAACGAGCGGACAGAAAGCGGGTGGAGAACTCCGACCAACCGATGGACCAGGATGAGGTGCCTGGATCCCCGCCGCGGCCGGCGAAGAAAGCAAAAACCATCTTCAAAAAGTGCTTCCAGGCTACGTTCGATCCACGAATGTTGCCCGGCCATGATTCGATCTTGGCCGACGACTCTGACGAGGGAAATTAACTTCCGGTTCCCTTTCGCTGCTACGCGAATGCGGACGATCGATTCCAAGTGGTGGGCAGGATGGCAACGTATATGTCTGAACTGAAAAAAATGACGCAGAAACGCGTCGTCTTCGTTTCTATATTCGTGAATTGTTGCAATTCGATGTAAATATATTTTTCCTTTATCGGGGCAACGTTTCATGCAGTCGTTCGTTTGGAACTTTCGGATCGACGGTTTTTACGGTGAACTTAATTTTTTTTCTACGTTTTGAGAATTCAAGAACTTTTGCACTTCTTTCGAGCGTGCCGTGTACTCCCCGAATATTCAGTATTTGCGGTGCCATGTGTCGATTATTCAGAAAAAGTTGAAAGAACGTTTTTATTTCGAATCAGCGCCGTAGGATGGTCATTCGTAGAATTTGCCGCTAGATGTTCGCAGAGTCATCGCTAGATGTCACTCCAAGAACCGTTACGGTCGCTGCAGGGTTCTCAGTGTCGTCGCTAGGTGTCACTCCCTGGACTTTCAGAGTCGCTGCGAGACCGATTCGCCGCTAGATGTCGTCAGCGAAACTTTCAGAATAATTCGCGGGACTCAACCTCCACAATTCAAAGCGCAAAGCGTCTCTTACAATAATGTAATCGATGGTATGACGTGGTTGAATAGTCAAAATTTCGCACAAGTTTAAAGGTCAGTAAATCGTTTCATAAAACACGATCAGCCGAGGCTTGCATTCAGCATTTCCCTCTCTTACTCTCTCATTGACGATAAACGCGACAGGGAAGTTTCAAAAATTCGTTAATCCAACTTAAGTATGTATCGATTGACAGGTCACGTAAATTCAAATTTGCAAAATGGCGAGAGATCAATTCTCTCCCACAACCATAGCAAGAAAAAAAAATCAGGACGCTTCGTGAAGCGTGATATTTCCTGCCGAACAAACCCAAACAATCGTCAATTATTCGTGCGTGTCTAGAAAATGTTAAAGCCGAGCAAAGCCCTGGCAATGAAGAGGGAAGATCTCGAGTCGTGTCTCCCGACGTCTTTCGAGAACGGCAAAGACCGTCGGGCGTCGAGAAAGCGGCGAAAGTACGCGGATTCGGCGATGGAAGCAACGATCGACGCGCTTTTCAACAAGCGCCAAGAGATCTCGGGTGAATTTTCGCTGCCGGACGTCTCGCTAATGTTCGTGGCACCTATCTGGAGCGACGAGCGTCTTTCGCGTCTGAAACGCGACTTGAACGAGACCAAGAGCAAGTTGAACGATTACGTCCTCTCCGAGTGGAATTCCCACACGCGGCGAAGAAACAAGGCTGCGGAGGTGCTCAGGCGTCTCAGGGATGAGCTCGAAGTCGAGTATCTCACTCAGGCGTGGTGCAAATTTTACGAAAACGCCTCGCTCTTTTCTCTCGTACCTGAGGAGACTCTGAAGAGCGGTAAGTTCAGGTCGGTACATCTGTGCGAGGCACCAGGCGCGTTCGTCGCGTCCCTCAACCACTGGCTGAGAAGCCGAGCACCGGCCATCGATTGGAGCTGGCTGGGAACGACGCTGAATCCCCACTACGAGGGTCACTCTCTGACGGACATGATCAAGGTCGACGGCCTGATCAACGAGACCGAGACGAGTTGGCACTGGGGCGTGGATGGTACGGGCGATCTAACAGCGCTGAGGAATCTCGACTCTCTGGTGGAGCAAGCGGGAGCCAATACGTCAAACTTGGTGACGGCCGACGGCAGCGTCGACTGTGTCGATACGCCCGACGAGCAGGAGCTAGTGGTATCGCGCCTTCATTATTGCGAGGCGATCGCGGCGCTTCATCTGCTCGCGCCAGGCGGAAGCTTCCTGATAAAGGTCTTCACGATCTTCGAGAGTCAGAGCGTCTGCCTCGTCTACTTGCTGGCCTGTTGCTTCGAACGAGTGATCGTCAACAAGCCGGTGAACAGCCGCGAGGGCAATTCCGAGGTGTACTTGGTGTGTCTGGGATTCGCCGGGCCCAAACTCGTCTCGCCGTACTTGGAGACGCTGCGTCGCCATTACGAGAATCCCTCGAACAACTCGATGTTCCGGCGAGAAGACGTACCGAACAGTTTTGTCGAACGGATCGTCGAGTGCGGCGAGTTCTTCAGGGCTCATCAGTGCGAAGCGATCCTGGCCAATATGAGAACTTTCGGATACGAAACCAGTCGGCTTGATCCGGATTTGAGGGAGACGAAACGTATCGTCGCGCAGAGATACATCGAGGCGTACGAACTACGCGCGCTCGAATCGCAGCACGCTAGGATCCTGGGCGACAAGATTGGAAAGCTGTGCGATGCGACGATCTCCGATTGCTCCAGGCTACCGAGTTCCTACAATTCGAGGAGGAAGCTACGCGACCTTGAGCCCAGGCAACGCTTGGCCGTTCTGGCGTGTGAACTGGACTCGGCGGATGCATCCGACGACGGATACAAATTCAAAGTAAGAAACTAGCGCATTTTCTACAATGCTATGAGTTTTTTTCTATGACGCTATGAGAAGACTCGATCAATTTTGGGAATTTATGAAAAAGTGTATGCAAATTCAAGTTAAGATCCGAGAGTATAAAACTGCGGAACAAAAAAAATCGCACTTTGGAAATTTCAAGCTTAGGCAGGAGATTCTTCATTTTTATTATTACCCGAAATCGCATGTTCGAAGATGAAGATATTGAATCTCTGCTCAGGGTAAATTGAATTGAGGATAGTCGGTTTGCTATTTCAGTTGGACGTAGTCCCGTGCGAGTTGGCCATATCAACGGGCAAGCCGTACGAGAAAATTGAGAGCTCAAAATTCTGCGCGGCTCGGGCTCTACGCACCTACAACGAGATATTGCGCCTGGCGCACGGATTGGGACTTTGCGAGCGAATTCCCTCATCGGAAAGCATCGAGGCCTTCGCCGCCCGGGAGAGTTCCTCCGTCGGCAGTGTGTTGAGCTTCGAGTACATAAGCGTACCGAGCAATCACGATTTGATCGAGCGCCTCCGCAACGCCCTGAAGACGAACATTGAGAAAGATCAGAGCCTCGTGTTGCTCGGTTACCACATGCTGTCACGGTTGAACGTGGGTCTCCTTTATTTGTTGGGGCGCACGTTCGACGCGGTCGAGATCGAGGCGAGTGAGAAATTCGGCTGCGTCGTTACGCTCGAGAAGTACAACGGAAACGCGGAAGTGACGGGAATGCTGGAGAAAATATTCGAAGCTTCGTCGGCCGCGAAAGAACGTGGACACGTTGTATTGTCCGTTTTGCCCATCAAAACGCTTCTCGGTAAGACTGAGAAACAATTCGAAGAGCTTGAAATACGTCGTTGAGGTAGCACGAGCACGTACTTATTTTTCATATTAATAAACCCTTTATTTTCGTTAATAACCAAACAAATATACGTCGAAAAGAAAACTTCTTTCGTTCAAGCACTGTTTTTTTTTTTTATTGTACCTACCGATATTGAAAAAGTAAATTAAGGAAAAGCGCGTATAAAGTTCGCCGATTCGCGGAAGCTACCTTTAGACGCCCATAACTCCCTCAATTTTTAGGGCACCGACTTGAAATTTGCCGAGAATTATCTCGAAATGTTTTTTCTTGATTGAAATGTATTCTTGACCCGTCGAAAACATAAAATCGATATTTTCAAACATTTCAACTATTTTGAGGATTGAAATAGTATTGGAAAGAAAGTAGCGGTTACCGCTAATGTTTCAATGAGAATTCTGTAGTTAACGACCGCGATTGGTCGGCGAGCACAGAAAACACCCTGAAGCCAAGAAAGCCGAGAACGCAGTAAAATTCGTGCGAGAATAAATCATTTGCAAATTTATAGACGATCGTGGAATTATCGCAAATCTGCTACTTTCAAACACGTTTTACAAGTCGTGCTCACTGAGATGGCACAAATTTGAGCTCTATTTCTTCCCTTTTTCTCACCATGCAATTATCTTCTTCAAAGAAAAAAAATTGTTACGGAAGCTGCGAGCAATCAAAAAATATTTAGAAGTCGCTCAAGTCTCCCAAAAATCCAAGTTTTCATTTTTTTAAAAACGAACTTTTCGTTCACTTCTCACCCATGAATTTTACGCTTTATAATTTTTAAATTAACCTCGCGAAAGCTCTAGCGACCAATGAATATTCAGTGGTTGCTCGAGGTTTAAAAAATTCAGAATTTCCGCCAAAAAATAAATCTCGCATGCACTATAATTCCTTGTAGCATAAAAACAAAATAAACAGCGAAGTGTTACATTTTCTGAATAATTTATTATTATGTATTATTGTATTATGGTACTGCTCGTCATACAACTACGATTGGTCCGCAGTTTGACTAGCGAGACCAACTGTGGGACGCATTACGATGTGCGGAAAACTGTTGTTAAAGGAAAAAGGATTAATTGTTTTGAAAATTTGGAAATTTCGAAGCTCTTGAGCGACCACGAATTATTCATTGGCGGGCTAGAGCTTTCGCGAGGTTAATTTAAAAAATATAAAGCGTAAAATTCCTGGGTGAGAAGTGGCCGAAAAAAAATCGATTTTTACCGAAAATTAGAATTTTTGGTAGGCTAAATATTTTTTAACCGTCGCGGCTTTTTTTTTCTTCAAAGAAGATAACGGCTAGTGAGAAAAAGGAAAAAAATAGAGCTCCAATTTGTGCTAGCCTAGTGCTCACGTGTAGAATTTTTCTTCCGGTAAACCACGAATGAAGTGATTTTATGTACATGCAAAATAATACCCTATCGCGTTATGATTTTATTTGATATTTATTTTACAATGTATTTATACATCCTGTATAAGTAAATTTATATATGGGGACGCTAGCCGACGATCTTGACGACATATTTCAAGCCCACTCGAATCGGAACACGGATCCCGAAAGCACGTGATAATGAAAACGGAAGAATAATATGAAAATCTAACATTTCTATTTGTAGGTTCCAGCCGGTACAGGGAGATCGGGAGGATGAATCATGGAATCATGAGGCATTGCGTTCGTCACATAATCGCGGGTACCAAAGAAAGCGACGAGCGTACGGTTTGATGTACAGAAGCGTTGTGAGAATATATTTCATATATTTCGTTAATAAATAACTGTAAGCGATAATCCACTTTTTTCTTTTTTTTCCCGAAATGTGTTTTATGTGACAAATAATATCGTAGTAGCCAATTATTTCCCAGGCATACCGTTTTGGCATTTTCCACTCCCCTGCCCCTTCCTCTGTACAATATTTCTTGCTTGCTGGACAAATAATATTTCGAAAGTCGAAACTAATTTGTTCATTCGATAAATAATATATCGTTGGATAAATCAAAGTGTTGGCCGTGCTAATTCAATGTTTTCTTGAGTGAAAAATGAGTTATTTAACAGACAAAAACTTTGGGCCCCAAATATATTTTTTTAATAAATAACTCATTTATTTGAAAAATAAAGGTTTTGGACGTGCAAATCCAATCTTTTCTTCAATAAACAATTCATTATCAAACAAATAGAAGTTTTGCGAGGCAAAATTTAATGTTTTATTCAATAAACAATATATTGCCTAACAAATAAGAGTTAACTACAAATAATCGTTGCTAAAACGCAAATTAATTTTTTTATTCGCCAAACCTTTTTAGAAGTGCCCTCCATGGGACCACAATAAAAAAGAGAGCTTTCCCATCGTCCAATTGTTCGAAAATCGAGAAGCTGCGCACGTACAAATTATTTCCGTTTTTTTTTTATTCCTGTTGAGGAAACTCGGAGAGCCCTCGAGATGCGCGAGCGTCCATAGACCGCGTGCGCAAGCCTTGTAACGGCCCGTTTAGAAAATCCGAGATATCCGACGATTGCGGAGTTTGATGCATTAATCATTGACCCCCATATCCTTTTACGTGTCGAATAATCTCTCGCGGCTAGAGCACGCCGCTTAGCAATCTATATCAGTATCGGACGAGATCGTATCGAGACAACACGATCATAGTGACAAAGACAACTGGCACAGTGAGCCTCGGCTGAAAATTTACTTTAAAAAAAAACCTATTGAATTCACATCTAATGATGAATTTCTGCATTTTTTCAGACTTTTTTTCACGGAGTTATGAGATTGAACGGGATAGTTCGTTGCGCTGGACACGTGTCCGGCAAAGCTGCGAGTCCGAGTGTTTGCGTAGTGGGTGCCGGCCCGGCCGGATTTTACGCTGCTCAACAACTGATAAAGGTATCGTTGAAAATTCATAAAATTGATTTCTGAAACGAAACGAATTTGAATTTATGACTAGAAAAACTGCGCCCCGCGCGCGGCTGATTGTTCCGAATTTAAATCTGTCACTAGACTCATGTAGTCCCAAACAAACGCAAACAAAAGTTTCGTAGTTTTAAAACTCCGTTCTTTAAGGAACGGAAATTATGGTGTTGGATCTTTTTTATTTCGTACCTTTCAAGATCTTTACTTTTTTTTAATAGTAACAAAAATTGACATCAAATTGAAAATAGTTTCAGATAAAAGTTACTTATTTTATTACGCTCAACGTTATTCTGAATAAGAAACATGGTTCCGTTTTTAAAAACTCATTTTGACCTTGGGATAACCTTAAAAATATTTGAATAATTTTTTTCTACATTGCATCCCTCGAGATATTTCGTTGCGCCAACTTGAAGAGTACACCCTGTGTGAAAAGAGGAGTAGACTTCAAAGAAAACAAAGAATTGTTCCAACGTTTGTTGCAGACATCGAGCGAAATTAGGGTCGACATTTTGGAGCGATTGCCCGTGCCCTTCGGGCTTGTACGCTTCGGTGTGGCGCCCGATCATCCGGAAGTGAAGAACGTGATCAACACTTTCCACAAAGTCGCGACGAATCCGCGCGTCCGATTCATGGGCAACGTGAACGTCGGCAGGGACGTGAGCGTCAAGCAACTGATGGAAAATTATCACGCGGTTCTATTGGTAATTGTGATTCCGTTTGAGAACAAAAAATAGCTGCATTTTGTAAAGCCGGAAACCTCCAAAGTTCCCAAATTTTCTCCCGACGCAAACAGAGCAATCGGAAGTTCATGGGAAGCACGCCCGTATTTCATGTGGATCTCTAATTTGGAGTCGTCTTCTCTTTTTTTGCAGACATGCGGCGCCGAGGAAGACAGGGCGCTTGGAATTCCCGGTGAAAATTTGAAAAATGTCGTCTCCGGGCGCGAATTCGTCGGTTGGTACAACGGACTACCGAGCGCGCGAGATCTCAAGATAAATCTTGACGTGGAGGAGGCCGTCGTGATCGGCCAGGGCAACGTCGCGATAGACATTGCCAGAATCCTACTGACGCCCGTGGATCACTTGAAGGTGAGCGATTGAGCGATTATTCACCAAATCGAGATCGTAGACTGTCGTTGAATTGTAGAAAACGGACATAACCTCTCACGCCCTGGAGCAACTGTCGCGCAGCAGAGTTCGGAAGGTTTCTCTGATCGGCCGACGAGGTCCGCTCCAGGCGGCGTTCACGATCGCCGAGTTGCGGGAAATGCTGAAGCTCGAAAGGTGCAAAACGAGATGGCGCGCCGAGGATTTTTCGGGTGTGCGCGAGCTCGTTTCGGCTTTACCGAGGCCGAGAAAACGCCTCACCGAGCTCATGCTCAAATCCTTGGACGAGACTAGCCTCGAGGATGTTTCCCACGAGAGAGAATTCTCGCCGATTTTTATGCGCGGTCCCTGCGAACTTTTGGGCACCGAAAGCGTTCGGGGCATCAAGCTGCGGGTGAATACTTTGGTCGGCGAGGATTACAAGACCCAGAGTGCACAAGCTACCGACTCGTACGAGGAGATACCCTGCGGATTGGCGCTTCGCAGCATTGGCTACCGATCGGTGCCGATCGACGACGACGTTCCGTTCGACGCGCGCAACGGTCGAGTTATCAACAAAGGCGGCAAAATCGGCGATAATTTGTACGCCGCGGGCTGGGTCGCCACGGGACCCACCGGGGTCATTCTCACCACGATGACCAACGCTTTCCAAGTCGCCGGTCTCGTGTGCAAAGAACTCGAGGCAGCGGGCTCGACTGGGCGACCAGGGACCGAGGGACTCTCGAGGATTCTTCGCGAGCGCAACGTACGGACGGTGTCTTACGAGAACTGGGAAAAAATCGACCAGGTCGAACGCCGCATGGGAGAAGAGCTCGGAAAACCGCGCGAGAAGATTGTGGACGTGGAAAAAATGTTAGACATTGCGTTGAAATAATGAAGGGAGACATTTCAAGACGTTTAAACAATTGTATAAATTTCGATTTATTTAATTTTTTGTCATGTACGGATTGGAATGGACAATTGCGTCATTAAATGGTTTTTTGTTTTCATTGTAAAGATCACGTGGGGTTTCTAAAGCAAAGTATGTTTCTTTTTTTTCAACAATTATCAACGATATAGCACTTTGAAATTGTTGTTCTGTTCGTGCTCGGCTGAAACGCGCCGAGAGCATCCGAAGTTACCCGAGCGCTCTGTGCCGTCACCGTTCGAACGTCAGTATACGAACTACTCGTGCAATACGAGTTTTCTGTCAACGATGGCAACGACAAAATCGTATAATGCTTGTTTCATCCCTCTTTACACAAATACGACGAAAAATGCCCCTAGTAAGGTATTTCTGAATGTATCACAAGTCAACCGGTGCGATGGTCTAGTGGTTAGCGTGCTCGCCACTAAACCAGCGGACCGGGAGGTCGCGGGTTCGAATCCCAGTCGCGTACATTTCGTCGGGAAATGTTTTTCTTCGGCATTTCGCAGCGAAATAAGACTAATTCCACGACTGGGGGGCGAACTCGATGACCGGCTGTATTGGTATAGGTTTTCCGCAGTTTCCCTATACCCATGACAGAAATGTCATGATGAATATGAAACAGAGGGGGACGTCGGCTGCGGCCGCAAGAGGGGGGAACAGGGGAAAGATGGAGAAGAAGGAGTAAAAAACAGTAGAGGAAATAATGGTCATAATGATGGGAAAGAATAGGTAACAAACGCGACAAGCGTGTACCTAAGGGAAAAAAAACCAAAAATGTATCACAAGTCTGAAAACGTCGAAATTGGTAGTTCGATGCAGCACGACGTGTTAACCCGAAATCATCGTCCACTTATTTTTACTGTGATGACCACTTAGATGGAAGTGTTCTACAACATAAACTGTGGTGAATTTTGTTTTTGATACGTCTTTCTCAATATGCTTATGACCGATATTCATTTTTGACAGCTCCTTGAGCCGATATTGAGGTTACGAACGGGGCCTATCTCTCGAACTTCGAGACACTTTTGTCAACGTGGGCATTATGATAAACCACGATTTACAACGTTGCCTATTCGTTTCGCGTTGATTGACCGAGAAAAAGTTCTAGAAAATAATTATACAAAGTTATGTAAACACTTAATGTAATCACCGAATGTTCAAAAATGTATATTTTTACAAATAGATGTAGAAAAATAGTTCGAAAGTACGTTTAATACGACGATTATTTGAAACAGTTGGTAACAGTCAATCGGCTCCGTGCATGAGCATAGGGCGCTCCCCTCGTACTTCACCCCCAAAGGGCTAAACCCCATAACAACCTTAACATCGGAAACAAGTGAAGATTATATTCCCAACAGAATAACATTCGCACACATACAACAAATGGGCGCGTCGTTTTAATCGAATTACCAAACGAACCTATGAAAATTCGAATGTCGCGGTTCGTCGCCATTTTCCTTCTAGCGCGAAATCGCTCGCAGGAGATCCCTAGAATTCCCCTGGGCTTTCGACCCACGTGTTTGGCATTTCGGACCGTCGCGTCCCCGTCGCAGTGATTTTAGGTTATCGTTTCCGCGAGCTGCGCAAAAATGGGCAAAAAGAGGAAAAACGAGAGGAACGAGGACGACAACGAGTACGACCCGTCGCCAAAGCATCTTCAGGTGGCGCACATAAAAAATCAGGAGAAACGTCTGATAATTGTGCTGGAAAATGCTCAGCTGGAATCCGTCAAGGTGAGTTCCGCGTTTGTTGAACACTCGCGCGCCTCCGTCCGTTTTTTACGATTATCATTTCTTTCCACAACCTTGCATCAAAGGTGGGCAACAGTTTCGATCTTCTGAACTGCGACGATCACGCGGGCATTTTGAAGAGGAACAATCGCGAGCCAGGCACCTGCAGACCGGACATCGCCCATCAGTGCCTTCTCATGTTGATGGACAGTCCGTTGAACAGAGCTGGCCTCCTGCAGGTCTACATTCACACGGATAAAAACGTCCTGATAGAGGTCAACCCGCAGACGAGGATACCGAGGACCTTCAAGAGGTTCGCCGGACTCATGGGTGAATAATAAAAAAACTACTTTTTTTGCCACATCTATTCTTTAATCTCCGGTCTCTAGAAGACGAGCAGCCAAGTTTGATCGGCATCTACAGGGTGTACCTTTCAAGCTGGCGGTATTAAATATTTCTAGTGGGATGCATTTTAGGAAAAAAAACCCTTTGAACAAAAGTTCCATAGTTTTGAGCAGCAGAAATGATATTTGTTGCCATTTTCAAGGTTAATTCGAGGTCAATGTCAGTTTTTTTTTAATCAGCATTTTTCATTTTGCATCCATTTTTTGCGTAAAATAATCTGTAATTTTTGTCCGAAACGTTTTTTTTTATTAAACTTCAATTTTTCAAGATATTTTGCATGTTGGGTATGGATTTATTGACTGTTTGATTGAATATTCAATATATCTCTGAAAATTGGAGTGAAACAAAAAAAGTTTCAGACAAAATGTACCGGTTTGGCAAAACTCGCAAAAAATTATTCTGAAATAGAAAATAATGGTTTCTATTTGAAAAAATTAAGTTGACTTGGAAAATTGCCACCAAATAACGAATCGTTTTCGTTCCTCAAAACCATGAAACGTTGGCTTGAAACATTTTTTTCCTAAAATGCATCCTCTGGGATATTTCGTCGGACCAAGCTCGATTGTATACCCTGTATATGTCTACTAGAGTGGCGCAAATTAGGCTCTATTTTTTTCCTTTTTCGCGCTATGCAATTATCTTCCTTAAGGAGAAAAAAAAATTGTCCCGGAAAAATTTCGAGATTCCCAAAAATTCAAGTTTTCATTCAAAAAGCAATTTTTTCTTTCCTCCACTTATCACCCATGAATTTTACAGTCTATAATTTTTCAATTAACATGCGAAAGCTCCAGCTGCCCAATGAATATTTTGTGGTCGCTCAAGGTTTCGAAATTCAGAATTTCCGCCAAAAAATAAATCTCGCACGCACTATAATTCCTTGTAGCATAAAAACAAAATAAACAGCGAACTGTTACATTTTCTGAATAATTTATTATAATAATTTGCAACAAACACCAATTAGACGATATGTGTTATTATGTATGATCATGTTTTACGACGGTGGGGTGAAAAGGTTCCGGCCTGACCAAGAAAAACGATGTTTAAAAATTTTTTTTTGCTGTATTTTTCAACATAATCTCCATCAACACTGATACATTTCTCATAACGGTGTTCTAATTTAGTTATACCAGTTTTAAACGTAGATTCGTCAAGCTCCTCAAAATACTGATTTACAGCTTCGATAACTTCTTCGTTGCTCTTAAATCTTTTTCCGCCAAGCCATTTTTTGAGGTTAGGAAACAGGTAATAGTCGCTGGGGGCTAAGTCTGGAGAGTCGGGAGGATGCGGCATCAATTCAAACTTCAATTCGTGGATTTTGGACATGGCAACAATCGACGAATGCGCTGGTGCGTTATCGTGATGAAACAAAACTTTTTTCTTCGCCAAATGAGGTCGTTTAATTTGCACATCGTGCTTCAAACGTTGCAATAACTCTGCGTAGTATTGACCAGTGATAGTCTTACCCTTTTCAAGGTAATCAATGTATATAATTCCTCTCGCATCCCAAAAAACAGTAGCCATAACCTTCTTTGCCGATAAAATTGTTTTTGCCTTCATTGGGGTTGGTTCCCCTTTTCCAACCCACTGTTTTGACTGTTCTTTATTTTCAGGAGTGTAGTGGTGGACCCATGTCTCATCAACAGTTATGAATCGACGCAAAAATTCGTTTGGATTGCGCCTATACAGCGCCAAATTGTCGGTAGAAATGGTTTTTCGAAGCAGTTTTTGGTCGAGCGTTAGCAAACGCGGCACCCACCTTGCACACAGCTTTTCCATGTTCAAATGGTTGTGCAAACTATTTCGCACACGTTCAGCTGACATCCTACAGGTCTCAGCTATCTCATGCACTTTCAACCTGCGGTCTTCCAACACTATTTTGTGGATTTTTTCAACCATCTCTGAAGTTGTGACTTCAACGGGCCGTCCTGAGCGAGGCTCGTCAGAGGTGCTCACACGACCCATTTTAAATTCAGAAACCCACTGCTTAATAGTTGAATATGATGGGGAGGAGTCTCCTAGTGCTGAATCCATCTCTTCTTTTATTTGTTTTGGTGTAAAATCTTTCAAATGGAAGTATTTGATGACAGCACGCTTTTCCAATTTTTCCATTTTTACGAAAACAACGGAAGCGTCTCGCGCAATGTGCTCTCAAACACAAACTAACGTAGCGATTGGGCTGAAACTGTACATACAAGCTCGGTAGGAACGGTACTGTAGGACGCCGCTCCAAAACTAGACCTAGTGGCACCATCTCTTGGTCAGGCCGGAAACTTTTCACCCCACCCTCGTATTGTATAATAGCGCCGCTCGTCACAGAGTACAGCTACGATTGATCCGCAGTTTGTCTAGCGAGACCAACTGTGGGACGCATCACGATGCACGGACAACTGTTTCTAAGAAAGAAAAAAAGAATTAATTTTGTTGAAAATTTGGAAATTTGGAAACTCTTGAGCGACCACCGAATATTCATTGGCCGGTTAGAGCCATCCCGAGGTTAATTTAAAAATTAAAAAGCGTAAAATTCATGGGTGAGAAATGTAGGGAAAAAAATTTTTTTAATGAAAATTAGAATTTTTCGGAGGCTTGAGCGACCTCTAAATATTTTTTGACCGCTCGCAGCTTTCGCGACAATTTTTTTTCTCTACTGAAGATAATTGGATGGCGAGAAAAAGGAAAAAAAAACCCTAAATAAACCGTGAAAACGCAGTTGAAAAAAAAACATTTCCTATAGAAGAGGTACTATTTCAAGGGCTGCATTCGGTGGGCATGTTAGAAAAAAAATCGTCCATGCGTGAGACTCTAATCGTGAGATTTCGCGGTAACGTTAATTATTTTAAATAAAACCATGTAGTTTTCATATGCTAAAAAAATTGTCGGTTGCAAAAGAAATCTAACAAAAAAAAACAGGACGCTAGCTCGAAAGAACTGGAAGTTATTGGACTTTGTAGTTTGAAAAACGACATTTTCAATTTCATGAATATGTCTGATCAAATGGCTTGGAATAAAAAAATCCCCGCTCAATTTTTGAAGGAAAACAACTTTCAAGTTTAATTTTTTAAGGATAAAAGTCTTTGGTTTTAATTTTCAAAGGATGCATTTCATTCTGGTTAAGAAATTCGTGGCAGGAATGATCGCGAGAGAAAGTATGGGATGAATAAAGCGTTGGATCATTTGCGAGGCGATCGATAGATCGAGCGAAGAGTGATAAATGATTTTCCCATTTTCCGGTTGCCCTGCAGTTCAATTGTTGCACAAGTACAGCGTGAGGGCGTCCGAGGGTCCGATGAAGCTGCTCAAAGTAATCAAGAATCCGGTGACGGATCACCTACCGGTGGGTTGCCGCAAAATCGGCATGTCCTTCAGCGCCAAGGGAGTGCAAAATCCGAAAGATCTCGTGCCTCAGGACGAGCCAATAGCTATAGTCGTGGGCGCAATGGCGCACGGGCAGGTGAGCGTTCTCCGACAAATTCGCTGATCGATAAAATTTCCCGACCGCGGCCTAAACGCGCAATTTTCGTGCTTTTTTCAGATCAAAGCTGACTACGTTGAGGATATGGTATCAATCAGTAATTACCCGCTTTCCGGTGCGCTCACCTGCACCAAATTGTGCACGGCGTTTGAAGAAGTTTGGGGTGTAGTTTAAGGTGACCGAAGGAGATCTTCGTCCTGTACATATAATTCCTATAAACGACTGCGAGAGAAAAGAACGTAAAACAAATCGTTTGAATCGTGGAGACTAGAGGAAAAGAGGCCGAGCTCAGTGTTGTGATAAAATTCAAGATCAAGTGATACGATTATCGGCACAAATGCAGTATCGATTTTTTTTCATTCTTTTTTTTAAAGGTAAAGAACCTTTATTCCTCTTCGCATGCAATTCATAGGAATCGAAAAAGGAGTATGCATAAGAAAATTTGAGACTGCAAATATGACAATATTTCTGAGTAATCAAATTCATAGATAAACATCCGTATTGCTGTTACCTCCGATTTAGGTGGAATTTTGCACAGATCTTCTTTTCGACAATGTGTCTCCGCCTAAAAGGATTTTTGGCGCATCGCAATAGTTCTCGAAATATCGTTTTTTGACAATTGACAATTTAATGTGCGTGTATATGTATATCTATCATAGTGCGCTACTGTTATCCTTACATTATCGACATGACCGACTCAACAAACTCATAAAAACGCAACTGAGCCTATAAAATCCTGGAGGAAACCCGCACAAATACAACCAATTGTGAAAAATCCCAAACTAACCCTACAAAGCTCAAATAAACACAACTAACCTAAACAAATTCAAACGAACACAGCCGAGCCTAAACAATTCCGAACAAAACCCAAACAAACACAGCCAAGCTAAACAAACTCAAACGAACACAACCGAGCCTAAACAATTCCGAACAAACATAACGGAGCTCAAACAATCCCGAACAAACATAACGGAGCCTAAACTGTCCCGAACAATCCCAAACAAACACAACCTAACCCAAACAGTCTCGAACAAATCCAAAAATACTACAAAACTCAAACAAACACAAGAAAGTCTAAACAAACCCCAAAAAACGGCCAAGGCCGAACAAACCCGATCATGTCGATAAAGTAGGGATATTTTTCACATTTTCGGGTAAACTTCTTTCACTCTCTCCCCACTGAAACGTATATCCCCGCATGCTTCCGGTTTGAATATTCCCGCGCGATTGTCGGCTAGCGCCCACACTCGGAAGTCGCGTCCATCCGGACACGATGACTCAACACTTTCACGATGTAAGTAACGAGCCGATTGGTCTCCGTCACCGACGCTTCGAAAAGCTCGACGAATGGCGCGCGACTTTTCACCGATCGGGTGCTCCCACGACCGGAAGTAGAGCGCGACGTGCGTCGTTGGGGCAGCCTTGAAAGGAAAAAAGGCAAAGAAGGGGCGAGCGAAGGTACGCGGCGGTGTGTTGACTAGAGTATTGGATTGCGTCATCCCAGTGACAAAATGGCTGCTCGTAACGAGTATGTTTCGTCCAGATAGCAGTGTCTTTAGTGTCCAGTCGAATCATGATAAAAGTCCGTGGCTCGCCGAAAAGTGACGGAAAAAAAGTTTCAAGCTCGTACGCGACGACTATGCCAAGCGACGCGGCACGAGTGGCCCTCAAGGATTTCCCGCACAGTGACACTGCCCCTATCTCATGGACGCCATGTTGTTTTTTACGTGCAATCGTGAAAAATGTGTTCTCCTGATCCCCGATGCTCTTTCGTCGATCATCCATCCTCGGCACTCCTAAAAATCTTATCCAAACGATGCATATCCTTGATAACACGAGATTCGTAGTTGTAACGATACAGCGCGATTTTGATAAAAGAATCAGTTGCCCTCTTGACTTCCGTTTGTGGTGTGCGGCGACGAGCAGATAGCGAAATGTGCCTCAATGGAGAGACCTTCGAACGGATTACACTCGATACATTTATTTTTTTCCGTGAAATTCATCCGATAACGTGACGAGTGGGAAAAGATCTCGAACACGTATATGTCTATACATATATATGCGTACGAAAATACCGAAGACACGTTTGTGATAACAATTTTTGAAAAATTCGACTCGTTCGTGGTCAGTTATGAAAATGTCGCCATCTTGCGAGCCTTGAAAACGGAACTTGCGATCGCAGCGAGACATGACGTATCCCGCACAATATTTTTTTTTATGCTACGTGGATCCACGCGTATCCATGCGTCGGGCCAAAGCGAGCTTACAAACGCGTCTTTACGAAGAATTGTGAATTGCTTTCAATTTTTTTGCGCCGCTAATCTCGGTGATGATCGATTGAAGCCCGTTGTACAAATATAATATATATCGAGCATAACGATTATGGATTTTGCGCCAACATCATCGCGCCAAGGGTGGGAGTGAGGAGAGGTTGTGCCGGAACGACGGAACGCGGACCGACTCTACGTTTACGCGGCGATTCATGAAGATTGTAAGATTTGAACCAATTGTAAACAAACAAAAAAACGTTTTTACTGTAAAAAAGAAGAAAAAAATCATTCGATGCTTTTCCATCGGAGGCTTGACAATTTGATTATAAAATAAAAGGAAAAAGAACGATACATCGTCGTTGTGTGTAGCCAAGTTGGAAGGAAAAAAATGCATTATGGGTGGACACGGAACGGTGGAATTTGACCTAAAAATTTGTGGATTGGTTAATAAAAGAGTGATTTAAAAAAATCGTGCTCACGATTGTCAATAGTATTGTTTATTTTCGTTTCCTGTATGGGTTCACGATACATGCAAAGTCCTCGAGTGCAACAAATTTCTCGGTTAACTTCCCCTTTTCCGAGGAATGCTCGATGCCCTCCCCCCCTCTGCGGTCACGAGGACCTTCCGTTCCTCGTGGTGACGCGTCGAAAACCCCGTTGTACAATTTTTTTCTTCGCAAAACGTTTCAAGGTTTTTCCGATATCCCGTTTTATTCCAATTGGTCGTCGCGAGGGCGAGGAAGAGAGAGAGAGCGAAAGAGAGCGAGCGACGTGCACATAATTCCGCAAACATTCGGTTACGTGAACTGTGTCGAAAGATTCGCGAGAGAGAGGAGGGACACGTCAGAAAAATCGATCGTTTCCCGCGCGTTTCTCATCGATTATTTTTTTTTTTTACGATTGTCCGTGAAGAGAGCGAAAAAAAGCAAAGTTGGGAGATAAACGTAGACTCGTGGGTCTCGGGCGGTTGTGTCTCGCGGTGGAAAACGCGCG
Organism: Ophion slaviceki; assembly: GCA_944452715.1. Lineage (NCBI taxonomy): Eukaryota > Metazoa > Arthropoda > Insecta > Hymenoptera > Ichneumonidae > Ophion > Ophion slaviceki. The sequence goes on from OX101791.1 coordinate 2,221,770, forward strand.
CGACTGCAACGATAGCGAAGTAGGCGAGGGAGCGAGAGAGACGGAGCTAGCCGACGAGTCGCACGGAGTGGGGGAAAGAGGGGAGGGGGCGGCGCTGACGAAAAGGTGTACACACGGGCTGCGTCGAGAGACGAACGATTGGGAACAGTGGAACAGGACCATTCGGGTACGTCGCGGAAGAATGCGTAGCCATTGTTGGTGGTGGTGCGATCGTTAGTTTCTAGATCCGGAGATCGTCATGGGATAGAGCTGAATTTTTTTCGTGCCCGTGTCTTTGTGAACGATATAAATACCGGGATAATGTTCTCGTCGTGCCCGAAGCTCGAGGCGTCCTCGCGATAACCGCAATAACGCACGATTCGTCCTCCCGCCGCCCCGGTACTGTGTTTTCCGTAAGATCGTAATATAGTACGAGAATTTCGCGCGCGCGCGCGAGTGTGCGTTCGTGTGTGTATCCGTAGGCATGAAATTCCGCGAGCGCGCGCGAGGAAAATCGTGAGAGCCGGGTTTAGCGTGTGCGAGGAAACAAAAAAAATCGTGTGCTTTCGGCGTGAGCGCGTCCTTCGCGCGAGGAGGGGAGAATCTTATTCTCGCACGGCGTGTGCTCCACAAACGCCGAAAACGGTGTATGTGTGTGCGTGCGTTCCCGCGAGCAAGCGAGCGAGAGAGAGAGAGAGAGAGAGAGAGAGAGAGAGAGAGAGAGAGAGAGAGAGCGTGGACGAAAAAAAGCTTATATCTACGCGCGTTGGCCGAGTAGCGTGTGTTGGTGAAATAGTGCGGGGAGCCGTAGAGAGAGAGCGCGCAAGTGACACACGCACGCAGTGCGCGCGGCGGGGAGAGTGCGAGTGAGACGAGAGACGGGCCGCGCGGCCGCCATAACACACACGGCGGACACTAACGAAACTAAGCGCAAAAACCTCCCGATCTACACGCACGGAGCGAGAGAGAGAGAGAGAGTGAGTGAGTGAGCGAGAGGAGGAGGAGACAAGCGTTTTGTCGCTCGTGTGTACGAGGCGCGACGTACACGAAGGTTCGTACGTGTGTGTGTGTACCTGTATACGTGGGTTAGTGAAATTTCTCTGTTTTTTTCGTCTTCTCGTTCAATTTGTGATTGCGGCCGAGGCACGACGAATAAAATTGTGCAGGAAAAGAGACAGTGAAATTTCACGGTACGTCCAGGTACGTTCACTCTCTCTCTTCTTTTTTTTTTTACTCCGTGCGACGTGTGGTGGGTGTCGAGGATTTGAAAATTCCCAACGGCGGTGCGTCGTCTTCGCGGAGGGAGAGAGAGAGAGAGAGAGGGAGAGAAATTAACCCGGGGCCCCGAGGAGAGCTTTCTTTCCCGAGCGCTGCCCCCTCGAACCGCCATATTGAATGGGGGAATACCTTGAGCGAAATCGAGCGGCCCCGTGAACGGTCCGTTATCTCTCCTACACCGAGAGAATCCGAGCTTCGCATGAAAGAGACTGTGTGTGTGTGTGCGTGCGTGCGAAAAAGAAAACATTGCGGAAAATCGGCGGGATCGAGAGAGTGCGAGAAGTCGCGAGCACGGTTTTCTCTCTCTCTCTCTTGCTCCCTCGTACGCTCGGGTTGTCCGTCTCCCTCGCGCTCGTGTTTGTTGTGTGCGTCGTCGGGTGCATCGCGCGCGCGGGCTGGGCGCGGGTCTATCTCGCTCTCTTTCTCTCGCGCGCGCTAGTCTTCGCCAACGTTCTCTCATGCTTCCACTCGCGTACCCGATGTCGCTTTCCTGCCGTACGCGGTCTCGCGTGCGCGTGCATTTTCCCTCCTTTTTATCCCCCCACGCGTAATCCTCGGCTTTTCGTCGTTCTCGCCGAGTCGCCGCTCTACCTTCGGGGACATGCGCTTCTGCGGCAGATGGACTCTCGGTCAAAGGCGAGTCGATACGCCAATGCGGCGAGCGAATCCTCCACTGGAGCAGCTTGTCTTACAGCAGCGGTAGTGGCGAATCCAGAAGCCCTGGGGATTCGAAGCTCGTGGAGAATTCCCGAGGGCACCTCGCCAGAGTTCTCAGGAGTGGTTACGCTCACGGAGAATTCTTAGGACTCTGGCTGGTCGATAAAAATCTGTAGAAGCAGATTCGCTCGCGGCGAATCCTTGCAGATGGATTCGCTGGTAGAGAATCCTCAGGATAGAATTCGCTCGCGGAGAATCCTTAGGATTGAATTAGCTCGTGGATTCGTTCGCAGAAAATCCTCACGGTTGGATTCCCTCGCACAAAGTCCTTAGGATTGAATTGAGTAGCAAAGTCCTCTGAAATGGATTCGTTTGCAGAAAGTCCTCCAGACTGGATTCGTTTGCAGAAAATCCTGGCGATTGAAGTCGGTTGCAGAGAGTCTTTGGGGTTGGATTCGCTCACGGCAAATCCTCCGGACTGGATTCGCTTGCGAGAATCCGTAGGATTGGATTCCGTTGCATAGGGTCCTTCAGAATGGAATCTCTTACAGAAAAACCATAGGGTTGGATTCTTTCGCTTAGAGTCCTTAGGGTTGGATTCGTTTGGTTAGGACTATTGGATTTTTCCGGTAAGGATCCTTACCATTAGATTCTCTTGCGTAAAATCCTTGGGATTGCATTTGCTCTTAGAGAATCTTTAGGAATGGATTTGCCCTCCAAGAATCCGTAGGATTGGATTCGCCCTCCAAGAATCCGTAGGATTGGATTCGCCCTCCAAGAATCCGTAGGATTGGATTCGCCCTCCAAGAATCCTCAGGATTGGATTCGCCCTCCAAGAATTCTTAGGATTGGGTTCTCTCTTTAAGAATCCTTAGGATCGGATTCTCTATCCAAGAATCCTTAAGACTTAATTCTCTCTCCAAGAATCCCTAAGATTGGATTCTGTCTCCAAGGATTCCAAAGACTGGATTCTCTCTCCAAGAATCCTCTCGATAACATCCACTCTGCACGAATCCCTAGCATCGGATTTCCGCACTGAGAATCCTCAAAATCCGACTTGCTTAACTCAGAGTAAAGAAGTCAAGAAATGAGTTAAGAATCAAGCACATGCAAAACGAAATTCTCAATTAGAAGTAATCGTCGCTAGGTGCGCATCCAAATGATTCATTAGGATTGATGTTTTCAAGTCTCATTTGCCGATGTCAAGGGAACTTGAAACTTCCTGTGATTTACTCCGACAAATGAATGAAATCCGGAGAATGTAGAATAGAAAGACCCGATAGGATAAAAGCCATTTTTGTGTGGGTTTGATCAGCCCGGCTGGTGACAAAAAAAATCCACCAAGCCCAAAATCACCAAGCGCGAATCCACAAATAAACGCAACCAAATGTTCTCTATGGGGTTGAAGTTTGCAGTGTTGGAATGCAACAACAGTTCTATCTTATATTTTCACTCCTCGCTGTTATCGTCACGCAAGTTCTTTGCTGATTTATACCATAGAGGAATCTTCGCGGTGAAAAAATTTGCCAAAGAGACCTAAGAGCAACAAAAAAATACAAACTTTCGTTGCGATCCAACTATGCAAAATCTCCTTTTTTTTCGCGATGACTTATTTTATAACTTGACTTGTACCATTGTGTTATTCAGATGCTGCTAGTGTCGCGTGTCTTGGCCGGAGGTGCGACCGTTCCAAGTGGAATACAGGGCTGACCCGTTCGAGAGAGCCGTCCTCTACCTGAGCGAGGGTAGGCATCAAGGGTAGTGTTATGCCACGAAGGCATCGGACCACTCGCCACGCAGCTCGTGCCGCCACACTCGTCGAGACGTTGCCGAGTCACTACAGTCACTCGTACTCGTACAAGAGTATAACTCGGTCGGCATGATCGTCGTCGACGAGGCGTCGTAGCGTCGTGCCCCGAGAACGCCGAGCAGTTAAACGCTGCGCGTAGCATTTATGTTGAATTTTTGTCCGAAAGGTGAGCGGGAAAAGACCGAGAAATCAATAAACACCACGGAAAATTTTCGTTTCCAAATATCATATAAAACAGTCTGTGAAAAATACGTTTTTTTTAGTGGTTTCGATACAGGTTTTTTTAGTTTCTTTTGATTTGTAATATCGAGAAAATAGATTGGGCAATAATTACTCGCGACGGCGAAAGCCTGAGAAAAATAACTCCGTTTTTCTTTTTTATCGTGTAAATTGAATACAGTGTTTTTTAAATTCAGTTGGCTTTGTTTGTCGGATAAGTTCGATACAGTATTACTAAATTTGGTTTTATTTTCGAATAAGTTTGAACTCATTTGAAAATGAGCCCATGCAAACCCAAACAAATCTTATCAAATATTTATCGATACTGAATTATTTGACTTTTTTAGGTTTGTTTTCAAATAAATTCGAATTTATTCGAAACGGAGTCCATGCAAACCCAAGCAAATCTTATAAAATATTCATCGGTTCAGAATTATTTAACTTGCTCGGGTTCATTTTCCGATAATGTTCGAACTTATTGGAAAATGAGCCGATGCAAATCCAAACAAATATAATAAAATGTTTATCGTACAGTATTACTGAATTCGAAATGAACCTATACAAATCTATAAGCATTCATCGATGTAGAATTAGTAAACATGTTTGGGTTTGTTTTTCGAATAAGTTCGATGTGATATTATTTAATGAGTTTGGATTTGTTTTTCGTAACAGTGCGATATAGTATTATCGAATCTGTACAGTGTTGAAGTTTGCATCGTTGGAACGCAACGAAAGTTCCTTTTTGCAATGCCTGCCCCGAAAGTGCGATTTTCGATTGGTGTTTAGCGTGCGGAAAGTGGCTTATTTCTCAACGATGCTTACTTTCCCGCACTAGTGCGGAAAAAAATCTATAGCTCACTTTACCGCATTGATTCACGAAAAAACTTTTTTTTCCACGGTTGATAGTTTTTTGTTCTACGATTTTTAACCGATCGAACAAACTTGAATGTAGCGAAATTCATGTGATATGAAACGTCAACTTATCACAGTCGTATTTGAATATAATTGTTATCGGTTTTGTTAAATCTCAATCCCACTTTCGAGACAGCCATTGCAAAAAATAATGTATGGGACATGTGCGAAAAAAAACGAATTATATCGCGCGTAAGTTGCCGAATTCGCCTCGACTTATGAGGCATTTCTCACTCGTACTCGTGTGAAATGCCCCATAAGCCTTCGGCTCATGCGGCAACTTCACGCGCGAATGAAAATCGTTGTTTCCCGCACTTGTAGCATAAATTACTATTTTCTTCCTTTATTTCTTTCCTTTCATTATTATCGAAAATATTTTCTCGCCAGTTGACGTTTAGAGTTTTAACAAGGATCCTATAAACGTTTTAGTGATTTCTGTCGCTCAAATCCACCAAAAAACATATCTTGGCAATACAAAAAAATTATTTTCGTCGCGTTCCAACGATGTAAACTTCAACATTGTGAATTTGTTTGGGTCGCTTTCAATTTCCAATAAATCCACATGTTAAGGAGGTTGGAGCGGTCCAGTTGAGTAAAACGACGGTTTATGATTTTTTTTAATGAACCTCAAAAAATGGAAACGAGGTATTGATTTATTCTGTAGATGCTATTTTTTCATAAAATATACAATCAAAGGGCAAAAGTATGCATTTTTATATTTTGTATATGATACTGAAGTTTGCATCGTTTGTGTCGCGTCGTCTGCGCGTAGAAAATACGCCGTGTGCACAGGCCCTTAACCGCACGTAAAAGCACGCACTAAACTATTTTTTATCTTCGGTGTTTCGCGGTGAAAAAAATTCAAAAAATTCGTAAATACTCAGTCTAGTCTAGAAAATAACATAAATCATTTTTTTTTTTTTTCAAATTCAATCTTGTATTGTTTCTAACGCGCCAGCCTCCTTAATTCCGTGCGTACGTTTTTCAATAAGATGTTTTTGGAAAAATGTTGTCTCGGGAATGTTGCGTCTCCATCGGGAATTTTCCTTGACATGGTGCTCGTTATTTTGCAGAAGCGAAGCCAACATGCAGCAGGTGGATACCAACTCGCAAAATAACTCCGTAAGTATCCGTCCTCGACGCCTTGGCGCGTGTGATGTAACTGAGCAACGAGCTTCTTCCCCGCTGTACAGAGAGAAACAACGCCCTTGACGTTTGCGTCGTTGGAACGCTCGCCCGTATCTTTCGCTTTTGATTCGTCGATCTTATCCTTTCAAATCGCTGATCGAGTTTGTAGATCTCTAACGAGGATCCCGAAGAATAAAAAAGTTCGAACGATCGTCGCACGCTGGATCTACTCGGAGGAATTTCAGCGATTCGGGGAAAGAGAAAGAAAAAAGAATTCTCACTGCGTGTTCCGACGATGCGAACTTGGAAATCGTGAAAAAAAAAAACGCGAGACCGACGGGAAAAGCGAATTGAGCGAAGCGAGCAAAAGTGACAATTCGAAGAACGTTCGAGAGAATTTGTCGACTCGCAAGCTTCGCCACGCTTGAGTGTGTCTCTGTTCCGCGAGCTTTTCTTCGGCATTGCTCGCAAAGGAAAGGAAAAAAAAAATAAACATTGCACATTCGATCCCACGATGCACTTCCTTTCTCGTGGGAAAGAGAAGAAAGAAAAAAACGTCTCGCGGCTCCAAAGTTTGCATCGTTGCGGAACGCGCCGAAAATTCTTTTCCACATTTTTCTCTCATTTTTATTATTCGAAATCCATTCTCGCAGATCTCGGATAAGGAGCGTGAAAAAACACTCGAGTGACTTGTTGAATGTTTTTCAACGACCAAAAGAAATTTGGACAATAGGGTATCACACCTTTTTTCGAAATGTGTCTCAATTTGACCCTTTGGTGGTAAAGAACTGCTAGAATTTTTATTTCTACTTTATGAAATCGATAAGCACCATAAAAATGCAGTTAAATTTTACATTTTACTGTTTCGGTTCGTGACGTCACTTGCACAGTAAACATCGACGCTGCGCCAATTGTGAATACGTTAATTTTTTCGGTTAAAAGTGAGTTACGATCCCTATCATTGGTGTGTATTTCCCAAATGTAAGAATACCAGTGTAAAAACACCGGGACAGTTGTGAATTGAAATGCCAATTGATAACAATATGAGGAAGACTTGGTTGAAACTTGCGAGAAGAGATCCAAAGTCACAGTCCGAAAAAAAAACTCATTTGTTCTTTTTTTGAAGTAAAGATAACTGAAAATTTGCAATTAACTATGATAAACGAGAATATATAGTTGTTGACGCTTTCTTTCACAGGTTAGAGAGCAATACGTCTACCACATTGTTTACTATGTCAATGACGTCACGTCGGAATTCATTATGGCGGCTACTGTTGCGCACGTTCGTTGAACGGATAGAAAAACTATTAAAAAAAATGAATTAGAAAACTTATTTATACGATCTTAGTATTTTTCTTACATAGAGTAAAATACCCTCTTTCGAAGAAAACATTCTTTCGATTGGAGTTAGATTTTCATAATCCCTGAAGTGAAAGAAAAATAGGGCGATCGGAGAAATGGTCCTTCGTTGCGTTCCAACGACGCCGACTCTAAAAAAGTATCCCGATCGTAAATGAAGAGCTTTGGACTCGAAAGTACGCGTACAAAATGCTTGCCCCCCCCCCCCCCCCCCTCCTACCTGACCTCGTTTATGACCCCTTTTATTCTCGCGTCCCTCCGACACATTCTTCCTACCTGGTTTGTCGCCTCGGGTTAATTGACTAAAATAAACCCTTCACCCCTTACAACGGGTGTGCCAAGTGTTTACGTTCATTGTTCGTTTCTTCCGGTTTTCCAAAGCCACGATTTCTGTCTTTGCGTCCATTGTCCGTACATGCGTAGGGCAATCGCGAACGTGCCATTCCCCACTAATGTCTTTTATACCTGCCTGTCTATGACGTATATCGGGTCATCGCACTCCGCCCGTTCCCGCCAAATTCCAAGTAGCCTACGCCACTCCGAAAACGCGTCCTCATTTCTTCTCTTTTTTTTTCTTTCCCTCGTGACCCCAATTGGTCGCCGATACTTCGCACACGCGCTCACGCTCCCTCCTCTTTGCACACACTTCCGGCGAGAAGTTTGGACACTTGGCGCTCTTGCGACCAGACGGGCGAGAAAAAAATCTCAACGATTTCAAGGATAAAGGAATCGAAAATTGTGTTGCGATTAAGGCGAAATTTCTGTTGCGATTTTCCAAAAATTCAGACGCGATTTTACCAGAGATTTTGCTGGCGCAAAAAAAAGTAGAATGGAGCTTGTTTTTTGTTTTGAATTTTTAGAATATTCGCGCCGGACGTTTTCCTCCAAAAATTCGAGTGACGTCGAAAATTGCATCGTTGGAACGGAAATGCACTTTTTTCCCATCAATTTGTCTCTCTTTTCGACTTGGTAATCAACATCTTATTTTTTTTTCGACTCCTTTGCGCTACGAGAATTACTCGACTTTGTCGATTTTTTTCTCTTCTAGAACCCAACTTTGGAAAAATACTTTGAGTGATAAAAAAGAATAGACATAAAATAACTTTCGTCACGTTTCAACGATGCTTCAAGCCGGCGAATTTGCAAAGAGTGCCCATACTTACCGCCGTTAGTGTACATGGATTTGCAATTTGCAACGACAGCAAGAAATATAGAGTATCTTTTGACCGAATGGTGTATGTGAATTACAGTTAGATGTGGAGGAGCGAGAAAGGCTGTGTAATATACCCAAGGTGAGAATTATTGTTGTCTTGTAAACACTCTCCAACGAAAGTAGAGAGTTTTTTTTTCTAAACACTCGTCTCTGTACTCTGTGGTTGTGGTTCTCTTTTTTTCCCACCCATGTTTATTTAAAATTAACAATTCTTTTCCCGAGTTTTCGGAGCCTTCCTTTCGTGACAAATGTCGTGCCTTTTAAAAAGAAGAAAGAAGCACCAAGCAAAATTTGCATCAAAGGCTATGTAAGATCTGTTCTTTTTTTTTCGTTTGCCAACCGCGACTCAAAATTGCTCAAGTAGCGGCGCAAAAATTTCGTTAATTCAGCAGCCTAATTCGCTCGTTTTGCACGGAATAATTGCTTTTTTAATATTTTTTATTTTATCCATGCATGTTTCGAATGGACACTTTGTTTGGTAAGATGTGTGTAAATTCGGCGATTTATTTTACGATTCCTCGTATTTCACGGCTTTTGGGTTCATCTGCCAAGCATGATCGCACGATTGCCAAGCTTCCCGTCACATCACGTAGGATCGCGTACTTTTCACGATACTATTACACGGTCGTACGGAACTCTTTTCTCGCGTTTCGACCGCTCGAGGATCCGTCGCACGTGCGTTACCGCCGGTTTTATTCGATCGTGGTGCTTTGTGATTCGACGAAAAATCGGACAAAATTCTCATTCGCGGCTACCGTGCCGACGTGTGGTTTGAACCAATTATTGGGCGAGAAATGATCGGGGCCCGGTTGAAATTCCGAACTTTGAATGATCGGAACGCTCAAAACTACGAAAGAATACTATCCCAAAAGATCAAAACTCCGAAAGAATTTTAGACGAAAGACCAAAACTCCAAAAATCTGAACACTGTCAAAATAATTCGGCTATGGAAGGTTTAAAAGGTTGAACATTTTTTGAAACTTTTAAACATGAGCTTGAAACTTGTAATTTCGGAATATTAAAATTAGGAATTTTAAACCGTCGGAACAATCAAAGTTCGGAATTTCAACCCGGCCTCAAATAATCGGCGATAAAATGTTTTCTTCGTACGCAATGACTTTGTTGATTTTTCTGAATATGTGAGAACTTTCCGGGATTTTATTACGTTTTTGGAGAGTTTGTTTTTGTCGATTCTGGAAAAAATGATGAAGAAACGGGATTTTGTTCTTGTTTGCGTTTGTCAGGGGGATTCCGTTCGTTTTTCTGAATACTTATGATTATTATTATATCGAAATGTCTCTTTTTTCATGTCTATTTTTAAATTATGGCAAGCGGACAAAAAATCACGTATTTTTTGTTTGGGGTGACTTCGTGTATTTTTCTAAATACTTGAGATTTTTTTCACAATTTTGGAGTTTTTTTCATCTCTGAATTCCGAATTTGAACATTCTGAAAATATGTATTTGTTTGGGATTTCTTTTAGAATCTTCTCTTTTTTGAAAAATTCTTAAATATTCATGAAAAACGAATTAAATTTTTTTTTGTTTAGGCTTTGGGGGGAAGTAGGGTCATTTATTTTTCTGAATCCTTATGATTTTTTCTCTTCTCCCTTGGTTGTCTCTTGAAAATTGATTAAAAATCACTCTTTTTCGTCTGGACGGACTTTGTGTTTTTTTATTTTCAATACTTACAATATTTGTCAAAATTTTCTGTTTTTTTTTTGTAATCTCAATTCGGAATTTAAACATTGCGTTGTTTGATTTTTTTTAATTCTCGTTTTTTTAACGATCCTTCAGAAAAGTTGATGAAAAATCGGGTCTTTTTTTGTTCGTTCACTGCGTGAATTTTTCCGATTACTTATGAATTCCCTCAGAATTTTCACTCTTTTTTTAAATTCTGAATTCACCCCGTAGGTTGAGTTTAAAAAACGAACTTTCCTTCTTTTGTTCGGATCTTTCGAAAATTTCGCGAAACGGAAAAAAATCGACAAATAAATACTGTACCGAATTTGTAAAGATAAATTTGAAGTCCAGACACGAGGGCACCTCGTATCGGAGCCCTTTGTTCTTTCCCACGGCGCTCTAAGCCGGTTTATGGTCTCCTCCCTTGGCTACAATTCGATTTAGAGTCTCCCTTCAGTCGTAGACTATCTTTCGGCAGTGAAGGAACGAGACCCGCGCGTCCATGTGTATCTTCGACGGGACTTGTTCGTGTTCGAATTTTTCTTCGTTTATGACGTGGGAGAGTGAATATGCAAGTACAATTATTCGTCATTGAAGTGTTGTTCATCGATCATTATCAAACGAGCGGCATACATTTTTTCAACTCGTAGGGATAAAAAAATCCCGGTATTTAGAAAAATCGACTTCCTTTTTACACAAAGAAACATTTTTTTTACCGATTATTCGTTCAGCTTTTTGACATTTCGAAATCGGTCCGAAATATGCTGAGTTAAGAGGCTACATCTACCTAGAGGCCCAAAAAAATGACCGATTTATTCTTCCGGAAAACGGTTGGTGAATAAGAAACGCATTTTTCTTAACACAAAGGCACCTATCGAGAGCCTTTCAAAATAAAATCACAGAAAAACAACAAAAACATGGCCGCTGGCAGCTGATGACATTTTTTTCGCGACGTTTGCCGGTGAATACCCTTCAGCTTAAGGATGCATTGCCCGTACATTCCCTACCAAAAGTCAGTTTCGGCGTGAATTTTGAGTACTTTGCGATGAGATTAAAATATTTAAAAAATCAACCATATTGAAGATGCTAAGAAGATTAAATTCCGGCAATAATAATGCCAAAAAGCTATAAGTAAAATGTTTAAAAAAACATTGCTCGACAAATGTCCGGTGAACTACTTTTTTTTATATTATAAAATGAATTTGTAGATTTTTCTGAATAGGTATGCATTCTTTTAGAATTTTGTTTCTATTTTCATTCTGTTTTTTATTATTAAAAAAAAATGCATGAAGAGTCTTAAATTTTCAATATGTTTTCGGAGCAATGTTTCATATCAAATCCAAGAAGTGTCCGGGGTATGGAACGCACAGTGTCATAGATACAGCCTCTGAAAAAATCCAAAAACCGGATTTTCGAAATAGAGAGGAAATTCTTTTAAAAAATCATATGTATGCAGAAAAATATCATAATTCATTTAATGTCACAAAAAATCAAGTTTACCGGAGATTTTTTGAACAAATCTTTGAACAATTTATTTCTAAATTTTTGGCATTCTCATTATTCAAAACCAATGTTCTTAGCATCTACAAAACGGTTGATTTTTGGCAGGTTTTAATGTTATCACAAAGTACTCAAAATTCTCACCGAAACTCACTTTTGGTAGGGAATGTACGGGCAATACATCCTTAAACGGTCCAGCCGAAATCTAAAAGCTAAACGAGTTATTCAAGTTAACAATAAATACGAGTCGTCGACGAACGGCGATTTTTTAAACAATTTTTCTAAACAACGTGGCGAGTTATCGCATCTCGAGTACACAAAATCCATGAAAAAAGTCGTCATTTTTACGTACCAATTAAAAATATGAAGACCGATTTTTAAAAAGTGAGTCTGCCAACACTCTGTAAATGTTTCTCATCGTATCTCCTGTAAATTTGGAAACAATCCATCAAGTGATACCATGTCCACCGACTTTGAAAACAGTGTTTCGAGAAAAAACGCGTTTGAAATTTGAAGTATAGTGTTAGAAGCTGTAACTTGTTCAATTTTAGGAATATTCACTGAATTTTTCAGGGAATGTAGCTAAAAGGTCTATCGAATGAAAATATTTTAGGAGAAGACAATTTTTTGACCCACCTAGGTAGAGACAGCTTGTCAATTTCTTGACGTTGACGAGTCGCGATCGAAATTTCGGCTGGGCACGTGCGAAAGATTGTCGAGTGAGCGAGAAGAGCGCTATATAATAATTAAAATGAGAGATGTAAAGTATGAAATTGATGTGAAAAATGCAGACGAGCGCACCCGGCAAGACGACGGGACCGTCGTTTGTGTCGGCGAAAACGCCGCCGCCCCGGGACGAGCCGTTCGTGGAGCCGGTGAACGGCGTGGTGCAACCCCCGGTAGTTCCACCACCCACGAGGCCGGGACGCGTCACGAATCAGCTACAGTTTCTACAGAAGGGAGTCCTGAAGCCAGTATGGAAGCATCAATTCGCTTGGCCGTTTCAGCAGCCGGTGGACGCGAAGAAGCTCAATTTGCCCGTACGTATTTTTTTTATCACACTCGACTTTAATTTCGCTCGCGAAGCTTCCTCCAAGAGAAATCCCATTTCGAATGACTCGACGATCGAGGAAGCTCCACTTGCGAAATAATTCATTCGTTTCTCATGCCCGAATTCACCTCTGGCCGTCAGGACTACCACAAAATCATCAAGCAGCCTATGGACCTTGGCACGATAAAGAAACGCCTGGAGAACACGTATTACTGGACGGCAAGGGAATGCATCCAGGACTTCAATACGATGTTCACCAATTGTTACACTTACAACAAGCCGGGCGAAGACGTTGTGGTGATGGCGCAAGCGCTCGAGAAATTGTTCCTCACGAAGGTCAGTACGAATTGTCTGTTAATTGTTTTTACTGATTTCAAAATTTCACTCGGATAGAAACCAAATAAAGAGAAGTTATGTTTGAGTTTGTTTCCATAAGTTTCACGTGACAATTTTTTTAGCTTCGCTTATACCACAGTTATATGGAAACTGGGAATTTACTTGGATTTCTGTGTGTTCTTGAAACAAGAGGCAAGAGGGAAACGTATATGCTTAAACACTGCCTGCAATGGCTGCCAACCCCGAATAATTTTTCGGTTACGTAAAATAAATAAATTTCAGCCAATAAATATGTGGAATGCATATAATTGACTGTTTAGAAACTTTTAAATATTTTTTGTTTATTTACATCGCGAATAAGTTATTAAACAAGTTGAAATGTGGCAAACGCGCAATTTAGTTCTCAGTAGCTGGTATCACTGAGCACAGATACGAACGCCACATCGTGAGCGCGTAGCCGTCAAACATCTTTCGAGAATTGCGTTTTTTTTCGGCGGAAATGTAAAGATGGAAGGGAAAAATGCAAACCGAAAAACAGTACAATCAACGCTTGGAGCAAGAACAACCTGGAAAGCGGCGGGAAAAAAGTAGTGGAGCCAGAAAATGAATATTTCGATAACGAGACAGACAAAACGCTGTACTCTGCGTTGAAGTTATTCATAAAAATCTCAAGAATTCTTCCCGCCTATTTCCATTCAATTCTTACTATTTTTTATTATGTTGCGACAGTCGTATTAGAGTTCTCGTGAGCTATGTCGCCCGTGTATAAGAGCCTAACTTCAATAATTAATTGCTCAACAATCACGCAGACTAAGTACTTGAAATTTTACACGGAGTCGTAACACCTGTTCGCAATTATCCTCAATAAATTTCCGCAAATTCTTACTATTTCGCGATAGCTGAGCGACCTCCTTAAGTGGTTTACTTGGGACTACAGAAACAGGTCGACTTCCAAAAAGAATTCTGATATGAGTATTCGGATGACGGATCGGGATTTTCCACACAATTCATACATAGTCTTGGCAAAGGTTGATTTTTTTGCATTCAAAAATGTGGATAAACAATTGAGTTATTATTATTTAAAGAAAGTGACGCTGTTGGCCAGTCGGTGCAGGTGCTTCTGGCAACAAGGCTCATTTGAAGTGAAAAATGAAAAAATGTACTTTCAGTGTAATGATAAAACTTTCGTATGACCGGATACTTTTCGCAAATTTTGAAAATTAGAAAAATAGCAATCTGTAGAAAAAGAAGTCTGATGTTCGATAAAAAGAAATAGCCTCAATCATTCGTTATTAACAAATGGAAAAACGTATGAAAAATTATCCGGTTATACGATAAAAAATGTTATAAACTATGTTCCGCCCGTATTTGAAGTAAATGGGACGAAAACATATCGAGATAACACTCATGCCGTCTCATAAAACGTTTCGAGAAAATTGCAGACGAAAAAAAAATCACCAAAATCGTCATAGCTCGGTAAATTTTCGATTTTTTTACGAAATCTTTTTTGCAAATTCAAGTTAAGATGCTAGACTATAAAGCTATGCAATAAAAAATCGTATTTTCAAAATTTTCAAGCTTACGCCGACCCCGTCACGGGTTAGACCTAGCTCGCGGCCGGAAAAAAGGAATTTTCTCTGGAAAAATGTGTGCAGGTTTTCAAATGATTTTTTTCTCATATTGAAGAGTATGGTTTCAGGTATCTTTTAATATTTTTGTATTGAACAGTGTTTATAAATGTGCTTTTTGAAAGACGTCCTTCTCGGTGAGCACTGTTGCTCGAAAACAAATGATCCAAAATAAAAAAAAGTCAAAATCATTTAGTTTTCGCATGAAATTATCTAGAAGTTATCTTTTCGTCGATAAAGCAAGAAACTGTGCATAAAATTTGGAGTCGATCGGTGCAGTGATTTTTTTGCTATCGTGGTCACCTATTTTGAAAAAGTAATTTTGCGAAGAATTCTTTTAACCCTTACTTGCCACTGTGGGGTTCGAGACTTGCGGTATGATTTATTACTACTTTTGACTGTTACGTGGTATTTTTTTTACAAGCTTTTATTCAACTTGATTTTCTGTGAGATTCAACACGAAAAATAAAAAAAAACGAGAATTTTGCAAACATGCATCTAAAAGGCGACAATGTATAATTCAACTTAAAAAAATATCCATAAAATTTTCAACTTTTCATGTAAAATGAGCTATATCTAATCATCCATATGAAATCTCACTAACACATACAAATAATTTCGTAGCCGACTGTGTTTGTATGTGAAAAGTTTATACGCAGCAATTAGTCGTAAGTTCAATCCCAATTACAGTCATTGTTATTTTTTACAAGCATTCTATGTTCCTAACAAACTCCTAAACTAGTGAACTACTGGTAACAACTAACTGGTAAAATCAACAAAAGACTAAAAATAGAAAAAAAATTATATGTAAAAAAATATTTTCAAAAAACAAGCTTTTATTTTATGTACTAAAAAGTAGAAAATATTTTTTGACCTATATGTGACTATAAATAAAAGCTTGGGGCGCTTAAAATGTATACATATAATCTTTAATTCACATAAATCCGTTAACATATCAACGGTATTTAATTGACTGTAAAACAACCTTAGATTTCTTAAATCAAAATGCTGAAACTGAGTTTAAACGAGTGACAATTTTTTCTCTAGTTACTACTGTGCCAAATTAAATACGGTTAATGAAACTGAATTGATCAAATTTATCAAACATTTAATGAGTTGAGCGCCCCCCAAACTTTTACTTATAGTCACATACAGGTGACGTGGTAAAAATATTTTCCAGTCTTTAGCACATTGAATAAAAGCTTGTTTTGTTTTTAATATTTTTTTGACATATAATTTAAAAATGGCGGAGGTATGGCACGGTCTTCTAAACGGGTTGTGGAAAATGTCAGACGGCGTGACACGTAGCGTCGGCGGGATTGTTCCGAAAAAAACCAACGAAGATTTTTCTTCAATCAACACTCATTCGCAGAATATGAACCAAGAAAAAGTGAGAAATGTTGTAAATTGATGAAATGGTACGCTTTGAAACAAAAATATTGCATTTGCCGAGAAAAAAAATGGCTACGCTTTCTAATTAAAAAATACTTCTTTTTCTATTTTCAAAAACATTTAGGGTCATGTTTTAGACAATGAGGTTAGAAGGATTTATACCAAATTTCATCAGACTCGGTCGATTAGTTTTTCAGCTATTGGGATCTGTCAAATGGCGATATGAAATCTGGTGGCAGAAAATCAAAGTACATTCGGGGCAAAGCCGTCAATAGCATATATACGTACCCATGCGATAAAAGTATTTAATTTCCATTAAAAACATAAAATCCGTGTGAATGGAATGCGCAATGTTTTTTCCGCGTAAAAGCTATCGAAAGAACATTAAATGTGCTGCGAAAGATTGCGAAAGCACTTCGAGTAAGGAGTTGGAGTTCCGTTTCCACAAGTTTCCAATTGCAGGGAAAGCTTCGTAAGTGAAAAATTATTTCAGAAATTCACAAAAAAAAATATCAATTGGAGGCTTGGATGAGAGTCTTGAGAATGAAAAAAGTGAATTCAGACATGAAAGTGTGCTCACTGCAGTGTGTGACAGCACTGGTATCGCAAACGCCGCTAATTTTACCACATATTAAAATGTGCCCTGCCTTCAAAATACGGTCGCCTTCCAAAAAATTGCGTTGTTTCGGATTGGTACCGGCCCAGTCACAAATTGCACTGATACTTATCATAATATCACAAAAGTTGCACTAAACTATGCGACTGTTTACGTTTCACGATCCTCTTATCGCCGCCATGTTTTTTAAGCTCCGCCCATATGACAGATCCCAATACCTCACGCCAGCTTTGAAAATGCTGTTTAAAAGACTTAATAAATAAAAAAAAAAACACCACGTAACAGCTTAAAGTAGTAAGAAAACGTACCCTAAGTCTTATAAGCGGTGAAGAAATCTTTCCGAAAGAAAAAATCATGAAAATCATCAAATTTTGTCCTCTCCTAAATGTATCTACCCCCTCAACGTTTACCGGTCCGCGGAATTACCGATGGACGCCTACACTCCCTCAATTTTCATCGAAACGACTTGAAATTTTCCGAGAATATTACAACGTTATATTTAGTGAATCCGTCGAAAAGACGATATTCCAAAAAAAGAAATGTCAACTGAGTACAAAGCCATATAAATTGATCGCAGGTTGCACAAATGCCGAGGGACGAGGTAGAGCTCGATCCGCCGGTGCCGAAGGGACCGAAAGGCAAGAAGCCGACAATCCCGAGAGTCGGGGGTCCCGGCTTGGTCGGCACGCCCGGTACGCCAGGCGCGACGAGCACCGGCCCCGGGAGAGGTCGACCGTCATCGGGTGCAGCGGCAGTTAGCTCGAGTGTGCCCAACAGTATGACACCGTCGGCAACCTCGGCCGGGACGACGGGGGTCATACCGATGCCCCCGCTCGGTACCCAAGCACCGGCGACCGTGCCCGGTAGCACGAACACGACGACGATAGCGCCCCCGACGAGTATAACCGTGACACCAATGGCGACCCACAACTCGCTGCCGCAACAGGTCGTCCCACCGACGAGCGGCTATCACGCTCAACCGGCGATGGAGACGAACCCACCGGCGCCGCCCCCGGCCGCTACGGCCGTACCACCCACGCCCCAGGTACCCCCGGTGCCCCAGGTGATGCCGCCTTCCCAGCCCGCCAAGCTCAAGAAAGGCGTGAAGAGAAAGGCTGACACGACAACACCGACGGCCAACTCCTTCGAGCCTCTCTACGCCCCGTTGGACTCGAAGAACGCCAAGATCCCGACGAGAAGAGAGTCCGGACGTCAAATCAAGAAGGTAAGTTCCGCCCTCACGTTGTACTACATCACACATGGAATAATCATCATTGTAACAATGTGTCGAAAAGTGTCTTTGATCCCTCACTTGCATTGTCATTTCATTCGCATAAACAAAACAAAATAAATGTGTACATTAGGGTGGTTAGAAAAATAATACTTTTCTTTTTCGCGGTACGCAACGGAAAATGTTACTGCGTTATGAAAAAGTAATTCTTAGAAAATTTGAGAGGTCTGAATATTGTTTTAGGTAATGCTCAAACGACTTTTAATTTTTTTAGATTTTCCGTCAATTTTTTTCCCCCGCCAATAGACATCGGAATAATATAATTTTCTCAAAACTCTTTATGCTCTGTAGCATCTTCCAAGTCAACATAAACAAGTCGTTTTCATTTCAAGTAGTTTTATTAAAAATAATAATTTCAAATGTTTTCAAAAATATGTATTCTGGATCACAGTGTGCGATTGTTGAAAAAATTACGTAATTACTCCGAAGATCGAGCCGAAAAATAATTGCCCTTCTCGCAAAAAGGATGGGTTTTTCTGTGCTCGCTCACAACTTGCAACAGATATTATTTTTGGTCTTCGTTTTTCGTAATCAAATCGTTGAAATCTTTCATCAATGGAACGGCTCGCCCAGCCATGTCGTTCACAACTTGCACGTTTTTAAAAGTAATAAAGCACGTACTATAATCCTGATTAAAGTCCCAAAGTGAAGGATTCAAGTCCAAAAAACTGCACGGGAGCTCAAATCGTTCGAATAAACCTTTTTACATTTTTATTTTTACGTGTACTGCGACGTACCTCAATACAGCAACTATTGGAAACAGTCAAATGAATCGCGAAAAGAACTCACGGACAGTCAGAGAAGCAAAGGTGCAGTAGCGTCAACAGCGCCGCGGTTTGTAACTCTCGAATCCGTATGACTTTGTTTTCTTACTCCAAAACAACATAATACTCCAAAAAAACACGCATACTTGTTAAACGTTCAGTAATGTAAACATCGTGTTCTTGTTCATCAAGTGGTTGATATAATTTTCCCAACCGAATTACATACATTGATTCTTAATCTACGAATACAAATTGTTCATGGTCAAAAAAATATTTAAATAACAATTGTCTATTGTGACAGAAAAAACTAAATGAAGACTTACATTGGTTCACGGACTAACATGTTCTGCATCGAGATTTGAAAAAAGAAATTAATACTCCGTTAATCATGAAAAAGGCGTTTGAGCAGTAACTAAAAAATTGTTTAGAACCCTCAAATTTTGCAAAACTTTCCTTTTCTTAACATACTTCAATTTTCCGTTGAGATAAAAAAATCGATTTTTTTTAACCACCCTAGTGCACATGTATGTAATATACATACATACATACATATGTATAAATATATATACTAACATCGGGGGTTTTTTTTACGATGGGGCTGTTTCAGCCGACGAGGCAAGCGGAAGACGGCCTGGTGCCATTCCACCAGGCCAATATGCCCCTGATCGGGGCAATGGCCCAACAGGTACACGCACACGAATACATATTTATCGTTCATGAAAATAATTTAAAAAAAAACCGCCGTGTCTCATCTGTCCTCGTCGCGTCATCTTTAGCTGTTTTTTGTTTGTTTGGTTGTCGCGAATGCGCCGGGTGGAATAAGTATTTGCACGTTTCGCTTTCCGTCCAACTTTCGATCGCGCCGAGAGTTGGAGACATTGGGGAAAAAACGTCGCGATGGTAAAAAAAATCGGAGTGGTATTGGAAAGATAAAAAAGGAGCTCTGCTTTTTTTCTGCATCCGTAAAGTGGGGAGCTTTTTTTCGGGAAATGGGAATTTTCAACGAAGAGGGACTCGAAATTGGCGCAAATTCTTTTTTCATCCACTGTACTTACGTTTTTCTCTTTCTCTTTGTTTTTTTTTTCACTGTTTTAATAACGCAACGTCTAATTTTTGTTTGCAAAACAAATCGAATCCAAAGAAAGCTTGAGATTTTGGTTTCCTCCTTGGGCGGATAAATTTACTTGTAGGCCAGAAGATCGGCGGTTTTGGAGTATCAGATGTACGGAGGGAGAGAAGGAGAGGAAGGGAGACAAAACATAATGGAGGACTAACGGTGAACGATGATTTTTTCAGCCTCAACATCCTGGTGGTAAAATCAAGGAAAAACTTTCGGAAACGCTGAAGTCATGTAACGAGATCCTCAAGGAGCTATTCTCCAAGAAACATTCGGTAATTTTTCTACTCATTTGTCGCGTATACATATATATTATGGCGATACTAAAAGTGGCTATAGTCGCGTACAAAAAAAATGATTTTTATCACAGACAGGGTGTTCCATAGACGAATTAGAATAGTTCGAAAACATGAGGTCGTACATCAAAACGATTCGTACAAAAGTTTGACGGTTTGAGAGGCAACATTTTGATGGCGATACATTTTTTTTTCCGTCGGCGTGTTCACGATATGGCGATATTCTTCGATTTTTCAAATGGAAACGCATAGTTTCTATTTGACGAAAAAATTAGCTGATTTTGAGACGAATGATCAAAAAAAGGATATTTCCTTTGCTTGAAAAACGAGGAAGTTACGTCAGTTTGAAAATCTCGAAAATATCGTACGTCACTTCCAGATTCTCGAGATATCTTGTCGTTCATATGTAGAATTGTTTATTTGAAATGTCGCGTGGGAGACTCTTTGACTCTTTGGGGCTTCTTCGATGCTCTTCCGGTTTGCACACTCGGCACTCCACAATTTCCGGTATAAATTAATATTCGTTTCGTGAATGGCACACAGGGATACGCATGGCCATTTTACAAGCCCGTGGACGCGGATCTTCTGGGGCTTCACGATTACCATGACATCATCAAAAACCCAATGGATCTCGGTACAGTAAAGGTGCGTGAAAAGACAATATCGGGCGATACGAAAAAAAACAACATTTTTTGTTAATATTTTTTTAATTATCGACGAATCATATTTCCGAAACAGGAGAAAATGGACAAACGGCAGTATAAAACGGCACAAGAGTTCGCGAGTGACGTGCGGCTCATATTCACGAACTGTTACAAGTACAATCCTCCAGATCACGACGTCGTCGCGATGGCTCGAAAGTTGCAGGACGTCTTCGAAATGAGGTTAATAAAAGTTTCATCCCCCATACGTGTAATTGTTACACGCCGTTTTATCGGGCTTCTCTTTCCACAGTACCAACGGTTGTACAATTTTTAGGGCTCCGTAGTCAAACAAGGAATTCTTATAACTTCGTCATGCTCGTCACAGCCTCACAGTTTCTACAATTATACCCCTATATGCATGACATTTTTCGGGGAGACGCTTCAGATCGGAATCTCGTTACGTAGCTGAAATTTGAAAAAAAACCCGTTCTAGGGGTTTTTTTCCGGTACTTAAAATAGAACTCGTTGGATAAGTCTTTCAAAGCGAAATCGCGATTCCACTCACCATTTTTGCACTTTCAAGCTCCATTTTCGAAATAGCAAGCTTTAAAGCGACGTGCCCTCCGCCTCAAATTTGAAAAATAATTAAAAAATCTGAGCATTGGTATTTGATTGGAATATTGGACGAAAATGATTTCGGTTGAGTAACACGAAGAAATTGTGGAGAGGAAGGAGGAAAGAAAAACGAAAAGAACTGAAAAACGAAAACGATTGGCACCAGGTACGCGAA
Source organism: Ophion slaviceki (assembly GCA_944452715.1). NCBI lineage: Eukaryota > Metazoa > Arthropoda > Insecta > Hymenoptera > Ichneumonidae > Ophion > Ophion slaviceki. The sequence goes on from OX101791.1 coordinate 2,243,432, forward strand.
AATTCCGGACGAGCCGTTGAACGCGATAGTGCCAATGAAGCGCGAGGGCGTCGGCGGCGGTGGTGGAAGCAGCAGCAGCGGCAGCAGTTCGGGCACGGAGAGTTCCTCCGAGAGCGACGACTCGGACGAGGAGAGTACGCAAAAGTTGGTCGCGATGCAGCAGGAGCTGAAGGCGATGCAGGACGCGATGATGAGACTGGTGGAGGAGCGTAACAAGAAAAAGACGAAGAAGAAGAAGACGGACAAGTCGAAGGGCGTCGGCGGTGGTGGCGGTGGCGGCGGTGGCGGCGGCGGTGGCGGTGGGGGTGGCAAGCCAATGAGCAACAAGAGCGCGAGCGGCGGTATGGTCGGTAGTCACAGCGGTGCCATGAAGGAGCTGATGAAGCCGAGCGGCGGAATACCGAACGCCTCGGACAGCGTGGTCGCGAGTATAGCGAGCGTCGCGATGGGCGCCGGCGATCTCAAAATGCCTTCAGGCATGGGGGTCGCGGGTGTCCCGATGGGTATGCCGGGCGAGCATCATCCGGCGATGCCGGTCGGCCCGAACAAGACTCACGCGATTGCCCCGACACCCGTGGCCAACGCCAAACCCAAGGGCAAGGGCAGTCGCGGCCCGGGCAAAGCCGCCGCCACGAACGCCGCCAACAAGAGACCCAAGGCCAACAGCAGATCGACCGGCAACAAGAAGAAGAACGCGACGAATCAAGCGCCGCAGATGGCCTTCGACTCCGAGGACGAGGACAGCGCGAAACCGATGTCCTACGACGAGAAGAGACAACTGAGCTTGGACATCAACACTCTGCCCGGTGAGTCGTCATTACGCGCTTGCCGCGGTCTGGCATTTTCCAGCCTCCGTCGCTACTTCGCTGCTCGACACTTTTTTCGGTTATTCGGGCCCAATATACGAATTCGAAGTCGGGACCGTGCAGCCTCGTTTCTTAGAAGGAAAAGCGCCCCTGAAGCGTTCTCTCGTTTAGCTTTACTCGATTTTCCCAATAGGGTATTTTACTCCATGTAAGAAAATTACTAAGAATGTATAAACAAGGTAATTTTCGCAGTAAGCAATCGAATAATGTTGGTTTTAATTTATTAAAAAAAAAAAACAAATTTTATAATTGCGAACATGCGAAACGGCAGCCGCCATAATGGATTCCGACGTGACGCCATTGATTGAGTAAACAAAGAAACCGGTAGACGTATTACTCTCTAACCTGTGAAAGAAAGCGTCAACGACTACATATTCTCGTTTGTCATAGTTAAGGAGGTACACCAGCTTCAGCAAAATGGTGATAGATCAATAAAATTTGGTGAATATATTCTTTAGTATTATTCATGTAGATACAAATTTTTTCAGATTTTTTGGTTGTGCCGTTTTCTTACAAATAATTCACAAGCGTTTATTCTTATACCCGGAATATATACCTATATCTATAAAAACGCTATGCTTATACACGTGAACTTCAATGTTCAATTACTCGATAACGGCACAATGAAAAAATCTGAAAAAAATTGTATTGACATATATAATACTAAAGAATATATTCACCAAATTTTATTGATCTAGCACCATTTTGAAATTTTACCATGGTTTAGCATGGCAACATTGTATGAAGCTGGTGTACCTCCTTAATTGAAAATTTTCAAATAGTCATCTGTACTTCAAAAAAGAACAAATGAGTTTACGGACTATGACTTTGGATCTCTTCTCGCAAGTTTTAACCAAGTCTTCCTCATGTTTATATCAATTGGCATTTGAATCCACAACTTTCCCGGTGTTTTTACACGAATATTCTTACATTTAGGAACAACACACCAATGATAGGGATTGCAACTCGCTTTTAACGAAAAAAATGTACGTATTCACAATTGGCGCAGCGTCGATGTTTACTGTGCGAGTGACGTCACGAACCGAAGTAGATTGGCGGCGTTTTCGTGCGGAAATTTGAAATGTACAATTTAAATGCATTTTTACGGCACTTATCGATTTCTTAAAATGAAAATAAAAATTCTAGTCGTTTATTGCCATCAAAGGATCAAATTGAGACACCTTTCAAAAAAGGGTGTGATACCCTATTGGACGAATACATAACGAAAAGCGCAACGTGCTTCGAAGATTTCGAGGATTAAGGCGGGGTATACATTTACAATGATTAAAAAAAAAAACAATTTTTTTAACGATTGCACTGTATACGTAGAGTATTTTCGCAGAGTTTCGGAGCGAAAATCGAATTTCAAACATTACAGCCTGTCAACGCTGTGCCTCACCGCTCGGATTCGGAGCGCGTACCGTAGATAGCAGCGAGAGCGCAGAGGGGCAGGCAGAGATGGGCAAAAAGTAATTAAATTAACAATTACAATTACTACTGTAATTGATAATTTAATTACTTTGTAACATATTACTCAAGTAATTAGTTACCACGAGTACCTAGCGCAATTTAATTCAAATTCCATGTAAACTTTAAACACGTTTTTCTGAGAACTGCGTGCTGGATTGCTCAAAAACTATTTAACCGATTGAGTTTAAACTTGGTAGAAATATTGATTATATTGCTACCTTCTCGTTGACGACAATTGTTTTTAAGTACTTTTTTAATCCAAATTTCACAGAAATTTTGCGTGAAATTTAATTTTTTTTTTCCGCAAATGCGAACCATTTTCTCAAATTTGCATTTTCTTCATTTTCATTACTGTCAAATAGAAACTATACATGTCCTAATGAAAAAATATTTGAATTTTTTGACAAATCAAAGTCTACGGTAATTTGTTTTCTATACTTAAATGTAATATTAAAGTATACCTACGGTTTCATAGATGTACATTAATTATTTCTGAGTTTAAAAAATCGCGCAAAATTGCTTCTTTTCCGATTTAAATGTATATCCCGCCTTAAGGTCGTTGCGGAAAAATACTGGGGTGAATAGATATTGAAGTAAATTTTACTAGCCCTTATGGTTTGTTTTCCGAATATACTGGCGAAAGGAGAACGGCGGTTTCCGCACTCGTTTATTAAATATTACATATTCAAGCTTACGTTTAGTTTAATCTTCGCTTGATCGCATGAGTTGTATCAGGTCGTTACCATTTCATTTTCTCGCGTATATCTTCCGCACGCGTGAAGTGTGTGCAGGATGTGTGCACTAATATTTTTTTTCCATTCATTAGTTGCCTTCTTTCGCTCTGACCTAACCTCTGAAAACGCCGACCCGCACAAAACGCGCGTAACACAGCGAGGGCCTGTGACAGCCACTGCCGTTAACTCAACAGACTTGAATAACGAGAGAACCGTGCGACGTTGCCAAAGCTCGTATCTCTTTTAATCGAATTTTTAAACATCCAATATTAATTTTCTGATAATCCTAACTCCTTCAAATTAACATATATGTAAATAATAATTACAATAGGGCGTTACACCCTTTTTTGAAAGGTGTCTCAATTTGATCCCTTGATGGTAGTAAACTATTAGAACTTTTATTTCTATTTTATGAAATCGCTTAGTGCCATGAAAATGCATTTAAATTTTACATTTCAATTGTGAATACGTAATTTTTTTTTGGTTAAAAGTGAGATGCAATCCCTATCATTGGTGTATTGTTCCTAAATGTAAGAATACTAGTGTAAAAACACCGGAAAAGTTGCGGATTAAAATGCCAATTGATATAAATATGACGAAGACTTGGTTAAAACTTGCGAGAAGAGATTCAAAGTCATGGTCGGAAAAAAAAACTCATTTGTTCTTTTTTTAAACGAGAGTATATAGTTGTTGACGCTTTTTTTCACAGCTTAGAGAGCAATGACGTCACGTCGGAATCCATTATGGCGGCTACCCGTTTCGCATGTTCATTGAACACATAGAAAAAGTATTTTTTTTTTTTAAAAGAATTATAACATTTATTTCGTGTTTTTATGAATTAAAAGCCACATTGTTCGATTGCTTGTTGCGAAAACTACTTTATTTATACACTCTTAGTATTTTTTCTACATGGAGTAAAATATCCTATTATCTAGCGTAGACTTGAAAATTTTCGCGCACATCGTTCATATTTTGCTACAATAAGTTGACACTGGTGACGTCACACAATATATTAGCAGAGAAACTGCGTTATTCCTCCGACCCGTCAAAAAATGCTTTAGCAACAACCTTACCGGCAGCGATTGGACCGCGAGCATAGGACTCACTCCGAAGCCAAGATAGCGCTACGAATTCGGGAGCACTGATCTGTCAGCTCGTGCAGTGTCGTTGCGTCAGAACGATTGCCCGAGAACGCAGTGAAATTCGTGCGAGAGTAAATCATTCGCAAATTCACAATCGATCGTGACATTTTTACCAATTCTTTTACGTTCGAACACAATTCCACAATTTTACATAACTGTTTCGGACTCGAGATATTCGACGGAAAATGTGCCAATTTTTGCACGCATCGCTTATGGAGCGAGCGTACGAAAAATGCTCCGCTCTCATGTTGGATCGTTCGCGCGGTCTTTGCCTCTCTGTTACAGGTGACAAACTCGGCCGGGTAGTGCAAATAATTCAATCTCGAGAGCCTTCCTTGAGGGATTCGAATCCCGACGAGATCGAAATTGATTTTGAAACGCTGAAACCGTCGACGCTACGGGAGCTCGAAAGCTACGTGGCCTCGTGCCTCAGAAAAAAGCCACGTAAGAAAGATTCCAATTCAATGTTGACCATATGAGAGTGAGAGAGAGAGAGAGAGAGAGAGAGAGAGAGAGAGAGAGAGAGAGAGAGAGAGAGTAAGAGAGAGATTGCATAGTGGTATTGAAGTTTACACATCGTTGAAAAACATCGAAAATTCTTGTCAATTTCTTCATTTTCATTATCATCCGAAATATTTTCTCGCAACACTTTAATCACGTTTCTATTTTTCCACAGACAAAAAAGTTAGCGGTAAGTCCAAGGACGAGCAAATTGCGGAGAAGAAGCAGGAACTCGAGAAGCGGTTACAGGACGTCACGGGGCAGCTTGGAAACGTTAAAAAAGCCACTAAGAAAGGTGAGCCTATTTTCCTTTTTTCACGAAGTTTGCTTGCATTTTTTTTCGGATATTTTACTCTTTAATTTCGTTAGGTATCTGGAATTGACGAAAAAAAGAAATACTCGCGTAATAGCTTGGAAATTTGCAAGTTTGCATCGTTGGAATGGTATCATTTTTTTCTTCTAATTGTCCAAATTTCTTTCGGGCGTTTACGATCCTTATCAGAGAACTAAGCGCTTGATCCGCGAGAATGGATTTCCGATAATGATTTTTAAAAATAAAGGGAAAATGTGGAAAAAACGAATTGGCGGCACGTTTTGCGATGATGCCAACTTGGGGAACTCGAGTATTTTTTATACCAGAGAACAAACGTGCATTATAAGACCGAGTGTGCAATGTTTTTTTTTTCTCTTTTGCGAACAATGCCGAAGAAAAGCTCTCTCGAAAGTTCTTCAAATCGTCACTTTTGCTCGCTTTCATCGATCCGTTTTCCCCGTCGGTCACGCGTCTTTCACGATTTCCAAGTTCATATTATTGGAACGCAATGAGAATTGACCCCCCCCCATGATTCAATGTTTTTTTTCAGGATCCTCTTTAGAGTTCCATAAGCTCGATCCGCAAGTAGAGCTTTCGAATGATAAAATTGTAGAATGAAACGAAATTTCGAATTTTCCTTTCATTCTTATTGAAGTTAATAATTCTTAGGGGGTCTTCTCACTTTAGACGCTAAAAAGGCTATTTTCATGGTTTTTTTCGATAGGTTTATATTATAGATATTAATATAAAAGTTGTTACACTTAATAAATACACTTTCGAAATAAATTTTTTAAAAATATTTATTCAAGTCACTATTTATAGACGAAAATGGTAGTTAAAAAAATGTCCTAAAAATTGTAGGTCTGCGCTGTTGATGAAATCTCAAACAAAAAAATCAAACGGTTTTAGATTCAGTATGTTAATGGCTATAGCGCCTACCATACGATTTTCTATATATGCAAAAATAACAAAATGGTGGACATTTTTCGAAAAAAAAGCAAAAAAACGTGTTTTTTTACCGTCTTTGGCAAAAAATAGTAAATATCAAAAGAAATATGTAGTCGTTGATATGCGCTATAGCTATAGTTGTAAAGAATATGTGGTTTAAATTTCATAAGGATCGGTTCAGTAGTTTCGAAGCTAGCCGAAACTCGTTCGGCGCACATTCTCGCTAAAAGTCTCGTGGCTCTAACGCTCGTGTCTCGTTATCCTTACAGAAGACAGTAGTAAATCGGTGGACGTAGTCGGTACCGGTGGTGCGAGCGGACCATCGCGATTGTCGGCGTCGAGCAGCAGTAGCAGCGACAGTGACTCCTCATCGAGTTCGCTATCTTCGAGCTCCAGCGACTCGAGCGACAGCGAAGCAGGTTAGATATTGAACCTCTACGTAAAAACCGTTGCTATTTGGTATACACACACATACATATACACACACACACACACACACACACACACAGGAAAACAAAAGTGAAAAAAGAACGAAGAAATAACGAAATGAAGGCGAACGAGTAAACGAAGAAATGAACAACATACACACACACACCCTGACTCGGGAACAAAAGGGCTGCTCGACGCGATTGAGTAGCCGACCTAAAATTCGACACGAACGACGAAACGTTTTTTTTTACGCTCGCGAATTATCGAAGAGTTATTTACGACTTGTCTCGTCAATCACCGGCTCGTTAGTACCATCGAAAAATAAACTCTCTGTCTTTTTTTCTTCCTGCTTCCCCTTGGCGGCCCTTGTCCTCCTCTTCCACACCCACGACACACAAGTATCGGACAGTTTTACGTGTAAATATCAATCTGTAGCTTAAGAAAAATCCCGGAATCTTCTCGTAATGTTTTTTTTTTCTTCTCGCGTTTCCAATGATCATACGTTGATGAACAGTTATTGATACGTTGTAATTAGTAAATGAGAATAAATGTCATGATAACGTAAGCAAACAACATATGGACAAACCCAAACCGTGACTGAGTTTTGAGTTGGGTTTTTTTTCTATTTTTTATTTTTTTCTTGAACTCACGATCTCAAAGTTTATCGTTCATTTTCCATGCCGTTTGCTTAGATAGGACGTCGTTACAATTCGCGGAATTCTCTCTTCTTCCTCAATTATTTTTATTATCGATCATCTTTTCATTTTTTTGCGTTTCACCCCCCCCCCCCCCCCCCCGCGTGCACGTAATTCTTGAACAATTTTTCTACAGTACCAAATCCTGACGAAGATGTTTCGTTACGTGCGAATTTTCCAACCTGCCCATCATTTTTTCCTCAACCCAAACAAACCCAACCGATACAAAAAGAAAAGAAAACACATAGAAAAGGCGAGAGAGTTTCGCGGGTTTAGTTGTGTTCGAAAAAAAATAATAAAGATCGAAAAGATCTCGAGATATAAAAATGAGGTGTTTTTTCGGTCACTCTTGGAAACTGCACAAATCGGTTGGAAAGAACAAAGGAAAACAAAAAAAAATTAAGTACATGACGAGACGAAGAATCGCAAATATCTTTTGAAGATATATATATATATATATATATACACACACATATATATACATATACATAAAAGATTTTTTTACTACGTAATAAATGAATGAATAAATATACATATGTACACACACATATATATATTTATTTATTCATTTATTTATTTATTAGGACAGCGTTATTTACGGCGCAGCTTTCGAAGCTCCGCCATTTTGATATTCAAGTGCAAATCGAGTGTCAAGTTTCTTGAAAGCAAAGAGCAAACAAAAAGAAAAACGGGGAAAAGAAGAAAAAAAACCAAATGGAATAAAATTAAAATACTAAACAATCACGAGTAGCAATGGTTTTTCTTTTTTTCATACGATTATTTCGAAGAGATAATATTAATAATAATAATAATAATGAATAAACGGCCTTATGCAATACTGGACACTACATTTGGAACTTGAGTAGTCCCCACAAGCCCCGTTATACATGTAAGAAACGTGTTCTTCTCTCTTTATTTTTACGAATGAAAAGATAGAAAAAAAACCAACGGATGAAAGCAAAAACAAAGAAAGGAGAAAAAAAAGAAAGAAAAGAAAACAAGTGTAAATGGTAAGACCAAAGGTGAGCTAGTGGAGTGCAGACTGTGTTTCGAGGATGCCATAAATGCCATGCCAGCGTGTTATTTTTACAAATGATTGTTATTGATTGACGACCAACCAATGCATTCGATCCCCCTCACCCCCCTCCGATTTCCTTCGTCGGGCGCTCGAAGCGTCTATCTTTCCCCTCATTGTTCAACGTGAAAGTGTACGTACGTATATAAATATAAATATATTTATATATTTTCACTCAAGCTCGTTTGAGGTCGCTGCTTTCCATCGCAGCTTCATTTCCCTTCCGACTCGTCCAATTTTCGAAAACGTGAGAGAGCAAAAGAAATAAACGAGCCCCCAGGCTGGGCACTGCGAGTTTTTTTTAGTCGATATTTTTTCGTCAATACTTCCGTTTTTCGAAGCGACGGAATATAAAGAAAGAAAAAACGAGGCTGCGGTGTCGATAAGAACCGGTGGACCTTGGAGGTACGAGAGAGAGCGAGAGAGTGAGAGAGAGAGAGAGAGAGAGAGAGAGAGAGAGAGAGAGAGAGAGAGAGAGAGAGAGAGAGAGAGAGAGAGAGAGAGAGACTTTCACGGCAATTGTGCATCTGTGTTTGCAGATAGCTCCTCAACCCCCTCAACCTGGAAAAAGAGCAAAAAAAGAGCAACATTGAGCAAAGCTTTTTTAAGTGGAATGTAATGCAGGGAAAAAAATAAGTAAAAATCCGTTTATTGGTGTATGCGTATATATGTATACAGGGTGACAGTTATAAGGTCGCCATGGGATTTTTAAGGTTCTTGCGCGGTGATTTTGCGATCGAGAAAAAAATACTTGTTTTTCAAGTCCTCCTCGTAAAAAAAAATACAGTGTATTTTTGTGACTAGTAGTATTTGCCGGAAAAAAATTGAGCATTCCTTAAAAATGTCAAAATTCAATGTTTGCGTTCAGCAGAATGAAGGCAATTAAATTTCGAATACGAAATACTTCTAAAAAAATGTTTCAAAATTCAATTTTATTCCTCATTTTAAAGTGGACAAATTCCATTTGTCCACTTTAAAATGATGATATCGAAGTTTCCATCGTTGGAATGTAACGAAAATATTTTTGTTTCGTATTGCCGTTTCGTTTTTATTATAAAAATAAAGAAAGATTTTCGATGGATTCCAACGATGCACACTTCAACGCCATTTAAAATGCATCTTTGATAATTTTTTGTCTCCATGACGGTATGCACAGAAAAATTATTTCAGGAGTGTTTCGTATTCGAAATTTAATTACATTCATTGTGCTGTACGCAAAATGGAATTTTGATTTTTTCTCCGTATTGCTCTATTTTTTCCAGCGAATTACTGCTCGTCCCAAAAATACGCTATATTTTTTTTTCGAAGAGGACTTGAGAAGCGATACGAAATCATATTTTTCTCCGTCGCGAAATCTCCGCGCAAGGCCCTGAAAAAATACATGGCCACCTTTTCATTGCCACCCTGTAAACTTATACATATATAAATAAGGCTGCCGAAGGGTTTTTTTTTACGTAACTTGTGTCACTGTGTTTTTTTCCGTAACTTCATAAATCAGTACATATATATATATATTCGCGCATATATCGGTTCTCATTCGCATTACATAATGTGTCGTATCGTTTATCAAATCTCAGGGTAAAGAAAAGAAAGAAAGAAAAGAAACATCCGCAATCGATATATATATATATATATATATATATATATATATATATATATATATATATATATATATCGAATTGTTTCTATTTCGCGTTTGAACGTTTTTTTTCTTGCTTTTCTACCTTGTTACGGCGCGATAAAAAAGCTTCGCGCTTCGATGAATCGTCAACAAGCGCACACTCGTTAGACTCTCGTTTGCGAACACTCGAAAAAGAGGGAAAGGAACTGAACGAAGAGAGTGAAATGATGAGCAGGGCGAAAGAGAGAGAGAGAGAGAGAGAGAGAGAGAGAGAGAGAGAGAGGGAGAGAGTATTTAGGGAAAGTATTTAGATGGGGCGTTTTCGCACCCTCGCGGAATGAAAAGTACAATTATATAATCGATGTAGTTGCTTCATACGAATGGAATCGTGTGTCGGGGGATAAAAGTAAAACAGGAATAAAAATGCAGACAATGTGTGTTGGTGGCTGGATTATTAAAGAGAACAAAGATAATTAGCGCCTATTCGTGTGTAGCTTTTGAAAAATAACGTATGAAAAAAACGAAAGAAAGTAACAGAAGACAATGGAACGTAATAATGACGTTGAAGTTTGCATCGTTGAAATGCAATTTTTTTTTCAATTTCTTCATTTTTATCATTACCCGAAGCTTTTTTTTTGCCAATTGAGGTCGTAAAGTTCTAATAAGAATACGTAGAAACGTTTGAGCGATCGCCACGGTCTAAATCGACCGAAATCAAATTGACTTATTAAGGAGAATAAATTTTGTTTGCATTTCAACGATACAAAGTTCAACGTCATACGTAATATCAAAGCACAAAGGCCTCTGGGTTTTGGTTCGCTCGAAGGTTTTTTCTATTTCCTACATCAAACCGGCAGGGCCCAGGGGAATTTCGGTTTGATTGAGAAACACAAAAGATCGAAACAACACGGCATTGGAGTTCGCGGTCGTTGGAATAAAAATAACAAATGTTTATTCGCAATTAACGACATTTTGACAAATTCACATGGTTCCTTTTCTTTCGTGATACTAAACAAAATTTGAACAATTTAAAACGAGACATTCCAACAATTCGCGAATTTCCATTTTTTTTACCGTTCTCCGACAAATCGAGGGACCAGAATAACTTCTCGAGGATTAAAAAACAAAGACAAAAAGCGAAGAAAAATAATGAAAATCGGCGACAAAAGTAGATTTCTGATCGACGTTGTGGAGTGAACATTAGGATAAGCAGGTTCGAAGATTTGCCATCGGACGACCGTTCAAAGTCCACGTAGGGGATTTAAAGGCGTTTTTTTCAAGTCCGTCTCGTTATCCTCGGATACTCCGGAGAGTCAGCGATCTCATCGAGTTCTTCGCAAGATTCATAATATACCCGAAGATCGCAAGAGTTGGCAACGAAAGAGAGAAAGAGAGAGAGAGAGAAAGAGCCAGAGAATCCGTCGATCGTTTTCCCTAGCATTGAAAGTTCTCTCGAGAAGAGACGAGATGCGGGCAATGGACGCGTCAAAGTCGAAGGAAAAAATACACCAGAGTAGTGGAAGAACCAAAAAAAAAAGAGAAAGAAAAAAAAACGAAAACAAACGAAACACAGAGACATGATAATTCGGAGGGGAACGAAGCAATTGACCGTTCGAGGTAACGAAAAATCAAAAACGTAATAAAATAGAAGAAAAAAGAAAAAAAACTAAGGCGCACTGGCCTCCAAACACATTGTTTGCACTCCGCTAAGCTTTGCTCCGGCTAACCGTCGTTTTTAATCATGCTGTTTTTCATATTACCACTAGTTGCTCCTACCGTCGGTGAAAAACTAAATAAATAATTGTCAATTTCTTCGTCAGTATGGGAGAGCGAGAGAGAGAGAGAGAGAGAGAGATGTACGGAAAGCGACAGAGAAAGAAAAAAGAGAAAAAGAAAATTACACTGAAACAAAATCGAATCCACGTCAACCATCTGCATTATTATTATTATTATTACAATTATTATAATTATTATTACTATTATTACTACAGCTACTATTATTACTACTATTATTATTATCATTCTGAATTATTAATATTATTTCTTTTTCATACAATCTCAAAGTATTGTTATTGCAACAATAATTATTCGTATGTCTGGTATGGTTTTACATGCCTTGTCGTAATAATTCGCATATACGAAAGATTAAAAAAGAAAAAAGAAACAAAACACTGCAAATGTAAAATTGTTACGTTGTTGGCGAATTTTTGGAGTACGTGCTCGAGTTAACTATACGAAAAGAAAAAAGAAAGAAAACAAAATTACAATGCATTCGTAAATCACGTATATACAAACGATGATCCACATTTCGAGTCTATATATATATATACACACAAAAACCACGAACAATTGATTGTCGAGTAACGTAAATTCACGGGTTTTTTTGTTTGTTGTGTTTCGTCGTCGATTTTTGTTTTTCTCTTTTCTCGGCTACGCGAAGCAAAAAAGGAACGGACGAACGTTTCATTTTTTTTCCCTCGATTTTTCTAACCGTACGAAGCCCATTTTATAGAGAATATTTTATACGAGTTTCAATGAGATATATCTTTAGGTTAATTTTTTTTTTTTCGTTTTTTTTTACATTTCTGTATGTAAATGTCTGCTCCATGATAGCGTTTTTGTTGAGAATATCATGTAAAATTATTTCTTGTAGAATTACGTACACACACATACACAGACACAAACACACACATATATATGTATATTAAGAGAGATCACGGGAGAGAGAGAGAGAGGATAAGAGGAAGAAGATAGTACGCGAAGGAATTACGGACGTGAAAACTGCCGCGAGTATCTTCATTACGTTTTTCTTTTCTTCCGTAACATTTTTTTTTCGTCCTTTTTCATCCGTCAGGAGGAAAATTGCTAGAATAAAAACACGAGGGGACATAGAGGAGGAGGAAAAGGATTATCGTTAGGAAGTTCGTGAAAAGCAAGAGAGCATAAAGAAATTTGTAGGGAAATTGAGTGAGTGAGGGAAGTAAAGATGAGGAGCCGGATCGCGCGTACTCGGTCGGAAATTTAGAGAGAGTTGAAAGACTCGAGTGGGATGATTTTTTTTTTGAAAAATTCATTAATAAAATTAAGAAGGTAAAGAAAAGTTTCAATTGTATCTTCGATCGTGGGAATGTCTGTATCAAAGGGAAGTAAAGGGACAAAAAGAGAGGGGATGATAAGAACGAGCAAATTTTAGGCGACTTTACGCTGACGTTAGATAGGAATTCAATGCATCTTGTAAGAAGACACACAGTCACCATTAGCTTGTAAAAAAAACCGAGGTATAAATAGGGCATTTCGTATTTGCAATTTTTTCATATACAATTGCCTTCCGAGAACAATTCGTGTAGCGTGATCTTTTTTGTTTATATATATATACACTTATATATTCTTATCAGCTAAGAAAACGAAAAGTGCGAGAGTAACAAACGAGGAAACAAAAGACAAAAGTATAACGTTAAGCGAAAAAATAGAAAAAAAAAACTCCAAGTATCTCTTCTCAGAACGAAACTCCATTCTTCCCGCGAAAAGATCGTACACGTTGTCGAAGTAAGCATCGTCGCAATAAAATTGTCTGTTTAAATGCCCATTTCGACGGATCAAAGCCATGAAAAATCACACGAAACTCGTTTTTTGTTTTGTTTGCTTTCAGGAGCCTTGTTTAAAGAATCTGCAAACGTAAATCTGCAAAAAAAGATTTCGGATAGTGGCACAAAGTATGCAAAATGAAACAAAGCAAAGAAAAGAAAAAAAAGAGAGAATTGCGTTCCAGCGATGCAACCTTCGAAACCGTGAGATCGTCGCCACTCCAGTTCGGTCGTGAAAGAAAACGATTTGAACGATCCATTTGACTTAGAAAAAAAGATACACACACACACGACACTCACACGCTCCTCCGGCTCTGTTTTTTTTTTTAAATTTATAAATATTATACAACACAGAGACACTTTTCCGTACACGTTTGGGTTTTCGCACCATGTCCCTTCGTTTTACGTATAGCGTCGAATGGGTATCGCGCAGTAAAAAAAACGAGATGATTATTGACATTTAAAAGAAAGATAAGAGAGCGAGCGAGAGAGAGAGAGAGAGAGAGAATAAAAGGTAAAGATGATTGAGCGTGTACGCGTTTTGTACATAGTAAAAACTAATATATCATTAAATATTAATAAATAGGACATAAGACGAAGTACCGACCGAGTGATGGAGGAATTACGAAAGAATTGAGGCACGAAATACGAGAGGGAGAGAGAGAGAGGACGTGTGTGTGTATGACGTGAGTGAGTTGGGGAGGGAGCGTATCCTCGAGTGGCAAATTAAAAAATATCGAAATCCTCTTTTTCCCCTCGCACCGTCAAACACACACACGCCGCATACAAAAATGTGGTAGGGTAAAGGAAGACGTAGTAGTTGGATCTCGATTGCGCGTAGAGTCCTGTGTCTGGCTCGGAAAATGGTGGTCCAGTTCGTTGTATGTAAAATGACAAAAAGAAGAGGAAGAAGAAGAGGAAAAGAACGAAAAAAAGCACATTCTAAGACACGAGCCATGACTCGTGTTATCCGCTCCTTTTGTTTTTCGTTCTTATTTTTTGACGCTCGCTTTTTCCTACCGTCTCGGTGAAAAATTCGAGGCTTTGAAAAAAAATCGAATTCTGGGTATGCAAATCGAAAAAAAAGCAACTTCCTTTCCTTCTCTTCTTCAATTCACGAAAGTGACCGATCGTGTCACAACTGCGCGAAATCGTGCACCGTTGCACTGGGTTTGCGAAAAGTGTGTACGTTGCTCGATATTAAACAAACATAAAAAAAAGGATACTTCGTTGCACCGAGCAGGAGAGAGTCTCTCGTCACCGATCTCAATGCTGCGCGCTAGGCTACGTGTGTGCGTGCGCGCCCGCGCCACCGCATTAACAATTTAATTGCTAATTAGAGTACACGCGTCACGAGCGCGCGCGCGCCTCGTGCAATTCTCTGTCAAGCGTGTTTTCGCGAGTGAAAAGTTTTTTTTTTCTTCAAGAAACAAAAGAAAAGAAAAAAGTAAATAAATCGTGATGTTTCGCATTGTACTCGGCATACGTGCGCTTTCTTTTCTCTCTCGTTTACATTAATTTTACGATTAAATTATGTAGGAAAGCGAAGGAAAGAAAGGTTACGATGGTTTGATGGTTTTGCTCTTGTGTTCGTAAATTGACGTTCGATTATCATTTTGCCACAAAAAATATGTGTATATATATCATATATACATATGTGTGTATATGGAACACGCATCGCTACTGCGCTCGTCCTTCTTAAAATTAGGAAAAGAAACGAACAAGAAAAAAAAGTAATATCCGTTATTACTGATGTCCCGTTAGTGAAAAAGAAAGCAAAATTTTAACACGCGTGATCCCCATATGTGTGTGTGTGTATATATATATATATATATATATATATATATATATATATATATATATATATATATATATATATATATATATATGTACACACATGACACACGCCGCAGATATTTGTAAATGTGCAGCCTCGTATATGCGATTTCCCAATTGCACTCGCGCGCGGGATCCTTTGCCACGTGAATGAAAAAATATATAATTGACTTTGTGTAGAATGAGAGCGCCAGCGAGCAAGAGAGAGAGAGAGAGAGAGAGAGAGAGAGAGAGAGAGAGAGAGAGTGAGTGAGAGAAAGGATCAGAACGGGAAAAACGAAAAAAAAAACAAATTGTTTTGCGTATTAAGATTTTTTAATATAACAAAAAAAGAAAACCTTGAGATGAAAGTCCGCAAAAAACGGGAAAAAAATGGCAGAGTAAGAAGGAGAAAAAGAAATAAACAAGTAAACAAAATAAGCATACAATTGAGATATTTAAATTAACATTGTTGTACACAGTGATACAATTATAATATAAGTATATGAATAAAAATCTATTAGAAAAGTACATGCTCGATGTTGTTTTGATTTTTGCTCAGTATATCGTAAGTTTATAAGGAATTACGTCGTAAAGTATTTGTGTATAAACGCCCAAAATATTATTGCGTTTGTGGATGGCGAAGAACAAAAAAAAGCGAGGTTTCTTTATCACATGGCTGGTATCCTCTCTGCACAGCGTGTAAATGGCATCTTTTCACTAGCTCATCGGTCTCGACGAATGTGCACACACACACGCGCGCGCGTGCGATCGGTTTCCCTGTGCTCCAAGACGACCTCCTCCCTCTTTCATCCCCCGGTACGGGAAAACGATTCGTGCGGGTGTGCGTGTGTGTGCGTGTGTGTGGGGCGCGTTCACCTCGATTCGATTGTGAAATGTCTCGTATCGCACGTACTCACTGGTCAGATGCACGATTGCGTTGAATTACAGGCAACACGAGTAATCGACCGCCGAGGAAGAAAACTAAGAGGAGCGCGCCCAATAGCGCGACAACTTCGCACTCGTCGAACGCAACGCCGGTAAGACAATAATACGCACGAGCCACCAGCAGACACGAGCCCTTTTATTTTCACCCATTAATGCTTGAGGATACTGGAGTTTATTATCATTTTATTTGTCCGAGCTGACACGTGAGGTGAATATTGAACTTTGAAGGCTGCGTACGTTGGGTTATGGTTTGGAGAAAAAAAATGTGTTTGCATACGCACGAATCGAGTAAATGTAAAATTGAATGGAAATTAAGAATAAAGATTTAAGTAAAACATTTTAATTAAAATTGGAAATGAAAATCACTAGTGACAACAACAAAAAAGCATTAAAATGAAAAAACGAAATTTACATAAAAATGAAAAAATAACTTTCGAAATTAAAAAAGCAATTGAATTTTTTTGACTATTCAAATTTGAATAACACAAACAAGTTGTTAATTTAAATTGACAATTTTGGATGGAACGCTGTGCTGAAGTGTTTAGGTTGTCAATAAAAATAAAAATAAGAAAATTGAATTGACTTAAAAAAATTGTCGGTTTGAATTAAAAAAAAATGGTCCACTCAAATTACCGATTTTCCATGAAAGGCTGTCCTGAAGCGTTTGGATTTGAGTATTTATTTTCTCGAAAACGCAACATAGTAGAACAAAGGCCGAGGTTGAAATTGCGCATTTGTGACGGAGATAAAGAAGTTCAGTATCTAGCAGCATTAATCGGTAAAACGCTTGATCCTCCCTGAAAAGAAACTCGAGATTTTTTGCATCGGTTTTTCACAGTAAGAGCAAATGCCTTCTTTTTTTGCTGATTTTTTAAACCTTTTTTTTCATTCATTGCACTACTATCGGCCGCACCGTTTCAATACTGCGAAATGATTTGTAGGCACCGAGCGCTCAAAATCATACGGTTGTTCCGCCGCTCAACAAGCACCAGCGAGAGCAGCAGCGGGAGCACCAGCGAGAGCAACAGCGAGAGCAACAGCGAGAGCAGCAGCGAGAGCAGCAACAACCGACGTCCAATTCAACGGGACCATCAGTCGCGAAACCAGTTGTAACTCAGCCTAACGCGGTTTCCATCGAGCAAGGTATTAAAAAAATTGCAACTATTTAGAAAGAAAACCTCCACTATTTTATGTAACGTGGAGGAAAAAAATGGCGACGAGCAATCCGCGACGAGGCATTGCAAGATAATTGACGTCAGGGAGTTTGACGGGCTATATTCGGCTCGTGGCCGGACAAAAGGATTTTTTTCTGGGAAAACGTGTGCAAGCTTCCAATTTTTGTTATTTTTTATTTTGAAGAGTATGGTCCTAAGTATCATTTATAATTTTTGTATTGAAATATATTGATAAACGTGGTAGATACAAAGGTTTGTGCAGAGTGCTGTTTGAAAAACGTCCTTCGCGATAACCACTGCTGCTTGGATACAAACCATCCGAAATAAAGGAACCAACGCATTCAGTTTTTGCATGAAATTATCAAATGCTTGGGCCAAGGATTTAAACAAATATTGATTTTTGAAAACATGGCCTCAGTCCGAACTTGAAGGTATCGTTTTTGCAACAACAACAAATTCAGCTTTGTTTTTCTTTTTTGAAATATTTTTTATGATTTTTTTTCGACCCGGTACATACAAGAATTGGGCTTATGGAACATTTTTTGTCATGTTTATCCATGATAAACTTGAACGGGGTAGCAAAGGCTCCATTTTCGTTTTTTAAACAGTTTCGTACGATTTTTTTCCGTACAAAAGAAGAGAGAGTCAAAATATCAAGAGGGGAAAATGTTGCAGTGTTTCGTTTTGAATATGTTGACATTTTTTTCAGATTTTTTCTAAACATTTTTTACACATGTTTTTTTCAGGTCTAAGTGCAGTTGAAAAATTGTAAAAAAAAAATTTTTTAATCTGAAAAATGTCAACGTATTCAAAACGAAACACTGCAACATTTGCCCCTCTTGATATTTTGTTTCTAACTCAATAGTTTTCGAGATACGCCAAAGAATTGTTCGGACGATTCTCCGAAGTTTGGACAAAAAAATTTCAGAGAAAAATTCTGAAAAAATTTAAGCGAATTTAAAATCGACAATTGAAACAGTTTCTCCTCCTGATATTTTGTTATAAACGCCATACTTTTCGAGCTAAGCCATCCTACTCATCAGAGTTTCGAGCAAAAATAGTCAACAACAATCTCAGGGAAAATTTTGGAAAGAATTCCAGGCGATCTAGTATAAACTTACGCAAATTTTCACATCTTTGACATTTCCTCTTAAACCTTATAATTCTTGAGTTATGTTGCATTTTTCAAAATTTTTCTTTTTTTAGCCAAAAATGAAATGACTGCGAAAAAAATCGTACGAAACTTTAAAAAAACGAAAATGGACCTCCTGCTGCCCCGTTTAAGTTTATCATGGATAAACAAGACAAAAAAAGTTTCTATAAGTCATGCGCCCAATTCTCGATGGTCGAAAAAAAGCGGAAAAACAGTCACGTACAAAAAATGCGTACTGGGTCGACCAAAAATTATAAAAAATATTTCCAAAAAGCTGAATTTGTTCCCTTCAAAACGTCGTTCGGTAAATTTGGTTATTTTTTTTTTCACGAAGCTATGTAACTTTTTGTGCGGCAAGAAATATCGACTGGTGTATCCAAACTTTTGAGCGGCAGTGTACATTAAACTATTTCTCATCTCTGGTGTTTGGTGGTGATTTTTTGTTTGGTACTTGGTTTGGTTGTTTGGTACTGAACGGAAAATGTTACTACGTTATGAAAAAGTAATTCGAACAAAATTTGAGAAGTCTAAACATTTTTTAGGTAGTACTCAAACGGCTTTTAATTTACTTTGTTTTCGACTTTTCGTAAATTTTTTTTCCCCGCTAATAGACATGATAATAATATAATTTAAATAATTTATCCAACTTATGTTGAGAAAGATTTTCGTTGAACGATTGAGTTTGACTTTTCCGTAAATAATTTTTTCCAACGCTGCCCACTCCAATCGTAATTTTTGTAGCCTTTTGGAATTGATGCAAGGTTGAGATATTCCTATTCCGGTTTCGCTCCAAATATTAGTGATTTTGTCGATAACGTTTCGTGTACTCTCTCGAACAGAAAATTTAAGAGTATTATGATGGTGAAATAATAATAGACTCAATGCTACTCTATCCGTGGGTAATTTTTGCTTCACAAATTCTTCGATTTCCGACCCAATCAGATAAATGTCGCTACTTCCACTATCGTGCAAACCCGCGATTATTTTTTGCATTTTTATTTTTACGTGTACTGTGACGTATCTCAATACAGCAACTACTGGAAACAGTCAAATAAATTGCGAAAAGAACTTCCGGACAGTCAGAGACACTTCCGGACATCAGTTCTTACTCCGAAACAACATATTACTCCAAAAGAAAACGCATACTTGTTAGACGTTCAGTGATGTAAACACCGTGTTCTTGTTCATCAAGTGGTTGAAATAATTTTCACAACCGAAATACATATATTGATTTTTAATCTGCAAATACAAATTGTCTATGGTGAAAATAAATATTTAAATAAAAATTGTGTATTGTTACAGAAAAAATTAAATCAAGACTTACATTGGATCACGCACTAACATTTTCTGCATCGAAATAAAAAAAATTAACACTCCGATAATCATGAAAAAAAAACATGACAAAGGCGTTGGGGCACTAACTAAAAAATGGTTTAGAACCCTCAAATTTTGCAAAACTTTCTTTTTCTTAACATACTTCAATTTTCCGTTGAGAAAAAAAATCGATTTTTTAACCACCCTAATATATATATATATATATATATATATATATATATATATATATATATATATATATATATATATATATATATATATATATATATATATATATATATATGGGGCATTCCATACCAATTCGACCTGGGTCTGACCCTCGACCCCTCAAATCTGGTTCCCGATTTTTCCTATCATTACTTTCACTCTATCAAGCAATTACAATTGTTTTCAAATTTTTCACAATAAATTTGAGCGCGTCATGAATTTTTGAATTTTTTTTAGAACTCTCGATGGTCGTAATCGAAAAATCTGAAAAAATACCCAATAATACAGTGTCAGATATAAAAAATGTTGGTGTAAAATTCATAATGTCTGGACTTTTGCTTCAATCCTAATTAGAGTTTTTGTCGAACATGATAAAAAAAAATCGAAAATTACAAAATACGCTTTAGAAAAATCGGATAAATTTTTTAAAAAATCTGATATTATGCATACAAAATTTCGAGAAACAGTCTACAGTAAATTGACCTCTGCTTCTTATTTTTTTCATTTTTTTCTGCGCAAAAAGCTAAAAAACGGGAACCTACCTATGCCCATAACTCTCTCAATATTGAACGGCACGTTTTGAAATATTATATTTTGAGAATCCTTCGAAAACGAAAAGTCGATATTTTCGAAAAATGTCATCCACGTGTAAGCCCTTAACCGATTTTCTGAACGTGCAGTGATCCCGTCAGGTGGTACCGGCCTGGTGTCGCAATCGATATCGGTCGCGGCTGTGACAACGGGTCAGAGTGTGCCGATCGCGAGTCACGCTTCGATGCCCGCCCAGCCGCAGCGCCCTAGCGCAATGGCGACCGCGGCGCCAATAAAAAAGGCAGCGCCGACGCCACCGGTCACCTCGAATCCACCGACCCCCTCGATCACCGTGCCGACACCACCGCCGAGCGTGACGCCGACGAATCCGAGCTTGGTGAATTCGCCCCTGGTACCGCAGCAACCTCAGCCACCGATCACCCCCGTCACTTCGTTTCCGGGTGTGACGACCCTCGCCGGAACGAACGACGGGATCTCCTCGATCGCCCAGCAACAACAGCAACAGCCGGATCTCATGCAGCCCTACAATGCCCTAGGTACTATACGCGGAAAAAAAAACATCACCGTATCATAAAATTGACCCCTTGGAGGATAGAAACGGGAGTCCAAGGTCCAGTGGGGAGACCAGACTGTGCCCGAAAATACGAAAAATGTGCGAATCCTTCAATGTAGCGATATAAGGTTCGAGGGTCGGGTTGAAAGTCCAAACTTTGAATGCTCCGACAGTTCAAAATTCCGAATTTTAATGTTCCGAAATTCAAGATGGGGCCGGGTTTAAATTCCGAACTTTGAATGGTCAGAACGCTCAAAACTCCGAAAGAACTTTACACGAAAGACCAAAACTCCGAAAATCTTAACACCGTCAAAATAATTCGGCTATGGAAGTTTTAAAAGTATCAAAATTTTCATCAATCGACGAGTTATTTCAAGAATTTTTTTTCATTAACGGAGACTTTGTTCTTGGAGTGCCATATTTCAGGTGTTTACATTTTATTTTTTTTAAAGGAAACGAGTAAAGCTTTTTGAGTGCGGTTTTTTTCTTGCTTTTATTCATGATATACAGAACGTTAAAAAATTTTTTTTTGAAAAAAAAACCAAAATGGCGGCCGTTGCTGCTCCGCGAAAACAGGTCCTCAAATCGCGGGAGGTAAACGGCTGACATCACTGCCCCCTCTTTGTTGATCTGAAACACAAATTAAAAGCATATTATCAATCTGTGACCCTTTGGTCATGGAATGACGGATGGGTTTTTCGTTTAGTACAAATTTCGGAAAATGGCGGCAATTAAAAAAAATCGAATTTTCCCCCTTTTTTCGCATAAAGAGATAAATAATAAATGCAAAAATGTATCTATCGAAAAAACGATCCGTCATTCCGTGAAGACATATTTTCTGAGTATGCTCTCCAAATTTCAGGTCGATATGTTAATTACAGCGGTCAGGAGAATGTCAGCCATTTTTAGAAACGTGTTTTTGTAATGTGTTTACACAAATGTGTTTATAATTACCGCGAATCGGCAATGCCTGGTCCATAGAGGCATCCCTCCTCTTCTTCTAGCTGCTCATATTGAGCTCAAATTGATTTTTTGAAAATTTCAAGGACAAAATCTCCCTTAAGAAGTGATTTTGCGTCAATTTTGAAATTTGTCTAGACAATGTTATACGTTCTACATCATTTACAGTCAACTGTGTAGAATTTCGCTGGCAGAATCATGACATGAGGGCCGGGTTGGAATTCCGAACTTTGAATACGCCGACGGTTTAAAATTCCTAATTTCAATGTTCCGAAATGACAAGGTTCGTCAAGATTATGCCAGCGAAAGTCTACACAGTTGACTGTAAACGATGTAGAACGTATAACATTGTCCAGACAAATTTCAAAATTGACGTAAAATCGCTTCTTAATAAAAAAAAATCTTGAAATCATTCGTCGATTTATTCAAAATTTTGAAACTTCCAAAACTTCCGTAGCCAAATTATTTTGACGGTGTTCAGATTTTCGGAGTTTTGGTCTTTCGTGTAAACTTTTTTCGGAGTTTTGATCTTTCGGGGTAGTATATTTTCGGAGTTTTGATCGTTCTGATTATTCAAAGTTTGGAATTTCAACCCGGCGCTATCGTTCGGTGAGATGGAAGTGGCCGGCCGGCGCTCGGACCGAGCGTAAAAGCTTTGAACGGCTTCTGGGGCCCATAATTTTGCACGTGAAAATTCGACCGTCTTTTTACTACCGCAATTTTCATCCCATATGCTGATTTTCGTACGAAAATCAAGAAAAACACATGACATTATTTAAGTATTGGGAGTACAAATAAGTCTCCGCCGTTTGACAATAGATGGCCCCACTAGGAGGTTACGGTTGAAATAGTCAGATGTAAAACGTCATATCGTAAGGTTGGACATCTGGCAAGACCATAACCTTGAAATAGTAGCGATTTTGTATCATGACGACATATTTTTTTTCGTGCGAAAATGTCGAGTTTTGAGCCGAAAAAGCGTCATTTTCGGGAACTTAAAAACTCTTATTTACTTCTTTAATTTAAAGAAATTTGCAGCTGAGGCCCATCGATTGCTTGTAGAAGCATATGGTGAGGCTGCTTTAAGTGAGAGAAGTTGTGAGTGGTTTAACACGTTGAAGAACGGCGAGTTTGATGTCGAAGACAAAGAACTTAGCGGGAGGCCGAAACGAAGACGCGGAATTGGAAGAATTATCGGAAGGAGATTCGTGCCAAACGCAAGCGTTCCCGCAAATGAAGCTTATTTGGCCCGAAACACGACATTTTCGCCCGAAAAAAAATGATGTCATGTTGATACAAAATCGCTAATATTTCAAAGTTATGGTCTTGTCAGACGTCCAACCTTACAATATGACGTTTTTCACCTGACAATTTCAACCGTAACCTCCTGGTGGGGCCATCTTTCGTCAAACGGCAGAGACCTATTTGTACTCCCAATATATAATTATTTGTCATTGAGATTATTCAGAAATTTCGTCATGTTTGCAGTCTCAAATTTTTTAATGCATACTTCTTCTACGTCGATGCATTACATGCAAGAAGAAATGCATGTTTTTTTATTGAAAACAAACGATGCGACTGCGTGCAGTGAGTAAAAAAATTCCGTTGGCTTAAGAGGGGCGATGCCTTTAGGCGAGGAAACAATGGCTGATTGTCATGGCTTTTTTACAAGAAAAGATTTCTTCACCGTTTTTGAGACTTAGGGTATGTTTTATTACTACTTTTGGTTGTTATATGATATTTTTTATTCATCTTAATGGCGGAGGTATGGCACGGGTTGCGACGGATGTTGTCAGACGGCGTGACACGTAGCGTCGGCGGGATAAATCGTAAGAAAAACCAACGAAGATTTTTCTTTCATTAACACTCGTACGCAGAATATGAACCAAGAAAAAGTGAGAAATGTTGAAAATGAATCTAAAATGAAATGTTGAAAAAGATTGAATTTTCCGAGAAAAAAATGGCCACATTTTGCATTAAAAAGACTTTTTTGTTGAATTTTCAAAAACATTTATGGTCATGTTTTAGGCAATAAGGTGAGAAAGATTTATACCAAATTTCATCAGAATCGGTCGATTAGTTTTTCAGTTATGCGTCACGCCAGTTTTTAAAATGCAGTCTAGATGAACGTGCCACACCTCCGCCATTTTTAAAGATTAATAAAAAAAAATACCATGTAACAGCCAAAAGTAGTAATAAAACATACCCTAAGTCTCAAGAGTGGCGAAGAAATTTTGCCTTTGAAAGAAAAATAATGCAAAACAGAACATTTTTTTTCTCGCCTAAAGGTATCAACCCCCTTAATCAACACTGTATGTGTACCATCATTCGCATCCCCCAGTCGCGAAGTTCACAAAACCACCGACACTCGAGCCCGAATTAAGGTTGCATGGGTTAGCAGTCATCCGTCCTGCAATTGGGATCTGTCAAATGGCGATATGACATCTAGTGGCGGACAATCAAAGTACATTCGGGACAAAGCCCTCAATAACAATTATACGTAGCCATGCGATAACAGTATTTAATTTCGATTAATAACATACAATCGGTGAAAATGGAACGCGCGAAGTTTTCTCTGCGTAAAAACTACCGAAAGAACAGTGAACGATTGCGAAAAGACTTCGAGTACGGAGTTGGAAGTCCGTTTCCACAAGTCTCCCATTGCAGGAAAACGCTTTGTGAAAATTAATAAAGTGAATCCAGGCATGAAAGTGTGCACGCTGCATTTCCGGAAGGAAGATTATATACTACCGGGGTACGTAGCCTCAAAAAAAGCGAACGGAGTAAAGGCTGCTTTATTCACTTAAGGTATTCCTTTCGCGGAGGGCCGTATTTTGTGGGGGCATAAGCAGGGCCTTCTGAATCGTCGGTACATTACAATTGGGCTTAATAAAAAAATAAGTTACAATGGATTATTATACACAACGATAACCTAGAACAAAAAATTTCGCGCAAATTTAGTAGATTGAGACATTTTTACATTTATTTGAAACGTCACGGCTACAAAAATTCTTCTGCTAGTCACATTTTTCCAAGTTTTAACATTAATATTTTCTTTAAACGTTCGGTGACCCTCTGTTTTTATTGGTGTTACGGAATCTTTAGACTTTTTTACACCTGTGAGCAGTTTATATTAGGCATCTAGAGTTATTTAGTGTATAAATTATTAGATAGAAATGTGGCCAGCGTGACATGTCCATAAAGCGCCGTATAAATGAGACGATTTTTCGGGCCGTAATTTTTCGTTAAAGGTTCGGTAGCTTGGCTTGAAATTTTACCAGTATACTCGGATGTATTTTTACTTCATTATAGACGAAAATCAGTTAAGTGTAAAATATTTGGGTTTGTGAAAGGAATACCTTAAAAAACCAACATTATGCGCCAATATCGTCTTTTATTTTATATATATTTTCACAGATATAACCGCGAAAAAATGATACTTGAAAACTATCGCTGTTCTATCGTGCAATATAGCAAATTCTGGAAATGCGGAGACTCGTGAAGGTCGAATGGAAAGAGCTCGGAAAATAAATCTAAAAGAAAACCTTTGTAAACAAAACGCTTTGAAGCTGACAGCACCGGTATCACAAACGCTGTTAATTTGACCACATTTTTGCACTAATGCATTTTGCACTAATTGCACTAAATTGCACTAATACTTATTATAATATCACAAAAATTTTCACTAAATTACACGACTGTTTACGTTTCACGATCTTCTTATCGCCGCCATGTTTTTTAAGCTCCGCCCATATGACAGATCCCAATAGGATACGATAGGCTCTATAAGTACGTAATATCCACAGTGCGGATAGTGTTCGACGGCAACGCGGGCTTCGGTTTTCGAAATTTTCGGGCCGCGTTGAACTGCCAACTTTGGACTTCCCTCTAGTCTCCATGATAATCACGTAACCAAGTAGCCCACGTGTAATCCGCATCAGAAAATGTCCCACTCCCTGCCTATCTGTAAAGAGAATTTCCTGCATTAATGCGAGTCTGTATGAAATTCCTCAATTACGCAAAGTGCGAAAGCAATATTGTTCAACGAATACGTAATTCGCCACAGCGTCCGTAACGACGGCCCATACAGGACTGGAGCAAACGTTAACTAATATGAAGAAAGAGGCCCACATTTCAATGATGCAGCAGCAGCAATTGCCGCAGCAGCAACATCAGCCGCTCCAAGCCGGTCACCCAACGGTCAATAACACGAGCATGAACCTGCTCGCCGAATTGAAGAACCCGGTCAACATGATGTCCTCGAGTATCCCGGCGAGCCTCAATCTCGGCAATATGAACATGACGAGCCCGTACATGTCGGCGATTCACAATCAGTTCGAAAGCATCATGAACACGAGTGCCCAAGTGAGCAATATGCAAAATTCCCACGGAATGACGATGTCCCAGCAGCCGCAGCCGCAGCCGCAGCAGCAGCAACACTCGAACGGCTTTACGAGCGTGAAGCGCGAGGGCTCGCCGTCGAGTATGCTCAACAACAACGGTATACCGGGCCTCGGTATGGCGGGCATAAATATGAGCGGCATGGGATCGATATTCGATCCTTTGCCGATGCCAATCGGGGTCAATATGCAGATGCCTCAGATGCCCGTAAAAAAGGAGGAGAAACCGATATCCATGGCACAGACACAAATAGCGCACAAAGCGATGGATGGTGAGTTGTTCAATTTTCAAGAAGAACTTTGATCAAGCATGGCTCTTAGGCATATGAAAAACAGGGAAAACTCGGCAAATTTCTTTCCTCCTGGAATAAACAGGGAAAAAATAGGGAAGTTTGAAAATTCTCTGGATTTTTGTCCAGAATTTACTTTTTGCAATTACGAAAAATAAAACCGGCTTGAAAAAAAAAAAAAACTGAAAAGTATAAGAAAAATATTTTTAATATTTATATTATTTTTCGTTATATACGGAAAAAAGTTATGTCAGTGCCACACTTTGAAAATTTCAAAAACTAATTTACTCTAAAGCGCTATAAATTTACATTCGGTTTCTCGATACACAACCACACAATTATCATTGTAGATAAGCGTTTATATTTAGTTTGATTTAATGGCACCGACATAAAAGTTTGTTTTTATAATAAAAAAAACAGGTTCTGTATTTAAAAAAAATGATTTTAATATTTAACATTTTCAAATATTTGATTTAAAAAAAATGATTATCTATCTGGCCCATCGAATTCTTGATGGAATTTCTGAGTCAATAATGCATAGCAACCATGTTAAGTTCATTCGCTTATCAAACTGCCGTGTCCGTGCGAGGGCACAGGGCAACTGTGGAAAATCGGATAGCAGGCGGCTAAGCCATCGCTGAATTTAATCGGAAACTCAGTGAAACTGAGTGACTGCTCGGCCGACTGGTCAGAGCCAGTGCGCGGCTGAGCGGTCACCCGTCCCCTCGAAATACTCACTTTTCGCCACACTCACACGCGTCCACTACCAACCGCTTTACTAATAGTTTGTTCTTCTTTCTTTTTCCCTATTCACGAAACTCGCGGTTGCTCTAGCCGGAGCTCTTTTCGCAGAGATGAGCGCCCTCGGAATTCCGCCTATGAGCAATCACTCCGGTTCGCAAATAATGCCTGAGAAAAAAATGACACCGCCGGATTCTAAGAATCCCGCAGCGAACTTTGCCTCCGCATTCAAGAATAAGGTACGTCCGAGGGAGACGCGAAGGTTCTGCTTTTCGTCCGTTTTCTTCTTTTCTGTCTCACTCTCGCGTTATTTTGTATCGGACTGGTGAGGGCAAACGTTTGATCGTCGTTTTTCAGACTGTGGAGCAAAACGTAAAGAACGCGTCCTCGTGGTCGTCGCTGGCACAGGCCTCGAGTCCGCAATCCGCGGCGGGAAGCAACATGAAGAGCGCCGCGCGTGATTCTTTTCAGGCCTTCAAGAAACAAGCCAAAGAAAAACAGGACAGGGTAAGCTGACGTGATCGAGGAGTATGCAAAATGGCTATATCTATCGAAAATAAATATATCTTCGAGAAAAAATAAGTACGAAAAAGAGGAGTGCCATTATTACGCGTGAAACTTAATTATTTTCCACGAGTAATTATGCCAGCCTCGTACTTTCGGGAAAAAATCTAGAATAAAAATTCCCCCCTCGTTTTTCGGCCATTCGCATCCTACCGCTGGATGGCAATCGGGTCAATATCTTTTCCGAACGTTGTCCGATATTCTCGATCGTAAAGCGGTTTCTGTTCGTCCAGCAACGGGCATTGATGGAGCAGCAAGAGATGCGCAGACAGCAGAAGGAGCAGGAGCGGCTGCGCCAGGAGAACGAGCGGAGAAGAGAACGGGAGGAGGAGGACGCCCTGGAGAAGGTCATGAAGACGGTAACGGAACAGCAGCCGCCCCAGGGAATCCAACAGACGCCGCGAGCCGAGGAGGTTAAAGCATCGACCGATACCGATAGCAGTAGTCCGAGTCAATCGTCCGGCCAGGACAAAGCCGCGGCCGAGAGAGAGCGCCAGAGGCTGCGGGAGCAGGAGAGACGACGACGCGAAGCGGTGAGTTCAACGACTTTTCCCTCAGCCACGTGGAGAAATGAAACCTTTTTTTTTGCCGATTGCTCGATCGGTCCACTCGTTCTCCAAAGTTCCAGTGCATTCCGTGAAAAGGAATTGAATATTACGCGTCCACTCTGCTCGCTTTTTTTTTCCTTCATTTTTCGCCCCGAAAAAAGGTCGCATCGAAAAAGTTCCTAAAAATATTTCTGAAGAATGAAAAACAAGGCCAATCTACGTTTATTCATATTTGAAGATATTTCGATACGATTTTATTTCGGCGCTTCAGCTAAACCCAAACAGAGCTGGCTCGCGAAGCGAATGGCTGTTTGAATCGCGATCGAACGTTGAGCAGGCCTCGCGACTGGAAAGAGTGACACGGGCACACTCGAGAAAGATTTACAAAAAAATAATGATAATATTGGACCGCTGGATTCGTAAAAAAGAATAGGCATAATTTTTATTTTCAGATGGCAAACAAGATTGACATGAACATGCAAAGCGATTTGATGGCTGCGTTTGAGGAAACATTATAATGTTTCAAATCGCTGGCCGTTTGTAAAACCGCTGAAAACCGGGCAGGACTTGGACGATAGTCTCTCGACGCGCTGGACGAGTGTAGCCGCAGACTCTTGTGTGTTCTTTTCTTTTACTATTCTCTCTCTCGTTTTTTTTTTCTTTTCTTTCGAAGAAAACAAAAATACACGTAACCGTCGTCGACCGATAATTCGCTGGTTCGTATGTGCTTTGAGAGTCGAACATTGTGACGGGGCTCGGTGATACGCGGGAATGGGGGAGGGGAAAGGGGACGCAAATCGGAGGGCAAGTGCGGGCGATTGTCACACTCGGCGCGTACATGGACGTTGTGATGCAGCAGCGGGTTGGTGCGCAGTTGGAACATTCCAACGGACGATTATTGTATTGAAAACGCAAAAAAAATCTTCGACGGAGCGAAAAATCCTACGAGAACGCGCGAACGAGTGGAAGCGGAAGAAGAAAAAAAGCAACGCGCGAGTGACCAACCGATCTCGAGATAAAAGTTTAAACAAATGTTTTGCGCTCCTTTTTTTTAACGACGCGATGGCGATTGTGTAATCGACGGACACCCAAGTGTGACCATGTAAATTAGATAAATATCAATAACTTACAGGATATAAACTCCGATGAATATTATTATTATTATTATTATTATTATTATTAATAATGATGATGCTATACACACTGAATTATGTGTTTACACGTTTTTCCGGATTTTCATAAGTTTGTACTTTATGTAAATTTGGAAGCGACGAGAAGAGGAAAAAAAAACGTTGAAAAACGAAGAAAAAAATCAGAAAATATGTTGCAAGAACGAAAAAAAACGATCATGAGTGACATTAGCGTGATACGATGTTTTTTGGTAACGCGTGCGTGCGTGCGTGTGTGTGTGTGGCTGTGATGTGCGTGAGAAAGAATGTGACATATTGAAAACGACGGCAATTGTGAGGGTGGGGGGGGGGGGGTGTCAAGAGACTGCGGGGGTTTGAGAAAACCGCGTTAATGTACATTTAGTTAAGTTTTATATTTTTCCACATTCAGTCATTAATCGTTGGTAGAGAAGATACGTAGAGATCCATTATCTGCCAATATATATAGATATATATCCCATACAACTATTAGCTATTCACTAATGATTCAACGGCAAAGAAATAATAAATAAAACGCGGAGTAAACTTTTAATGATTAAGATGCACGTTAAATATAAAACCGAGAAGAAGGAATGAAAATGGAACAAAAATTCGAAAAAAAAAAGAACGCGAACTGTAATCCTTCTGTATAGGTAGGCTTGTTTAGTCACTAACGGATACAAGAATATACCTAGTGCGAAGGGATGTACAAGTTTGTCGAATGAACGATATATTGCGATAAATGACCGCCCGGCGCGATATTCCCATTAGATTTTCTTTTTTTTTCGCGTGCACCCCCTCCCCCCAGCAGCCCCCTTCGCGTTCACTCGTGGCGCGAACGAGCGTAAAAGAACGGGTAAGAAGAACCGCGAAAAATCATGAAACGTCCGGGGGCGTCGATGAATCGTGCGCGGGCTTGGTCGTGATTCGCTTTAGGAAGAAGATGAGGAGGAAAAAAAACGTCGTCAATTATTACGAGAATAACGGTGGGGCGGATAGCGTTCGTTGATTTTTTTCGGGTTAATTAGAGGGAGAAGAAGCCGAAAGAGGAGACGAGGCGAATACAATGATGACACGAACGAATGAGAGTATCCGGAGATCGGCAATTGTATCGATATATATATATATCGATCAAAAGCATTCCTTGTTATTGCTTCACTTTCGACGAATTATTCGATAACAGTTATTTTATAAAATTGATCGAAGAGGTTACGACGTTCATTTTTTCCACTTGAAACTTGGAGCTTTTCTTTGCCTTTTTTTCTTCACACGCGCGGTTCGAAAATGTCAGTGATTTCGTATGAAATTTTGAGAAATTCTGCCAGTAAGAAGCTTGGTCCGAAGACCCCACAGCCGAAGTTGAAGTTACCAGAAATTCCATTGTATTTCTAGTAACTGAATTGTTACTTCTGGTAAAAACTGGTCCGAGCTCCAGTACTCAACCTACAGTTGCCGAATGTTTCAAAGCATATCTAGTAACTTACGAGTTGCCGCTGGTAATTTCTGGCTCGAGCTCTAACGTCCACGCGGAAGTCACCAGGAAAGCATTGTATTGCTAGAAACTCGAGTGACTAAATACAGAATTAAATTTCTAGTAACTTCTAGAAGCACTTCTAGAAGTTGTGATCGATGTTAGAACTTCTAGATGTTTTCATGAATTTCAAAACTCCGAGTAGTCGTAATCAAGTCTAGAAGTTCTAGAAATCGTCATAAGTTCTAGAATTTCCAGAAGTAGCCACAAATTATAGAATTTCTAGGAGTTGAAATAAATTCTAGTACTTCCAGAAGTCGCTATCATTTCTAGAACGTTCAGATGTTGCCATGAAATTTAGAACTTCCAAAAGTTGTGAATTTCAGAGCTTCTAGGGGTTGTCATCAATTCTAGAACTTGTAGAACTTGCAATAATTCCTAGAACTTCTAGAAGTTACCAAAACACGGTGAAATTTCCGGGAATTTCTAGTAATTTCCAGTTAAATATTCGTCCGAGTTTCAATTCCCAACTGGAAGATGCCAAAAGTCCCTAGAAGTCTCTAGAATCACGATGGAATTTTTCGTTAAAACGTGAAGAGGGGAGTAATGATATTTACATTTCAAATTCGCAAAGTGAGTAATAAGAAAAATATCTAAAAAATAATCGTTTACGTTTTGGTGTAAATAGTAAATGCGTGTAATGTTCCGTATACCTCAAGCTCACTCTTATAATGTAATTGTTTGTGAATAAACTTTGAAAGAAACAAGGAGTGCTTTTTCTTCGACGTATGTCAAAGGAGGTGCCGAAAGTTGGAAAACTTTTGGGTTTTTTTCTCCGCATACCGATTCGTTCGGAAAAACTCATAACCGTATTGTTAGGGTGTGTCGATAAAAAATAAAGCTGCCTCGGCTGACGTTCGGCAAGAATATTTTTTATTCCCCATTACACAGTTCGCAGAGGTGACATTTGAAGTTTTTTTTCTCGCCACACTCGATTATATCGTGCACGAGAGATGTCGTGGTGTACCTAAAATGTCCGAGATACGTGTTAAATAAGTAGAGGGATTTCCGTGATTTCGTGTGGTTTCGTAATCGTGTAATCGTCGACAGCGAATTTTAATTTCCGCAATACGAATGCGTCGTACGTATCCGCGTACGAGGAACTTTTTCGCCACCTGGTGGCGTCGCGTGTGACTCTCCGGATAACGGAGCAGGGAAAAGAAAAGCGAACAGCGCAAGGCACCGACTCGCCGGGATAAATTAAATCGGCGAAATTGTTCGGTGTGTTACCAATTGGTCCTTGCGGCAAAACAAAGATAGTAGAAAAATCCACATTTTGATTGGCGAAAACGACAAAAAAGTACAAAATTTGTATGCATAATTAAGAGATGAAAAAAAAAGAAGAAGAAAAAATTAGTTTTTGTTTAGTTAATTGCGTGTAGATTCGGATGAATCTTCGAATGCGTTTTTGGGAATAAAGAAACGGCAGGATAATTAGTAGGGGGATAAAAGGAAAAAGGAAGAAAACGTGTAGAAAGTTAAAATAGTCTTGTTAGTCGCTTTAGCTCGTACCAACCACACAATCATACCGATAAATGAGAGTTATTAATGTGAATTTATATAATATTAAATTATTTAATTGAAGGAAGATGAAGAAGAGGAGGAAGATAAAACCCATACAAACGACAAAAAAAGAATACAATTTTATTTTTTTAAGAGCTTATCCTTGTATATTGCTGCTATGCTGCTGGGCGGATTGTTTTTTTTTCGTTCGAAACTCAATGATTTCGTTTGTGTATGTGCAATGTTGGGCCCGCGTCCTCGCGAAATCGTAACACGTCGTCGCAACTCCTCATTTATTTTTTCGTGACCCCCCCCCCCCTCCCGCCCCCAACATTATTCGTATATAATGATTGTGCAGTATATCTTCTTCAATAATGCGAGAGAGAAATGCATGATCGAATTACGAGCTCAATCCTACTTGCATTACTTTTCCGTTTTTTTTTTAACTTAATCAGCGATGACTCTCGTCTCAGCGAAAAAATCATTTTCGTGTCCTTTTTTTTCGCCCTCGATGAATTCGATCGTTATTGAATTGCGAGACGAAGGATTTATCATGTTCCGGCGGAAGAGCGAAAAAACATTTAACGCGCTTATTCGACGAAGAAATAACAAGGAAATGGAGAAGAAAGAAAGGAATTAAACGAGCAATGCCTTTTATTTCGCAGCGACGAGGAAAATCCGCGAGACGAAAAGCAGAGGAAAAAAAAAACGTATATCGCAAATACAAATTGTACAGTGAACGAGAATAAAATGATGATTTTTTTTTCCGATCCAGTACACGTTACACCGAAATAATAAATGTCCATAAGAATTGTTACGAGAAGCGATTTAGATTATAGAGAGAATAAACGTTTTTTAATATGTTACGAGAGCAAGAGAAAGAGTAGATAGAATGAGAGTGAGAATGAGCGAAAGATAAATAAAACATAATAAATAGATGAATAAATAAAAAAACAAAATAAAGAGCATTGACGTCGTATTAACAAAGAAATAAGGAAAAAATATTAGCTGTAGCGACTATCGACTTCCTTCGGATTTCTTCGTTAAAATTCATCGTACGATTTGTACTTTTTTTTTTATCTCCCTTCGTCATTTCCCGTGCATACGAAAGAGAAAGAAAAAAAGCAAGAAATCTGTTTAAGAAAAAAGCTGTACATATTACTTTGGTTGGGAATATGCACGTGGCCGATCGTTAAATTTTTCGATCATGTATCGTACATTTTCGCGAATTAGAATTATTGATAGGAGTTGAAAAAAGAAAATTATTTCGACATCTCGATGAGGAGCTTTTCGTCGTTGGTGTTTTCGCATGTAACGTTGTATTTTTCAGTGATTGAGAACCCGACGAGAAAAATAAAAGAAAAAACGAAGGCGACCGTTCTGGGCCTAGTTGATTAAATCGGGGAAAAGAAATAAGAGCAACAATTTAAGAAATTAATATTCTAGACACACACACACACACACACACACACACACACACACACACACACACACACACACACTCGACGACGAAGTCTGTCAAGTTACACCCACGTAATCTAGGATTAAAATTGAAAGTCAAACGGTGTGCAAGTGTTCGATTATTTAGACGTTTTCTTTGTCTCGTCTGCATGGATGATGTCGGGCCTTTTTTGGTACCTCGTATTACGCGATTTTCACGTGTGGCCGTATAAAAATTCGTCGCTTTTTTCCGCATTGTCGTGAAACATTTATGTACTCGTTATGGAAACATTTATGGACTCGTTATCGAAAACCGAAAAAAAAAATGCGGGCGATATTTTTTCCCGTTCGGTCTGTGACGTGCTGGCGTGATTTTTACTTTCGATTCCAGTCGCAACGTGCCGTTGTTCGAGACAGGTCGACCTTGGCGTCGGTTGTACGATTTTCTTTTTTTTTCTCGTCGCACAGGGAGCTAATTTCATGTGGCTTTTTTCTTCGCTGTCTTAAAAAATTATCTGCTTTCTTTTCGTTTTGCTTGATTGATTTGTTTTTTCATGGTGCACAATGGAGACGCGAGATCGCTGCCTGGAGATATTCAAGACTTTATCGCAATTTCAAAATTACGTCTGTGTCGACGAAAAGAGGATATATATATATATATATATATATTAGGATGGTTAAAAAAAATCAATTTTGTTTTTTCGCAGTACTCAACGCAGAATGTTACTTATGAAAATGTAACGTTATGAAAAAGGAATTCATACAAAATTTAAAAGGTCTAAACATTTTTTTATGTAGTGCACAAACGATTAAATTTTTTTTTTTTTCGATTTTTCGTCAACTTTTTTTCCCAGCCAATAGACATCATAATAATATAATTTTTTCAAAACTTTTTGCGCTCTGTATCATTTTCTCAGTTAACATAAACAGGTCGTTTTCATTTCAAGTAGTTTTAATAAAAACAATAATTCCAAACGATGTTTCAAAAAATATGTATTCTGGATCATAGTATGCGATTGTTGAAAAACTTAAGTAATTACTCCGAAGATCGAGCCGAATAATAATTTCCCTTCTCGCGAAAAAGATGGTGTTTTCTGTGCTCGCTCACAACTTGCAACAGATATTGTTTTTGGTCTTCGTTTTTTCGTAATTAAAACGTTGAAATCTTTCACGCATTATAATCTTGATTGAAGTCCCAGAGTGAAGGATTCAAGTCCAAAAAACTGCATGGGAGCTCAAATCGTTCGAATAAACTTTTTTACATTTTTGTTTTAAGCGTACTGTGACGTACGTCAATACAGCAACTATTGGAAACAGTCAAATCAATCGCAAAAAAACTCACGGGCAGTCAAAGAAACAAAGGTGCAGTAGCGTCAACAGCGCCACGGTTTGTAACTCTCGAATCCGTATGACTTTGTTTTCTTACTCCAAAAAACACGCATACTTGTTAGACGTTCAGTGATGTAAACACCGTGTTCTTGTTCATCAAGTGGTTCATATGATTTTCACAACCGAATTACATATATTGATTCTTAATCTGCAAATACAAATTGTTTATGGTAAAAAAAGATTCCAATACAAATTGTGTTTTGTTACAGAAAAAATTAAATCAAGACTTACATTGGATCACGCGCTAATATTTTCTGCATCGAGATTTAAAAAAAAATTAATACTCCGATAATCATGAAAAAAACATGAAAAAGGCGTTTAAGCACTAACTAAAAAATGGTTTAGAACCCTCACATTTTGCAAAACTTTCTTTTTCTTAACATACTTCAATTTTCCTTTGAGAAAAAAAATCGATTTCTTTTAACCACCCTAATATGAAAAGAAATATATATATATATATATATTTATGGTACAGTATGGAAAAGTATGGAAACACTTTTCGCGATTTTTCTACCGGAAGTAGTCCAGAACCAAATTTACAAGTGGTTTTCTTTCTCAACGTGTTGAGAACTTTTTTATATCCGGAGGAGTGTTCGCGAAAGATTTAAATAACTTTGTCAAGAAATTCTAGAAAATACGTTTTTCAGAGGCGAATTTGAGCAGAGTTTTGACCCTTTCGAGTCCCTCTTAAAAGAAATGCCTTGTTGCTATTTGGCAAACAAATACAGGCGAGTTTGCGAGAGTAGGAATTCGAGAACAAAAACCAGTCGTGTTTAAGGTCTCCCAGTGGATAACAAATTGTATCGAAGAAAGAAAAAAAAAGCAAAATGGATTTTTTTAAATCCCTGAAATACTAACTCTAATATTTTCTTATGCCGGTTTTTTTCGGCGCAAAGAAATTGGAAAATTACCGATCTCGGGGTTCCTCCAGAAGTAATTTTTCTTGATCGAAAACTCGAAAAGTGTATCAGTCCTTTTGCTCTTACTGTACACACACACACACACACACCAACACAACCCAATCAAACGCATTTTTTTTTTAAATTTGGATTACTTCTCCGATGTAATTGAAAGCGAACAAAAACGATTTTATGCTCTTCTCTGTGTTTCCGTCGCATTTTTTTTCCTTACATCAAAAGCGTCCTCAATGAAATTCCTTGAAACCAGCCAAGTTTCGAATGAGGTGTGAGAAAACTTGCCACGGACGTTTCAAAGCCCACAACATATTCGTCAGATTATTTGCTAACTCTTGAATTTTTCGTGACTACATTATTCTTCCGACTTCCAATTTTCGTGTGAAATAATTGTTATCTACGAGTGATTTTGTCGCCCCCCCCCCCCCTGCCGTTGCGGAACCCTCGAGCCTTCGCATGGGATAATTGATTACCGATCTCTCGAGACTCGTCGAATTCAATCGTTCCATAATAATGGTGTTGACGTTTGCATCGTTGGAATCCAACGAATGTTCTATTTCATATTTCAATTCCCTTATTTTTATTATTATGCAATATAATTTTTTGCATATACATATTATAGATCTCCGAATAAACGTTTCAAAAAAAAAAAATTGATGATTTTGTGTGGCCACAATTTGCCGAGAGAAATAAAAAGAAATTCATAAGTATCCATTTTTATTGCATTCCAACGATGCAAAGTTCAATCACCAATAATATATGTATGGAACGAAAAAAAAAATGGTTTTGCGATTCTAGAAAAATGCTTTTTGAAGCCTGCTGTGTGTCAGTCATTTTGGTATACTTCGGCGCTATCTGAGAAACTGAATGGGCAAAGGTAAAAGGAACAATAAAAAAAGATGGAAGCAACGAGGACTATTGATTTACGAATGAGCGAAATGATTTTTCTGTGTAATGAAGCATACTTCGTGAATGATTGTATTATAAGGGGTTTGTAACTGTAAATACGAGAGATCGAATAATTGACAGCGATGTTCATCGGAATAACAAGATATAGCTATGTATAAAAAAAAAGAAACAAAACAGGAGAGAAAGCCCAACAGAAAAAAGTCTAATGAATAATAGAACGATATAAATATTGATCCACACACTACGTATGTGATAAGGGTTTGTAATATTTGATCGAAGGCCGAAATACACGGATATAGTGACGTAACGAGACTCGTAAGTTTGCAGTGACGTGCAAAATGAAGAAAAAAAAACAATACTATTCATACACGATTCGAGAGAAGAAAAATCGGCGGAGAAACAAAATACACACAGACAGATTTTTAAAAAAGCGTAATTTTCGTAACACCAAAATCACTGCTCTATATGAAAAATAATTTTTTATATAAGTTCCCCGAAGGGCGCACATCATCTCCAATGGCACATGAAGATATATGAATTTAAAAAAGTTTAAACGAACATACTTATAACTATAGGATATGGAAAGAGAAAAATGGTTGTAAATAAATAATAATTGCGAAGAAGATAAAGAAGACAAGGCATGAGAGAGAGGGAGAGAGAGCGAGAGAGAGAGAGAGAGAGAGAGAGAGAGAGAGAGAGAGAGAGAGAAGAGAGAAATAAAGAGACGGCTTGATGTTGAGAGCAAGGAAATTAATTATTTGACTGCACGTTTTGCATCACACAAATCTCCCGCAATTTCCTTCGTACATTTTCCGAGCAGTCGCCTCGTTTTCTTACCCAATCGATCGATAAAAAATTTCGTGAATAAATCATAATAGAAAGAAAATGTAAAAAACGTTTAATTTGCAACTTAACGTGCATTTAAATAAATGCTATTCAATTTTCCGGAAAAATGTTTAAATTTGCAACTTACATTGGGAAAAAAGTTTGAACTTGCAATTTAAATTTTTTTAAAGTTGAAATTTTCAATTTAAATAAAAAAAAAAACATGTTTAAATTTGCACTTGACGTGTAAAAAAGAAGTTGCTCCCTTTGTGAGTTGCAATATTTTTTTTCGTTTTTCTCCCCTCCCCTCGTAATACAGTCAAATCTTGTAAGACGAAACGTACAGCGTAGAGTTTAATCGTTCGATCACCACAATCTATATAGTAAATTAGTAAAACTATATAGGTAAGGTTCGTAACATTCAATTTACATATTAAAGAAAAAAGAAAGAACATTCGATAAATCGAGTATTCGCGATGTTTGTCGTATGGCAACGGGACAAACCGAATTTTCGTGTGTCTACGGTGTGCGAGAGAACGAAAAACAAAATCGATAACGTTCGCGTGTGTGTATGTGTGTGTATATATATACATATTTATATATATATATACACACACATATATGAATAATTCATGCATTAATAAAAATCTTTTATAGATTGCAATCGTTGCATGTCTCATACATGTATATATATTTTAAAAAACGTGTACGTAGATCGTAATAAAGTCGAGAGAGATAAACGTAAAATCTTATAAAAATGATATGAAAAAAAAAAGAATAAAAATAAATAAACATAATCGTGTCGTCCATTAATCCGAAAAAAAGTTACTCGGCACGCGAATTTAAAATGAAATAATCGCAGCCACTATCGTCGTTTCGCCGATTTTTACAGTTATTTCTTTTTCTTGTGTTTGCCGATAAGTTAGCGAAAAAAAAACAAACAAACGAGAAAACTTATAACAATAATTGCGATAAATAAATCATTGTATATATTACCGATTAATATTGTTAAGATAATGCGTATACACAATTGAAGGAATGAATAAACAAATATATATATAAATTTATAAATATATATATTTATATATGTGTGTGTATAGACGCATGCATATGTGGGCATGGGACACGTACGTTGTTCAAGTACCCCTATGTATACCCCTACACACGCACATATACATATACATATATATATAAGGATAATATTCACAAGTAAACGAGTGCAATCGTTAGCTTAATTTTTTTCATCACCCCGACCCCCGATTCACATCCCTTCTCGTAGATATATTTATTTTATTTTTATTATATTTTTCAATTTTTTACTTTCCTTTTTTCTATATTTTCTATAGTAGTTTTTATTATTCCATGTACCTCTTTTGGGCATTTACACAGAAAATCCCGCCCTACATATACCAGGTGTGTAAGTATGAAACCGGAATTTGCCCATAGGTGGCGCTAGATGTCGATGCAGTTACCGACACATCACGTCAGTCGTGTCTTGTTATTGTATTGATATCCGACAAAGATTTCCAACTCACAATAACACGAGTTTCATTCAGTAGCATTAGTTTATTAGAGATGAACATGTCGAGTTTTGTGCCAACAAATTACGATTTGCGGACAGCACTACTTTTCTGTTTTCATCTGAAGAAAACCGCAGCCGAATCGCATCGAATGCTTGTGGAGGCGTTTGGTGAGCATGCTCTCGGTAAAACACAGTGTTTCGAGTGGTTCAAACGGTTCAAAAGTGGCGATTTTGACGTGAGGAACGAAGAACGTGGAAGACCACCGAAAAAGTTTGAAGACGCTGACCTGCAAGCCTTGTTGGACGAAGACGACGCTCAAACACAACAACAACTGGCGGATCAGTTAAAGGTGACCCGAGAAGCCATCTCCAGTTATTTGTATCATATCATTACAATAAACGTGTTTTTTCTGTACAAAAATTCCGGTTTCATACTTACACACCTGGTATCTATGCTCTTACAATATTTTATTATTTCTAAACTTATACTCTACCGTCGTTTTGCTTTTCATTTTCTCTTGCACGAGTTTCATCATTTACAATTTTTCCAATTACTTTCTCGAAGTGTTTAAGCGGTTAGGCTACTGTCATGAGCCGAAAATCGGGGTTATTGGAAAAAATAATTTTGAAGGAATGAGTAAGATGATTGAAAAGTCATTTGGACATTTATTTGTATGCACATTAACAAAGTTGCGTACCAAATTTCATTAAACACTATTAATAATTTAAAAAAACGGATTTCTTCTTAAAGTGGACAATATTGGCTAAGACTTGACGGAGCTTTTTTGTTATCGTGTTTCAATGATCAAAAAAAAGTATTCTTTCCCCATTTTTTGAGAAAGAATGACATTATAATTGTTAATAACTAATGAAAGAGATGTTAAGAACAGGGCGTCGGTCAAGATTAAATAACGATTACATTGACTAAGTGTACAAATTTTCAAGTCAATCCGTTCATTAGATGTCGAGAAATCGTGTACATCGTCTTGAAAGACATAGTTTCGAGAAAAAGGCGATTAAAGTCTGCAGTTCTATCGTTGTAATCATAAGGTAACCTTTAACCTGCGATTCCTGCATCATATATTGGACCGTCCTTTTTAATTTGAGTTGCCTCAAGCGACGAACGAGAATTTTGAAACTTTCACAGCAGCTTAACCCCTTAATGAACGTATATAGCTCAGTCGCAGGCTCCTTTTTTAGCACCGTCTGTATCTTTCTGTTCACTTGATCCCCTCTTTATCTCCTATCGTCATTATGACGATATAATGCGCCGACTTCAA
The DNA here is from genome assembly GCA_944452715.1 of Ophion slaviceki. Classification (NCBI taxonomy): domain Eukaryota; kingdom Metazoa; phylum Arthropoda; class Insecta; order Hymenoptera; family Ichneumonidae; genus Ophion; species Ophion slaviceki. The sequence continues at coordinate 2,284,512 of OX101791.1, forward strand.
TACCCGAGCACTTCTACAGAGAACCAATTGGGTGCAATCCAAAGCACTCTGGCTGATCTCCGGACGGATGTATCGGATCTGTCAAGTTCACACGAGGTAATGGCAAAGCGAATTTCTTCCCTCAAGACGACCTTGGAGAAAATGAACTGAGACTCGTTGGACATAAAGAATCAAAATGATTCTCAAAAGATCAAAATGATGCCGAGATCACGCTGACGGGCATCCCCATCGCAGTTACTGATACTACTAGAATAATTGTCGAAAAAATATTTGAGGCGATTGAAGTGTCGAGTTTGATTGTGACGTACTCGATAGACACACACGGAGAGAATTAAATGTTAAAAATTACCGTGCAGTAACGGTAACCAGATGACAACCCTGAAACTTCGCTTATTATTGCTGAGTAAAACACAGATTTTCACGAAAATAAAATAAAATTTCGTCTTCAGATAGAAAATTTTACCAGATTTTCTAGTAAATTTTGATGTGTAACAAAATGCGCAAAACTTAAATTTAAAAAATATATAATATCAGCGAAATTTTACTGTGCATTTTATTATTTTATGCCTTTTAAAAATCTCTATAAAAAAGTATCGTCTTTATAACAGTTATTTTAAGATTTATTATAAAATTTAATGAGTGTTGTAGGAAAATGTATTGTGCTCTCGGTAAAAATTATCGTGCGCGCTTGGTTAAAATTATCGTGCGGTACGGTACGGTAATTTTGAGGCACTGCATGGTAAAAAATCCCCTTCATACCAAGTAGCGGTGCGCGGTTCGGTTTTAGTGGTCTATCTATTCCTTATATGGCGCGATGGGAGTTTCCAAAAAAATTTCGTGTAAGCTGCGTACATAAACTGCTTATGAAATTTTTAAGCGTGAACACGATTTTACGATTTCAAATGTTGACAAAATAATATGTGCGCAAATTAGTCACATCACTCGAGCCTACGATGGTACGAAATGTATTGTAAAAAAATGGTAGTATTAAATGAAAAATAAATTCTAATAATTAAATTTCTCTCCTTATCTGTTTGTTGAGTATACCAATTTACATGAGAGAAAAAAAAATTCCCAACAAAAAACGAACAACGTTAATTTGTACCAATTTTTCAATAATAAATAATATTTATTATTATTATTATGGTTATTATTATTTCGGTTATTATTATGATTATTATAGCACCGGTCTTTGAAGAAAAAATACATTTCACTAAGGAATCGGAGCGATGGCCTAGTGCAGTGAATTTCAACCGGTGTGCCGCGGCACACTGGTGTGCCGTGAGTGTATTTCTTGTGTGCCGCCAAAAAATAGGCGGATGTATGTATCACGTGATAATACCCGGGTACCGATCGTCACGAGTGTCGATTCGCGGGGCGGGTGGCGCGGGTCCTAGTCCAATACGAAGGTGCGCCGTAAGAATTTTACAGAGATTCAAGTGTGCCGCCTTATAAAAAAGGTTGACAAACACTGGTCTAGTGGTTAGCGTGCTCGCCTTCAAACTGGGAGTCCCGGGTTCGAAACCTAGTTGCGTACATTTCGTCGTGAAATGTTTTTCTTCGGCATTTCACGGCGAAATAAGACACAGAGGGGTAAGTCGGCCGGGCCGCAAGGGGGGGGGGAACAGCGAAGAAGGTGGAGAGAAAAAAAGGTAAACAAAAAACAGTAGAGGAAAAAACGGTCACAATGAGGGGAAGATATATAAATTTTACCAGCCTTTTAGGAAATTTTTCTTCTGAGGTTGACGCAGGCAAACTTTACTGTGCAGTATCGTAAAAATACCGCGTACGGTGCGGTTGGTAATTTTTAACCGACAGTAGGTAAATTTTCGAATAAACATGCTAAATTTGACTGTCTCCAATTTCTACCCTTCTTGTATAGTAAAATTTTTGCTACGTATTTGAAATTTTCTGTAACGTGAATTAAAATAAACTTATCGCATACGAATTATTATGTTTTTCTCACTTGTCCCCACATTGAAATATATCACGGTAATTTTTACCGTGAAATTCACGACAAAAATTACTTTTTAATTCTCTCCGTGCACTCTTGCGAGAAATTCCACTCGAGCAGTAGGTGGCAATGCTGTTTTGGCTACTTCGACGAGATCATTAATTGTCACACTGAAATCGTCTGCAGTAAAAGATTCCATTTTGTCTTAAAAAACGATCGGAAGGAAACCTAACGATTTGTGAAGTCTTTTCGCTAAATCAACAGGGCAGCGTTGTCATCAACGAGCTTTCACGTACTTGGACCTATAATCTCTTACGTCTAACGAGGGCCAAAGCAGCTGAGTAAAATTACAAATATGTCTGGTACAAATGTGGGTCTATTCGCGTCCGCAAAAGCGATGGTTCTCCAGTCGTTCTTATCAGTTCCGGGCCGGATCTTGCAAAAGTCGTTTGACTCGCGCTAGAGGGAGTCCAGCCAAATATAGTCCCCATACCGCATCGTATTTACCGGCTAATCATGATATTTCGCCTTTAAAAATAGCGCATTTCAACACTAATTCTCTTTTGGGCCATACCGAACATAGACGGCTAAAAATGAAGTTATGTTTAAGAATGTGTTTTGTGTATTAAACTGAATTTTATTGAACAACCATGATATACATTTTAAGGCGTTACCCCCACTTGTAGCGCAAAAAAGGCCTTTTTCGTGAATTTTTTTAAAGAAAACTACAAAACTTTTTTAATCGATCAATATACCATCTTAAAGAACACATCTTGAAGAACTTTCAGTAATTTTTTTATTGAAAAATATTACATTGTTTAGTGTTTTTATATACACGGTTTGCGGTGACCAACATTGCGGCGAAGTGGATCATCTGAAAACAAAATGCGGATGGATTTAGTCAGATATAAGTATAAACTAGTCTTTAATCGAAGGATTTTAAAAAATATTCATTTTTCACAAAATGGCGAACAGTCAAAGTTAATGGTTCGATTTTAACGAAAAAAACGGCCGTTTCTTGGCTATAAAACGGCCATTTTTTTCGAAAAAAAAAATCGAACGATTAAAGACTACATTTTTATGTACTAAATAAGCCTGCAAAATTTCAAGAAGATCGGCTCATTAGTGTTCGAGTAATCTTGGTCACCGACTTCAGAAATGCCATTTTGAGAAAAACGCGTGCAAAGTTTCAATTTCAGTTTACACGAAGAAAATATTTTTTTTGTAAACCTACATAGAGTCATCTATTCCGGGCATCAAAAAAAACCTGCACTTCAAATTGCACTTCAAAAAAATGCAATAAAAAAAATCGATTTTTTCAAAATCGCAAGTGGGGGTAACCCCTTAAAGTATGACATTTTATCTACATTGTGTGAAAATTTGGTTGAAAAATTTCGCACGGTAAAAAAGATACGGTCGTTTTCCTGGGACGAGTTTTTGTTGACAGCGTTTGCGGTACCAGACGTGCCTCTGCCATTTTTCATCTAAAGAAAAATATTTGTTTCTTGAAGTAGATAGATAAAACTAGTACTTATCGAGCCAGAATTTAAAAATGTAATTCTTTCGAAGGATAGTACTTTCTCTATCTTACTCAAAGGATAGTACTTTCGAATGAGCACCTTTTTGAAAAAACGATCTTTTTGACTTACCCAGGTGTCCGTAAGCCCTTAAGGCTCATTTCATTTCTAATTTTGATCATATTGCATATGTTTCTGAAACTTGGCTTCATACGCGTATTTCTGATGATCTGGTTGATTTGCAGGATTATTTACTCATACGTAATGATAGAGAGGAAAGGCGTGGAGGATGATGGTACATTCGTAACCCACTTAAGGGAGACTTTGTCCTTGAAATTTTCAAAAAATCAATTTGAGCTCAACAAGAGCAGCTAGAAGAAGAGGAGAAGAGGATACCTCTATGGACCAGCCATTGCCGATTAGCAGTAATTATAAATACATTTGTGTAAACACATTACAGAACTTTAAACGCGTTTTTCTCGAAAACACGTTTTAAAAAATGGCTGACATTCTCCTGACCGCTGTAATTAACATATCGACCTGAAATTTGGAGAGCATACTCAGAAAATATGTTTTCACGGAATGACGGATCGTTTTTTCGATAGATACATTTTTGCATTTATTATTTATCTTTTTATGCGATAAAAAAACGCGAAAAGTCGATCTTTTTTTTAAATTGCCGCCATGTTCCGAAATTTATACTAAACGAAAAACCCATCCGTCATTCCATGACCAAAGGGTCACAGATTGATAATATGCTTTGAATTTGTGTTTCAGATCAACAAAGAGGGGGCAGTGATGTCAGCCGTTTACCTCCCGCGATTTGAGGACCTGTTTTCGCGGAGCTGCAACGGCCGCCATTTTGGTTTTTTTTTTTTCAAAAAAAAAATTTTTTTTAACGTTCTGTATACCATGAATAAAAGCAAGAAAAAACCGCACTCAAAAAGCTTTGCTCGTTTCCTTTAAAAAAAATAAAATGTAAACACCTGAAATATGGCACTCCAAGGACAAAGTCTCCGTTGAAGTGCAAGTTCTTGCTACTTTTCCGAGCCAGTTTTCGAACGCTCGGAAATTCATAGTCGAGTAAAATGCCTGACTCAATTGTATAATCTTTGGATAAACATGCACCGTTGACCACGTTCATTGTGCGAAAAACAAAAGCGCCGTGGCTTACAGAAGCAAGCGAAACGTTCTGGCAATGTATTGGTTCTTGGTCCATTGTTGTTTTCATTATTCATCAATGATATCGGCACCGACTTGTTGTTTACACAACACATGATTTTTGTCGACGATTTACAGATTTACTCAAGTCGTAGCCCATCTAAAATGTATGAGGCCATTGCTAGAATCACTTGTGATGTGAATGCAATAGAAACGCATGCTGTCGACAAGGGACTGAAGCAGCTCCGGATTTATTTAAGGGGGCGCCAAATTCTCGTGGTTGAAAATAACTTGTTTCACTAAAGCGCCTAGTATACAGGGCGCTTTAGTGAGTTTCAATGGCCTCGTGATCCTGGCCATAGGAAATAAAAGTGCCTATGAGACGAACTTCAATGAGGTATTCCTTTAGGCGTCTTTTGAAAAACTGCTCAACAACTTATTGATCGATCTGGCGGAAATTCTGGCAGGTTTCTCACTACAAGATTATTGGACGGACGTACCTAAAGTTTTAAGGTTATCGCGTAAAGAAATTACTTTTTTGGGGTAAAAATTGTCGAGAAAATAGTCAAAAATATGAACATTTTATTACGAAGCCTAGTTAATTTGTAACTTTAGACTTTTTAATATTTTTATAGGTATATCCTTCCAATAATGTTATAGTGAGAAACTTCCGAAAAATTCAGCCAGATCGATGAATAACTTTTTGAGCTATAACATGAGCAGTTTTCCAAAAGCCCAGAGGAATACCTTATAACGCTGACATTTTGCTTTGTTTGAAGAAGAAAAAAAATGAAACACTGGAAAGTTGTAGTAAGATAATATCACAATTTAAAAAAGATGCGATTATTTCATCACCTTTAAAAAAATCAATAATAAATTACTAATTTTCGGGCGTCTTAAGAGATTTCCCCCCTTAATCTCAAATGCTAGAGGGGAGGGGCGCCAATGCCAGGTTTTTGCCCCGGCTCGGAAACATCGTAGATCCGGGTCTGGGCTGAAGCTCACTCTTGCTAAATCGAAGGTAATCTTATTGGGGAGTCGCACATGTATAAATGAAACTAATGTAAATAATCTATCATCTATGACAGTTCATGGCCCAATTCTTCCGTATGTAAATGAGGTATGTAACTTCGGGGTCATCATGGCTGCGAATTTATCCTGGATACCACAGGAGTGCACTGTCTCAGGATCTCGAAACGAATCTTTTTGTGGCCCTTATTTTTTCGGTACTTGATTATTGCTGTCTTGTGTACATTAATCATACTAATAAAGAAAACTCAAAGCTCCAGAAACTTATTAACGGCTGTATTCGTTTCTTTTTCAATCTAGGCCGCCATGTCTATGCCGCCATTGTACTATATTACATTATTACACTATATACTGTATATTTTCCGATTGCCTCAAGGTATCACCAAGGCACGATAAAACTAATCTAATGTAATCCAATATATCCATTTTTACAGATTTTCTACTGTCGGTTTTTACATTTTTTCCCTTGGATCTTTTTACATGCACTAAGTTTTCTACTTCGTTTTTACAAACCCTGAATATGTCACGACTATTCGCGATCCCCAAAAGTCTTGGCGCCTCTCGCGGCCTGAGGCAGAGGCTCTACTGGTATGGTAAATTTTGTCAAAATACATTGATAACAATGGACAACATAAAAAAAAACGAAAAATTACTCGAGATTCTGTTGTGTTCGAAGGTGAAAGACGCATAATAAAAGTGAATTGTCGTTCCATAGACCATGTAAACATAACGTCTTTAAAAAAGGGGTTGTTGGCTCGGAAAATTACTCTCTTTAAGCCATCAAGGCGCGTTTGTAGTCACTCCACAAGAGTTTTTCTTTCCAAGTTTGTATCTTTATAAAGAATATAATATAAATAATCGATCAGTATAAAAGTTATTTCTGTTATATACAACGTATAAATATAATTTCAGATGTCCCTTACAAAAAGTATGTTCTGAAAAGTAGAATCACTCCTTCTCGAAACCTGCGAGTGACTTTCACAACCTTAAAAATCTAAATCCAGAGCTGACAGAGCTAAAAAAGAAAGTGAAATAAACTATTCACTGCACTAGCATCTTTACAATCTACCGCGAAGGTAAAGCCAATAGCCAACTCGCAGGAAATCCGGAACGGAGTAATTGTTTACGTTTGAGGCTATACTTTGACCGGCCATATTAAAGTGGCGCTGCGCCACCTCTAGGACGTGAAAAGCGCGAGCAGCCCTTGGTTCTTCTTTCCTCACATTTCCACATCTTAACGAGGATCGGTGATTGGAGCGAGTCCAAAAGCCCGAATTTTTTTTTTATAGCATTGTCGAGGCCTTCGTCTATGCGGATGCGGAGTTTCCACGAGATTTACCTTACAGTTTTCGAGTTATTAATTGTTTAAGTTGGCGAATTAGTCACACGTAGATGACAAAATGTGCCTGTCCTCTCATATATCGATTTTTTGTGCTACTTGGAGCCAGCCCCCTGGCACTGCTGGGTCTACCGTGTCTCGTTATTGTCGCCACGTAAACTAACCCACCATGCGGCGCTAGTAGTCACCCTCATGACCCCCACTCCAGTCGCGCAGCGTCTGCATAATTTGCATTCGACGCGTCTGGAAAATTCATTGTAGAATAGAATAGAATTTAAAAGTATATGTGTATATAGGAAGGGATGCAATATTTACACTTGTTGCAATATTATGTATTTAAAAATATTTATTGAACGAAATAAACAGATAACATTAATATTTTTTAAATAATGGATTAGTCACGTTGTACAATGTTTTGCGATTTTTTTCTTGTCGAGATTGTTTTTTTTTGTTCTGCGTTGAGACGTGCAGAATATTGCTACATCCGCATCAATACGTAATATTGTATTATGTGTAAAAGAACACTATCGGCGTGTTCTATACACGGAAAAGAGAGCTTTTCATAGTTATACACGTCGTCCAATATAGACTCGAAAACACGTGTTGAATTGCGATGAGCCACAAATCGCTCTTCTAAAAAAATCACGAACCGGTATAAGTTTTCATTTGGGTGTATCCATGGATCTTTTAGTAGAGAATCTGTGATACATGCCTTGGGAAGAGTAATATTACTTTCTGTTGTTAGTAATGAATCTTTACATGTGATACATGTAAAGAATTACATCTTTACATCTTTACATACATCTTTTTCCCGAAAATGCTTGTCGCACACCGATTGACCAGACTTAATAGATTTGTCTGTGGATCCGATGGCTTTTCTCCATAATTCCAGGGCTTCTGGATCTTTTGGTACATTGAAAAAATGCAATTTTTCCTCGCTTGATTGATAACCTGACTTGCAGCCAAGCACCACGCACGCAGGCATTCTCAAATATAAGCACAAAAACCACAAAAGTTATTTTTTATTTTATCGCTCCACTAAAATTGTTTATTATTTTACCACACTACGATTTTTTTTATTCGAGAACAATGACAGATCGAGAAAACGAAAAGAAATATTCACTTGGTTGACGCGACGAAAAAAATGACGGTCATGCGGGTGACTACAAGCGCCGCATGGTGGGTTAGTTACGTGGCGACAATACGGGGACACGTTACTGTTAAGACACACGTAAAAAAAATTGACGGTTGCGTTCGTTGAATCTTTGTGATCAATAAGGCACCTTGGATTGGAAAGCTTACCGCAGGAATAAGCAATAAATTTAGAAATAGAGTCGCGAAAAACCGAAGTATTCGGAGAGCGAGACTTCTCGTGACGTAACAGCAGCCATCTTGCTCGAGGTGTGCCACCGCCGGATTCCCGCGCAAGTTTGATTCGTCTATCGGATATTTTCAACGCGTATAAAAATTATGATTGCGCGAAGCCGTACATTTTTTAATGGATTATAAAGGGCCTTTCTTCGACATTTACTTAAGGCATTATGCCAGAGTAACGGGTATAAAATCATGTGCGAAATTAACAATTTTTTTTCGTATGAAAAAGTGATTCACTCGTAAATTAATTACACATCTATTTAGTATGAATATCAAGCTGTTAGATTTTTTTTCGATGTTTTTTCTTTTGTTATGTTTTTTTAGGCGCTCCGCGGCGTGACATTTAGCATCCACAATTTTTTTCCTAGAACAAAAAACAAAAAAATGAACGTCCCTTTTGATATCTGCAAATATTGTGAAAATTGGGAAAGGGAAAAATAACATCACAATCGATGCAATATGTTTTGACTTTGGACAGATTGGCCATTGGACATTAAGGTTAACCTCAACGCGACGTTTTTTATTTGCGATCGCAGTACCATTATTTCATTTTCTAATTCTCCTCCGACAGAATCTACGTTTGTCTCTAAACTGGACTTCAGGTACGACCCCGTTGCTCTCTTGATAAACTTCCACAGCATTTTCATTTTCGATGACAACCATCGAAAATGCGACGATGCTAAACGTCGACGACATGGCGTACTCCTGAAGTCGAGTAGTAGATTATTACGTTTGTTTCCATATTATAAAAATAATAGGTAGCTCGAAATTCAATACTTAAAAAATATCTCTCGAAAAATAGGCCATATACATATGTCTAAAACGTGGCCGTATTTCGGCGCAAAATAGACTCTAAGTTTACTAGCGCGGTCATCACCGTACCTCCTTTAATCTTGCCCAAGTTTCTTTTGTTTCTTCCACTATATTTAAATCCTCCCAATACTTCTCCTACCTCTATGCTATTCTTGCGGCTTTTGTATTACGAGCACTACGTCGACTTTTTCCATATTGTTCCAATATACTTTGATATCTCGGTCGACTTCTGTTTTTGTTCCCCTTATTATTATCATCTTCATTTCCCCTGTATCGTCATTTACTACCGATCTCCGTATGTTTCCCTCTTCTATTTTTTCCATTGCATTTTTGACTTCCTTTCCCCATTTTGTCGGGTTCCCATTTAACACTCCGCCTATATTTTCTGTATTAATTATTTTTTTCATATTACAATAAATGCTTGCCTTATGTTCAAAAAATATTGCGGGTCGCAATAAAACATCTTTATTTGTCCCTTGTTTTATTTAAATTCTTCACTTTAATTATAATCCAGCACATTTTCGTTGCGAGTCCCCATCGAGGATCTTGACAAAAAATTTCCAGTGATTTCTCGAGGTTCGAAGCCGTGAAAAGAGATGATTCCTAAAAAAATGAATCTTCACTGTCTTCAAGATCGTGGGCCATTAGGATCTCGAATGATCTATACGACTCATTCGTGCTGTTTCTCGAAACGATAAAACTCCTTCAGGCGTATTGCTTGAGTACGTATAAATCCACCGGCATCCTCGGGGCTGAAGTCACCCTGGACATCCATGGAAACGAGATTCTCGTTGTACAGGGAGACTTGACTCGTTCTTCCGATCACGAAGACTGAAAACGTCAAGTCAAAAGATATAGAAGAATAATTCGGGTGCGCTGTAACTCAACGTGTACTTGTCATTTGTAAAGAGGTTTTTTGTTGGTCGAACGCACGTTTGAACTGGTCAAACATTAAATTAGGTGGTGGCATATGAAACTGTCCATTTTTTAGCGAAAGACAAGTGGTTCTTGTTAAAAGTACTGCCCATCGGAGCGACCTTGGCCCATCTTCGGGTCAATCGAATTCCGAGCAGGAAGAATTCGGCTTCTGTAGAGGCAATTCAGACGTCTAGCCATTTTTGACTCTTTCGTACAAGGTGAAGTGCTGAGCTGTGAGCGTTGACTGTATCGACCGGAACAAATGGTGATCGGAGGGTAATGGGAAACATGGAAGTCGAGGTAGGATTTCCCAGTCCACTTCTTCCAAGTACCTTTTAAGGGAGGAGATACCTTTAGCCATGAAACAAATTTGCTGTTGTTCATGATATTTTTTTAAACGCGAAGATTTCTTCGCCATTTTTGAGTCTCAGGGTATGTTTTATTACTACTTTTGGCTGTTCCGTGATACTGTTTTGTATTAATCTTTACACATGGCGGAGGTATGGCACTGTCTTCTAAACTGCATTTTCAAAACTCGCGTGACGTACAGCTAAAAAACTAATCGACCGATTCAGATGAAATTCAGTATACATCTTTCTAACCTTATTGGTTAAAACATGCTCCTAAATCTTTTTGAAAATAAAAAAAAGCCTTTTTTGTTGGAAAATGAAACCATTTGTTTCGAAAAATTCAATCTTTTTGTTTCAAAGCATACCATTTAATCGATTTTCAACATTTCACACTTTTTCTTGGTTCATATTCGGCGTATGACTATTAATGAAAGAAAAGTCTTCATTCGTTTTCTTTTCTTCAGATTAATCCCACTTTAAAAGACCGTGCCATACCGCCGCCATTTTTAGGGAATAATAAAAAAAATACAATCTCACAGCCAAAAGGAGTAATGAAACATATCCGAAGTCTCAAAGAAGGCGAAGAAGTCTTTCCTTTGAACATTTTTTGCTCGCCTAAAGGTATCTCTCCCCTTAACCAGATGAGCATCCGGATGACCTATCTACGTATTGCCAACTTTTAATTGAAGAAAATCGTGCACCCAGCGGCAACCTGTTGCCACTGGGCGGTTTCATATGCAACCCCCTAAAACATACATTTACATACATACAAACACATATATACATAATATTCTTTTGCTCTCTTTGTGAGAATGTTTTTGCATGTGAATTGGATATATAAATATGTAATGATGATACAAAAAAAAACATTTAATTATTAAGGGGTCGCTCTAACCATTGCCTTTGTAGAGCTTCAAGTACACCGTCCCCGTCACACGTTTCTGTGACACCTTTATGCTCTCCCGAACGAATTCGCACTCGGGCGAAAACCAATATCCTGTAGGTAAAGAAGAAAAATCTCATTGAAAAATTGATAGTCTCTTTTTTGAAGGCTTACACCTAGATGATTTTTTTGAATATTGATTTTTGGTTTTCGCCGGATTCTCAAAACATAACATTTCGAAAGTATTCTCTGACATTTTCTAGTCGATCCGTTCAAAATTGAGGGAGTTGTGGGCGTTTATAGTTAGGATCCACGAACCGACGAACTTTAAGGAGGTTGGAACGGTCCAGTTGAGGCAAATGACGGTTTATGCATTTTTTTCCCAATGATCTTCAAAAAAAATGGATACAAGGTATAGATTTATTCTGTAGATGCTTTAAAAAGTATATAATTAAAGAGAAAAATTATGCATTTTTATATTTTTATTACGTAACTAAGAAAAACTTTTGTTTTACTTAAATTATAACATTATCGATAATTATTATGAAAAAACTGCGTCAGCAAATGTGTTATGCAATTCAGAATGAAATATTTGAGTCATTTATAATTATGCCTATTTATATTTATGTCACGAGATTATTTATTATTAACATTAATTAATATTCAGTGTTGCCGAAATACAGCAACTTGACGGAGATTGAGGTTGCTCTTCATTCGTCAGCCAAGATTCGTAATCTTTCATCAAACCTTGATAGTTCAATATTGAATATATATGGCTTACAATGGGCAAGATAGGTTTTTTGTTCGAAATGTTTACGAAGGTTTAGTTTCCGTTAATACGTTGCTAGAAATGGTTTATCTTGGTGCTAAATAGCCAACAAAAAATCAAAATTACATACATTAAACGACTTTTTATCTCTTGTGTATGGTGGTGAACATTTTTTTTAAAATTCGCGACCGCTCGTATAGTCTAGACAATAACATATATATTTTTTAAAATGTAATATCGGATTCTGGCTAACGCCCCAACCTCCTTAAACGCGTTTTTTCAAAATGACTTTATCAAAATTGGCGGCATGTTGAAAATTACTGCGCAGCGATTAACTTCTAAATTTACGAGCTTCTTTTACATGTCGAAAAACAGTGCTTGAACGATGGGAGTTTTTTTTATCAACGAAAATAACGGGTTTTCTCACCGAAAATCGATACTGTCACTTTGGGCTGCGGACATTTTCTCAAAAATCAATATTTTATTGAATCCTTCCTCCAAGTCATCGATAATTTCATGCAAAAACTAAATGCGTTTAACTTTTTTATTTCGCACGCTTTGTTTCCGAGCAGCAATGGTCACCGCGAAGGACACATTCATCCATATTTTTCAATGGAAATATTTAAAAAAATACCCAAAACCATACGCTCAGATAAAAAAAAATTGAAAACGTGCACAAGTTTTTCCAGAAAAAAAACAAGGAAATTCCACTTTTGTCCGGCCACGAGCTAGGTGTAATTCGTTAATAATGGGAAAAACAAAAGTACTCGCCGTTGTAAACGTAATCGGCCATTTTTTCAGCGAGATAATTCTTCACCCTGAGTACTTCGCGATCGAGCAAATACACTTCCAGATCCAAGTGAGCTTCGTGAAGAATTTTGGCTGCCGGAGATTCGTAGACGCCTCGGGACTGATAGAAAAAAAATGTCCACGGATTACATTTTTTTTTCAACTTAAAAAATTCGTCAAAATTTAAAAAAAAATCGTCACAAATTTGGCAAAATAAAATTTGTGTGTTTCGTAAAATAGGCAGATGAAGGTTTGTTAGTCAGGAATTACTTTGAGGCCGATGTATCTGTTCTCTACGATGTCGATCCTTCCAATTCCGTGCTCGCTGCCGATTTTGTTCAGACAATCGACAGCGCCGATCGGGTCGTCGAATATTTCTCGTGTTTTCGAATCCTTGACGAACGACGGGACGCCTTCGACGAAATGAATTTCAATTTCGGTGGGAGCCCGTGGCGCATCGATGGGATCCCTGGTAACTTGGTACAAATTTTTCGGTGCCGCTTGCGAAGGATCTTCCAAAATTCCTGACTCGTAGCTGTATAGGAAAATAAATAAATGCAATAATATAAAAAATCATGTTTTTCTCCATTAGATCGAAATTGATTTTTTTTCTAATGGACGTTTAATCGATGTTTCACCCCTTCTTTCAATTCCTGTCTCGTAGCTGTATGAAAAAAAAACGCATTAAAAAATGTGAAAAAATTATTTTTGAATGTTTTTTTCGTAGGATAGTGACTGCCTAGTTAAATTCTATGGGATAATGGTATTTTTTGACAAAGGAATTTTAATACACCTCGTGTGCATCAGATTTGCGTCCGTACTCCACGGTTCCTTGGGCGTCGCAGCTACGGGTATGTCGTTCACTTTGGCATACGCTAATAAATCCGGTCGTCCTGGGAATCGTTCGAAGAATTTTCGATCTCGCCAAGGGGCCAAAATCTTCGAGCAAATTTATACGATTAGAAGAATAAAATAATCGGGTACCGTGGTAAAATAACTCTAAAAGATCGGCAAAAATGCTAAAGAATGATGAAAAATAATAAAATATGGTTAAAAATCGGCAAAAGATACTATGAAATTCTGAAACATATTTGAAAATCGACAAAAATGCTTAAAAGTCGGTAAAAATCCTTAAAAAATCGGCCAAAATGCTTCAAAATCGGCGAAAAGTGCCAAAAAATAGTAAAAAATGCTTAAAAATCGGCAAAAGATAATATGAAATCGGGAAAAAATTTGGAAAATCGACAATAATGCTTAAAGATCAGCAAAAGATATTATAAAATCGGGAAAAAACATTTGAAAATCGGAACAAATGCTAAAAAATCGGCAAAAGATACTATAAAATCGGGAAAAATATTTGAAAATCGGCAAAAATGCTTAAAAGTTGGTAAAAATGCTTTAAAAGTTGGTAAAAATGCTTTAAAAATCGGCAAAAATGCTTTAAAATCGGCGAAAAATGAAGGTCTAAAATGGTGCGAAAATGTGAATCACCTTGACATCGGGATAGAGAGCGTAACAGCTCAGCTCAAATCGTACTTGATCGTTACCCTTTCCCGTGGCACCGTGGGCTATTGAAAGGACACCTTCGTTTTTTGCTTTCCTCACGAGGCCCTCACTGATGCAAGGACGTGCCAGCGCGGTGCCCAGCAAGTATCTACCCTCGTAAATCAGCCCCGAACGTACGGCTGGCCATACGAAATCGGTGACGAAGACTTGCCTCAGATCGTCAACGATTACCTGGAGCAAGAGCATTCGGAGCTTTCGACGTCCCTTCGGGAGCTTTCCAAGGCTCGTTGCAATTCTGTGCAACCGTATTATTGCTCGTTACCTTGATAGCGCCAATTTTCAAAGCCTTTTCTCGCACTGCGTCGAAATCCTCGTTCTGGCCTACGTTTGCCTACGAAAATAATAATTCGGAAACGTTTCTTCTTTGCGAATTTCGACGAAGATTTTTTTTCCCCAAAAAAAATAATGAAGAAAGGAATGTTGATGAGAATTGACGATTCAATAAATGACAGAAAATATAATCCGTTATAACTATAATACCTATGTATGGCGTACGATATTTACGAAATCTTAAAACTGCCATAACTTCCGTGTTTTTCGAGCTGGGGACTTAATTTTTTTTCGATGCATTCGTCTCAAAATAAGCTATTTTTTGGTGAAATTGAAACTATGCATTTTCATTTTTTAATCCAAAGATATCGGGACATCCCGTGCACGCGTCGACAAAAAAATTATATTACCATTAAATGTCGCCCGTTAAACTGAGAAACTTTTGTACGATCTCATCTTTTCGAACTTTTCATCCTTTTGTCAGAATGAGACACCCTGTCACCCACATTTTATTCTATTACCTGTGTTCGTAATTATAACAATGGTGACTGAAATCAATATTCGAAAATCAGCTACAACGAAAACTCCTTTATTTTGCATTTACTTTAACGATTTTTTTCGAGCGAATAAAAACTCAAAGAACTGAAATTCGAGAGAAAAGAATCATTTTACCATACACACGTTCTCGGCACGTCGCAATAAACCTAAACAAATTTAAATTGCATAAAAATTACATGAATTTCAACAACATTCAAATGCATTTAAAAAATCATTTTTCTGCAGTTTTTCGGCTCGCCCGAATAAGTTTAAGGGGTCTTCTCGCTTTAGACGCTAAAAAAGGCTATTTTCATGATTTTTTTGATAGGTTTATATTATAGATATTGATATAAAAGTTGTTAGCCTTTCGAAATACATTTAAAAACAAATGATCAATTCAAGTCACTATTAATAGACGAAAATGGTAGTTAAAAAATGTCCTAAAAAATTGTAGGTCTGCGCTGTTGATGAAATCTCGGTGATGGATCATCCGAAACAAAACATTCAAACGGTTTCAGATTCAGTATGTGAATGGCTATATCTCATATCATACGATTTTTGATACATGTAAAATAACAAAATGGCGTACATTTTTCAAAAAAAAAAAAGTGTTTTTCACCGTTTTTGGCAAAAATAATAGTATATATCAAAACATTAAAAAATCCTTGATATGCGCTATAGCTATAGTTGTAAAGAATATGTGGTTAAAATTTCACAAGGATCGGTTCAATAGTTTCGAAGATTTTATCAACAAGCCGAAGAAAAACATTATTTCGAGAAAAACGCGTTTAAAGTTTGTCCGGGTTACATAAATACATAAAAATAATAATTTTTAATGTATTCCGAAAGTGTATTTATTAAGTGTAACAAGTTTTACATCAATCTCTATAATATAAAACCTATCGAAGAAATTCATGAAAATAGCCGTTTTTTAGCGTCTAAAGTGAGCGACCACTTAAACATATCCCAAAAAAAAAACAAAAACATTACCACGTATGCGATGACTTGATATCCATTTTCCTTCAACCACCACAAAATGCAAGAAGTGTCGAGGCCACCGCTGTAAGCCAGCAAAACTTTTCCCTTGTTCCCGTCAGCCATCCTGGTGGCAACTTTTTCCAAAGATTATTCCCACGGCCGTCCTGGAGGTTCCGAATCGTTCGGCGGAAACTTCGAGGCGAATGGAACGAGGTACTAAAAGCGAAGAAAAAAATATGTAAAAAATTATGCAAACTGGTAGACGGATCGGCTGGTTCAGAGGTCGCGATCAAAGAGGCTCCACTTGATAGTGTTATCGAGACACGTCCGAAGCTTGAGCGCAAGTCGAGGCGGAAATTTACGAAAAATTGACGCAAAGAAGACGCAAATAATGGCGCAAGGGGACAAAAAATAACGAGCGAGGGGTAATGAGCGGAATTCGGGACGATTGATTTTTACACAGTGATGCGTAGGCCTTTATAAGCAGAACACTTCGTTCGAGTTACAACTACGTACATATATATTATTTATATATATATATATATATATATATATATATATATATATATATATATATATATATATATATATATATATATATATATATATATATATATATATATATATATTCATATATTTATGTAGATTTTTATAAATATCGTAAACTCTATAATAATAATTCCTTCGCTATACGCAACTTGCAACATTTATAATCATTTAACATTTTGCCTCATATGAGTTTCGAAACGATCGAGGTGAACAGGCAAACTTCCAAGGAACAAAAAAAAATAGTGATCCCTTATGATATCGATATCTCGATATTGCGATTTTTTTTATGCTACCGAACGCTGTGTCGGAACGCAACGAAAATGTGACATTTTTAAAATTACCTCAATCAATTTTTGCTCAGCACCGTCTGCAGGAGTGCAATGAAATGATTTTTTTTCATCTGCGGAAAATACTTTCAGAATAATTTTTTTTAAATAAAAAGTATAAGAATTTTCGTCGCGTTCCAACCGATTTTTGTCGATTTTCTCTGTCCTCGTCAATGGCAAAAAAAAAAAAACGTCTGACGGAAAATCGGCGAAAAGATATTTCGAACATTATCAAACGACAGAAATCTTTTGAAATATCTCAACATCGTTTCTTGTTTGTTTCGACCAGTTCGCCGCTTTCTTATCCCGAGGATCCAACGACAGGATTTACTTTATTGATATCATTTATTGAGGTGTCCTACGGATACTTGGCGACTACATGTTTTCTTCCGTTTTTTTTAATGCAAGTACGAACGTTGCAAAAGTTCGAGGACTCTTCCCTCGAACGCAATCAATTGCGTTTT
The DNA here is from genome assembly GCA_944452715.1 of Ophion slaviceki. Classification (NCBI taxonomy): domain Eukaryota; kingdom Metazoa; phylum Arthropoda; class Insecta; order Hymenoptera; family Ichneumonidae; genus Ophion; species Ophion slaviceki. The sequence goes on from OX101791.1 coordinate 2,302,098, forward strand.
TATGTTTATTATTTTCGTTTTTTCCAAAAAAAGAAGCGACACGCGTGTACTGACTGAGAAATAATTCACCGTGAGATAATGTGTCTCGAGAGCGATTTCGTTAATTTAACCATAGAAGAATTATTTTTAGCGGACTATAACGAGAATGAGAATGTTCGGGAACTTCGGGCGGCCAACGTTTGTTCTTCTCTCAGAATATGTGGACGAATCGAGTTGCACGTGTGATGCGAATGTGAAATCCTCGAACGAATAGATCGCTCGTTAATAAGTGATCAAATCCGAGTATGAACGTCTTTGTTTTTTTTTTTCTCGATCCGACGTAAAATTTCGGCGAATTCTCCGTCAACCTCGACGTACGATAGTAAATTGAAATCTACGTATTTGAAAAGTTTGAGGCATTTACAAGAGCAACGCAGTAGATCACTATACAATTAACGAATAATCTACAACGTGTCGTTTTTTTAAATCGTGCGACAAACAACGAAAAACCGAGAAGTTCGGACGAAAGATGGATCGAGATCGGGCCAAGAATGAACGCCCTTCGCCTCACGTCTCTCTATTGCTTTTCACGTTGCGAAATCGTTTTTTTCAAACCGCGGCACTTGCAAAAAAAGGAACAAGTCCAAAAACTGGTACCTAAGTTCGTCACGATCGAAGGTGAAATTTTGCCGCGTGAGAATAAACGGAATTGCGACACATTGATTTACTTTTCGTTTCTCCTTCGTTTGATTGAGTCAATTCGTTAGCAGTCGAGGAAAAGGGGAGCAAAACAGTCGTGACCCGAATCTTTCATGACTGCAACGATGAAAATTCGCCTACTGAATTGACTTCGCGTATTATCTAGTAAGTTGACGTCAAGGTACCGCGCGTACCTTCCCAGCCATCTGAATCGGAATTCGAGTACCCAGCGATTTGACATTAAGTACGAACAAATTCAGATATATTGAACTCCTTATGAACATTGATTTCGAAACATAATGCTGAAAAATTACCAACAAATATTCTTGACGAATATTTGTTGGAGAAATAATTAGGAATTTTTACTTCTCCGCTCTGAATGTCTTCGATGATTGTTCTCATCATTTGAAAATCTTTGCAGAATTTTCTCGCTTTTTGGATGTTTTTTGTTTCAAAGTTCTAAAAAATGAATGAAACGTAATTTTTTGTAGGAAGGCTCCGACCTTACGAAGCAAGGACCTCAAAGACCTCAAGGAACTTAAGGACCTCGAGAATTTCAAGTTTGACAAATGGATAAAACGTGATGTTTTTGTAGAAAGACCTGGCCTTAAGAACCTTCGGAATTGAGGACTTTAAAACCTTACGAATTAAAGACCGTAAAAAATCGAGGACCTTAAGGTCCTTAAGAATCGAGGACCTTAAAAACCTTAAAAATCGTAAAAACCAAAGATCTCAAGGAACTTAAGGAGCTTAAGAACCGTAAGAATTAAGGACTTTAAGATCGTTAAGGTCCTTAAGAACCTTAAGGACGTAAAGAACTTCAAGGAGTTGCGAAGTAAGCGAATAATTTCATAAATATAATCATTAGAAAAACTCGAAAAGAGGAATTGGAAAAGGCCGAACAGTCGGAAATGCTCAAGTATTCAATTCTACACGAAGAAATTTTCTTCACTAATTTATCGTTTGTTCAATTTTTTAAATATGTTTCTCCACAAAATTATAATACGGACTCAATGTTGCCACAATATTGAATACCTCTGAATTTTTATATTTTTGTCGAATCGCCAAATACCGAAATTCCGATCGCTTAAAACTTTTGGCCGGGAATGTATGCGTGACACATGCTTAAAGTGATCGGGCAAAAAAGGCGTTAGTTTGCCGGCTCTTCTTTTGAAGCTGTTATCGAGGATCGGAGTCGACAAGTCCTCGTATTGGTTGGTGGATATATTTATTGTACGAATCGAGCGGTGACTTCTTTGAACAACGAATACAATCCCCGAGGTTCCGGCTCGCTACGGTGTCTTCCGTACGTAGTCGAGATTTGCGGTGTTTAAACATGTAGCTTGCTCAAGTCCGAGAGGAACGACTTTGGTGTTATAATGTGTGAGGATCCTGAGGGCAGAGGAAAAAAAACCATTATTTTCGTCTGATTATGAACCCAAGTTTCCAAAGTATGAGTTTTCATATGTCAACGCACCGACTATGACCTCCCAATTCTTCATCGCGTTCGTCACCTCGTAGGCGCAACGTATCTCGGAGAAGCAAACCCCACCGACGATGAAAACGATGAGGCGCGGAACGTTCTTCAGGGTTTGCTGGCCCTTGTCCTTGTGCCACTGCCCGTAACGCACGCTGCAAGACAATTTTTTCACGGTTGAGTATTTAATATTTCAAGAAAAAAGACAAAATGAGCTATCGAAATTCGAAATACAAAGTAATTTTCGTTAAATTGTTCAATTTTGGGTTTGTTTGGGTGAATTTGCTGTTGAGTAAAAATAAAAAACAAAGATAAATATTACTTGCATCGTTGGAATGCAATGAAAATTAATTTTCGTTGAAGTGCTCAAATTTGAGTTTGTTTCAGTGAGTTTGTTGAATATATATATATATATATATATATATATATATATATATATATATATATATATATATATATATATATATATATATATATATAAACTAAGAGGAATATCGCGTGCATCGTTGGAATGCAATAGAAATTAATTTTCGTTGAATTGCTCAAGTTTGGGTTTGTTTCGGTGAATTTGGTATTGAAAAGAGTGAAAAATAAAAAACAATATTCGTTGCATCGTTGGAAAGCAATAGAAATTAATTTGCGTCGAATCGCTCAAGTTTGGGTTTGTTTGCGTTTCGTCTGAAAAACAAATTTAACTAAAAAGAATATTATTTGCATCGTTGGAATGTAATGAGAATTCACTTCTGTCGAATTGCTCAAGTTTACTTGGGTAAATTCAGTATTGAAAAAAAAAATCATTAGCAGTGTTTGAGTGCAATGAAAATTAAGTTTCCTTGAATTTCCCGTGAAAAAATCAATAATCAAAAAGAATATCAATTGCACAATTGGAATGCACATAAAATAATTTCTTGCTGAACTTTTCTCGTTTTTTCGGGTGAACATGCCAATGAGATAAATAAAAACTAGAAGATACTCGTTCGTAAAATGAGTTTTTACTTTCGCACCAAGAAGTATTATCTTTTTTGTTCTCTAGTTGTTCTTCCAGATTCAAGATACAGCGTTTTCAAGCACGCTCATTAAAGAACTAAAATATAAATTAGCTAAAAAATATTTCAGATAATAATAAGAATAAATAAATAGCGCGAAGAGTTTTTTTTTTCATTCTAGCAATGATGCAAACTTCAATACTATTGGAAAACAGGAAAGTACCTCGTGGGAGCGTGATATCCGGTACTGGCGGTGCGACCAGCCAAGAACGGGAAGTGTTTCGTGTCCAGTTTGTCTTCGATCGCGTCCTCCATAATGTCCTTCGCCACCGGTGTCCATCGGCTCATTTGGTAAGTCTGCTCGGTGATTCGCTCCTTGCGCGGTACCGTGTAACCCTTTTTGCGGGATCCCTGTTCAATTTGATGGACGAGAAAAAACGTGTACTCCGAGAGACGATGGAAGTTTTCATCCGTTGCGAGGTCATTCTACTTTCTCGGGTTGATAGAATCGATTTTTTCTCTTATACAAAAGTATATACTTTCGAGATTGTGTCCTTAAATTTTTGGCGAGGAATTCTCATTATTTTCAAAGTTATAGACCTGGGGGCCAACTTTCGCAGGTTGAAAGGTAGAACTTTAAAGGCGTACACCTAGTTGACATTTTTGAAAGTATCAATTTTAGTTTTTCGACGCATTCTCAAAATATAACATTCATGGAGTTATGAGCGTTTGTAGGTACGTTCCGCGAACTTTCAACGCGTTTTTCTTAAAATTACTTTTGCAAAATCGGTGGGCAAGACATCTAAAAAATCACTGCACCGATCAACTTCAAATTTGACAAGCTTCTTTTACATATCAAAAAACAGTGCTTGAACGTAAGTATTTTACTTTGCGATGCATTATTTTTTTTTATCCACGAAACTAGAGCAGTTTTTCACCAAAAATCGATACTTTGACTTCGGATTTCGGTCATTTTGGCATAAATCAATATTTCGTTAAATGCAAAAACTTAATGCGTTTGATTTTTTTAAATTTCATAAACTATTTTATCTATCATATTTATAAAGATTTTTCAATTAAAAAATTGTAAATGTTACCCGGAACCATACTATTTAATGTAAAAAAAAATCATTTGAAACCCTGCAGACGTTTTCCCAGAAAAAAGCACGAAAATTTCTCTTTTCCGGTCCGGAGCTAGATGTAAACAGTTAAACGCGTTTTTCTCAAAATCACTTTTCGACCTGGAGGACACCATTCCAAAAAAGCTATTCGATTAATCGGTCTGAAATTTTCACATATTATATTGCATATCAGTCGCTGTTGAAGGAAATACGTGTCGATTAAGGAGGTTGGAGCAGTCCAGTTTAGACAAATGACGATTTATGATTTTTTTATCAAGTGACCTCAAAAACAATGTTCAAGAGATACAGATTTATTCTGTAGATGCTAATTTTTCATAAAATCTATAAGTAAAGGGAATTATGCATTTTAATAGTTTTATTAGGTAAATAAGAAAATGTTTTGTGTTGCTACTAATTTGAAAAAGTATAACATTATCGATGATTATTATGAAAAAAAACTGCGTGAACGAATGTTTTATACAAGTCAGAATGAAATTTTGGTTCATTTATAATTATGCCTATTTATATTTATCTCACGCGATTATTTATTATTACCATTAATATTAAACGTTGCCGAAATACGGCAATTTCACGGACATTGGCAGCAATGCTCTTCATTCGCCGGCCAAGATTCGTAATCTTTCGTCAAACTTTAATGGTTCAATATTGAATATAGATATATGGTTCACGATAGGCGAGAAGGATTTTTTTCTAAATCTTTACAAAGGTCTAGTTTGCCTTAATCCGTTGTAAGAAATGGTTTATCAGCGTGCTAAATAGCCCTAAAAATTGCATCACCCGTAGCGTGAGCGTCTTGCCCATCTAACGTCACGTAAAATTGCATACATTGAACTATTTTTTATCTCGCGTGTTTCGTGGTGAACATTAAAAAAAAATCGTAAAGACTCAGTATCACTGTCAGTAGACTAGACAATAAAATATACATTTTTTCGAATTGAATTTTGGATAGTGGCTAACGCTCCAACCACCTTAACCGATAAATTCTTATTTTTTCCTCATCATAAAAAGTCGCAGTCATTTTACCGATCCCAATTTTTGAAAGACCACTATTAAAAAAAATGCACCCAAACTCTTACTCCGTGGTTCGTGCAATAGCGGTTCATACTATAGTATAGTTCTTTATTTCCATGTATACCCTTGCAATTTTTTTTACACTTCCCCCCTCTGTGCATTGATACCCTTTTACACGTTTCCTCCTTTATTTCTGTTAAGGCGGCATATACATTTACAACAATAAAAAAATCGATTTCTTTTTTTTTTCTTTAAACCATAGAACTATATATGTAGAATATTTTCCCAAAGTTTCAAAGCGAAATTCGAAAAACTCCAAACGTTACAGCCCGTCAACGCTCTGCCTCACCGCTCGGATTCGGAGCGGGCGTGAACTTCAAACGCGTTTTTTCTCAAAATTGCATAATCGAAATTGGCGTGCAGGATAATTCAAAAACTATTAAGCCGATTGAGTTGAAACTTGGTAGAAATATTGATAATATTGGTAACTTCTACTTGACGAAAGTTGTTTTTAAAAAACTTGAAAGAAAACTACTTTTGTAATCCACATTTTACAGAAATGTTGCGTGAAATGTTGATTTTTTGTAAATGCGTGCCATTTTTTCAAATTTGCATTTTCTTCATTTTAATTACCGTCACGTAGAAACTATACATGTTGTAACTGAAAAAATGTTTGAACTTTTTTGCAAATCAAAGTCTACGAGAAGCTAGACTACACGCCGATTTGCAACTCTCGCGGCGGCCTTGCTTTAACATTCAGTCACAGCTCCGCCATTTTGATGATGAATTAATTTAAAAAAATTGTTTCGTATACTTAAATATTCTATTAAAGTATACCTAAAGTTTGATAATTGTAGAATAATTATTTCTTAGTTTAGAAAATCCCTCCATATTGCTTATTTTTTCCTGTCTAAATGTATATCCCGCCGTAACATTTTTATTTCATTCTGTTTCTCCTTTATGCCTTCCTTTCTTACAATGCATTCGAAGGCTCTCAGCATACTCGCGCAATTCTTCGATCGGTTTCCCTTACATTTCTCTATACATTTTTCCTTCTAGTGCCTTCCCTTTGTAGCCTCTTTGGCACTTTTCCAATCAATCTACCACTTTCTTATTCACTTTCATTTTATTTCTCCGCATTCAAGTATCTTTTCCAATTTTCCTTCTTCCTTCCTACGACACCGGCATAGAGTATCCGCGTATTCGTTTTTACCTCCTTTTCCTATATTTCCGCATCTTGACCTGGCCCATGTTTCTTTGGTTCTTCTCTCCATGCCCTCCTCTTCCCAGTACTCTCCTATTCCTATCCGTTGCTTTCGATTTTTGTACTCCCTACAATACCTTGAATTCTCAATTTTGTTCCAGTCTTGTATTTCCTGGTCGGCTTTTATTCGTATAGCTCTTACGATTATTTTTTTTACTCCCCCCATATTGTTCTCACTCCTATCTCCTCCATGGATCCCTTTATTTCCAGTCCCCATTTGGATGGGTTTGCATTTAATATCGCTCGGGCTTCTTCTTTCAAACACGTTTTTGGCCACCTATCTTTCGTCGTTTTCATTATCTCACATGGGTGAGCTGCTCTTTTCCATGCTTCTATTCCTATCTCCCTTATACCCGCCTCCATTCTACATATGGATGTAGCTAGGCGTATTGTCATTTATACCCATTTCCATTTTAACATATTTACCATGTATTTTTGCAATTTGCCCCCTCTTCCACCCCGTACTACATCCCGCTCTGCTGCAATAGCGGTCACATGCAAACTAAGAGTCTTTTTCTATTTTCTTCGACAGATTATTCCAACGAACGCCTGCCAGCGAGAAAGCAATGTTTAGAGGCGCTCCGGCAATCGAAAAAAAATTAGTACAATCACAAAAGTAAATTCGGTACAACTTAAGGATATTAAAATGTAATGCCAAAGTTTCAAATTGCTACGTTATTATTTTACCATGAAAAAGAAATACCACGAGAAAGCAGAGAATATTTCCGGAAAAAGGTATCGGAAAAGCTTGCCTCAACGACTACATTGACACCGAGCTGGGCTATGTTGACGATCGTCTGTTTGTCGTCCGCCGAAATTTGGGCGTGATGGACAAGCCTGTTCAAATCGGCATCCTGAATGCCATTCTTGCTGAGAACGTAGAGAGCGATAATGCGCAGTTTGTCGAGATTGTTGACCGTCTGGTCGAGGAGGATCGGCGTGATGTTGCGCATCTGGTCCTTGATGCGTTCGCCCTCGGCGTCGGTGCCCATCGCCAGATCCTGGTGACGAGATTGTCAGGTTTTTTTTTTCTCGTTGCATATACCGCGTGTCATTTCTTATAAAATAATAAATAATATATAGGCAGGAAGGAGAATTTAAAAAATAGACAAATGAGATTGATGAAATGAGACTGCGTGAAAATTTTCCAGTTTCCTTGTGCCCTCGTGCATTTTTCATTCGATCGGAATTTCAATACTTCGCGATTCGAGGAAAAATCGAAAAAATCCACAAACTTCGAGCTGTTATAAATATTAACTTCGAGTAATAATAATAAAAAGTTGTTAACAAATTGCTTGAGCGAATAATTGCTTGGGTTCGTCTGGGTTCGGAAAATCGGAAAAAAATTAGACAACTTCAAGATGTCATAAACATTGACTTTGAATTTTAGTAATTGTAAAAAGTCGTTAACACGTTCTTGAAACGAATAATTGTCGGAAAATCATTGATAGAAAAATATTTTCTTTACACGAAATGAAAAATTGATATTTCCAAATAAGTATAGATTATTCCTGAAATTTCTCTGTCTGCTAATTCCTCTTTTCGTATTTTCCCGAAGATCTTATTTGTGAAAATGTTCGCCCAATGCTTCGAAATCTTTTCAAAGGTGATACGAAAGATGTCCACGGAAAAATGTGAAAAAAAACTCGCGATCGTTTATGCATTTTCCGTAATTCTCAATAAAAATAAATCTAGAGAAAATTCGAAAAAAAAATCGCAAGTATTCCACGCGATGAAAAAAAAATCACAGGCGACTATCCGATTATTTGCTCAAATTATTCGCCAATAACTTTCCGGCATTATTATTCGAAATCAATGTCCAACGTCATTGTTTCATTTTTTCAGATTATCATCGAATCGCGAAGTCCCGAAATTCCGATAAAATCGAACTTTTGGCTGGGAGTGTACATGCAAAAGCGACACAACGTTGAAAGAGTGTAGGCAACACTCGCGGAAGACCGCAGTGAGGGGAACCATCGGGGGGAGGGGGGGAAGGAAGGTGAAAAAAGGCGCAGCTGGTTTAAAGCGCTTATTCTTTTTCGTTGACCTGTTCAACTTTGCACAGCTTGTCGACGTTGCCCTGGTAACGTTTCATGCAGTCCTCGGCGAGATGTAAGTGGGTCGCGTACTTGCTAAGCTCTTTCTGATACTGTGGCATCTTTTTGATCATCTGCGACAAGTCCCTCATGCTCTGCTTGTCACCCTGTGGCATTCTCTTCGACTCGGTGAACTTCTTCAGATTTTTCGTTACGTTTCTGCGCGACGAGACCAGGGGCGAAAATTCGAGAAGGAGAGGCGCGTTATTACTCGAAGAATTGTTGCGTGCCAATGATGGAAAGTGTACTCGACTACTCACTGGGAAACGACGGCGATGTGTTGATGTCGGAGATCGACCCAAAGTTCGTCGTTCTCGTCGAGCAGCACTTCCTTCTCAGCCTGACCCGCTGTGGCCTCGTACCTGAGAGAAAACAAATGTTTTTTTTTTTCAGCGATGTTTATTGACACTGGACTTCGAGGTAGTATTGCAAACATAAAAAAAAACAAGATTTATTGAGTTTTTTTTCTACTATTCATTCTTGGGTTGAAAAATGTGTCATTGCTAATGCTCATTGATCGTCCTTTCTCGCTGTCTGTATGTGCGGTAGTATTATTTCGTTTCTTTCGTTTTTTGTTTAATTCTCGCGGGCATTATTCACAGCGTTTCCCGACGACTTGTGCAAAGAGCTGTGCCACTCGAGCGTGGCCGAGTACATTAAGGGGTCTTCTGACTTTAGGCGCTAAAAAACAGGCTATTTTTATTCCTTTTTTTAAATAGGTTTATATTATAGATATTGATATAAAAGTTGTTACACTTAATAACTACATAATTTTTTTTAAATCTTTTTGTGTAACCCAAACAAACTTTAAACGCGTTTTTCTCGAAACAACGTTTTTCGACGCCCTGTTGATAAAATCTTCGAGGCTACTGAACCGATCCTTATGAAATTTTGACCACATATTCTTTATAACTATAGCTATAGCGCATATTAAGGAGTTTTTCAAATTTTTATATTTACCATTTTTTTCGTCAAAAACGGTGAAAAAAAAAACTTTTTTTTGTTTTTTCGAACAATGTCCGCCATTTTGTTATATTTTCATATATAGCAAAAATCGTATGATATGCGCTATAGCTATTAACATACTGAATCTAAAATCGTTTGATTTTTTTGTTTCGGCTGATCCAGCTCCCAGGTTTCATCAACAGCGCAGATCTACGTTTTTTTCGGACATTTTTTAACTACGATTTTCGTCTATAAATAGTGACTTAAATAAAGACAGTGTTTTTTAAAATCTATTTCGAAAGTGTATTTGTTAAGTGTAACAACTTTTATGTCAATATCTATAATGTAAACCTATCAAAAAAAAATCATCACCGTAGCCTTTTTTTGCGTCTAAAGTGAGAAGACCCCTTAAGACACCGAAAGAAATCAACGTCGCATTCATACCGCACGAGGAGCAGATGCACACGTGAACGAGAGAGAGAAAACAATGCGAGTGAATTCAAACGCTTGAGATATAGCACGGGCTTACGTAGAGGCTTGCATTCGCTACTCTTCTATTTCGAATCATGATCCAAGTGAATCTACGACTGGGGTAGAATATCCATAAGTCGAATTTCCATAACCGAATATCTATAATTACGAATATCCATAAGTCGAATATCCATAAGTGCCAATATCCATAAGTACGAATATCCATAAGTGAGTACAGAGTAGAAATGAGTGCCAACAATGGCGGGAGGTAGAGGAAAAGTGAGTATCGAGGAACCCAAACAAACCCAAACAAACCCAAACAAACTCACTCATCTCTACCTCCCGCCATTTCTGGCACTCATTCTACTCTATACTCACTTATGGATATTCATACTTATGGATATTCGTACTAATAGATATTCGACTTATGGATATTCGACTTATGGATATTTGACTTATGGATATTCGTACTTATAGATATTCGACGACAGTGGAATCTACACGTGTGAACGAGTAAGAACGGCGCGTAATATGCCCTCGTGGCTGCAACGCGAAATATTCCGATCCAGCGAGACTACCACTCTCGTATCAAGACTCGTGTGTAACAAAATTTAATTTATTTATATAAATTAAACAACATTTAATTTATCCATATAAATTAAATTTCGTCTAGTTTTACAAATGCATTAATCTTTGTTTAATTTTTACAAATAAATTGAATTTTGTTTAATTTTCATAAATAAATTAAGTTTTGTTTAGATTTTACAAATAAATTGAATTTCCAAACGTACCTGTAAACGTCATTTTCTATTTCGAGGAGATCATACGCCATCGCTTGGAGCGTCAATTCGTGCAGAATTGGCGAAACGCAATCGAAGCCACGATCGAGGATGAGAAGTTGGGATCGTGATTTCTCGAGTCCCTCGCCCATCGTCGGCTCGTCGGCCTTGTAGGCGTCGAGTTTTTGCTGCACCATCTGGGCCAGTTCCACGTTTCGGTCGAAATCACTGAGATTGAAAAAGTCACGCGTTACATTCGCGAAAAGAAGAAGGGGAAAAAAGCCACGGCATTTGGACAATCGGTATCGTAATGATTCGATGAAAAATTCAAATCCGCGTCTGTCTCGGCGCGGAAATTACCTTCGATATCTGACCGACGGATATTCACCGAGGGTCGCGCAAAGCGTGGCAATCTGCTCCGCGATACGTTCCATGTTTGCGTTGCGCAAATTTATGAACGACGGATTGTACATGCAGGCGAACGTTTCGCGCGAATCCAACGAGAATACCTGTACAAGAGTGAAAGATCGACGGTGAGAACAAACAAATGTGACGAGAGGACGTTTCTCGTCCCGAAGGTTGCCAAAACGTAATGAAAGATTTTTGCAAAACTACACACTGCTAAAAACGGACAAGGAAAAATTAAAAAATTCAAGCCAACATTCAACAAGAGTAGGGTGGAGGTTCGAATTATTTTTCGAACGAGCGTTGAAGCGTTAAGGGGCTACGTCCGTATCTGGGTGAGTTGAAAAAATCGATTCGATCTCGTTAAATTGTTTGTCTTGTACAGTGCGGAGGATGTTTTTACCTCGAATATTTTTTTTTTTTAATAAGTCCGAAAGATCGAAAGTATGTGAAAAATCGTTGAGTTAAAACGGTCGCGATAAAAACCGGATGTTATCGATTCGATGGTTTTCGAAGAGAAAAATTTGAAATCTTATCTAGTTTTTTTGGCATAGTTACTTGGCTTTAAATACAACATAACGTGCATAAAATTATTGAGTAATTTTTTTATTCGCATTCGACAATTTTCAACTATTTAATCGAATTTACTCATTTTTCAATTTAATAATTATTACATTTCAACAATTTTGTAATTTTAACCTTTTCAAATTTAATTCTCGTCGCCATTTTTAAATTTAAGAATTTCCAACAATTTTAAACTTCAACGTTTTGAACCATTTTTACCAATTTTTAACTACTTTTAACTTCAAACATTTTTAACGATTTTGAATTACTTTGAACTTTGACCACTTTCAACTATTTTGAAATTTAACAATTTTAACAATCTTGAACTTACAATTTTTCACCTTAACTTCTGACCCAACGAGCACACACAATATTTCTCTTTCGAAATAAAATTGCCAAAATTCGGCGTACTTTTCGACCCCCAGATGTACGTAGCGCCTTAGGAGAAGCACGAACAAGGGTAAGCATGCTGAGATTTCATTCGAAGCAACTTCTCCGATCCAGGAAGCCGCGAGAAACCGAGCGTCGCGAAATTCTCGTACGAGGAAAGCAAACAAAAACAAAACACTCCGAGATTACGCTTGAGATGCAACATAAAATTGTCTCAAATCGTCCAATTTCTTTTGTTGCATTCTCACTCTCCGAATATTCTCTATCGGATTTTTTCAAGAACCCGTATCGAAGACCCCGTCGACAAGGAAAGGTTGCGAGATCGATCTCTCCGATTTCGATGAAATTTGCCACGCTTGTAGAATGGGTGAAAATAAGCGACACTTTTTTTTTATAACTGCGGAACCTTATTTTTGACGGGTGCAACGCACCCTCGAAAATAGTGGTGTTTTTCGCGATAACGTTATCGTTCTCATCTCCAATGTATAACGAAAAAATAAACATGGTTGCAATTTGAAAATTTTGCATATCTCGCACCGTCAAAACGTTATCGACGAAAAACACCCCAATATTCGAGAGTGCGTTTCAACCGTTCAAAAATCGGCTTCCGCAGATATAAAAAAAATACGTGTCGCCTATTTTTATCCATTCTACAAACATGCCAAATTTAATGGAAATCGGAGAGATCGACCTCGCAACATTTCCTTGTGTATGCAAAAAAAAAAAGATTCTAGTGGAAAACAAGAGTAAAGAAATCAAGTAGGTAGGAAAGTTCGTGGGGTTCGAACGAAAGCTTCGACGGGCCGTAAAGGAAGCAAAAATAACGAGCGATTCGTCGTTCACCTGCGACTCGTACGGCAGGAACGCTATGTTGATCTCTTTCAGGGTTTTGATCTTTTTCGCAGCGAGGGACTTGCAGAGTTCATTGAACAGCTCCTCCGGGCACACTGAACGAGCGCAAGCGGTTAATTGTCATTCCACAGTCGTTAGTCGGTGCGTAGAAGTACGTTAAGGTTCACGAGTTCGTTTGTTCCTGGACACTTTTGCTTGCAAAGTCGTTGTCGAATTTGCGGCAACACTTTTTTTTTTTCATCCTCTCGTGTACGTGTTTGTGTGTTACCATTTTTTTGACAGGTGTTACAATTTGTTCAAAGGACGGGCATGGGACGGACGAGCGTGAAGATAAGTGAAGAAAAAAAGACAGAAAGAGACGGAGAGTATCGTAAAAAGAAAACATTTCAGCGTGCGTGCCCGCCACCATCGACCGGCAAAAAAGAACACGACGTTTCAAACGTATTTTTGATGGATAGGAGTTCGTGGCCATCGCTCTTCGGAGTCTCGCGTAGAGGTCTTGAAAAGACTGCGGTCGAGTGTCGTCACATTGCATTCGGCTGCTTTGTTTTTGAGTCGACGTACCCGGTGAAAAGTGTATCTTCGTCGTTTTTCAAAGATTTTCATCGCTGTCGACAAAAGTGACTTGCTCGTAGGAAAAGCGTCGCTAGCGAAACAAAGTGACGAGGAAGCGACGTGCAAGTTTTTTATTCGCACGATTTTTCCGAAAAGGCGAAAGAGAGAAGAGCGCCTTGTAAAATATGAAGCGTATTGAGGTTGGCAGCAAAACCGTCCTCGACAGGCAGACTCTTGCCGCCACGGAAATTTCGGCTCGTTTTCAAGACCTGTACGTGAAGCTGCTACTTCGAGCGTTGGTACAGTCGTGCTATCGTCGAAAAACCCCGTAACCGAAAAAAATTAGGTCAGTTTTTTGGCAGGTGATTCTGTAGGTGCCGCGGGTGCTAAATCCAAGTTTTTTAGGGGATGAAGGGACATGGGGACGGGAGACAAAATGTTCGGAAAAATCCGGGCTTCAGTTTTGTCCACACTCCCGAAGTCGTGGTAGTTCATTTTGGGGGTGAACTTTTGAAAAATCAGTTTTAATTCTATAACTCTTTAGGATAAATTCGTACACTTTTTGTTTAAACGGGGGAACGTTGTAGGCCTCGAATCAAATACTCGATCGACGCGTCTTTTCAAGAGCTACAACGTTCCCATTTAAACCAAAATTGTATGCATTTTTTTCTAAAGTGTGATCGAATTAAAACTGATTTTTCAAAATCTTTTCAAAATGAACTTCCACGACTTCGGCGCTGTGGACAAAAATAAAGCCTGGATTTTTCTGAACATTTTGTCTCCCGACGCCGACCTCGTCGGGGTTCTACTTTGACAAAAATCCACCCCCATCCCCCTTCAACCCCTGAAAAAAAACCCCGCACCCCGATTTTTAGGCAAACCAGGATTTAGCACCCGCCGCTCTTACAAAATCACCTGTCAAAAAACGATGTACATGAAGTTTGCATCGTTGCTATCCAACGGTTTCATTTTTTTTGTCGATTTTGTAATTTCCTATTTTTTCTTGGTCAGTTCGGCTCTAGTTGCTAAAGAAATATGGTAAAATGAATAAAAAATATTTACGGCCACCGGGACGAATCAAACAAAATCGAAAAAAAAAAAAATGAAACCGTTGGATAGCAACGATGCAAACTTCATGTACATCAAAAAACGAGCCTTCTACTTTTTTTTCCGATTCCCATATACAGCGCGACTGTACTACGTTTGAATTCAGTCGCATTTTTTTTCTCTCTCTCTCTCTCGTTCACGTGTTTACCTGCTCCTCGTACGGTATGAATGCGATGTTGATTTCTTTCAGTGTCTTAATGTATTTGGCTACGCTCGAGTGGCACAACTCTTTGAACAAGTCGTCGGGGCACGCTGCAAATAATACACAAGAGAACTGAACGAAAAAAAAAACGAAAGCAAGGAAACAATAATAATAATAATAATAATAATAATGATAATAATAGAATAGCGGATTACTCGAGTACGAGAACAGGAAGTCAATCGTGTGTATCCCTCCCACATGGAAGAGCAATTGCCCAGATTATTCCCCGAGAGCATTTTTTGGAAATTTTGTCAGTCAGATTATCCGTGAACCGTAAAATAGGCCAAGTACCTTCGGTGAAATAAACGTGGGCAGCCTTGTACGTCGTCCTCGTCGGATTGCTGAAGTCCTCGATGAGCTTTTGCACCGAGGGATTACACGGTGTTATCAGATAGATCGCCTCCATCGTGCCGAGCGGCTCTCGCTTCTTGTTTATGTCCTCGACGAGTGTGATACCCTGGGCGCTTATGTCGTGCATCTTGCAACAGGCGGACACCATTCTCATCGCCAATTGATCGACCACCAGGATTCGCCACTCGACCCCCGGTGTTTTCTTCTTCTGCTTGATCACCTCGTTCATGATCTCTGCAAGGTCGAACGCGAGTCACATTTAACGCGAATAAATTACGGAAACCATCCTTTTTTTTCACACAGAAGAGCCACTTTTTGAAGAAATAAAAACGTGATTTTCGTGAAGAACAGCCATTTGTAATGAAAAAGAGCGAATTTTTAGACAGCTATTTTTTTCAAATAAAAAATCCGTTTTTCTGGAATGACCTGTCTTTATAAGTGAGAAAACCATTTTCTTAGACAATGGCTATTTAAAAGAAATGAAATAGCCATTTTTTCGAACGGCTATTTTTTTTAAAGAAAAAGCCATTTTTTTAAATGGAAAAATGGCATTTTGGATGAAAAGGACGATTTTTATGAGGAAAGGCTGCTTTTTGAAAATGAAAAGACTTTCTTTTAAATGAAAAATAACATTTTCGTGCAAAAAATGCTATTTTTTCAAATGAAAAAAGTCCATTTGTACGAAGAAAAATGCCACTTTCTATAGAAAATGCAATATTTTATTTTAAAAAACCACCATTTTCCGGATCCAGTTTTATGAAAAAAGAATCCATTATCATAGCAGAAACGCCATTCATAAATGACATTTACAAAATAAAAGATGGCGTTTTTCAAAATGTTATTTTGTATGAATAGGACCTTTTTTTATAACAAAAGGTTATTTTTTTTAAATGAAAAAGGCCATTTTGTATGAAAAAGTCTGTTTTTTTAATGAAAGATACCATTTTCGCGCAAAAGATGCTATTTTTTATGAAAAAAGTATATTTGTATGAAAAACTGCAACTTTCTATAGAAAACGCAATATTTTATTTATAAAAACAGCCATTTTCCGGATCCAGTGTTATAAAAAAAGAATGCATTTTCATGGCCGAAACGTCATATGCATTAAAAAAAATTTCTTGAAAAAAGCCGTTTATTATTTTTAAAACCGCTATTTTTATATATAAATAAAAACGTTTGTTGTCTTTTTTTGCGAAGAAATGTAGCCCGAAGGGGCATCGATCGAAAAGCGGGTTAAGGGGCCATTGGGAAGGGACGACCGCTGTGTGTAGGCTGCCCTGGCACAGCCAAGAAATCCGTCACTGCCTTTCCCCCGTATTGATCGCCCTCAACGTCCAATGACGTCGTCGCTCCACGCAACCCCGTAACCCGGCTCGCCCGGGGCCCCCAAAATGGAATCGATCACGTTCAAGTTCGCATAATTGGAATCGCAAAGAAAAGTTTGAACGATTTTTGTCAAAAACATTTACGAACCTGTGCGTTTGCTTGGGTTTGATTATGAGGTTTGTTTTTATTGGTTTTTTTTTCGTTTCAAGAGTGGATTTCTATTATCCATTGTAATCCTGTAGAAAAACATTTTGGAGGTGGCAAATTTTATAGAATAGATTTTTAAGCTCCTGAATTTTGTAGAAGCGAATTACAGAATTTCAAATTTTTTTATAAGGCCTTTCTAAGTTTTCTATTTTTCTAGAAGATTTTTCTAGGTTCCTAAGTTGTCCGGAAGACATTTCTAAGCTCGCAAAATTTTTCAAAGAAATTTCAGGGCTTTCAAATCTGGGGAGTAGGCTTCTGTATCTTTAAAATTTCGCCTATGGGGATTTCAGAACTCGCAAATGATCTGAAAGAAATATCGAAGCTCCTAAATTTTTTAGAAGATATATTGGTGCTTCTTAATTTTCCAGAAGACATTTGTAAGATGCCAATTTTTTGAAGAGGCATTTTCTGAGTTCTTCAATCTTTTTACACGATATTACTATGATCCAAAATTTGCCGCAGGCGGTATCTGAACTCCCAAATGTTTCAGAAGAGATTTCTAAGCTCCCAAATTGTCTACAAGAAATATTTCGAGCTCTTTAATTTTCTGCCTGATGTTGCTGAGCTCCACAATTTCCGGTAGATGTATCCAAGCTCCCAAATGTTCCAGAAGAGATTCGTAAAGTCCCAAATTTTCCGGAACACTAAAAAATATTATTTCTGAAATGCAGTTGGAGACTTTTCTCGACCAGACGTGTCTCCAGCCAGCTCGTCGCTACAATCATTTCCAAATATTCCTGAGATCAGCGGCATTAACTCGAATATTATTTACAGACCCATTTTTCGTTTCTTTTGTTCCTTTCTTTTCTCTTCATTGTGACAATGCAGTTGTACATTCGCCAGACAAGTCCTGCGTGTTCAATGAATTCCACGACCTAAATTGCTTATCCAATAAGCAATGTCCGTGGGAGTAAAGTTTGCATCGTTGGAATGCAATGAAACTTCTTTCCAATTTCTTATTTTCATTATTATCCAAAATCATTCTTTGCAAATTTGTTTCAGATCGCAAAACAAGAATCCTAAAAAAACTTTGCGTGATATTCGTGGTTCAATTAAAATGAATTAAACAGTATCGCTGAAAGAAATTTGGGAAATGAAGAAAAAGTTATTTTCATTGCATCCCAACGATGCAAATTTCAAAGTCATCAATGTCTTTCTTGGACTGAGGTGTAACCAACCAGTCAGAAACGATCGCGAGGCGCTCGGCGATAAAATTCTCAACTCTGCCGATCATTGGGAATCATTCGCAACCGACGCATCGCCCACGATTCTAGTTCTTCTATTTGACAGTGCAAGTAGAATCCAAAGTTTCACCGATGAATGCTACTGGCCACTAATTTTTTTCATACATGCAGATATTTCACCGAATGTTCAGTTTTTGAGGTCTTGATAAGCTCCGCCATGTCATTTGCAAGAACAAATGAAAGTGGATGAAACAATGCGGCGGAGTTTGTAGAAACGTCTAAAATCAATTTTTCTAAAAAAGGACCAAAATGTTAAAGAGTGTCTTAGATTCGAAAAATGTCACAATTCTAGAAAAAATATAAATTCAGAAAAAAGGCTATAATTCGGGTAACGGCAAAACGTCTAAAAATGTTTAAAATTCTTTGAGAAATTTAAACCTCTAAAAACACTTAGATTATTTTTAAAAATGTCTAAACTTTAATCAAAATGTAACAGATACTGAAAAAAGTCTAGAATTCCAAAAAAAGTAGATACTTCTAAAATAATGCCACAAATACTAAAAAAATGTCTGCATTCTTTTTCAAGTTTCAAAAAATCTGAAATTACAACAAACAATGTTAAAGTAAAAAAAAACAGTATTTGACTCCCAGTTCCAAAATGCTCTCGAGACAGAGACTCTGCCTCGTCTAGCTCTAATCGAATGAAACCCTCGCATCGCGTGTCCTTCCATTTCATCCTCACAGCGCAAAGGAAAAAAACGCAAGAAAAAACTAACTCGTACACAAAGGGACTACAATCCAAAAAAAAGCGATAAAGCCAAAACATGGTCCGCGTCGACGAAAGAACGTTGAGTTTCGCAACCGAGAGAAGAAAGATGGTTCACGTGGAAAACATTGTGACCATAGAGAGGGCTATAATGTCGGAAATAATAACACCGTGCTAGATTTGACGTTTCGCGATTACGGTGCGGTGTGTCATCGTCGTCGTTGCCACCCATCCTGATATTGCGTCTCGAATTTTCCGCGTCTCCGTTTACGCGGTTACGTTTGATTTATGGACAGGCGGAAGCGCGATATTCGCGAGATTATTCTGCGACGCGAATAATCACGAATTAACGAGGATAAACGCGCAAAAATGTGAATTTTTCAGCATACTTACTCTGACCGACTTGTGCCTTGAGCGCCATTTTGACAGTACTGAGCTCAAGCGCTGGTGGTCGAGAGTGGGAGAGCGCTCGGTAGATGGCGACAAAGTGCGGCGGAGCCCGTAGAGTAAATTCGCAGGTGTGTACACGCATATATCTATATTTATTGCTTCTGCGCGCAGTTCGGGCATGGGCAGACGCACGTCGCCTGAGTAACCGCGTGCACAAAATTCAAAATCGCGCAGTGAACGCGCGTTCGTCTGTTCGTAAACTTGTCTCCTTTTCGGATCAGGTAGGATCATCCCGCATGATTTTTTTCTCGTCGCGACAAGGGTTCGATTGGGGGAAGAATTATTCCAGTTTTTTCGGATTTTAAAAGTATCGGCCATTTTGTTTTGTTTTTAATGCGATACGTACGTCGAGTTGAGACAGACAGAGAGATAGAAAATAATCAAATTACTGTATTTTAATATCGAAAAATAATATCATCCAACATATATGAATAACATCTATGTGTTGGGAATAAAAGGTGTAGTTCGAGAAAACAAAATTCAGTCCGTTATATAACGCAAGACCTTGAATTGTAACATTCGTTGTATTTATCGGTGAAATTTCCGGTAAATTTAAGTCTGGAACGATTCGTTATGAAACTTGTCAAAACGAGCGTAAATCAAAGATTGACTTTTAAAATGGCAACGGGAAAAAAACATGATAAGTCTAGGGACAGACGGCGCATCAATGCCGAATATTAGCTTCAAATACTCATTTTTCCCTATACAATTACGGATTTACACCAAATTACGTGTAAATGTAAAGTATGTCTTCCCGTTCCGTTTCCTGCCAGAAATTCTTGAATTGGGAGTAAAGTTTACGTTCGATATACGTCGCGACGAGTATTTGACCCGAGCGCCAGCCTCGGTAGGGCGATACGCGTGAAAGAGCAACGCGCACGCGCGCGCCTGCCCAGCTGTGTACAGGCTACACGCGCCGACCCCCACTCCGCGGCGTTCCCCTTCGCTGGCCGCGCGGCTGTCAGGCCGGCAGCGCCAGTTGCAATCCGTACGTCGGGCGGTACAGGTTGTGCGTGACCGGCTCGTGGATTCGTTGTTACCTGCGCGTGCGCGTGCTCATAGTGCGGATAGGCCGAAGCAAGACAAGTGCATAGACCGAGAGGAGGCAAAAACATCTCTGACGCTCGTACAGGTGTTTTTTCCTCACTGTTTACATTCGCATTTAGCACGGATGTGCGATTTTTTTCTTTTTTCTCTAGCATAAAAAAAATTCGCGTATCGCTTGGCGAGGTCCGGACGAGTTGAAAGGGGGCAAGCTTTTTACCAAGTGAACAAATACAACGCTAGTAATAATAATCGCGACGATAATGTGCCGTGAATGTTTCGACGTGACGACGCGGCTGAAGTTTCGTGCTGCGAGATCGTGATACCGTCGATACTTCGTGCACGCGAATGTTATTGTTTTCTTACCTCTGTTCCTTCACTTTTATCCGTCAAGTCGCCGCGTGTTGCAACAGAGTGCTTTGTGATTAGCCGTCGTGTGATCTCGGTGTAACGGTGTCAGAGGTGAATTGGATTTCGGAGTCGATTTTTCGCGCTTCCGAGGTCAGTCAACAGTCAAACATTGTTCTCGTCGCGCGGACACGTTGCAGCTATGAAGATCGAGTACCCCTGCCGGGTTGAGGGATGGCTCAACGTCTGCGGTGAGTAGTCTCTTGTTTCTTCTCCCTCACTCGCACTGTAACGATTTCACTTTTATCGCGCCCTATTTAGTGCAATATTCGTAAACCTTAGGGATTTTTTTTTAATCTAAGAAACGTTCTTATCACCTCGAAAAATCTTTCCGATTTTCAATTGGCAATTAACGGAATACGATTATTCCGCGAGCACAACAATGATAAAGAGAGCTCAGTGGATTAGTCGAACGCGATACTGTACGTAGTAATGGTGAGGGTGGGGGCATACGTTCGTGCCGGCTCGCACGCTTTTTTGTTTCTCTTCTTTTCTCACCAGCGGCCAGGGCGGAGTTCTCGTGGGTAAAAAAAGAACCCGGCCTGTTTATTCTCCTTTCTCTTCCTCTTTCGCGCGCTCGGTGAATTATTGATATATATATATAATACACGTGGGCACTCAAGTAATTTATAATAAACATTACGAGAGGGCGCTTCGTAACGTGTGATAATTTCTCGCTTTGTGGATTACGTAAATTTGTGTGTGTGCATATGGATGAAATTTAAAGATGCTTCGAATCGACTTCAAGAGCCTCATTTTCGTGTGAACGACCTTCCCGAGTGGCGGGGGAAAATAAACACAACACCGGCTCTCTCTCTTCTCCGTTTTTCTCGCGCGTTCGCGCTCGCACTAACGAACCGCGCAACGAAGTGCAAAAATTTGTTAAATCGCGCGTACTGTCTTCGGGGAAACAGCCGGCAAACCGTGCTCACATGGTCTCAACGTTTGCATCGTTGGTACGCAACGAAACATCTTTTTTATACTTTTATCTTCTCATTTTCCCCCTTTTGGTTATTTTATTCTTTTTTGCAGTTTTAACAGGCTACATCAACCTAGGTGGGTCAAAACATTGCATTTTCGAAAAATATTTCGCTGCGGCTTGCCGTCCGGTTATCGGATGAACAAAAGCGTATGTCATTCGTCCGGATAGCGGCTCACAGTCCACGCAGTTCAACGCTGTACAACGCCTCAAACAAACAAACCGACTCAAACAATTAAACAAAGCCAAACAACCAAACCTAAACAAACAGACCCAAGCGGGAAAACCCAAACAAATAAATCAAAGCAATCAAACCCAAACAAACCCAAACAAACAAACAAACCCGACGAACCAAATCCAAGCAAACAAACCGAAACATTTTTGTGTTTATTAACCTTGGATGCTTGGGTTTATTAACCCAAGCAAGCGAAAATGTCATCTGCCGGCGGCCATGTTTTTGTTGTTTTTCTGCTTCTTTGGGTAATTTTTTCTCAAGGCTCTCAATATATGTACGGTCGTGTTGAAAAAAATGTGTTTCACTTTTCCCAACAGTTTACCATAAGAAAAAATCGAAATTTGGCCATTCTTTTCGGGCATTTTTAAATGCAGCCCCTTAAATTATAGATTTCGAAATTAGCTGCTTTGAAAAATGATTAAGGGACTTTCGTAACGAAATTTAAGGTTTGCCGAAAGAAATTCGAGCAATTGAAAAATAATCATTTTCCCTGCATTCCAACGATGCAAACTTCCGTCTCATCTGCACTCTTCACTCTCTCTTTAGCTCGCGCTCTTGAGGCCAGGAAAAAAAGACGCCTCTTCTCGTTTTCATCGGAGGGAAACACAACGCGAACGATCGTTTGCCTCGATAGTCGAAACATTGCTATGTTTGCTTGCGTTTTTTTTTTCTATCGCGAAGCGCGCGCTCTTGTCGCATCTCCCGTTTGTACTCTTTGTCTATGCATTTACGGTGGACTATACTTCGTCTGTACTCTGACCACAACACACATGTACATTACGCGCTGTGGTGTCGCGTCCCCTTTTCGAATGGATATTCCTTGTAAGTACGTTGGCAACGGGCATATCCGTTACAATCGACAGCATCGTATGTCGCGTGTGCGTTTGTGCGTGTGTGCTCATACCGTACGCGTTGGTCTACTTGGTGGGCCGTCGCTGCTTAGCGCGCTCGGCTGAGTACACAATACGCAATAATTCATCTTATTTTTCGAAGTGTGCGTTATGTTATGTTGAGAGGGTCATTCGAATTATTACCGGTTTGCCATATTCACTTTTATATCACGCTTACTGTTTTTTTTTTCACGGTTTTCTACATATCGCGTAATAATCAAGCACCTTAAAAAATGTTTGAGTGACCCAAAGTACCCACACGGAAATAAAATATATGTAAAAATATATTTTTCGATATATTAAAGATGGATGTAAAATATATTTCAGATATATATTATGCATTTTAGATGTAGATTAGATATATGCAATATATACGGGAAATGCATTAAAAATATATTCGCGATATCGAAGTTTTCGTCCAAAAATTCAGAATGTATATAAAAAAAATATATGTTGGATATGCGGTTACGTATATTCGAACTATATTGAAAATATACTTACAATGTACTCAAATTACCCTCAAAATATACTACAAATGTATTTTAACTGTATTCGACTTATAATTGAAATATACGTTAAATGCATTTAAACTACACCTAAAATATACACGATATTTGTGCATACTACATTTTAAATATTATTAAAATATATTCAACGTGTATTTAAGATATATTTAATCTCTACTTGAACTATTCTGAAAAATTTTGTTATGACGTTATTTACACATCATTGCACCCTTTTACGATATTTTTCCTTGTCATTAATTACGATTATGGTGTTTGCGGTTCAAATATTTTAATGGTTCAAATTTAAAATCTTGCACGCCGTAAGGTGGTTTCGAACCCGGGACTTCTGAGTGATGAGCTGGGACCTTCCCCACTGAGCTAGTTCTACTTGATAAATTAATTTTCGTATCGTCTGCATATGGTACAATACACAATGTTAGTTTATTGAGAAATGTGCGGATTTACAAGAGTAACTAACATTATCGGGTCAATTACTTAATTGCGTTCGCATAGAGAGCGATAATCGAATAGAATTACGAGATTACATAACCTTCAATTTTTTTGTCCGATCATTTATTCCGGATAGTGCGGCTAGGTCTTCGCGAGATACCGACTTGAAGATGTTTTTCATTTGCAACGTCATCTGTTGCTCAAGTTGCTTAACCAACCATATTCATGGTATATTAGTAAATATATACATATAAATATATAGTAATATATTCAGATATACATATAGCATACCTTAAATATATTCGGATATCCTATTAAAAATGTATAAAGCGTACGTTAGTCATGCAATTTCAATATATTTTATATGCATCTTGAATGTATCTTTTTCTAGATGTCAGCATACATTCTCCGTTATGCTCCCGAGTATATTAAACATATATTCAGTATACACATCTAATATATTTAATGTACATCTTAAAAGCTATTTATGTTTATATATCGCATAGGTTTTTAATCATATCCAAAATTATACTTGACATATCCAACTTTTCGTACAAAATGTATTTAATATATGTTTTATGTATCTTTCGATATATTTTTTATATATAGCTAGTCTGCCGGCGGAAATTTGAGAATTAAAAATGAATAAAAAACGTCGACTGCATTGCAACGACACAAATTTCAATCCCATTGTCATTGAGAATAGGCTTTTATTTTCTTTTTTTATCCTTCACTATTCGTCTCTTCATTTATATTAGGACGTTGAATAAGTTTTAGCCGTTTTCCAACAGATGGCGTTTCCAGAACTGCGCGCATGTAGTTTGAGGCGAGAAATCCCTTTAGGAGCGTGAAAAATAGGTATTTTTCGGGAAATTCTTTTTAGAGGGGATAAAATAATCTGATCATTTTCAAATTTGGACATGAGTTAATAATAACTGTCAAGTTAAAAAAAAAAATTTTTTTTTTTGGGATGACCAACAAAATGGCTGCGTTATTAAGGGTCTTTGGACGCCTGTTTTCCGCGGCATCGAAAAGTGCTGCAGTTGTCACTCTTTTTCTGTTGATCTGAAAAAAAAATTAAAAAGCGTCATTCGTTTACTGTCATAATAAGGGGAAGGATATACCCAAAAAATGACGAAAAAGTGCAAAATTGAAAATTTGGGATCCTTTGTACTCGAAAGTTCGAATTTTCGACCGTTTTTTCGACACATTTGACCTCAACAAAATTATTTATTTACACGCTACCCTTCAAACTTTAGGTATATCCTTCCGATAATATTACTGAGACTGACCTCCCAAAATTTCATCCAAATCGGTCGATAACTTTTCGAGCCACAACAGGAGCAGTTTTTGAAAATGTAGTTTCGAGATAATCGCGTTTAAAGTTTACTCGCTACCTGACCGCATGCTGTACCCGCGCTCTAGACTATATGCGATAACTCCGCAAATATTCAATATTTCGAGTTTTTCTTTGGTCAGTATTCTTTGGGTGTCATACTTTCGAAATATGTAAAAAAATCGATTTTTTTTTAAACTCTAAAGGGATTTCTCGCCTCAACGGAGACTTTGTGCTTGGAGTGCGATATTTCAGGTGTTTACATTTTATTTTTGTTCAAAGGAAACGAGTAAAGCTTTTTGAGTGCGTTTTTTTTCTTGCTTTTATTCATGATATACAGAGCGTTAAAAAATTTTTTTTTTGAAAAAAAAAAAACCAAAATGGCGGCCGTTGCAGCTCCGCGAAAACAGGTCCTCAAACAGAGGTAAACGGCTGACATCACTGCCCCCTCTTTGTTGATCTGAAACACAAATTCAAAGCATATTATCAATCTGTGACCCTTTGGTCATGGAATGACGGATGGCTTTTTCGTTTAGTACAAATTTCGGAAAATGGCGGCAATTAAAAAAAAATCGAATTTTCGCGTTTTTTTTCGCATAAAAAGATAAATAATAAATGCAAAAATGTATGTATCGAAAAAAACGATCCGTCATTTCGTGAAGACATATTTTCTGAGTATGCTCTCCAAATTTCAGGTCGATATGTTAATTACAGCGGTCAGGAGAAAGTCAGCCATTTTTAAAAACGTGTTTTCGAGAAAAAAACGCGTTTAAGGATGTATGGCAGCTACTGCAGAGTCGTTACAGAACTGATTATGCAATTTGCAAAAATCGCATTTAAAGACTAAATAAAATAATTGTAGTATTCATTGAAGGTAAAAAGGAGATTTACCACAGCTCAAAGTAAAACATGCGGTACAGAAAGAAGAATTTTCAATTTTTAACTGCAAATTTAGTTGCTGATTTGATGTACGTTTTCCCTGACGTTGTCGTGGTTACGACATACGAGCTAAAGAAATACGAAAACGGTCCCATTTAACTCGCAATATCTCGCAAAATATATGGGCACATGTCGATTTTTTTTTTAACGTATCATGCATATTACAGCGATACCGCACAAAAGTTTTTTTTACAAAAGAGTACTCCGGAAATACCTTTTTTGCCAATGTAAAGGGAATTTTGGACGTACAGTCCTATGTTCCCCGTGTTAAATGACCCAACTTTGAATTCGTTTATCTCAGCATTCACGTGGGCAAATTTTGTTTTTTTAATCTCAAAAAGTTCTCGATATTTTCCTTTACAATATCAGTGAGTTTGAATTCGAACAGTAGTAAATAACTTAGTTGCCATACATCCTTAAAGTTTTGTAATGTGTTTACACAAATGTGTTTATAATTACCGCTAATCGGCAATGCCTGGTCCATAGAGGCATCCCTCCTCTTCTTCTACCTGCTCATGTTGAGCTCAAATTGATTTTTTGAAAATTTCAAGGACAAAGCACCCTTAAGATGGTAACGCATCTATAAAGAAGTACCATAAGCAAGCTCGAAATTCGGTTCATGTTATTTCTCCAAAGTGTAAACAACTTTTTTTTTTTCATAGTGTTAAACATGTCAAATATCGTGCCATGAAAAGAGTATTTGTGGAGAATGTTATCGCACTTACTTTATTCAGAAAAATTCTGCAGCTGAAGCACACTGAATTCTTGTTGAGAGTTACGGCGACCATGCTCAGTCGTAAACAACACGCAGAGATTAGTTTGACGCTTAAAAAATAATGATTTTGATGTGCTGAATTTGGACACATTATTTTATAAAGACTCGTGTCAGAAGCAAGCTGAAATTGCTGAATCATTAGGAGTTGTTCACACTACAGTTTCGAAACGTTTGAGAGCATGAAGGATTATTTAACGCTGCGGCTAGCCGTCCGGTTATCGGACGAATAAGCGTATGTTATTCGTCAGTTTACGCTGTACAACGCCCCGGGCAATCAAAGCTAAACAAACAAACCCTAACAAACACACCACAACAAACAGACCCACACGAACCCAAACAAAATTATAAAGATTTCATTTGGACGAATACGTGTAAATTATTCGTCGGGATAGTTTATTTAACAATTTAACACATTCGATCCGGACACTCCGATGATTTTTAAAAAAGCATTAAATTTCACAAAAAAACAGCGAAAACTTATTTTACTATGTAACTATTTTTCCGTAGTAATCCTCCACATTTTGGATTCGAAATATACATGAAAACAATTCGTTGAACTCGATCTATGAAAACTTCAGATCCATAATATTAATAGTAAACGGAGATTGTACTCATTACACTATATATATGTAGTGTAATGAGTGCCATCTTGGCTTACTATTAATGGTGCTGAAGTATGGCTCTGAAGTTTGCATACTTCGAGTTCAACGATTTTTTTTTCATGTATATTTTGACTCCAAGATGTGGAGGACGACTGCGGAAAAATAGTCAAATACATAGGTCTAGTTCAACATCCGAAAGAATTTTACCCCTCAATCCGTGAAGGTATTTGAGGCACCTTAATCCCGTGAACCAGGTTCGTTTTCGTTCTTGCACTACGAAACCAACGTCAATGAAAAAAATCTGAAAAAAAATCATGGTCAATCCTTAGGCCGTACTTCACTGTAAAAAATTTCTGTATGAAAATTAATATACAAGTGTAGGAAGTTTTTATGCGGATACCGCTTATGAAATTTCAGATACGATTTTGAAAATCCAAAACAGGTTATTTTAAAAATGAAAGTGTAGTTCCGTGATATTAATATACTTGTGCGTTTGAAAAATAATGTACGTGTAAAGAAATAATCACATCCAAGTATATTGAAATCAAGAACCATTTGCTGATATCAATATACAAGTGTATATTAAATTCAAGAACCATTTGCTAATATCAATATACGGGTGTGTATTAAAATTACTGATCATAAGTATTAAGTTTATTTCAGAAATTGATAATTGCAATACGTTTTTATGTAAAAATTATCAAATTAAGGCCACTCAATTCATATACTGTATGATGCTTTCGTGATACTTGTGTATATGATTTTTTCGCAGCTTTATCCCATAATTAATATTGAATACTTGAATAATAAAATTTAAATGCAGTGAAATCACTGCACGTATGTATTTTTTTTTCTTTATATATATATGTATTCCTCAGAGGCACGGGCCTTCTCCTTTTACCATCCTCTCCTTTGTTACTTCCATCATTCACATTCCTTCCAGAGCCCCCTCCCCCTCCAGAGTATTGACCGCATCCACTCTTTCCTAATGCACTACTGTATCGCATTTGCACGAGGGCCCAGGGAAACTGCGGAAAACCTGGGCCGATACAGGCGGTCATATTTGGCTGAGTTTCAGTTGTATTACCATGAGAAACTCAGACAAACTGCTTCCCACTCAGAGATTGACGCGCAAACCAGTACACGGGCAAACGGTCACCGCTCCAAGTATTGGCCGCGCCCAATACTGCTTAACTTCAGTGACCGCCAAGTCCGCACACCGACCGCGCGCCCATCTCTGTCCACTGCACGCTTGTATTTGAAATTCATGTGATTTTGAGATATCGTCCGGGTCAACAATTATGAAAATCATAAAATGTTTCTTCAATATTAATATACGAACACATTAAATTCAACTTATCTGTGATTTGTTTTTGACGAACAATTGTTAATCTCAGTGGCTTTTATCTTGGAAATTTCTGAATCGAATCACAGTATTCATGTACTGGATGGTATTATTCCGAGAAGTACATCATCGATATTCCTAAAGATTTGTCTTATATTTAACTCAGCGTCGATGAGAAATAATATCAGATAGGGGTACAATCACGATACTTTCCAATTCCAATTCAGTTCCAGATGTATTATATTTTTCAGGCAGCCGTAAATAAATTTCAAACTTGTTTTGTATTTTCAATACTCTGTTTTTTATAGTTGATTTATTATACATCTGTAGTAATTTTCAATTGAAGACACGGGTTAATACAATCAATTTTCCACAAATTTACAAACTTGTCTTTGAAATTCCATGTTGCATCTATTAAATTCTATATCCACGTTAGAATTTCATGTTCCTGTTTTAAATTTACGGTACAAGTGTTTTAAATTTAATTTCATCTACCGAGTTCGTAAAATTCAATTCCTTTGTATCTTAAATGTATTGTAAATTTCATATCATTTTTTACAGTGTTCTCAAGGGAAAAAATGTTTTTTTTCTTTCTTAATTTTAATATTTTTTTTTCATTAAATATTAAGCAACCTGCGAAGAAAATGATTTCGGGCAGGACGAAAACGATCCAGGTTCACGGATAGAGGGTTAACAAATTTGGAGGGCCGGAATCCACCCTTATTGAGGAGTTAAAAGTGAAAAAAAAATCTCGGGCGGTAAAGACATTCTCATGTTTTTTATTTGCGTTATATATTCTTAGTAAACAACCCACTGGAATCCGAATAAGGCCTCAGAAAGACCCCAATGAGAAAACCGGTGCGATGGTCTAGTGGTTAGCGTGCTCGCCACTAAACCAGCGGACCGGGAGGTCCCGGGTTCGAATCCCAGTCGCGTACATTTCGTCGTGAAATTTTTTTCTTCGGCATTTCGCGGCGAAATACGACTAGTTCCACGACTGGGGGGCGAACTCGATGACCGGCTGTATTGGTGTAGGTTTTCCACAGTTTCCCTATACCCATGACAGAAATGTCATGATGAATATAATACAGAGGGGAAAGTCGGCTGCGGCCGCAAGAGGGGGGAACAGGGAGAAAGATGGAGAAAAAAGGAGTTAAACAGTAGAGGAAAGAAACGGGCACAATGAGGGGAAGAATAGGTAACAAACGCGAAAAGCGTGTACCTAAGGAAAAAACAAAGAAGACTCCAAGGAGAGCTCAACAAAGTGCACAACTGGTTAAAAAATGGAGACTTAAAGCCAGCGACACGAAATCCATACACATTACCTTTACAATGAGGTCAATCCCTCGCACGAGTCAATGAGGTTAAATATCTCGGCATGTACCTCGATCGCAGGCTAACCTGGCCAAGCCACATGAAAAATAAGAGGAAAGAACTGGGCCTACGACTAAAAAGAATGTATTGGAGGCTCAGGATATTCAAGCCGCTGGACTTGAGACAGCGGTTTTACAAGGAACAAAACATGAAATAAAAAACATATGTGGCGATAAATAGAACGATGCACATCAATGGATGGCCTAAATACGAAAACGTGACATTCATCTAAAACAACGAAATTATTTCATGTTATGGCACATAACAGCTTATAATTGGTAAAGTAAAAGCGAAATTAAAAAAAATATATATTCTTAGTGCCTATGAAAAATCACAATAAAAATGAAACGCAACGAAAATGCTTTTTTTAAATTTTTATTTATTTCTCTCCTTTTATCAATATGTACAACGTATTTCTCTCTCGCTCTCTCGACCTCCCTTTTTGCCGGATCTAGATTTTAGATCTCTAAATCAGCAGCGTAAAAAAATACGCGAATTTCGTAGCTAACGTCTGCCAAAAGATATTTGATAAATTAAAGTGAATAAAAAATGTTGGTTGCATCGCAACGATGTAAACTTCAATCTAATTATTATTATTATGATTAGTTACGGTAAATATTAGTTGATATCAACCGCCACTGGTAGATGGGCAGTCGGGGTTCGGCCGTGGTGGTACTTCGAGTTAAGCAGCATTGTGTGTGGCCAATACTCGGAGCGGTGCGTCGGCTGGCGCATCAACCAGCGGGCGGAATTTAACCTTCATACGGAATTAACCTACAAAAATCGCGCGATCATTTTTTCGGCTTCTCATTTAGCGATATACAAGCCAAATCTACAAAAGATGATTTTCGATCCCTGATTAAAATGGGTTAGTATAAAAATCGTTGCGTTCCAACGATGCAAACTTCAAGCCCATTTTTTCAACAATATTCTTCGCTGTTCACTTTTTTGTACATTATTATCATTAAATAATATCAATAAAATAGATTTACTAAATGTATTATATATTTTATTATGATTTTGATATGTATGTGTTTTTGTCGCTTTAAAATTTTTCCGAAATGATTTATCAAAACACGCCGAAGGATTTTGTTTTTTTTTTCGTCTCGCACACCTCGTCCTCGCGCCTCGCTCACTTCCGGTCGTTTTGTAAATCTGTGGACACTGAGAAAAATGGCAATGGAATCGTTTGTGTGTGTGTGTGTGTGTGTATATATATATATATTATATCATGTAATAGGCGAGCCGTTGTCACGGTCCATCGATCGTGCTCGCGTACTTATTATATACGCGAGAAAAACTTTTACTCCGCGGTCTCGGGGCGATTTTAGCCTGTAATACATCGTACCTGTGGGAACGGTGCGCGCAAAGGCGAAGTATAAAAAAGTATCGATAGCGGAGCGCCTCTCTCTCTCCCCCTCGGCCCCTTTCCGCGCGGACCCGTCGTCCGACGATGACCCGCGTTGGTTACGCTGAACGTGCGCGACATACGCTTTATATATATATATATATATATATATATATATATATATATATATATATATATATATATATATATATATATAGTCTCAAAGTGACTTGAAATGTTTATTTATTAATAAAATGTGATACTTATTTGACAAGTACGAATATTTTTATTTTAATGTTAAGTAGAAATACAGAGGTTATTAGTGGAACACAATATCCGATAAATGGCCGCCTCATTCCTGTTTGCAAATGTTCACTCTTTCGATGAAATTTTCAATAACATTTTGGCATAATTGCGAACTACTTTCATTAATGGTGCGTCCAATTGCTTCCTCGAGGTCCGGAATGGTCTGTGCATCATTGGCATACACTTTGCCTCTCAGGAAACCCCACAGAGAGAAGTCCAATGGCGTCGAATCGCACGATCTTGGTGGCCAATACGCGTCGTCGCGGCGCGAGATAACACGACCATGAAACTTCCTCTGCATTGTTTAAAAATCTAAAAAATTGCAGTTAATTAAAAATAAGAATGTAGACAAATTTCCTTTCATGATATATCGTCCTGGACCCCATAATTCCAAAGTGGAGCCTCCACTCATCGAAGCTTCAACCAAAAAAGGCAATAAAAAAATATTCTAAAAAAAGTCTGAAAAAATTCTAGCCATTCCAGTGAAACGCTGTTGAACCCATGTAACTTTTTACCCGCTCGACATTTCCTCTGAACCCCTATAGTTCTCGATGACGCCTTTTTTTTCGAAAACATGACTTTTTTTAGCTAAAAATGCAATACTGGGTTGAAAACAATCGTACGAGACTTTCGAAAAAACTAAAATGTCGGTTTTGATATCTTTTTTATGTTTAGCGTGGAAAAAGGCGCGAATTTTTTTTTTTACAAACTTTGCAGTTAATTTTCTACGGCCAAAAAATAGCCACGTCAAAAAGTGCGTAATGGGGCGAAAAAAAACGTAGAGAATTTTCTGAAACAATTGAAATGAAGGTAAATGTCATCTCTTTAAAATGCCACTTGGGAAGTTCAATTATCTTCATTTTTGCGTCCGGCATCTAATTTTTAGTGCGGTAAGACATTTCCGCAAGACAACGGATTTTTTGTTAACTAGAACAAAATGGAAATATTAAAATAGCGAAAAAATGGAAAATGTAACAGGAGAGAAGACCCCGAACCTCGTTGTCTTGTAAAATTCGTAGATACGAGAGGATTCAAAATTTTAATACTTATTTTTTTTCTAATTCGTACGTCTCATTTTCTTTTTAAATATTCTCTTTTTCACCGGTGGGAAGAAAAATGCCGAAAAAGCTGATACTGAAGTGTGCTCCGTTGGAACGCAACGAAAGTTTAGGTCGAATTTCTTTTTGGTAAATTTTGGTTACGAAAATCATTCGAACGTTTTTTTTAGGATTCTCATCAGAAATCTACGGTTCAAATTTGCACACTCAGAAAAAAGATTTATTATGTTTCAATAAATTGGCACATTAGAACATAATTTCTTAGAAATTAATAAACGTTTACTCGTATGGAGACAGTTTTTATGTGATTGTAACCACAGAATTTATTCGGCGTCACTAAATATGTTTCTTTACGTGCCGATTTTTCACATCAATTAAAAGCCATATTTAAAATAGAAAATTTGAATAAATATTTCCTCAAATCAAATAAATACTACTTTCCAATCACGAAAACCTCTTATTTCGCGACTATGATACTAATGCGCGCATGCGCACTTTGCCCTTCAACGCGACGGGCCCAACAGCAGGCCGCTCGTCAGATGTAGCTCACGCATACGCTTACCATGTAGCTTCTTCCTATGCCAATGCTTTTGGCACAAGTGTCAGTGTTGCGTTTCGGAAGTGAGAAACTCGACAGTGAGGAATGATTTGAGTGTAAGTAAGAATATTAAGTGAGAAAAAAGCGATCAAGTGAAAAAATAATGACGGACGAAATGACACAATTCCTCGAAGAAAACCAGCTGGGGGATTATGAAGAATCCTATTAGATGTTAAGAAAAACTCTATTTGTCGGACATAAAAGACCTATTTCTTCTAACTTATATATCGTATTAGATGTTAAGAAAAATTCTTAGTAAATCTTAAACATAAAGTTAAATAAAAAATGTTCTTAGCTGTTAATACAATCGTAGTAGGCCGACATACGAATAAGAAAACTTATTCGCCGGGAGACAAAATTCTTTGTCCTTAATAAATCTTTTTTCTGAGTGCAGTATGATATTTTGGATGATGAAGAAAATGGAGAAATAAAAAATAAGAAAAAGATTTTTCGTTGCGTTGCAACGCTTCGAACTTTAACATCGTGAAAAAGGGGTTTGTATGTTTCTTTTTTTTTCTCGGACGCGAGTGTGCACACTGTTCGTCGTTGGATCGAGAATATTGTCATGAGTCGCGGCTTCTCGTTTATAGCGTCATTGCTGCGGCGAGTTTTACGTACAAATCCTCTACTTCTCCCTCTCGGTTTCTCTCTCTCTCTCTTTCTCTCTCTATCTATCTCTCTGTATATCAGTCTGTCTTTCCCTCCCGCGCTCTCTAACTGTCGCTGTTTCTCTTTCTTTCGATATCGCCCTCATGCGAGAGTCTCCAGCTGTAGCAGCGATGTGAGGGCTTGAACCCGAGTTCACGACTCGCGCATAAAACGTGGTGCATGGAAAGTGAAAGAAGGCCGTATGTGCGCCGAGATCGAGCGGTGTGCAGGTCTCGATACTCGGCCATGTGTGTGTGGGGGGGGGGGGGAGGCTCCCGTATTGTTCTCGTTTCTCTAGTATTTTATTTTATATTCTTGTATAACGAGAGATACAATGGTAGGTGCAGACTCGCAAAAGTCAAGCTATGTAGAAAATTATTCTCTCTCTCTCTCTCTCTCTCTCTCTCTCTCTCTCTCTCTCTCTCTCTCTCGCTCTTCTTCTCTTCCTTTCTCGTGCAATCGACCCATATCTCTCTGTGTCTCTTTTTTCATCCCTTTCTCTCTCTCTCTCTCTCTCTCTCTCTCTCTTACCCGATCGATCGATCTCCCCGCGTGGAATTCGATCTCGTTGCAATCTGTCTTGTCGTCGTGAGGGAGCTGTTTTCTCTCATCATGATATTCGCGCGCTTGTAATACAAACGCGCGTTGGTGACTCGTAAGTATAGACGCGTGTGATCGTAACACGTCGAAGCTTCTCTCTCTCTCTCTCTCTCTCTCTCTCTCTCTCTCTCTCTCTTGCTCACTGATTTATGCGTGAGATTGACATTTTTAAGACGCGCAACGAGAGAGTGAGCGAGTGGGAGGAAGGGAAAAGGAGAGAGCGAGCTTTTCTCACGCCTAGGGTACGGGAACCGTCTCGCTGTCTGTTCTCTTATCGCGTTTTCTAGCTCGCAATTGTCATCGTACGACATGTTTATGGGAAATGAAACGGCATCCCAATTTGATAATGACGATAAAAGGAACAATAGCATTAACGACAATAATAACGACGATGATGATAATAATAATAATAATAGTAATGAAAATAATAACAATATGTACAGTTCATAGTAATGGAATAAAGCGGGCACGTAAAAGGGGAAGGACCGCGTACGATGGAACTATAAAGGTTTTAATATATACATGTACTATATATATATATATATATATATATATATATATATATATATATATAGTACATGTTAATAATAGAAATGAAAATAATAATTATTAAAATATATTTTTTTGAATAACAATAACAACAATGATGATGATGGCAATGGTAATAA